>CP128332.1:9974156-11174156 GCA_030345155.1 Vitis x doaniana
GAGTGCATGCTATTTATATGTCATGAAAAAAACTTACTAAATATTAAAACCCAAAATAAAAGTTGATTTGGTATGAAATTGGCGAATCCAAAATAGGAAAATAGCTAAAAAAGCGTACTAAATATTAAAAGCCTAAAATTAAGGTAGATTTGGCTTGAATTTAGATGCTCTAGAATAGGAAATAACTTATATGAAGTTGGAAAGTCAATCAGTCATTAATCCACGCCATAAATCATGCCCAATCAAGCCACATTAGCCCTCAATAGCTTGGATTAAATTTATTACACCTTCATCTTCCTTTGGGCCAAGGTTGGAATGTCCTGCATTAGAATCAACCCAAATCTCTTGAATTAGCCCATTAAGTGCTTCTTTAATCTTCTTAGATCTTGCTTTAGTAATAGGCCCAACTGCAACATGCAATGGATCCTTGAATGCTTGTTGATTCTTATCATGAGGTCATGACACAAAGTTGTTCATGTCGACCACTACCCTTAGGTGTTCATAGCATCTACAATCTTGCCCTTATGACTTGATGTCATTTATGTCCACCACAACCTAGAGCTTTTTAAAGCATTCAAAGAACTTAGCTCACAACTAGAAGTTGTTCATGTCAACCATAACTCTAAGTTGTTCATAATATCTAAAGCTCTAAGCTCACGACCCAGAGTTATTCATGTCATCCACAACCTTAAGCTTATGACATAGAATCATTCATATCATCTACAACCCTAAGTTATTCATAGTATCTAGAAGCCTGATCTCACGGGATCTTAAGTCATTCATATCATCCACAATGTTAAGTTGTGCATAGCATTTAAAGCCGTGAGCTCACGACCAATAGTTGTTCAGGTCAACCATAGCTTTGAGTTGCTCATAGTATCTAAAGCACTAAGCTCACGACTGGGAGTCATTCATGTAAACCACAATCCTGAGTTGTTCATACCATCTAAAGTCCTAAGCTCATGACCCGAAATCATTCATGTCATCCATAGTCTTGATTTACTCATTGCATCTAGAGTCTTGAACCCATAACTTGAAGCTGTTTATGTCAACCATAGTTGTGAGCTACTCGTAGTGATTACTACTCAAAAAGTGCTCTTTTATAGCTTGTTATAAACTCTTTTAAACACTTTTGAGTAGTATTTATTACCTTTTAACTCAATTGGCACATTCAATTGGCACATAGAATCATTCATATCATCCACTAGCCTGAGTTGTTCATAGCATTTGGATCCCTGAGCTCACGATCAAGAGTCATTCATGTCAACTACAACTTGGAGCTTTTCATAGTATCTAGAGACATGTGCTCATGACTGAATGTCATTGATGTCAAGCATAACCATGAGTTGTTCATAGTACTTAGAGCTCTGGGCTCACAACCTAAAGTCATTCATGCCATCCACAACTCTGAGCTTTTCATGGCATCTAGAGCCCTAAGCTAATGATCTGGAGTAATTCATGTCAACTAGAGCCTTGATTTGTTCATAGCATTTAGACTCATAGGCTCATGACAAAAAATCGTTCATATCAATCTCACCCCTTAGTTGTTCATGGAATCTAGAGGTCAAAGCTCATAAAATCTTGAGTCATTAATATAATCCAAAACTTTCAGTTGTTCATATCATCTAGAGCCCTAAGCTTACGACTCAGAGTCATTCATATCAACCATCACCATGAGCTTTTCATAGTATTTGGAGCCCTAAGCTCATGACCCAAAGTTCTTCATGTCAACCACAACCCTGAGTTGTTCATACCATCTAGAGCCTTGAGCTCATGACCCAAAGTCGTTCATGTCCTTCACACCCAAGAGCTTTTCATAGCATCTAGAGTCCTAAGCTCATGACTTGGAATTGTTCATGTCAATGACAGTCCTGAGCTATACATAACATATAGTGGCCTGAGCTAACGAGTTGGAGTTATTGATGTCATCTATAGCCCTGAGTTGTTCATAGGATTTAGACTCCTAGGCTCATGACCATGAATCATTCGTATCATCTTTAGTCTTGAGCTATTCATAGCATCTAGAAGCCTGAGCTTACAAGATCCTTAGTCGTTCATATGGTCCATAACTATGAGTTGTTCATAGCATCTAAAGCTTTAAGCTCACAACCTATATTTGTTCTTGTCAACCACAACCCTAAGTTGTGCATTGTATCTGCAGCCCTAACCTTATGATATGGATTCATTCATGTTAACCATAACCTTAAGCTATTCATAGTATCTAGAGCCTTGAGCTCATAACCTAAAGTCATTTATGTCCTTCATAGCCTGAAGCTTTTCATTACATTTGGAGCCTTAAGCTCACAACCCGAAGTCTTTCATGTCAACCACAACCCTGTGTTATTCATAGCATCTAGAGCCTTGAATCCACGACCCAAATTCGTTCATGTCATCCATGGCCCTTAGCACATGACACAGAATCGTTCATCTAACCCACAACCTTGAGCTATGCATAACATCTAAAAGCTTGAGCTCAAGGGATCTCAAGTTTTTCATATCATCCATAATGTTGAGTTGTTGATAAAATCCATAGCCCTAACCTTACGAGCCGAAGTAGCACATATCTATCATAACCCGATGCTATTCATAACATCGAGAGCCTTGAGCTCATGACTCAGAGTCATTCTTATCAACCATAGCTCTGAGCTATTCATAACATCTAAAGCCTTGAGTCCACAACCTAAGGTCGTTCATGTCATCCATAACTCTGAGCTTTTAATAGCATTGAGAGCCCTGACCTCATGAATCGAAGTCTTTAATTTCATTCACAACTCTGAGTTGTTCATAACATTTGGACTCATAGGCTCGCGGCAAAGAATCATTGATATGATCCTCAGCCTTGAACTATTATAGCATATGGAGGCCCGAGATCATGACATACTAAGTCGTTCATATATTCCTCAACTATGAGCTGTTCATAGCATCTAGAGCCTTGACCTCATGACCCGAAGTTGTTCGTAATAGCCACAACCCTGAGCTCACGACCCGAAGTCCTTCATGTCATCCATTGCCATGGGCTTTTCATAGCATCTAGCATCCTAAGCTCACAACATGGAGTCGTTTATGTCCACCACAGCCTTGAGCTATTCATAAGATCTATAGCCCTCAGCACATGACTCAGAGTCTTTCATGTCATCCACGACCCTCAACTGTTCATAGCATCTAAAGCCCTAAGCTCACGATCCAAAGACATTCATGTCATCCATAGCCTTATGTTGTTCATAGCATTTAGGCCCTTAAGCTCGCAACCTGGAGTCGATCATGTCAACCATTGCCCTGAGTTGTTCATAGCATCTAAAGCCCTAAGCTCATGACCAAGAGTTGTTCATGTCATCCATGACCTAGAGTCATTCATGTCATCCATAACCCTTAGTTGTTCAAAGCATTTGGAGCCATAGGCTTACGACCACGAATTGTTGTTATCATCCACACCCCTTAGCTGTTCATAGCACCTAAAGACCTAAGTCAACGAGATCCCAAGTCATTCTAATCATCTAAAACCCTAAGCTTTTCATAGCATATAGAGCCTTATGCTAATGATGAGAGTAGTTGATGTCATCCAAAGTCGTGGTCTATTCATAGCGTATAGAGCCCTAAGCTCAAGACCTGCAGATGTTCTTCTCAATCACAATCGTGACCTATTCATAGCATCTAGAGCCTTGAGATCATGACCCCAAGTCTTTCATGTCAACCATAACCTTGAGTTATTCATAGCATCTAGAGCTCTGAGCTCATGACCACTAGTTGATCATATCCTATATAGCCCTGAGCTGTTCATAGCATCTCAAACCTTAATCTCAAGACTTAGTATTGTTCATGTCAACCATAACCATAAGTTATTCATAGCTTCTAGAGTCCTCAACTCATGACTTGGAGTTGTTCATGTCATCCATAGCCCTGAGCTATCCTAACATCTAGAGCCTTGAGCTCAACACCCATGATCATTGATGTAAAGCAAAACCTTGAATTATCCATCACATCTAGAGCCCTGAGCTCATGGGATCTAGAGTCGTTTCTATCATCTATAATGCTGAGTTGTTCATAGCATCTTCAGCCTTGAGCTCACTTCTTTGAGTAGCTCATGTCATCCAAAAGCCTAAATTACTCATAGCATCTAGAGCCTTGAGCTCACATGCAGAAGTCATTCATGTCAAGCACAGTTGTGAGCTATTTATAGGACCTAGAGACCTGAGCTCACAACTCTAAGTTGATCATGCCATGAACACCCCTAAGTTGCTCATAGAATCTAGAACCCTCATCTCATGACTTAGAGTCATTCATATCAACCACAACCATGAGTTATTTATGGCATCTAGAGCGCTTAGTGCATGACCCAGAGTCGTGCATGTTAACCACTATCGTGCACTATTCATAACATCTAAGGCCTTAAGCTCATGAGTAGAAGTCATTCATATCGTCCACAGCCTTAAGCCTTTCATGCCATCTAGAGCCCTAAGTTCACGACCCAAATTTGTTCATGTCATGCATAGCCCTAAGATTTTCATTGCATCTAGAGCCCTAGGCTCACAACCTAAATTCATTTATCACATCCATAACCCTTAGCTATTGATAACATCTACAACCCTAAGCTCAAGACCTAGAGTCGTTCATGTCATCCACAGTCCTAAGCTTTTCATAGTATCTAAAGTTATAAGTTGACGACCCGAAGTCATTCATGTCAACTATTGCCTTAAGATGTTCATTATATCAAAAGCCCTAAGCTCATGACCTAAAGTCATTCATGTCATCCACAGCCCTGAGCTTTTTCTAACATCTAAAGACTTCAACTCATGACTCGGAGTCCTTTATGACATCTACAACCCTGAGTTGTTTATAATATTTAGAACCTTAAGCTCATGAAACAAAGTCGCCTATGTCATCCATAACCCTGATATGTTCATAGCATCTAAATCATTAATCTCATGACCTAGAGTCATTTATGTCAACCACAAGCGTGAGTTGTTCAAAACATCTAGAGCACTTACCTCATGGCCCAAAGTTGTGCATGTCAACCACTACCCTACGCTATTCATCGCTTCTAAAGTCCTAAGCTCACGACTCAGAGTCATTCATGTCATCCCCAACCTTGAGTTTTTCATACCATTTACAGTCTTGAGCTCACGACCCGAAGTCATTCATTTTATCTAGAGCCTTAAGCTATTCATAGCATCTAGAGCCCTAAGCCTACAACTTGAAGGCATCTATGTCATTGACATCCCCAAACTTTCATAGAATGAAAAACCCTAATCTCATGACCCAGAGTCGTTCATGTCATCCATAGTCTTGAGTTATTCATCACATCTAGATGCCTTAGATCATGACCCCGAGTCGTTCATGTCATCCACACCCTTAAGCTTTTCATAGCATCTAGAACCCTCCTCTCATGACTTTGTAGCATCTAAATCCCTAAGCTGATAACCCAAAGTTGCTTAAGCTAAAGTCATTCATGTCATCCATAACCTTAAGATTTTGGTACCATCAATAGCCCTGAAATCACGACTTAGATCCATTCACGTCACCCATAGCCCTAAGTTGTTCATAGCATCCTAAGCCCTAATCTCACGACATGAAGTCGTTTATGTCATCCACAACCTTGAGTTGTTGATATCATCTAAGGCCTAAGCTCACAACCTAGAGTGGTTCATGTGAACCATAGTCTTGAGTTGGTCATAGTGCTTAGAAACCTGGGCGCACAACCTGAATTCGTTCATGTCATCCATAGCCCTCGCCTATTCATAGCATCTAGAGGCCTCAGTTCAGGACCTAGAGTCATTCGTGTCAACCATAACCCTGAGTTGTTCATAGCATCTAAAGCTCTAAACTCATGACCCAGAGTCATTCATCTCAATTGTAGTTGTGAGTTGTTCATCTCATCTAGAGCCTTCAGCTCACAAGTCGGAGTTGTTCATGTCATCCAAAACCTATAACTTTCCATAGCATCTAAAGCCCTGAGCTCACGATCTATAGTCATTCATGCCAACCGTAGCCCTCAACTATTCATAGCATCTAGATCTCTGAGCTTATGAGATTTTGATTCATTCATGTCCTCTATAATGCTAAGCTGCTCATAGCATCCAGAGCCTTAAGGTCACGACCTGAAGTGGCTGATGCCAATTATAGCCCAAAGATATTCATAACATCTACAGCCCTAAGCTCATGGGCAAGAGTTGTTCATGTCAACTATAGTCCTAAGTTGTTTGACATATCTAGAGCCCTAAGCTCACTACCCGAAGTCATTCATGTCATCCACATTCTTGTGCTCATGACGTAAAATCATTCATATCATCCACAACCCTTACATGTGCATATCATTTAAAGGCATGAGCTCACGGTATTTGGAGTCATTCATTTCATCCACAATGCTAAGTTATTGATAGCATCCATCACCCTAAGCTCACAACCCATAGTAGCTTATATCATCAACGGCCCTAAGTTTTTCATAGCATCTAGGTCCTTGAGCCCATGACCCAGAGTTGTTCATGTCAACCATAACCTTGACTTGTTCATAAATTCTAGAGCCTTGAGCTCACGACCCATAGTCATTCATGTCATCCACAACCCTGAGTTTTTAATAGCATAGAGAGCCCTAAGCTCACGACCTCGACTCAATCATGTCAACCAGACCCTAAGATAATCATAGCATTTAGAGCCTTGAGCTCACAACCCGGAGTCATTCATGTCGCCTACAACCAAATCATTTTCATAGCATACAAAGTCCTAAGATCAAGACTCGGAGACATTCATGTCAACCATAGCATTAAGCTTTTCATAACATCTACAACCCTGAGCTCAGGACCCAGAGACCTTCATGTTAACCACAGCCTTGAGGTGTTCATAGCATCTAAAGCCTTGAGCTCACGACCCAGAGTTGTCAATGTCATCCACAACCTTGAGTTGTTTATTGTATTTAAACCCATGGGATCATGACCAAGAATCATTCATACCAACTACACTCCCGACCTGTTCATATCATCTAGAGCCCTAACCACATCGAATCCCAAGTCGTTCAAATCATCCACAACCCTGAGCTATTCATAACATCCAAAGTGTTGTGCTAACGATCGAGAACAACTCATGTCATTTGCAATCCTGAGCTATTCATACCATCAAGAGCCCTGAGCTCACAACCTAGAGTCATTCCTTTCAACAACACCCTAAGCTATTCGTAACATCTAGATCCATAAGCTCACAACCCGTAGTCATTCAGGTCAACCACAACCTAAAGATGTTCATAGCATCTAGAGCCCTAAGCTCATGACTCGAAGTTGTTCATCTCATCCACAGCCATGAACTATTTATAGCATCTAGAGCCCTCAGTTCACGACCTATAGTCGTTCATGTCAACCACAATCCCGAGTTGTTCATAGGATTTAGAGCCCTATGGTCATGACCCGGAGTAATTCATGTTATAAACAACCCTGAGTTGTTCTTAGGTTATAGATTCATGAGCTCATGACTGATTCATCCCCAATTGGTGTACCTTTGATTCAGTCCTCAGACAGGAGTTATCAAAAAAATTTATAAACCTAAATCACCATATATTAGGGTAGCATAGCTAGCATAGCATAGTGGCTCTAGGATCATTCACAAGGATGGGTTTTCATATCACACGTAATATTATTTAAAGCACTTAAATGGTGGTTTTTCTTTTCTAAGTTAGCTTTAAAAGAAAACATAATCTTTGGTTGAAAATGTTGGTTTTAAGCTAACCAAAAAAATAGTAATTGATATTAATTATAAAAAAAGGTTTCTTGGAGTTTTAGGTCACTAGGTTCAGGTTCCTTATACAAAAGGGGAGATTCCGGATCTTTTCCTCTCATTGGGGTTTTAACCTATAGTTATCCTCCCAACTGGTGTGATACAACTGCTTCCCATTAATGGTTTCAATGCTAAAACCCTCTCACTGATGCATCTTGCAATGACTCGTACCTCTCACCTAGTATTTGCCATTTAAGGTGATCCTTAACCTTGGATTACCCTTCAAAAGCTCATAGGAGATAACTAATGGATGTCTTCAGGGATTCCAAAAACTTACCAAGTGTTGGCTATTCTAGGTAATCCTACCTTTAAACCACCTCCCAGAGGCTCGCAAGAGATAACTAATGGATCTCTATGGATTGAGTCTAAAAATCTTACCAAGTGTTGGCCCAGGCGAGTATAAAGGATTTTAAGTTAACTAAAAACATAAAAAACATTAACGGGTCACAACCTTCTCTTCATTAAAAACTGAAACAAGGAGAACTCCCACTTTTGTATCTAGATCCCTTACCCAGCTTCCTTCAATCCAAGAAACAAAAAGCCTAGCCACTCATCCTCTGAGGCCTCAGAGGATGTTTGGTTAGAAAGAAAATGAAAACAAAATTTGAAGGAAAGGCAGAGCAAGTGCTCTGTAGATTTCTTACTAAAAATGTACAAATGATCACCAAGAATTTCTTATGAGATTCTCTAATAGACATTACAAAAAAAGATATGTTAAGATATATATATATATAGATATTTTTAACCCCTCAATTAGATATCCTAAATATCTAAAAAGATCTTTAGTTGATTATAAGGAGAGAATAGATAATTACACAAAATATCTTGAGATAAAAATCTAATGGAGTCGGTGCAAAAATTATTTGAAGATTTCACAAGATTGCGAAAATTTTGCAAGGCTAAAAAGAGGTTGCGAAATTTCCTTCTGTTTTGCAAGGCTAAAAAGAGGTTACGAAAATTCCTTATGGCTTGCGAAAATTTCACAAGGGGTTGCGAAATTCTTCAGTTTCGTAAGCCTTGCGAAATTTGTTATAGCTTGCGAAAATTTCGTAAGGGGTTGCAAAATTCTTCAGTGTTAGATTCCTTCTCTGATTCTCTACCTTGCATACTTGATTGATTTGGCAAAGGCTTTGAAGCTCTCCAAAACTTGGATTCTTCATGGAATTTAGCTTCAATCTTGCTTTGCCATGGATTATACCAAGTTCTACCTCATTCTTGACTTGTTTTAATGATCAACAAACTATTAAAAACACCAAAATTAGCCAAAAACTTATTAGTAACACTTGCAAGGGTCCTTAATGTACCAACTGAGTTAAAAGGTAATAAATACTACTCAAAAGTGTTTAAAAGAGTTTATAACAAGCTATAAAAGAGCACTTTTTGATTAGTAATCACTCCCTGAACCAACATATTGCTAGTCCCTTAGCAATGAAGGAGAGAAAAACAAAAATAAGATTGTAAAATAATTTACAAATTCATGCTGATCACTCCAAAAAATTTTCAAGTGGCATGATTGTAAAACATACTCTCACATGGAACATTAAAGAAGTGAAACCCATCCTTCAACAAGAGCATATAAAAAATCTTACCTGATCATAATTCATAAAGAGTATGCATTATGCAAATTTAAGTAATGAGAGGATTTCCACTCTCCTAGGCTCAATCATTACTCTTCCACAAAAATCTATGTGTTAAGTTTATTAGTTTCCGAATATAGTATGCTGAACTAATCTCTCCCTCCAACCTAGTTCTTTCACAGACTTTAGTAAAGTGACCACTTCCGATAGGCTAAGAACGCACTTTTTTTTATTTCACAATTTTTTTTTTCTTGTAGGCATGCAATACTTAAGGTATTGTTTTCTAAAGTGTCCATGTAACGAGGATCCATTGATGACTCCCAACCAATCAAGGTTTAGGGCATCAAGCTTTAAGGATCTTTCGACCACTAACTCCTTAGATTTTACCCCAGACTTTTGAGATTGGAATCTAATACCCAAACACCTACAATATGTTAAACTCCACCTATTCACCCTTGTAACGAGCATTGAGGTCTGTGGCTCCCAACCAATCAAGGCTTAGGGCACCGGGTTTTGAAGATTTTAACCATATACCCCTCGGACCTTGCTCAGGTTTCAAAGCAAGTATAACACTTTGTTTTTTCTTCTTTTTTTTTTTTCAAAGGCTCATTGGCCTTTTATAAGGTGTCCCAACACTATTAAAATGAGGTCAAAGGTACCAAGTCTAATTTTTCCAAAGTTTAGGGGGTGAGATTGTTTTTCATCTTATAATCGGAACCTAAAGTGCACAGTGTGTGGTAAGATTAAAGTGGAAGAAATAAGGTTGAATTAAATGGGAGTTTCAATAATTCATTAACCTTAATAAGCATAATACGACTCTAATATTCAAGTAAAAAGATAAGAATTCAATTTCTCCCATTTCATTTTGAGAATTTTTCCTTAATAACCATGGAGAGTAGAATAAAAACTTTTACAATTTAAGAAAAAAATTTAAAATTAAGCAAAAAGTAACTAAATTAACTAAATAACTTAGCATTATTAACAAAACTTCCTTCTATTACTCCTCCCACCCCCCCCCCCCCCCCCAACCAAGATCAATGTTGTCCTTAATGTGTCAAGATCGATTGAAATATGGGGAGAAAGTGGTACCCCCTGAGTGACATGGAGTCTGAGTCGTATAAGAGAAATCACGTGATTCAAAAAACAAAAGATTAATGACTAAATGAGATAGAAAAGTTGCCAAGTATAAACAAAAATGATATGTATATATCACTCTGAGAAAGTATAATGGGATGATCATGTAATACATTCAATCCCAGAATATAAAATATCAACACAAGTAATAATGTCTACTAATATACTAAGTAAATAAAAAATAAAGAAATGATCAAGGAGCTGGGCTCTCTGATAGAGATGATGTCTCTACGGCTGCCTCGTGAGTATCCTGGGTAAGGACATCGGCTTTGATGGTCTCCTCAACTGGAGTCGTCTCCTCAGTTGGAGCTATGGACTCTGTTGGTCAAGGAATGTCAGTCTGAGGTGGTGAAAGTCCTAGATCCTACTGAATCTCACGAAGGATAGCAGTATGCTGATCCTACTAAGCGCGTATGTCTTCCATCTACCGGAATAGAGCATTGTGCCTAGTGGTTAGTGTCTTAAACAAATGTACCATGGCACGAAACTCCATGGAAAATATGGTTCCGATGTAGGAGGTGCAGCTGATGGAACATGAGATGTAGCAAGAGGATAAGTAAAGGTGGCCTGAGGCATAGATGGTGCAGCAGGGGTGGGTGGAACAAACTCTGTGGGAAGCTCGTCCTACTGTGCCTGCTCTTCCTGTGCTAGTACTAGAGATGCTAGCCTAGGTGGGGCTGCTTCAGGTGTTGAATAACCCACCAACTGTGTCAATTGGTCAATAGTGAAATGCTCTCGACAATGGTGGTGGCGCTCAAGGTGGGCCTAATAGGATAGCCCATGTGCTCCAATATATGTAAAGCAGCCTCAGAAACAACAATGGAATGGCGTCGGCTCGCTGTAGCTTCTTCATGTGAACTTTCTCCTCAAAGTATAGGAGAATGGCCATAATTAGGTCATGTGGTCCAAAATAGAAGCCCTCAGATATCCTGAACAACGTGTCCAGGATGGCTCTTCGCCTTTACACTAGATGCTGAAGAGGGAAAATGTTAGACCGCAAGAATACATCTACGAAGAGCATCCCAGATGGAAGCTCCTTACGTAGAAGGAATGAATCTCTAAAAGTCCCTCTCGATAGGATGCGGACCATGTCTCGCTGAGATATAGGGGACCACTGTCTGAAATGTGTTGGATCCTGTAGCTGATATGGAATATGGAGAGCCTCAGCAATGTGCCTAGCCTCTAAGATACCCTGGCGCCCGTCAATACTAAAATGAATGGCGGTGGGACTCTAGGTGCCCTGAGTAGTCATGGACTGATAAAAGTCCATCACCACTCTGGGGTAGAAAAACTCCCTAAGAGTCATAAGGCACTCGAGATGGTACCTCTGAAGCAGTCCAAATGGATCCCGAAGCTTCTACTACTATCGTATAGCCTTAATGTCGAAATAAAGCTCAAAATGAAATGGCCTGACTCTACAATCTAAATTGCCCTCAATGGGCGGCGCAGTTACCATAGGCCTCTTGATGATGCTTTCAGAGCAATGCTGGAAGGACGCTGAGAATTCGCTAAGGCTTGAGGGTCAGGTTGTGAATGCCTAAACGTCTCTCTAGGGCCTGAGGTCCTGACTCTCTTTAGTGGAATACGGTGTACTGATGGCTCAGGGGGTGGAGAAGTTGGTGGTTACCATGTCGAGTATTGGCACTAAGAAGGGTTAGAGGGCACCCCACTCTTAGAAGATGGACTGGTCGAGGCCTGAGGGGCCTGAGATGAATCTTGAGGAGCGGAGGCTCTTGGTTTGGCCTCTCTGATGCACGCCATGACTGAAATGAGATGAGAGGTGGAGGTCACTTCTTCAAATTTATGGTCGTGGGGCGTGGAATTGGGAGAAAAAGCAATTCGCAAGGTGGCTCTGAGTTTTGCAAGGAGTAGATGGGCTTGTGAAATGAATAGAGGCAAATTGAGCAGCGTGAGGTCTTTAAATAGGCGTGTTTTAAGTAGCCTTTAGCTTTCCCACTAACCTTTTGCATTTTGCACAGAGGCTGTTGGCATTTCACATGGATTTCACAAGGCAAAAAGGGTTTGCGAATTGTTGATAGCCCTTGTGAAATTTTCGCAAGGCATTTTTGGGGTTGTGAAATTTTCGCAAGGCGCTTGTGGGGTTGGGAAATTTTTGCAAGGCCTGAGAATTGCTCTATTTTTCCTCTATTTTGGAATTTCCCTGCATTTGATCATCAAAAATGAAATTAAGTCATAATAAAATAAAGTTAAAGCAAGAAATTTCAATTTAAAACATATACTAAATCAATAAAACTTGAAATTAATATTAAAACAAAAATTATAGACTTAGTGTCTTTTGACAGACTAAGTCCATCTACCCATTTGTCTCTTTAAGCTTAATGTGGTTCAAAGAGGTTGATTTCATCCTTGTCTCGAGACAATGGCTCTAAGAATGGCTTGAGACGTTGGCCATTGACTTTGAAACTCCCGGTACTGTTGAGTAGCTCCACTACTTCATTTGAATACACTTGTTGGATAGTAAATGGACCTATCCACCTTGACTTCAACTTTCCTAGAAGATGTGGAGCTTAGAGTCATAAAGCAAGACTCTTTGTCCCTTCTGGAATTCTTTGTGAGAGACTAACTGATCATGCCACCTTTTTAGTCTCTGTTTTACAATGTTAAAATTAATGTAGGCATCATTTCTCAATTCCTCCATCTCATTAAGGTCTAGAAATCTCTTCATACTAGCTCTGTTCAAGTCCATGTTAAACATCTTGATTGCCTACTAAGCTTTGTATTGCACTTCAATGGGGAGATGGCATGCTTTGCCATAGACTAGGTGATAGGGAGACATTCCAAGAATGGTCTTGTAAGCTGTTCTGTAAGCCCATAGTGAATTGTGAAGCTTAACAGACCAATCTCTTCTGCTCGTATTCACCACTTTCACCAGTATGTTTTTTCTCTCCCGGTTAGCTAACTCAACTTGCCAAGAAGTCTGAGGGTGGTAAGGTGTGGCTACCTTATGCTTCGCCCCATACTTGGCTAAGAGAATTTCAAACGGCTTGTTACAAAAATGAGTACCCTCATCACTAATTATGGCTTTAGGTACTCCAAATATGGAGAAGATGTTCTCTTTGAGAAATTTGAGAACAAATATATGATCATTTCGTTTGCACGGGATTGATTCAACCCATTTAGAAACATAATCCACTCCCACCAAGATGTAGGAATAGCCAAAGGACATAGGAAAAAGGTCCCATGAAGTCAATACCCCATACATAAAAAAAATCAGCTATTAAAATGGGGTTCAGAGGCATCATCTTCTTACGTGTTAATTTCCCAAGCCTTTGGCATCTGTCACAACTCTTGCACATGGTGTGGGCATCTTTGAAAAGTGATGGCCAGCAAAAGCCCGATTGCAACACCTTCATAGATGTCTTCTGAGAAGCAAAGTGGCCTTCACATGCGCTTTCATGGTAATGATTGGGGATCCCCTATTTCTCTTGCTCAGGGACACACTTCCGTATTATTTGATCTGCACAATATTTGAATAGGAATGGCTCTTCCCAATAGTAGGCATGAATTTTTGCAAAGAAGTGCTTCTTGTCTTGTGCTTTCCACTCACTTGGAACTTCTTCGGTAACTAATTAGTTAGCAATATGAGCATACCAAGGAGCGGCTTCTATCAACATGAGTGACTCCTCTGGAAAATCATCATTAATTGGCAAACTATGGGAATTATGTGCGATGGCTAGCCTTAACAGATGGTTGGCTACCACATTCTCCACTCCTTTCTTGTCAATGATCAAAACATTGAATTCTTGAAGCAAGAGAATCCATCTAATCAGCCTTACTTTTGCATCCTGTTTAGTAAACAGATATCTCAAGGCTGAGTGGTTAGTGAAAACCATAATGAAAGACCCCACTAAGTAAGCGCGGAATTTGTCTAAGGTAAAAACTACAACCAATAATTTTTTCTCTATGGTTGTGTAGTTTCTTTGCGCTTCATTCAACAATTTGCTCGCATAGTAGATCACATAGGGCTTTCCATCATCTCTTTTCCCAAGAACAGCTCCTATAGCAAAGTCACTGGCATCGCACATCACTTCAAAGGGCAATTACCAGTTGGGAGCTCTCACTATTGGAGCGATTATCAGCAATAACTTCATTTCTTCAAAACTCTATTGACATCGATCATCCCATATAAATTTAGCATCTTTGACCAATAGCTCACAAAGAGGTCTTGCAAGTTTAGAGAAATCTTTTATAAACCTCTTATCGAACCCAGCGTGGCTAAGGAATTGCCTTACTCCTTTGACAGTTATTGGCGACGACAACTTGGCAATAAGTTCAACTTTTGCTTTGTCCACTTCAATGCCTTTCTTTGAGATAATATTCCCAAGGACAATCCCTTGGGGAACCATGATTTGACATTTCTCCCAGTTAAGCCCCAAGTCTTTCTCAATGCATTGGTTCAACACAACTTCCAAATTGAGTAAGCATTCGTCAAACGCACTTCCATATATGGTGATATCATCCATAAAGACTTCCATAATACGCTCCACCATATCACTGAAAATGCTTAACATGCCTCTTTGGAATGTTGTCGGTGCATTGCATAAGCCGAAAGGCATTCTTCTGTATGTGTAGGTTCCGAATGGACTAGTGAAAGTGGTCTTCTCCTGATCTTCAACAGCAATTTCTATTTGAAAATACCCAGAGTAGCCATCCAAGAAACAGTAGATTGGATGGCGTGAGACCCTTTCAAGCACTTGATCAATAAACGGTAACGGGAAGTGGTCCTTCCTTGTTATAGCATTCAACTTTCTATAATCAATACACACCCTCCAACCTGGAGTGAGGCGTGTAGAAACTTCATCCCCTTTATCATTTTGCACCACTGTGATCCCTGATTTCTTTTCTATGACTTGCGTGGGACTCACCCATGGGCTATCTGATATGGGGTAGATAATACCAGCCTGAAGTAGCTTAAGCACTTCAGCTCGCACCACCTCTTGCATGTGAGGGTTCAACCTTCTTTGGGGTTGACAAACTAGCTTAGCTTCTTCTTCCATGTATATATGATGAGTACAAACTAAAGGGCTGATCCCTTTTAGATCATAAATTTTCCACCTTATCGCCTTCTTACATCTCTTGAGGATTTCAAGTAGACAATCCTCCTGAGTAGTGTTAAGAGATGAAGAAATAACAATAAGGCTCTGCTTATCCTCCTGTAGGTAGGCATACTTCAACTCCGTGGGTAATGGCTTCAGAATAAGCTTTGGGGGCTCCTCCTTAACGGCTTCTTTTGTCTCCTCCTCATTGAATACGGGAAGAATTTATTCTCTCAACTTCAAATGTGGAGGATTAGCAAGCAAATCTAAGGGTTCAGGTAACCCTTCATCAAGATTCCCAAAACTCTCATTCAAATCTTCTAGCATCTTCTAATCACAATGCTCCTCCACTAAGTTGTTAATCATGCACACCTCGTCTAGTACTTTTTCTTTTCCTATATGGAATTGTTTATTGCACATTGATTACTACTCAAAAAGTGCTATTTGATAGCTTGTAATTAACTCTTTTAAACACCTTTGAGTAGTAATTATTACCTTTTAACTCAATTGGCATGTTAAGGACCCTTGCAATCGTTTCTAATCAAATTGTGTTAAGTTTTGGTGTTTTTGATAGCTTTTTACTCACCAAAGCCATTTAAGATTGAGGGAGAGATGTATATAGTTCAAGGCAAAGCTTTTGGAAGCTAAAATTCATGAAGAAACCAAGCTTTGGAGCCTCATAGTCCTTTGCCTTAGTCGTTCAAAGTATGCAAGGAAAAATCAATGGAGAGAAGAAAGCAGAGTGAAGAAAACAGAGGATAGCAGCTGCAGTCTTCCTTAGCACTTTTGGAGTACTTCTCGAAGTCTATTTTCTACATGCTATATACCATTTCAAATCTCAGGAAGTCAAGAATCCAACGCTTCAAACTTTGTATGATTTAGAGCTAAAATGAAGAAGTTACAGCCATTGGAAGCCGAACACCGCAAGCTGAAAGCCAACTTTGCAGCGCTGCGAAATCAGCCTTTTGCTGCGAAGTGATTTCGCAGCCCTTTTTGTGCGTCTGTGAAATCTCGCAGACCTCATTTTCACCTACGAAGTGGTCCTTAGTACTTCCCGATTTGTGTGACTGATGCTTTGAGATATTTTTCTTCAGATTTTTGTGTCTAAATTTCCATTTTCTCCTTATATTCAACCACTCATGTAATTCCTAGCTAGTAAGTTTCCAAGGAAGGGTAAATTACCTTCCTATATAAACTCTCTTGTAAACACTAAAAAAGGGGACTCTCGGGGAACTTTCTCCAGGAGACCAACTTATGTATTTTTTATGTTTAGTGAAATACAGAGATCTCTTTTTCTTTCTTTTTCCTTCTACTATTTTCTTTTTCTTGGAAGCCAAACACCCTCTGAGGATGTTTTCCTAGAGGATGAGAGGCTAAACTTTTGGTTTCTTGGAGTGAAAGGAAGCTAGGTGAAAAGTCCAGATGCAAAGGTGGAAAACTCTCGTGCATTAACTACAGGTAGTTAGAGTTCATAAATGGCTTTTAAATGTAAAGTTTTGCTTTAAATCCCTTTGAATCACTTTGAATGGCCAATACATGGGAAGCTTGAGGTCTCTGTGGATGCTTATTGCTAGATCCATATCAGTCCACTAGTTATCATGTATGAGCCATTGGAAAGTGGTTCAAGGTGAAGACCCATAGTGTCTAAAGCCATTAATGGAACTTGACTACCACATCTATTAACTTTTTATGGATTAAATCTTCATTGTTAAACCTATACTGGTTCGGGAAATAACTATAGGTTAAATCCCCAATGCGAGGAGAAAAATCGGGAGTTCTCTACTTTGCATTCTGAACTTGATCCTAGCAACCTCTAGCTTCGGGAGACTTTCTTTCTTCCATTTTTACTTAGTTCTATATTAGTTCAGCTTCAAGCACCTCTTTCAAAACAAATCTTATTTTCTTTTAAACTTTAATTTTTTGACAAAGGAAATCATCAAACTCAACTTCTAATTCATAGTCTATCATTGGTAGAGTGAAAACCCATCCCTGAGTTCGACCCTATAGCTGTTATACTATAGTAGCTTTGCTACGCCAGTATAAGGTCATAGGATTTATAAATAATTTTGATTAAAATACTCAACTGGGCATGAATCAAATGGCGCCGCTGCCGGGGATGGTGCCACTTTGCAGTGATATGATCTTATAAGAACACTTGTGATTTCCATCACAGGTTTGGTGAATTCCTTTTTCACTAACTTCACTTTCTCTCTTTTAATTGTAGAATTCTTTTGTTAAGTTTACTTTCAATTTTTCTAACCTTAACTTTCTTCTAGCTTTCTTTTGTTTTTGTTATTTTTGTTTTGTTTTCAGGTAAGTTGTAACTTGTGCATGCCTTATTGGATTCGGGACCAAGAGGGAAGGCTAGTAAGGATAGAGAATCCTCAAGACACAGAGTTGGATATCTGTGTAAACATCATGGACCCTCCAACCGAGGATCAGAATTCTCAACAGTGTCAAGGGGGTAATCCAAATGCATATCTATCCATGAGGGTTAGAATGCACCCACCAAGGATGAGTGCACCCTCATGCATCATGCCTCCTCTTGAGCAGCTGATTATAAGGCCCCATATTGTGCCCCTCCTACCAAATTTCCATGGAATGGAGAGTGAGAACCCATATGCCCACATCAAGGAGTTTGAGGAGGTGTGCAATACTTTTAGAGAGAGAGGAGCTTCAATAGACTTGATGAGACTCAAGCTATTCCCTTTTACTTTGAAGGACAAGGCAAAAATATGGCTTAATTCTTTAAGACCAAGGAGCATAAGAAATTGGGCTGATCTGCAGGCCGAATTTTTAAAGAAATGTTTCCCCACCCATAGGACCAATGGGTTGAAGAGACAAATCTCAAACTTTTTTGCCAAAGAAAATGAGAAGTTCTATGAATGTTGGGAAAGGTATATGGAGGCCATCAATGCTTGTCCTCATCATGGTTTTGATACATGGCTCTTGGTGAGCTATTTTTATGATGGGATGTCTTCCTCCATGAAGCAAATTCTTGAAACCATGTGTGGGGGAGATTTTATGAGTAAGAATCTGGAAGAAGCCATGGACTTTTTAAGTTGTGTCTGAGGTGTCAAGAGGATGGGATGAACCCAACTCAAGAGAGAAAGGAAAGTTTCCCTCTCAACCAACCCAAAATCCAAGGGCTGGAATGTACATGTTAAGTGAAGACATGGACATGAAAGCTAAGGTTGCAACAATGGCAAGGAGGTTGGAAGAACTTGAGTTGAAAAAAATGCATAAAGTCCAAGCCATTTCCGAGACAAAAGCCTATGTTATGCCATGCACCATTTGCCAATCATGTGATCATGTGATAGATGAGTGCCCAACCATCCCAGCTATGAGGGAGATGTTAGGTGATCAAGCCAATGTTGTGGGGCAATTTAGGCCCAACAACAATGCTCCTTATGGAAACACCTATAATTCAAGCTGGAGAAACCATCCAAACTTTTTTTGGAAACCAAGGCCACCTCTATACCAACCACAAGCTCAAACCTAAGCACCTCAACAAACCTCTTCAGTGGAGCAAGCCATTGCTAACCTAAGTAAAGTCATGGATGACTTTGTGGGTAAACAAAAGGCAATCAACTCCCAATTGCACCGAAAGATTGAGAATGTTGAGAGTTCTCAAAATAAGAGGATGGATGGGATGCAAAATGATCTATATCAGAAGATAGATAATATTCAATACTCCATCTCTAGGCTTACCAACCTCAACATAGTGAATGAGAAAGGAAAGTTTCCCTCTCAACCAAACCAAAATCTAAAGGGTGTTCATGAAGTTGAAACCCAAGATGGGGAGTCTTCAAATTTGAGAGAAGTCAAAGTTGTGATCCCTTTGAGGAGTGGAAAGGAGATCGATCAACCCTTGCCTAAGGTGAGGCAAGAGGAAGAATTCATGTCAAAGAGAACCTTGGTTAAAGAGAGCATTAACCAAGAGGAGAGTGGGAAGAAAAATGCATCTAAATCAAGCATTGAAGATGAGCCAAGGTTAGTGATTAATGAGGATATGATGAAGAAACATATGCCTCCCCCTTTTCCTCAAGCTTTACATGGAAAGAAGGAAATCAAGAATTCATAAAAAATTCTTGAAGTTTTGAGACAAGTGAAGGTGAATATACCCTTACTTGATATGATCAAGCAAGTCCCCACATATGCAAAATTTTTAAAGGACTTGTGCACGGTCAAGAGAGGGTTACATGTGACAAAGAATGCATTCCTCACTGAGCAAGTAAGTGCCATCATTCAGTGTAAGTCTCCAGTTAAGTACAAAGATCCGGGATGTCCCACCATTTCAGTTAACATTGGAGGGACACATGTGGAGAAAGCTTTACTAGACTTGGGGGCAAGTGTGAATTTGCTCCCATACTTTGTGTACAAACAGCTGGGACTTTGAGGATTGAAGCTCACAACCATCACTCTCTCCTTAGTTGATAGGTCAGTTAAAATCCCAAGGGGGGTGATAGAGGATGTTCTAGTTCAAGTGGATAAATTCTACTATCCCGTGGATTTTGTGGTGCTTGATATTGATCCCACTGTTAAAGAAGTAAATTATGTGCCAATCATCCTTGGGAGACCTTTCCTAGCTACCTCCAATGCCATCATTAACTATAGGAATGGGGTGATGCATCTCACATTTGGAAACATGACCTTGGAATTAAACATATTCCACCTGTGCAAGAGGCATCTCCACCCAGAAGAGGAAGACAGATTTGAGGAGGTGTGCTTGATTGATACTTTGGTTGTAGAGCATTGTGACAAGAATTTAGAAAAGAGCTTGAATTAAAGCCTTGGAGTGCCAGAAGAAGGGTTACCTGAACCCTCTGATGTACTAGCCACCATGTCTCCTTGGAGGAGACAAGAAGAGATCTTACCACTGTTCAATAAGGAGGACTCACAAGGAGTTGCTACGGAGGACCCTCCAAAGCTTGTTTTGAAGCCGCTTCCTGTTGATTTGAAGTATGCATACTTGGAGGAAGATGAGAAATGTCTAGTGGTGGTTTCTTCAAATCTTGCAAGTGATCAAGAGGATAGTCTTTTGGGAGTCCTCAGAAAATGCAAGAAAGCCATTGGATGGCAAATTTCTAATCTGAAAGGGATTAGTCCTTTGGTATGCACCCACCATATCTATATGGAGGAAGATGCAAAACCAGTGAGGCAGTGATTACTACTCAAAATGTGCTATTTGATAGCTTGTAATTAATCCTTTAAACACTTTTTAGTAGTAGTTAGTGCCTTTTAACCCAATTAGCATGTTAAGGCTCCTTGTAATCAATTCTAATCAAATTGTGTAAGTTTTGGTGTTTTTGTTAGCTAGTTGATCACCAAAGCAATATGAGATTGATGAGAGTTACTTGGAATCCTTGGCAAAGCAATGGAAAGAGCAGAAGCATGAAGATCCAAAGCTTTGAAGTCCTTTCCCATAAGCAAATCTGGGATGCAAGGAGGGAAAGCAAAGAGAAACCAACTATGAAGCATTCTTGATGACAGTCATGTCAGCTACTTTTGGAGCACTTCCCGAAGTCCAAATTATGCATGCTATATGTCATTTGAAAGCTTAGGAAGTCAAACATCCAATGCTTTAAACGGTGTGCAATTCGGAGTTGAAATGAAAGAGTTATAGCCATTGGAAGACAACTACTCCAAGCTGAAGGAAGGATTCAGCAAAGTGTTGCGAAATCACCCTTTTGTTGCGGAATGATTTCGCAGCCTTTTTGCACAGTGCTATGGATTTCCCCTGTAGTTTCACGACGCGATGGAAGCCAAACACCACACGATGAAAGCCAACTTCACAGCGGTGCGGATTCAGCCTTTTGCTACGAAGTGATTTCGCAGCCCTTCTTGTTCATCTACGAAATTTCGCAGACCTCAATTTCACCTGCGAAATGGTCCTTAGTGCTTCCCGATATTTGTAACCGAAACTTGGAGATATTTTTCATCAGATTTTTGTTGTCTAAATCCCCAAATTCTCCTTTTATCCAACCAATTATAGGATTCCTTAGTTTTTAAGTTAGGAATTTGGCTAAATATCCATGTAATAGCTATTAATGTAATTTGGATATAAATAGAGCCCGAGGAGCCTGTTCTGAGGGGGATGAACCTTTTGTAAAAGTTTCAAAGCAAGTAAAATACAGAGCTTGAGCTCTGCCTTACCTGATCAATTTGATTATATTTTTCATTTACTTAGTTATGCACTCTTTGAGGAATTTTCCCCAGAGAATGAGTAACTAAACCTTTTAGTTCCTTGGAGTTAAGGTTGTCGGGAAAGGTTCCAAGTGCAAGAATCAGAAGCTTTGTGGTTTCAGCTATGAATGAAAAGAAGGTGTGTCTCGTGAATGGTTTCTATGTTTTTAGTTAACTTAAAACGCCTTGGAGTCACCTAGGCCAACACTTGGTAAGGCAAGTGATCTCCATCCATGGAGATGCACTAGTTTACCCCTTGCGAGCCTCTGGGAGGTGACTTGAAGGTAGGATTTTCTAGAATTGCCAACACTTGGTAAGCTTTTGGACTCTAAGGAGACATCCATTAGTTATCTCTTGCGAGCTTGTGAAAGGAAGTCCAAGGTTAAAGATCACCTTGAATGGTAAAGGCTAAGTGAGAGGCTCGAACCATTGCAAGTTGCATCAGTGAGAGAATTAAAGCTGAAATCCAATTGTGGGATGCATTTGTGCAACACCTGTTAGAGAGTTGACTTTATGTTAATTCTCTAATGCGAGGAATTGAGCCAACTGACTGGAGCTATGCTATTGCATGAGGAACCACCCCTGTGAACCTGAATCTCCAAGGAATGCTTTTCTTCTTAAGTAAATTCCATCACTTGTTGTGTTGTTAATTTAAGTCTAAACCTTTTTCAACCAAAGTTTGTGTTTTATTTCTTAAGCTAACCTTGAATGAAACAGCACCAATTCACTTTGAATTGGTATCATTTTCAGTTTGAGTACCCTTCCCAGTGAACGATCCTAGAGCAACTAAAGCCCTGAGCTCACAAGCTATAATCGCTCATGTCAATCATAGCATAAAATTGTTTATAGCATCTAGAGCTTTGAGCTCATGACCTAAAGTCATTCATGTCAACTAAAACTCTTAGTGGTTTATAGCATCAAAAGCCCTAAGCTCATGACCCATAGTCGTTCATGCCAACCATAGCCTAAAATTGTTCATAGCTTCTAAAGCTTTGAGCTCACGACCTGGAGGCATCACGTTAACCACAACCCTAAGCTTTTTGTAGTATCTACCAACCTAGGCTCATGACCTGGAGTAGTTCAAGTCATCTACAAGCCTGAATTATTCATAGGATCTAGAGCCTTGAGATCACAACTCGAAATAGTTCATGTCAACCACAACCTTGAGCTATTCATAACATCGAGAGCCTTGAGCTCATTAGCTAGAGTCTCTCAAATCAATAACAGCCTTGATTTGTTCATAGTAGCCAGAGGCTTGAGCTTATGAGCCTTAGGTGCTCATGTCATCAACAACCCATAGCTATTCATAGCATCTAGAGCATTGAGCTCACAACCTGGAGTCATTCATGTTAACCACAACCCTAAGCTATTCATAGTATCTAGAAGCTTTAGCACATGACCTAGAGTTGTTCATGATATCCACAACCCTGAATTATTCATAGGATCTAGATCCTTTAACTCATAACCCACAGTCATTTATGTCAACCACAACCTTAAGCTACTTATAACATTTAGAGCCTTGACTCACAGCCTATAGTCTTTCAAGTCAATATCAGACTTGAGCTATTCATAGTATATAGAGGCCTGAGCTCATAAGTTGGAGTCATTCATGTCATCCATAGCCCTGAGTTGTTTATACTAATCTAGAGCCCTCAGCACACGACCTAAAGTTGTTCATGTCAACCATAGCTCTGATTTGTTCATAACATCTAAAACCTTAATCTCATGACCTATAGTCATTCATGTCAAGCACAACCTAGTTGCTCATTGCATCTAATACCTTCATCTCAAAACCTAGAGTCATTCATGTCAACCATAACCTTGACTTGTTCATAGCATTTAGAGCCTTGAGCTCATGACCCAAAGTCATTGAAGTCAACAACAGGCCTAAGCTCATAATTCGGAGTCATTCATATCATCCACAACCCTGAGTTGTTCACAACATCAAGAGCCTTAAGATCACAAGTTACAGTTGTTCATTTCAACCAAAGCCCTCAATTACTTATAACATATAGTGCTCTGAGCTCACGACCCATAGTTGTTCATGTCAACTGCACTCCAGAGTTGTTCATACCATCTAGATACCTGAGCTCACAACCTGGATTTATTCATGTCAACCACAACTCTGAGTTGTTCATATCATCTAGAGTCTTGAGCTCATAACCGATAATCATTCATGTCTACCACAACCAAGAGTTGTTCATAACATCTAGAACTATGAGCTAACGACTTAGATTCATTTATGTGAACCACAACCCTAAGCTCTTCATAATATCTAAAGGCCTAAGCTCATGACCCGGAGTCATTCATGTCATTCGTAACCCTAAATTATTCATAGGATTAAGATCCTTGAGAACATGACCCGAAGTTATTCATGTCAACCATAACCTTGAGCTATTCAAAGCATCTAGAGCCTTGAGCTCACGACCCAAAGTCTTTCAAGTCAACAATAGCACTAAGTTGTTCATAGTATCTAGAGGCCTTAGCTCATGAGCTGGAGTCATTCATGTCATCCACAACACAAAGTTGTTCATAGAATCTAAAGCCTTGAGCTCACGACTTGGTGTCATTCATGTCAACCACAACCCTAAGGTGTTCATAGTATCTACAAGCTAAAGCTCATGACCTGGAGTAGTTCATGTTATCCATATCCCTGAATAAATCATAGTATCTAGAGCCTTGAGCTCACGACTTGGTGTCATTCATGTCAACCACAACCCTAAGGTGTTCATAGTATCTATAAGCCATAGCTCATGACCTGGAGTATTTCATGTTATCCACATCCCTAAATTAATTATAGGATCTAGAGCCTTGAGCTCATGACCTCCAGTCATTTATTTCAATGACAACACTAAGCTCTTCATTTCATCTAAAGCCATTAGATCATGACTCAGAGTCTTTCAAGTCAATAAAGTCCTTGAGCATTTCATAGTATCTAGAGGCTTGAGCTCTTGAGCGAATGTCATTCATGTCATCCACAATCCTGAGTTGTTCATAAAATTTAAAGCCTTGAGCTAATGACCTGGAGTTGTTCATGTCAACCATAGCTCTAAGCTAATCATAGCATATAGACCCTTGAGCTCATGTCCCATGGTCATTCATGTCAACCACAGCCTAGAGCTGCTCATAGCATTTAGAACCCTAAGCTCACGACTTGGAGTCATTCATGTCAACTACAGCCCTGACATCTTCTTAGCATGTAGAGCCTTGAGCTCATTACCCAAAGTCATTCAAGTCAACAATAGCTTTAAGATTGTCATAGTATCTATAAACCTGAGCTCATAAGCTGGAGTCATTCATGTCATCCATAATCCTAAGTTGTTCATAGCATTTAGACCCTTGAAAACACAAGCCGGAGTTTATAGCCCTCAATTGTTCATACCATCTAGCGCCTTGAGCTCACATCCCATAGTCATTCATGTCAATTGCACCCTAGAGCTATTCACACCATCTAGAAACCTAAGCTCATGACTTGGAGTCATTCATGTCAACCATAACTCTGAGCTGTTCATAGCATCTAGAGCCTTGAGATCATGACCTATAGTCGTTCATGTCAACCATAACCCAGAGCTATTTATATGATCCAGGGCTCTGAGCTCACGACTTGAATTTGTTTGTGTTAACCATAAAACTAAGCTTTTTAGAGTATTTAGAGGTCCAAGCTCATGTCCCGAAGTTGTTCATGTCATCTGTAACCCAGAATTATTCATACCATCAAGATTCTTGAGCTTATGACCCATAATTGTTCATGAAACAACAACCTTGAGCTATTCAAAGCATGTAAAGCCTTGAGCTCATGACCTAATTTCTTTGAAGTAAATAACAACCCTAAGCTGTTCACAGTATCTAAAGGCATGAGCTCATTAGCCAAAGTTGTTCATGTCATCCACAACCTAAAGTTGTTCATAGAATCTAGAGCCCTAAGATCATGACCTGGTGTCGTTCATGTCAATCACAACCCTGAGCTATTCATAGTATCTAGAGGCTTGAGCTCATAACCCATAGTAGTTCATGATATCCACATCCCTGAATTAATCATAAGATCTAGAGCCCTAAGCTCATGACCCTTAGAGTTGTTCATGTCAATTGTAGCTCTGAGTTATTCGTAGAATCTAGACCCTTGAGCTTATGATTAGTAGTCATTCATGTCAACCATAGCCTAAAGCTGCTTATAACATCTAAAACCCTAAGCTCACGACCCAGAGTCTTTCATGTATTCGACGACCCTAAGTTGTGCATAGCATTTAAAGGCTTGAGCTCATGACCTGAAGTCTTTCATGTCCAATGGCCTGAGCTCATGACCTAGAGTCGCTCATGTCATCCACAACCTTGAGTTGTTCATAGCATTAAGAGCTCTGTGCTCATGACCCAGAGTCATTCATGTTAACCATGACTTGGAGCTATTCATGACATCTAGAGCCCTGAGCTGTTCATAGCATCTAGAGGCTTGAGCTCATGACACAGAATCATCCACTGCCCTTAGCGATTCATAACATCTAGAGGCTTGACCTTACGGGATCCTCAATCGTTCTTATCATCTGCAACTCAGAGCATTTCAGAGCATCTAAAGTCTTGTGCTCATGACCCATAGTCGTTCATGTCAACCAAATCCCTTAGCCATTCAAGCATCTAAAGGCTTGAGCTCACAGGATCTTGAGTCTTTCATATCATTCACAACTCTAGGTTGTTCATAGCATCTAAAGCCTTGAGCTCCCGACTTAGAGTTGCTCATGTCATCAAGAGCCCTGAGCTATTCATACCATCCAAAGCTCTGAGTTATTCATAGCATCAAGAGTACTAAGCTCATGAACTAGAGTAGCTCATCTCATCCATACCCCTAAGTTGTTCATAGCATTTATAACCCTGAGCTTACGACCTAGAGTCGTTGATGTGATTTTTAGAGCCTTAAGCTCATGACCTAGAGTTTTTCATTCATCTATAACCCTGACCTATTCATAGCATCTAGAGTATTGAGCATATGATGCAAAATAATTCATATCATCCACATTCCAAAATGGTTCATTGCATTTAGAGGCTTAAGCTCACGGGATTCTGAGACATTCATATCATCTACAAATCTAAGTTGTTCATAGCTTATAGAGCGTTGAGCTTATGATGGGGAGTCTTTCATGTCAACTACAACCTTGAAATGTTCATTGTATTTAAAGGCCTAAGCTCATGACCCGATGTTGATGTCAGCTTGAGCCTTAAGTTTTTCACAACATTTAGAGCCCTAACCTCACGACTCGTAGTCATTCATGCTAATCACAACCCAGAGTTGTTCATAGCATTTATAGCCTTGAGCTCACTTCCCAAAGTCATTCATGTCATCAACAACACTAACCTTTTCACAGTATTCAGAGCTCTGAGTAGTTTATAGCATTCAAAGCCTTAAGCTCACAACCCGGAGTAGCTCATCACATCCACACCCCTGAGCAGTTCATAGAATCTAGAGCCCTGAGCTTATGACTTAAAGTCATTCATATGGTTATCTAGAGTCCTGAGTTCACGGCCTAGAGTCATTCATGTCATCCACAACCCTAAACTATTCATAGCATTAGTGGTTTGAGCTCATGACGTAGAACCGTTCATATAATCTATTTCCTATAGCAGTTCATAGTATCTAGAGGCCTAAGCTCATGGGATCCTAAGTCATTTATATCATGTACTACTCTGAGCTATTTATAGCTTCTAGAGCGCTGAGCTCATAACCCAAAGTCTTTCATGTCAACCATTGCCCTGAGGTGTTCAAAGTATCTAGAGGCCTAACTCACTTCTCAGAGTCGTTCATGTCATTAACAACCTTAAGTTGTTCATAGCATATAGAGGCTTGAGCTCATGATGCAAAATCATGAATGTCATCTACCTCATGAGGGATTTATAGCATTTAGAGGCCCAAGCTTATGGGATCCTGAGTCATTCTTATCGTCCACAAATCTTAGTTGTTCATAACATCTAGTGCCCTAAGCTCATGGGATCATGAGTCATTCATATCATTCATAACTCTAGGTTATTTGAAGCACCGAAAGGCCTGAGCAGATGACCTGGAGTAGCGTATGTCATCCATAAGCCTGAGGTGATCATATAATCTGGAGCATTGAGTTTTTCATGGCATGCAGAGCTCAGAGCTCATTACCTAGAGTAGCTCATCCAATCCACACCCCTAAGCGATTGATAGCATTTGGAGCTCTGAGCTTACAACCCAGATCGTTCATGTTAACCACAACTCTAAGATGTTTATAGTATCTAGATCCTTAAGCTCACAACCTAGTGTCATTCATGTCATCCAAAGCCTTGAGTTGTTCATAACATTTAGAGGCTTTAACTCATAACTTGAAGTCTTTCATGTCAATCACAACCCTGAATTGTTCATAGTATCTAGAGCATTGAGGTCATAACCCAATGTCGTTCATGTCATCCACAGACCTAAGTGGTCCATAACAGTTAGAGGCTTGAGTTTATGACACAAAATCATTCATGTCATCCACAACCTTGATCTGTTCATCATATCTAGATCCCTAAGCTCATGACCTAGAGACTTTCACATCATCGACAAGCATAACCTATTCATAGCATCTAAGGCCTTGAAGTCATTCATGTCAACCACAACCAAAGTTGTTCATAACATCTAGAGCCTTGAGCTCACAACCCAAAGGACCTCATGTCATCCACAACCCTAAGTTGTTCATAGCATTTAGAGCCTTTAGCTTATGACTTAGAGTAGGTTATGTCGTCCATAGCTTTGAGTTATTCATAGCATTAAGATCCCTTATCTCATGACTCAAACTTGTTCATGCCAACCACAACCTATAGCTTTTCATAGCATCTAGTTTCTTGAGCTCACAAACCAGAGTAGCTCATGTCATTCATACCTTGAGTTACTAATAGCATCTAAAGCCCTGAGTTCACCACTTAGAATCGTTCATGTCAACCCTAACCTGAAGCTATTCATAGCATCTAAATCCCTGAGCTCATGACTTGGAGTCGTTCATATGAACCATAACCTAGAGTTGTTTATAACATCTAGAGCCTTGAGCTCACAACCAACAGTTGTTCATGTCATCCACAACCTTAAGCAGTTCAAAGCATCTAGATCCCTGAGCTTATGACTTAGAGACTTTCATGTCATTGACAACCTTGAGCTGTTCATAGCATTTAGAGCCTTAAGCTCATAACCTAGAGTCGTTGATGTTAACTATAGCCCAAAGCTATTTATAACATATAGAGCCTTGAGCTCATGACCCAGAGGAGTTCATGTAATCCACAACCTTGAGTTGTTTAAAGCATTTAGAGTTGTGAGCTCACGACCTAGAGTAGCTCATGTCATCCATAACCCTGAGTCATACATTAGCATCAAGAGCCCTGAGCTCACAACCTGAAGTCATTCATGTAAACCACAACCCAAAGTTGTTCATAGTAACTAGTGTTCTAAGCTAAAAAACCAAAATAATTCATGTCATCCACATCCTTGAGCTATTAATAGCACCTGGAGCCAAGCTCATGACCTGGAGTCATTCATGTCAACCACATCTTAAAGCTATTCATAGCATCTAAAGCCTTAAGCTTATGACTCAGAGTCATTCACGTCAACCACATCCTAGAGTTGTTCATAGCATCTAGAGCGCTGAGCTCATGACCCGGTTTCTTTCATGTGAACCACGACCTAGAGCTATTCATTGCATCTAGGACCCTAAGCACATGATCTAGAGTCATCCATAACGTTGAGCTACTCATAGAATTTAGAGCTCTGAGCTCACGACCTAGAGTCTTTCATGTCATTGATAACCCTAAGTTGTTCATAGCACCTGGAGCTAAGAGCTCATGCCTTGGAGTTGTTCATGTCAACTACAACCCAGAGTTGTTCATGACCTAGAATGGCACATGTCATCAACAATCCTATGTTGTTCGTAGCATCTAAAGCCTTGAGCTCATGACCTAGAGTTGTTTATGTCAACCACAACCTTAAGATGTTCACAATATCCATAGCCCTTAGCTCACGACCTCAAGTCATTCATGTCATACAAACCTTAACCTGTTCATAGCATGTAGAGCCCTAAGCTCATGACCTAGAGGAACTCATGTCAGCCACAACCCTAAGTTGTTCATAACATCTAGAGCCCTAAGCTCAAGACCTAGAGTAGCTCATGTCATTCACAACCTTAAGTTGTTCATAGAATCAAGAGCCCTAAGCTCACGATGTGTAGTATTTTAAGTCATCGACAGCCCTGACCTATTCATAGCATCAATAGCCATCAGCTCATGGCTTAAAGTCATTCATGTCAAGCATAACCAAGAGCGGTTGATAGCATCTAGTGCCCCGAGTTCATAAACAAGAGTAGCTCATGTCATCCACAAGCTTGAGTTGTTAATAGCATTTAGAGCCATCAGCTCATAAATTAGAGTCCTTTATATCAATCACAACCTAGTTCTATTCATAGCATCTAGAGCCCTGAGCTTAAGACCAAGAGTGGCTCATGTCATTGAAAACTCTGAGTTGTTCATAGAATCCAAAGCCTTGAGCGCACGACCCAGAGTCATTCATGTCAACCGCCTAAGATGTTCATAGTATTTGTAGCCCTTAGCTCAAAACCCCAAGCCATTCATGTCTTCCACAACGCTAAGCTCATAACCTAAAGTAGCACACGTTATCCGTAGCCTTGAGCTATTCATAGCATTTAAAGCCTTGAGCTGATGACCTAGAGTTGTTCATGTCAACCATAGCCCTAAGCTCATTATTTAGAGTTTTTCATGTCAACCATAGCCCTAAGCTGTTCATAGTATCTAGAGCCATAAGCTCACAACACGTAGTCTTTCATGTCATCGACAACCCTAAGCTCTTAATAACATATAGAGCCCTAAGTTCATAACCTAGAGTCATTCATGTTAACCACAACCTAGCGTTATTCATATCATTTAAAGCCTTGAGCTCACAACCCATAGTAGCCCATGTTATCCACATCCATAAGGTATTCTTTGCATCTAGAGACCTCAACTCATGACCTAGAGTCCTCAATTCATAACCTAGAGTCATTCATGTCAACAAGAACCCATATACATTCATAGCATTTAGAGCCCCGACCTCACGACCTAGAGTCTTTCATGTCATCCATATCCCTGAGTTATTCATAGCATCTAGCGCTTGGAGCTAATGACACAAAGTCATTCATGTCAACCACAACCGAGCACTATTCATAGCATCTAGAGCACTAAGCTTAGGATCGAGAGTAGCCCATGTTATCCACAATCCTCAACTATTCATAGCAACTAGTGCTCTAATCTCATGACCTACGGTCATTCATGTCAACCACAACTCTGAGTTGTTCATAGTATCTAGAGCCTTAAGCTCATGACCCATAGTCTTTCATGTCATTCAAAGCCCAAATTTTTTCCTAGCATTAGGAGCCTTGAGCTCACGACTTAGAGTTGTTCATGTCAACCACCGCCCAGAGTTGTTCATAGCATCTAGAGCCCTGAGCTCACGACCTAAGGTAGCTCATGTTATTAACATCCCTGAGCTGTTAATAGCATCTAGAGTCCTAAGCTCACGATCCAAAGTCCTTCATGTCAACCACAGCCTAGAGTTATTCATAGCATCTAGAGCCCTGAGCTTAAGACCTAGAGTGGTGATGTTATCCACAATCCTAAGATGTTCATAGGATCTAGAGCTTTGAGCTCCCGACCTGGAGTCTTTCATGTTAACCATAACCTAGAGTTGTTCATTGCATCTAGGGCCTTATGCTCATGACCCAATGTCGTACATGTCCTCAACATCCCTTAGTTGTTCGTAGAATCTAGAACATAAGCTCACAACTTAGAGTTTTTCATGTTATCGACAACCTTCAGTTGTTCATATCGTCTTGAGCTTTAAGCTCATAACCTAGAGTCGGTCCTATCAGCCATAAACCAAGGTTGTTCATAGCATTTAGAGCCTTGAGCTTACGATCCATAGCAGCATATGTTATCCACAACCCTGAGCCGTTCTTAGCATATAGAGCCCTAAGCTCACGACCTAGAGTCATTCATCTCAACCATAGCCTAGAGCTATTCATTGAATTGAGAGCCCTTACCTCATGACCCAAAGTCATTCATGTTATTCATAACCCCGACTTGTTCATAGCATCTAGATACTTCAACTCATGACATGAAGTTATTCATGTCAACCACAACCTAATGTTGTTCCTAGCATCTAGAGCCCTGAGCTCACGAACTAGAGTAGCCCATGTTATCCACAACCTTTAGTTGTTTATAGCAACTAGAGCCTTAAGCTCACGACCTAGACTAGTTCATGACAACCCCAAGCTTAAGTAGTTCATAGTATCTACAGTTCTGAGCTTATGACCTGTAGTCTTTCATCTCATCGAGAACTCTAAGTTGTTTATAGTATCAGGAGCCTTAAGTTCACAACCTAGAATTATTCTTATCAACCACAACCCAAAACTATCCATAGCATCTAGAGCCTTGACCTCACGACCTAGTGTACTGCATGTCATCCACAAGCCTGAGCTATTAATAGCATCTAGAGCCCTGAGCTCATGACCCAGAGTCATTCATGTTAACCATAACCTAGAGTTGTTCATAGCATTTAGAGCCATGAGCTCACGACTCAGAATCTTTCATGTCAACCACAACCCTAAGTTGTTCATTGCATCTAAAGCCTAGAGCTCATGATTAAGAGTCGTTCATGTCATCCATAACCTTGACCTGTTCATAGAATCTAGAACCCTGTGCTTATAAATCTAAGTCTTTCATGTCATAAAAACCCTGAAGTGTTCATAGCATCTAAAGTTGTGAGCTCACGACTTAGAGTCATTTGTGTAAACCATAACTTAGGGCTTTTCATAACATCTAAAGCCTTAAGCTCATGAGCTAGAGTGGTTTATGTCATCGATAACCCTGAGTTGTTCATAGCATCTAAAGCCATGAGCTCATGACTCAGAGTCTTTCATGTCAACCACAACCTAGAGTTTTTCACTACATCTAGGACCTAAAGCTCACGATCGAGAGTCATTCATGCCATCCACAACCCTAACTTGTTCATAGAATTCAGAGCCCTGAGCTCACAACCCAGAGTCTTTAATGTCATCGACAACTGTTATTTGTTCATAGCATCTAGAGCCTTGAGCTCATGACCTGGAGTCATTCTTATCAACCACAGCTGAAAGCTTTTCATATCATCTAAAGCCCTGAGCTCATGACTTAGAGTGGTTTATGTCATTGACAACCCTGAGCTGTTCATAGAATCTAAAGCCCTCAGCTCATTACCTGGAGTCGTTATGTTAGCCACAACCAAGAGTTGTTCATAGCATCTAAGGCCCTAAGCTCTTGAGTAGAGTCATTCATGTCATCCATAACCCTATGTTGCTAATAGAATCTAGAGCCTTGAGCTCGTAACCTGGAGTCTTCCATGTCATCAGGAACCTTGAGTTGTTCATAGCACTTAGAACCCTAAGCTCAACCCCTGGAGTCGTTCATGTCAACCACATCACAGAGTAGTTCATAGCAACTAAAGCCCTGAGCTACAAACCCAAAGTAGCACATTTCATCGAAAACCCTGAGCTGTTCACAACATCTAAAGCTCTAAGCTCATGACCGAAGGCATTCATATCAACCACGACCCTGAGATGTTCGTAATATATATAGCCTTTAGTTCATGACTCCAAGTCATTCATGTCATCCATAATCCTGACCTATTCATAGCATTTAGAGACCTCAATTTATGACCAAGAGGAGCTCATGTCATCCACATGCTTGAGTTGTTCATAGCATTTAGAGACTTGAGTTTATGACTTAGAGTAGCTTATGTCATCTAGAGACCTAAGTTGTTCATAGCACCAAGAACCCTTAGCTTACGACCTATAGTCTTTTATACCATCAACAACCTTGAGTTGTTCATAGCATCAAGAGCCTTCGATTCTTGACCTAGAGTCTTTCATGTCAACCATAGTCAAGAGTTGCTATAGCATCTAGTGCCGTGAGTTCATGAACAAGAGTAACTCATGTTATCCAGAGCCCTGAGCTTTTAATAACATCTCGAGTCATGAGCTCATGACCTGGAGTCATTTATATCACCCACAACCTAGTGTTATTCATAGCATTTAGAGCCCTAAGCTATTCATAGCATCTAAAGCCTTGAACGCATAACCTAAAGTCATTCATGTCAACCACAACCTTAAGATGTTATGGTATCTGTAGCCCTTAGATCAAAACCCTGAGTCATTCATGTCATCCACAACCCTAAGCCCATGATTCAGTGTCTTTCATGTCATTAACGGCCCTGAGTTGTTCATAACATCTAAAGTCCAGAGCTCATGGCCCAGACTCATTCAAGTCAACCATTGGCCAAAGCTATTTATAGCATCTACAGCCCTGAGCTCATGAAATAAAGTCGTTCATGTCAACCATAGCAAAATGTTGTTCATAGCATCTAGAGCCATTAGCTCATGACCTAGAGTAGCCCATGTTATGCATAGTCTTGAGCTATTTATAGCATCTAGAGCCTTGAGCTCACGACCTATAGTCATTCATGTCAAACACGACTCTGAGCTATTCATAGTATCTACAGCCTTAAGCACATAACCTATAGTCTTTTATGTTATTGACAGCCCTGAGCTATTAATAGCATTTAGAGCCCTAAGCTTATAACCCGAAGTCATTTATGTCAACCACAACCTAGTGTTGTTCATAACATTTTGAGTCTTGAGCTCATGACCCAGACTAGCTAATGTTATCCATATTCCTAATCCATTTGTTGTATATAGAGTCCTCATCTCATGACAAGGAGTCATTCATGTAAACCAAGACCCATAATTGTTCATAGCATCTAGAGCCCTAACCTCTTGACCTAAAGTCTTTCGTGTCATCAATAGCCTTGAATTGTTCATAGCATTTAGAGCCCTGAGCTCATGATATAGAGTCATTCATATCAACCACAACCCAGTGTTGTTCATTGCATCTAGAGCCCTAGGCTCACAACTTAAAGTAGCCTGTGTTATCCATAACCCTCAATTGTTTATAGCAACTAGTCCCTTGAACTCACGGCTAAGAGTCGTTCATGTCAACTACAACTTTGAGTTGTTCATAGTATCTAGAGCCCTGAGCTCATGACCCATAATCTTTTATGTCATTGACAACCTTGAGTTGTTCATAGCATCAAGATCCCTGAGCTCATGACCCAAAGTGGTTCATGTCAACCACAACCTAGAGTTGTTCATAGCATCTTGAGCCCTAAGCTCACAAGCAAGAGAAGCTCATTTCAAACACAACCTTGAGTTGTTAATAACATCTAGAGCTCTAAGCTCACGACTTAGAGTCATTCATGTCAACCCAACCTAGAGCCATTCATTGCATCTAGAGCCTTGAGCACAAGACCCAGAATGACTTATGTCATAAAAAACCCCGAGTGTTCATAGATTCTAGAGCCCTCAGCTCATGACCTAAAGTCTTTCATCTCATCAATAAACCTGGGTTGTTCACAACATTTAGAGCTTTGAGCTCATGAGCTTGAGTCGTTCATGTCAACCACAACCTAAAGTTGTTGATAGTATTTAAAGCCTTGAGCTCACGGCCCAGATTTGCTCATGTCATCAACAACCTTGAGCTGTTCATAGCGTTTAAAGCCTTGAGCTCAAGACTAGGAGTTGTTTATGTCAACTATAGCCCAAAGTTGTTCATACCATCTTGTGCTTTGAGCTCATGAACTAAAGTAGCTTAAGTCATCCACATCATTGAGTTTTTAATAGCATTTATAGCCTTAAGCTCACAACCCAGATTCATTGATGGTTAGCCACAACCCAACATTGTTCATAACATTTAGAGCCCTGAGCTCACAACCCGTAGTCATTCATATCAACCACAGTGTAGAGTTATTCATAGAATCTAGTGCCCTAACCTCATGACTTAGAGTCATTCATGTCATCCATAACCCTAATTTTTTCATAGCATTTAGAGCCATAAGATCATGACACAAAGTCATTCATATCAACCATAGCCCAACATTGTTCATAGCATTTAGAGCCCTAAGCTTATAACCGATAGTATCCCATGTTATCCACAACCTTTAGTTGTTCATTGAAAATATAGCCTTGAGCTCACGATTGAGAGTCATTCATGTCAACCATAACCTTGAGTTATTGATAGTATCTATAGTACTAAACTCATGACCTGTAGTCTTTCATGTCATTGACAACTCTAAGTTGTTCATAGCATCAAGAGCCCTGAGGTCACGATCCGGAGTTGTTCATCTCAACCATAGCCTAAAATATGTTCATAGCATATAGAGCGTTTAGCTCACACACTAAAGTACCTCATGTCTTCCACAAACCTAAGCTACTAATAGCATCTATAGCCTGGAGCTCACGACTCAAAGTCATTCATGTCAACCATAACCTAAAGCTATGCATAACATTTAGAGTCCTAAGCTCAAAACCTAGAGTGGCTAATGTCATCCATAGCCCTGAGTTGTTCATAGCATCTAGAGCTATGAGCTCACAACTCGAAATCTTTCATGCCAACCACAACCTAGTGTTGTTCATTGCATCTAAGGCCCTAAGCTCATGACCCAAATTCATTCATGTCATCCACAACTCTAAGCTATTCACAGCATCTAAAGCCCTAAGCTCACGACACAGAGTCATTCAAGTAAACAACAACCCAATGTTGTTGATAACATTTAAAGCCCTGAGCTTACACCCAAAAGTATCCCATGTTATCCATAATCCTTAGTTGTTTATACCAACTAGAGCCTTGAGCTCATGGTCGAGAGTCAATTATGTCAACCATAACCTTGAGTTGTTCATAGTATCTATAGCATTAAGCTCATAACCCATAGTCTTTCATGTCATTGAAAGCTAGAAGTTGTTCATCTCAACCATACTCTAAAGCTATTCAAAGCATCTAGAGCCCTAATCTCATGGCTTAGAGTACCTTAAGTCTTTCATAACCCTAAGCTATTAATAACATATAGAGCCTGGAGCTCACGACTTAGAGTCATTTATGTCAACCACAACCTAGAGTCACTCATAGCATTTAGAGCCCTGAGCTTAAGACATAGAATGGTTAATGTCATCCATAACCCTGAGTTGTTCATAACATCTAGAGCCATAAGTTCACAACTCGGAGTCTTTCATGCCAACCATAGCGTGGAGTTGTTCATTGCATCTAGGGCTTTGAGCTCATGCTCTAGAGTCATTCATGCCATCCACAACTTTGAGTTGTTCATAGAATGTTGAGCCCTGAGCTCACGACTCGGAGTCATTCATGTCAACCATAACATAAAGTTTTTCATAACATCTAAAGCCCTAAGCTCAAGAGCCAAATTTGTTCACGTTAACAACTGGTCAATGTTGTTCATAGAATTTAAAGCCTTGAGCTCACGACCTAGCGTAACCCATGCTATCCATAACCCTCAACTATTCATAGCAACTAGTGCCCTAAGCTCACAACCAAGATTCATTCATGTCAATCATAACTCTAAGTTGTTCAAAGTATCAATAACCCTTAACTCATGACCCATTGTCTTTCATGTCATCGATAACCCTAAGTTGTTCATAGCATCAAGAGCCTTAAGCCCATGACTTGAAGTTGTTCATGTCAACCACAAACTAGAGTTGTTCAACGCATCTGGAGCCTTCATCTCACAACCCAAAGTAGCTCATGTCATCCACAACCCTAAGCTCTTAATAGCATTTAGAGCCCTGAGCACACAAACCGAAGTCATTCATGTCAACCATAGGCTAGAGTTTTTCATAGAATTTAGAGCCTTGAGCTCAAAACCCACAGTGGCTAATGTCATCCACAACCTTAAGTTGTTCATAACATCTAGAGTTGTGTGCTCATGACCTAAAGTCTTTCATGTCAACCCTAGCCTAGAGTTGTTCATTGCATCTAGGGTCCTAAGCTCACAACTCAAAGTTGTTCATGTTATCCACAACCCTGAGCAGTTCATAGAACCTAGAGTCCTTAGCTCATGACCTGAAGTTTTTCTTGTCATCAACAACTCTAAGCATTTCATAGCATCTAAAGCCTTGAGCTCATAACTTAGAGTTATTCGTGTCAACCACAACCTAGATTTTGTGCATAACATCTAAAGCCTTGAACTCATGGTCGAGAGTGGTTCATGTAACGCCCAAGTTTTCTTTTTAAAGGGTAATTTAGGAAATTCTTAATAATGATATTAAATTAATTAATTAACTAATTTAATAAAATGGAAGAGGGGTGAAAGGGTAATTTTACGAATAATACCCTATGTATAAAGAGAAAATTCTCTTCTTCCTGTTCTTTTTTTTGAATCGTATTCCTGTTCGCAGAGAGTTTCCAGAGAACGTGAAGTTGAGGTCAGATTTCAAGGTTTGAAGAACAAACCTCTATAGGTAAGTTTCTAACCCCTAGATTATTATTTTAGATTCATTGATTAATTTCAAACACATTAGATATATTTTTTTTTTGGAAAACCCCAAATCTAGATTAGGGTTAGATTATTTTATTTTTAATTCGTTTTAATATCAAAATAATAAAAATTTAAGATTTTGATTTTATTGTTGGAATTTAGGAGATCTTAAATTTTATTAGATGAAAAAAATAATAATAATTCCTTGGAAAGTTTCGATTTTAGGTTAGGGTTAATTAAAAAAAAAAAAAATTGGTGTACATGTACTGTGCTACTGGAAGCATGGAACAAAACAAAAGAAAAAAAAAAACAAAAAAAAAAAGGGAAAACGCGTGTGCACAGTATGAGATGGAAGGGAAAAAAAAAATGGGTGTGTGCCCGGATGCAGGGAGGCTTATATATATATATATATATAATGATTCATTATCATGATGATGGCAATGGGAGAAAAAAAAAAAAAAAAACCTTGTTTTACTTTTCTTGGTTTGGTGTACCCGAGAGTCATGAATGGCTTTTGAATTGTTTAATTAATAATAATAATAATAATAATAATAATATTTAGTTTTAGATTAATAAAAAAGATAATAGTAATAATGGTTTTCTTTTTTTTGTAATAAATAGAATGAGAGATTTAGCAATATATATATATATATATATATATATATATATATATATATATATATATAGAATTTTATAATGAAATAAAATTGTAATTTAATTAAATTAGAAATGTGTTATTAGAAACAAATTGGTAATTTATTAATTATAATTAAATAAGGAATAGAGTAATTAAATTATTACTTTGTTAATAAAAAAATATTAATCTTAACATTTAGAAATTTTAGGATTATCATATTTATATTTTGAGGTAAATAGTAATAGTGGTCTTTTTATTGTGTTATGAGAGAAGTAGACTTTTCAGGGTTATTTTTCCTTCAAGGTCTTTGCATATTTTGAGGTAAGGGAAGTTAATGCAATATTTATAAAATTAAATTATTTTATATGTTATTTTGAATTGTGGAAAAGAAAATGATATTTTGTTACCATGCATGGATCAAACTGTTTTGCACTAAATATTATGTTGGAATATTTTGTTTTATTTATAACACAAAATACGGAGATATTATGTTGTGTAAATTTGAATACTTGAACAAAAACATCACTCTAGTTTATTTGGCCCTGGTCAACGGGATATAATAGTTGACTATTCAGCCCTGTCAACGGGATATAATAGTTGACCTTTACATTTCATGGTGGGAATGTAATTGATTTGGACCTCAGCCTCTAGGGGTTTGGTTGGAGGTTACTAGTACTAGTAGTGTTTGGTTCCGTCCACCAGGAACAATTTGAGGCTAGCCACCCATTTGAAAAGTCCCACCTAACTGGGCATTTGATATTTGATAACCAGAGTAATGAAAATTGAATGGATTTGATTGAATTTTATGTGAAAGTGTTTGAATTTGATATGAAATTGGTTCGTTGAATTTTGAATATATTGGTATTTTTGAAACTCTGATATTTGATGAAAAAAAAAATGATATCTCCTATTTGAAATGAAAATATTTGATCCATGAATTGCATTAATATTCCTTATTGGGCTGTGAGCTCATTCTCAATTGTTGAAAATTTTTCAGGTACTCTTAGTTCGGGTGAGGAGTGATGGCTAGGCTGAGGAATGGTCATCATTAGGATTTGACTTAGGATTTTATGTTGGATTTTATTTAACTGTTAGTTATGCTCATTTGGATCATTTGGTATTTGGAAGTTATTTGGATATTGATCCTTCAAATTTTATGTTAGATCAAAGTTGAGTTTTGGAGATTTGAAATTTGTTCTAGTACTTGAATTGTTTAAGTTTGAAAATATTTGGACAATGGATTTTGGATAGTGGATGTTTTAGTTTTGAAATTGAATTTTGAGGATTTTAGAATTTGTTCCGCTACTCTGAACAGGTATTTGGTAGTTGGTAACTTCCAATTACAAGATAAGTGTTTGGGTCAGGTTACATTATAAGCCTTCGGGTTTAAAGTGTGAAATGACCGTCATGCCCTTGGAGTGGGTCTTGGGGCGTGATAGAGTGGTATCAGAGCCAGGTTTTGACCTTGATGGGAATTTGAACTGGTTTAGATTGGGGATAGATGAGTGACGCATTTGTTTAAGTTTTAGTTTCATTTAGTATAAATTCCAATTCTTTCTTTATTTGGAAATTTCCTAATTGGTTCTTTAGTGACTAATTTAGTTATGTCTTATTATTTTAGGACATCATGCCACCAAGAAGAGCAGCTTCTTCATAAAACAGTCAGGCTAATGATGATGTACCTCCAGTTGAGGGTTTGCCTCCTGTGAGTGCAGAAGGGATTTATAGGTATCTTGGGACACTAGCTGGTTTAGTTGAACGCCAAGCTCGAGCTGCTGGGACTAATGTTCAGGGACAGTCTTCATCTTCTAGGGGTAGCTCTTTTGATGACTTCAAGAAATTGGGTCCTCCTTACTTTTCTGGTGCTACAGATCCCACAGAGGCAGAGGCTTGGATCCTTAAGATGGAGAAATTCTTTGGTGTAATAGATTGCTCTGAGGAGCAAAAAGCCTCTTATGCAACTTTTATGTTAGATAAAGAGGCAGATCATTAGTGGCGTATGACTAGGAGACTTTTGGAGGATCAGGGACCCATAACATGGAGACAATTTCGGGAGGCTTTCTACAAGAAGTATTTCCCTGACAGTGTTAGGCGGTAGAAGGTGGGAGAGTTTATTCGTTTGGAACAGGGGGATATGACTGTGGCTCAGTATGAGGCCAAATTTACAGAGTTATCACGTTTTTCCCCACAGTTGATTGCTACAGAGGAGGAAAAGGCATTAAAGTTTCAGGATGGATTGAAGCCTTATTTGAAGAACAAGATATCTATTCTAAAGCTTGGTGTTTATTCAGAGGTTGTTGATAGAGCCCTTATAGCAGAGAAAGATAATGAGGAGCTTCATCAGTATAGGGAACAACAAAGGAAGCGAAATAGAAGTGATGGTGCTCATGGTAATTAAGCACAGCGAAGGGCTACATCAGGAAGAAATCAGAATAAAGGGAAGGCAGCGCAGAATTTGGATGGGATTTGTCCTACTTGTGGCAAGAAGCATGGGGGTAGGCCATGCTATAGAGAGACTGGAGCTTGCTTTGGTTGTGGGAAGCAAGGACATTTGATCAGAGATTGTCCAGAGAATAGGAAGTTCATCACTGGGAAGCCTAAAGAGGAAAATAAGGAGGATAAACGAAAACCCAAAGCCCAAGGGCGGGTGTTTGCAATGACTCATCGAGATGCTCAGGCCACTTCTGATGTGGTGACAGGTACTCTCCGAATCCACACCTTATTTGCTAGAGTCTTGATTGATCCTGGATCAACACACTCTTTTGTTTCAGTATCTTTTGCTGGTTTGTTGGGTTTGCCTGTTGCTAGCATGGACTTTGATTTGATTGTTGCTACTCCTGTGGGAGATTCTGTTGTGGCCAGTAGAATGCTTAGAAATTGTATTGTGATGATTGGTTATAGGGAAATGCCAGTTGACTTAGTACTCCTTGACCTTCAGGATTTTGATGTGATTTTCGGGATGGATTGGTTAGCTTCCTACCATGCCTCTGTTGACTGTTTTGAGAAAAGGGTGACATTTAGTATTCTTGGTCAGCCTAAGTTTAGCTTTGAAGGGAAGCATGTGGACAGACCACTGCGTATGATCTCAGCCTTGCGAGCTAGTAGCTTGCTCAAGAAGGGTTGCCAAGGATTTTTGGCTAGTGTGATGAGTAATGAAAGTGATTTGAAGTTAGAAGACATACCCATAGTAAGGGAGTATCCTGATGTCTTTCCAGAGGATTTGTCTGGCTTGCCACCAGAGAGAGAGGTGGAGTTCACCATCGATCTGGTACCAGGAACAGGTCTTATGTCTAAGGCCCCATACAGGATGGCACCTGTGGAGCTTAAGGAGTTGAAAGTTCAGCTTCAGGAGTTATTAGACAAGGGTTTTATCAGGCCTAGTGTTTCACCTTGGGGAGCTCCTGTTCTATTTGTGAAAAAGAAAGATGGCTCAATGAGACCTTGCATTGACTATAGGGAGTTGAATAAGGTGACAGTGAGGAACAAGTACCCCCTTCCTCAGATCGATGATTTGTTTGATCAGCTACAAGGTGCTTGTGTGTTCTCTAAGATTGATCTTCGGTCTGGTTATCATCAGTTAAGGGTTAAAAGTGAAGATGTACCCAAGACTGCTTTTCGAACTAGATACGGGCATTATGAGTTTTTGGTTATGCCTTTTGGTTTGACTAATGCACCTTCTGCTTTTATGGACTTAATGAATAGGGTATTCAAGCCCTATCTAGATCAGTTTATGGTGGTTTTTATAGATGACATCTTGGTATACTCAAGAAGTAGAGAGGAGCATGAGGGCCATTTGAGTATTGTATTATAGACCCTCAGAGATAAGCAGTTGTATGCTAAGCTGAAGAAGTGTGAGTTTTGGTTAGACCGAATTTCTTTCGCATGTGGTAAGCAATGATGGCATCTCAGTTGACCCTGGAAAGGTAGATGCTGTAGCTAATTGGAGAAGACCTAGTACTGTGACTGAGATTCGAAGTTTCTTGGGACTTGCTGGTTACTATAGGCAGTTTATAGAAGGGTTCTCTAAGATTGCCCTACTTTTAACTAAGTTGACACAGAAGGGAGTTAAGTTTGAGTGGTCTGATGATTGTGAATGTAGCTTCCAAGAGTTGAAGAATAGATTAGTGTCAGTTCCTATTTTGACTATCCCTTCAGGTTCAGGAGGATTTGTGGTGTATAGTGATGCCTCTCATCAGGGTTTGGGTTGTGTTCTTATGCAGCATGGGAGAGTTGTAGCTTATGCTTCTAGACAGTTGAAGCCTTATGAAAGAAACTACCCTACTCATGATTTGGAGTTAGCTGCTGTGGTTTTTGCACTTAAGATTTGGAGACATTTTCTTTTTGGTGAAACTTGTGAGATATTCACAGATCATAAGAGTTTGAAGTATCTATTTTCCCAAAAGGAATTGAACATGAGATAGAGGAGGTGGATTGAACTACTTAAAGATTATGATTGCATTATTCAGTATCATCCTGGGAAGGCAAATGTTGTAGCTGATGCCTTGAGTAAGAAGTCAGTTGGTTCCTTAGCAGCTATTAGAGGTTGTCAGAGGCAACTATTGGAAGAGTTGAGGAGTTTACAAGTCCACTTTCGAGTTATGGGCTTAGGAGCACTTGTAGCAAATTTCAGAGTACAACCAGACTTAGTTGGGAGAATTAAGACCCTACAAAAGAATGATTCCCGATTAGTACAAGTTATGGAGGAAGTTAAGAGGGGCAGTAAGCCTAATTTTGTTTTGTCAGATGATGAGGTCTTGAGATTTGGGACTATACTTTGTGTCCCAAATGATGAAGACTTAAGGAGGGAGCTTTTAGAGGAAGCTCATTGTTCCAAGTTTGCAATCCACCCAGGAGGGACAAAGATGTACAAGGATTTGAGGCAAAACTATTGGTGGTCAGGTATGAAGCGTGATATTGCACAATTTGTGGCTCAATGTTTAGTGTGTCAACAGGTGAAGGCTGAGCATCAGCGACCAGCAGGGTCTTTGCAGCCACTTGCTATTCCTGAGTGGAAGTGGGAGCATATTACCATGGATTTTGTGATAGGATTGCCAAGAACCTTAGGGGGTAATAATGCTATTTGGGTGATTGTTGATCGGTTGACAAAGTCTGCTCACTTTTTGCCTATGAAAGTCAACTTTTCTTTAGATCGTTTAGCTTCTCTTTATGTGAAGGAGATTGTGAGAATGCATGGAGTACCAGTTTCTATAGTGTCTAACAGAGATCCTCGTTTCACTTCTAGATTCTGGCATAGTCTACAAAAAGCTTTGGGCACTAAGTTGAGTTTTAGTACTGCTTTCCATCCTCAAACTGATGGTCAATCAGAAAGGGTAATTCAGGTTTTGGAAGACTTGTTGAGAGCTTGTATTTTGGACCTGCAAGGTAATTGGGATGATCATTTACCTTTAGTATAGTTTACCTATAACAATAGTTTTCAAGCTAGCATTGGGATGGCACCTTTTGAAGCATTGTATGGTAGAAAATGTCGATCTCCTATCTGTTGGAATGATGTTGGAGAAAGGAAACTTTTGGGGCCTGAACTTGTGCAGTTGACTGTTGAAAAAGTTTCTTTGATTAAAGAAAGATTAAAAACAGCTCAAAGTAGACATAAGAGTTATGCTGATCATCGTAGGCGAGATTTGGAGTTTGAGGTGGGTGATCATGTGTTCTTGAAAGTTTCACCTATGAAGTCTGTGATGAGATTTGGGAGAAAAGGAAAACTTAGTCCTCGTTTTGTGGGTCCGTTTGAAATATTAGAAAGAGCAGGCACTTTGGCATATAAAGTAACCTTGCCCCCAAGCCTGTCTAAGGTTCATAATGTGTTTCATGTTTCGACTCTAAGGAAGTATATTTATGATCCCTCTCATGTTGTGGAGTTAGAGCCTATTCAAATTTTTGAGGACTTGACCTATGAAGAGGTACCCGTTCAAATTGTGGATGTGATGGATAAGGTACTACGACATGCTGTTGTCAAGTTGGTAAAGGTCCAGTGGAGCAATCATAGTATCCGAGAGGCCACTTGGGAGTTAGAAGAAGAGATGAGAGAAAAACATCCTCAATTATTTCAAGATTCAGGTATGTCAAGTTTAGAGGACTAAACTTTTGTTAAGGAGGGGAGGATGTAACGCCCAAGTTTTCTTTTTAAAGGGTAATTTAGGAAATTCTTAATAATGATATTAAATTAATTAATTAATTAATTTAATAAAATGGAAGAGGGGTGAAAGGGTGATTTTACGAATAATACCCTAGGTATAAATAGAAAATTCTCTTCTTCCTGTTCTTTTTTTTGAATCGTATTCCTGTTCGCAGAGAGTTTCCAGAGAACGTGAAGTTGAAGTCAGATTTCAAGGTTTGAAGAACAAACCTCTATAGGTAAGTTTCTAACCCCTAGATTATTATTTTAGATTCATTGATTAATTTCAAACACATTAGATATATTTTTTTTTTGGAAAACCCCAAATCTATATTAGGGTTAGATTATTTTATTTTTAATTCGTTTTAATATCAAAATAATAAAAATTTAAGATTTTGATTTTATTGTTGGAATTTAGGAGATCTTAAATTTTATTAGATGAAAAAAATAATAATAATTCCTTGGAAAGTTTCGATTTTAGGTTAGGGTTAATTTAAAAAAAAAAAAAAAATGGCGTACATGTACTGTGCTGCTGGAAGCATGGAATAAAACAAAAGAAAAAAAAAAAAGAAAGGGAAAACGCGTGTGCACAGTATGGGATGGAAGGGAAAAAAAAAATGGGCGTGTGCCCGGATGGAGGGAGGCTTATATATATATATATATATATAATGATTCATTATCATGATGATGGCAATGGGAGAAAAAAAAAAAAAAAAAAAAAACCTTGTTTTACTTTTCTTGGTTTGGTGTACCCGAGAGTCATGAATGACTTTTGAATTGTTTAATTAAAAATAATAATAATAATAATAATAATATTTAGTTTTAGATTAATAAAAAAGATAATAGTAATAATGGTTTTCTTTTTTTTGTAAAAAACAGAATGAGAGATTTAGCAATATATATATATATATATATATATATATATAGAATTTTATAATGAAATAAAATTGTAATTTAATTAAATTAGAAATGTGTTATTAGAAACAAATTGGGAATTTATTAATTATAATTAAATAAGGAATAGAGTAATTAAATTATTACTTTGTTAATAAAAAAATATTAATCTTAACATTTAGAAATTTTAGGATTATCAGATTTATATTTTGAGGTAAATAGTAATAGTGGTCTTTTTATTGTGTTAGGAGAGAAGTAGACTTTTCAGGGTTATTTTTCCTTCAAGGTCTTTGCATATTTTGAGGTAAGGGAAGTTAATGCAATATTTATAAAATTAAATTATTTTATATGTTATTTTGAATTGTGGAAAAGAAAATGATATTTTGTTACCATGCATGGATCAAACTGTTTTGCACTAAATATTATGTTGGAATATTTTGTTTTATTTATGACACAAAATATGGAGATATTATGTTGTGTAAATTTGAATACTTGAACAAAAACATCACTCTGGTTTATTTGGCCCTGGTCAACGGGATGTAATAGTTGACTATTCGGCCTATCAACGGGATATAATAGTTGACCTTTACATTTCATGGTGGGAATGTAATTGATTTGGACCCCAGCCTCTAGGGGTTTGGTTGGAGGTTACTACTACTAGTAGTGTTTGGTTCCGTCCACCAGGAACAATTTGAGGCTAGCCACCCATTTGAAAAGTCCCACCTAACTGGGCATTTGATATTTGATAACCAAAGTAATGAAAATTGAATGGATTTGATTGAATTTTATGTGAAAGTGTTTGAATTTGATATGAAATTGGTTCGTTGAATTTTGAATATATTGGTATTTTTGAAACTCTGATATTTGATGAAAAAAAAAAATGATATCTCCTATTTGAAATGAAAATATTTGATCCATGAATTGCATTAATATTCCTTATTGGGCTGTGAGCTCATTCCCAATTGTTGAAAATTTTTCAGGTACTCTTAGTTCGGGTGAGAAGTGATGGCTAGGCTGAGGAATGGTCATCATTAGGATTTGACTTAGGATTTTATGTTGGATTTTATTTAACTGTTAGTTATGCTCATTTGGATCATTTGGTATTTGGAAGTTATTTGGATATTGATCCTTCAAATTTTATGTTAGATCAAAGTTGAGTTTTGGAGATTTGAAATTTGTTCTAGTACTTAAATTGTTTAAGTTTGCAAATATTTGGACAATGGATTTTGGATAGTGGATGTTTTAGTTTTGAAATTGAATTTTGAGGATTTTAGAATTTGTTCCGCTACTCTGAACAGGTATTTGGTAGTTGGTAACTTCCAATTACAAGATAAGTGTTTGGGTCAGGTTACACTATAAGCCATCGGGTTTAAAGTGTGAAATGACCGTCATGCCCTTGGAGTGGGTCTTGGGGCGTGACAGTTCATGTCATCAATGACCTTGAGTTGTTCATAACATCTAAAGGCTTAAGCTAGCGACTTAGAGTCGCTCATGTTAACCACAACCTAGAGTTGTTAATAACATCTAAAGACTTGAGCTCAAGACCTAGAGTGGCTCATGTCATTCACAACACTGAGTAGTTTATAGCATCTAGAGCTCTAAGCTCATGACCTTGATACTTTCATGTCAAGCACGAACCAGAGATGTTCATTGCATCTAGGGCCCTAAGCTCACAACTGAGAGTCATTTGTATCATCCACAACCCTGAGCTGTTCATAACATCTAAAGGCTTGAGCTCATGACCTGGAGTCTTTCATGTTATTGATAACCCCGAGTTGTTCATAGCATCTAAAGCCCTGAGGTCACAACATAGAGTCATTAAAGTCAACCACAACCCAATGTTGTTCATAGCATTTAGAGCACTGAGCTCACAACCAAGAGTATCCCATGTTATCCAAAACCCTTAGTTGTTCATAACAACTAGAGCCTTGAGCTCATGATTGAGAGTCATTCATATCTACCATAACCCTGAGTTGTTCATAGTATCTATAGAATTGAGCTCATGACCCATAGTCTTTCATGTCATTGACAGCTTTAAGTTGTTCATAGCATCAAGAGCCTTGAGCTCACGACCCAGACTTGTTCATTTCAACCATAGCCCAAAGCTGTTCATAGCATCTAGAGCCCTAAGCTCTTAACCTAGAGTACCTCGTGTCTTCCACAACCCTGAGCTATTAATAGCATTTACAACCAAGAGTATGACTCAGAGTCATTCATGTAAACCATAACCTAAAGCTATTCATAGCATTTAAAGCCCTGAGCTCAAGACCTAGAGTAGCTAATGTCACCATAGCCTTGAGTTATTCATATCATCTAGAGCCATAAGCTCACAACTCAGAGTTTTTCATGCTAGCCATAGCCTAGATCTGTTCATTGCATCTAGGGCTCTGAGCTCACGACCTAGAGTCATTCATGTCATCCACAACTTTGAGTTGTTCATAAAATCTTGAGCCCTGAGCTCACAACCCAAAGTCGTTCATGTCAACCATAACATAAAGTTGTTCGTAACATTTAAAGCCCTGAGATCATGAGCCAAAGTTGTTCATGTCAACCATTGGCCAATGTTGTTCATAGAATTTAGAGCCTTGAGATCATGACCCAGAGTAGCCCATGTTATCCACAACCCTCAATTATTCATAGCAACTAGTGCCTTGAGCTCACGACCATGAGTCGTTCATGTCAATAACAACTATGAGTTGTTCATAGTATTAAGAGTCCTTAAATCATGACCCATTGTCTTTCACATCATTGATAACCATGAGTTGTTCATAGCATTAAGAGCCTTAAGCCCATGACCTAAAGTTGTTCATGTCAACCATAACCTAAAGTTGTTCAAAGCATCTAGAGTCTTGAGCTCACGACCTAGAGTAGCTCTGTCATCCTCAGGCCTAAGATGTTAATAGCATCTAGAGCCCTGAACTCACAAACCGAAGTCATTCATGTCAACCACAGGCTAGAGTTGTTCATAGCATTTAAAGCCTTGAGCTCAAGACCTAGAGCAGCTGATGTCATCCACAATCTTACGCTATTCATAGTATCTAGAGTTGTGAGCTCATGACCTGAAGTTTTTCATGTCAACCCCAGCCTAGAGTTGTTCATTGCATCTAAGGCTCTAAGCTCACAAATCAAAGTCATTCATGTTATCCATAAGCATGAGCAGTTCATAGAATCTAAAGTTCTAAGCTCACGACCTCAAGCTTTTCTTATCATCGACAAACCTAAGCGTTTCGTTTCATAGCATCACTTTTATTTTATTTTTCTCTCCTTTATTGCTAAGGGACTAGCAAAATGTCGGTTGGGGGGAGTGATTACTACTCAAAAAGTGCTATTTGATAGCTTGTAATTAATCCTTTTAAACACTTTTGAGTAGTAGTTATTGCCTTTTAACCCAATTAACATGTTAAGGACCCTTGCAATCAATTCTAATCAAATTGTGTTAAGTTTTGGTGTTTTGATCACCAAAGCAACACAAGATTGAGGAGAGTTATTTGGAATCCATGGCAAAGCAATGAAAAGCTCAGAAACATGAAGAACCAAAGCTTTGAAGTCCTTTGCCATAAGCAAATCTGGAATGCAAAAAGGAGAGAAGCAAGGAGAGAGGAAAAACAGAGTGAAGAAAATAGAGGACAGCAGCTGCAGTCTTCTTTCACACTTTTGGAGCACTTCCCGAAGTTCATTTTCTACATACTATATACCATTTCAAAGCTTAGGAAGTCAAGAATCCAACGCTTCAAACCGTGTATGATTTGGAGCTGAAATGAGGAAGTTACAGCCTTCGGAAGACAACTGCATCAAGCTGAAGGAAGAATTTTGCCCGGCTGCGAAATCACCCTTTTGTTGCGAAATGATTTCGCAGCCATTTTGCACAGTGCAACGGTCCTGAAGCTTCCCGATAGTTGTGCACCGACTCTTTTAGATCTTTTCTTCTGATGTTTTTGTGTCTAAATTTCCATTTTCTCCTTGTATTCAGCCACTCATGTAATTCCTTAGTTAGGAAGTATCCAAGGAAGGGTAAATTACCTTCCTATTTAAACTCTCAGGGGGACTCTCGGAAAAGGGGGTTACGACGCATCCTTTGTACAAATTTGCAAGGAAGTAAAATACAGAGCACTTGCTCTAATTTTGATATATATTCTTGTTTTCTCTTTAGTTTTCTTTCTAGCCAATCAAACTCTGAGGATTTTTCCTCAGAGGATGAGAGGCTAGGCTCTTCGTATCTTGGAGTGAAGAAAGCCGGGTAAGTTTCTAAATGCATAAATTGGAAGTTTTGTTGTTTTAGTTTTTAATGAAGAGAAAGTGTGACCCGTTAATGGTTTTTATCTTTTTAGTTAACTTAAAACGCCTTTAAATCATCTAGGCCAACACTTGGTAAGGCAAGTGATCTCCGTCCATGGAGATTCACTAGTTTACCTCTTGCGAGCCTCTGGGAGGTGACTTGAAGGTAGGATTTTCTAGAATTGCCAACACTTGGTAAGCTTTTGGACTCTAAGGAGACATCCATTAGTTATCTCTTGCGAGCTTGTGAAGGGAAATCCAAGGTTAAAGATCACCTTGAATGGCAAGTGCTAGGTGAGAGGCACGAGCCATTGCAAGTTGCATCGGTGAGAGGGATTTAGTGTTTGAACCCATTAATGGGAAGCATCTGTACAACACCGGTTGGAGAAGGAACTATATGTTAATTCTCTAATGCGAGGAAAAGAAACAAGTGATCGGAACTCTCCTTTTTGTACAAGGAATTTGAGCCTAGTGATCTGAAACTCCAAGAAACGCTTTTCTTTGTAATTAAAATTAGTTACTATTTTTGGTTAGCTTAAAACCAATCTTTGTTCAAACATCTTTGTGTTTTCTTTTAAAGCTAACCTTGAAATGAAAAGGCACCAATTCAGCTTTGAATTAATATCATTTGTGACGTGAAAACCCATCCCAATGAATGATCCTAGAGCCACTATGCTATAGTAGCTTTGTCTTTGCTACCCTAGTATATGGTGTAATAGGTTATAAATTTTGTTGATTATTTCCTCAATCAAGGAGCACCACCTGGTCATGAATCAGCTGAGACACCAATTAGGCATGAATCAACTGTTCATAGCATTTAAAGCCTAGAGCTTACAACCTAGAGTCATTCATGCTAACCACAACCTAAAGCTATTCATAGCATTTAGAGCCCTAAGATTAAGACCTAGAGTAGCACATGTCATCCACAACTTTGAGCTATTCATGACATCTAGAGCCTTGAGTTCATTACTCGAAGTCTTTCATATCAACCACAACCTAGAGTTGTTCATTGCATCTAAGGCCTTAAGTTGATGACCCAGAGTCGTTCATGTTATCCATAGCCCTAAGATGTTAATAGCATTTAAAGCCTTGAGCTTATGACCTAGAGTCGTTCATGTCAACCACTACCTAGAGTTGTTCATCACATCTAAAGGACTGTGCTCACAACCCAAAGTAGCTCATGTCATGCATAGCCTTGAGTTGTTCATAGCAACCATAGCCCGGAGTTGTTCATAGCATCTAAAGCCCTAAGCTCAAGTCTTAGAGAAGCTTATGTCATCCACAAACCTTAGTTGTTCATAGCATTTAAAGAAATCAGCTCATGAGTTAGAGTAGCTCTTGTCATCTATAGCCCTAAGCTATTCATAGAGCCCTAAGCTCATGACCTATAGTCCTTCATATCATCGATAGCCCTGAGTTGTTCATAGCATAAAGAGCATTGAGCACATGACCCATAGTTGTTCATGTCCACCACAACCTCTAACTATTGTAGATCCTAAGCTCACGACCTAAAGTAGCTCACATTATCATCAACCTTGAGTTTTTAATAGTATCTAAAGCCCTGAGCTCATGACTCAGAGTTGTCTAGGTTAACCATAACCCAGAGTTATTCATAGCATCTAGAGCCCTGAGTTGTTCATATAAAGAGTGGCTCATGTCATCTATAGCACTGAGTTATCCATAACATCAAGAGCTCTAAGCTTAAGACATATAATCTTTCATGTCATTGATATGCCTAAGTTGTTCGTATTAAGAGCCTCGAGCACACGACCTGGAGTCATTAATTTCAACCACAACCATTCATAGCATCTAGAGCTCTCAGGTCACGACATAGTGTAACTCATGTCATCAACAACCAGAGTTGTTAATAGCATCTAGAGGATTGAGCTAATGACCTAAAGTCGATCATGTTAACCACAACCTAAAATTGCTCATAGCATCTTGAGCTTTGAGTTCATGACATAGAGTGGCTCATTTTGTCCTCAACACTAAGTTGTTCATAACATCTAAAGGCTAGAGCTCATGACCCAAAGTCTTTCATGTCAACCACTACCTAGAGCCGTTCATTGCGTCTAGGTACCTTAGCTCATGACTCAGAGTTGTTCATGTTATCCATAGCTTTGAGTTGCTCATAAAATCTAAAGTCCTAAGCTCATGACCCAAAGTCTTTCATGTCATTAACAGTCCTCAGTTGTTCATAGCATCTAAATCCCTAAGCTCACAACCTGGAGTCATTCATGTCAACCACAACCTAGAGTTGTTCATAGCATCTAGATCCATGAGCTCAAAACCAAGAGTGGCTCAAGTCATCCATAACCCTTGAGCTATTCATAGCATCAAGAGCTCTGAGTTCACGACTTAGACTCTTTCATGTCAACCATAACCCAACATTTTTCATTGCATCTAGGGACCTAATCTCATGACCCAATGTCATTCATATCATCCACAACACCAAACTGTTCATATAATCTAGATCCCTGATTTCATGACCCAAAGTCTTTCATGTCATTGACAGAATTGACTTGTTCATAGAATCTAGAGCCTGGAGCTCACGACCTGGAGTCTTTCATATTATTGATAGCCCTGAGCTGTTCATAGCATCTAGAGCCCTAAGCTCATGACCCAGAGTTGTTCATGTCAACCACAGCCTAGAGGTGTTTATAACATCTGAAGCCCTCAGCTCATGACCTAGGGTCATTTATGTCAATCATAGCCTAGAGCTATTCCTAGAATCTAGAGCCTTGAGCTTAAGACCCAAAGTGACTCATGTCACCCACAACCCTGAGTTGTTTATAGCGTCTAGAGCTTTAAGCTCACAACCTAGTGTTGTTAAGGTCAAATGCAACCCAGAGTCGTTGATTGCATCTAGGGCCCTATGCTCACAACCTAGTCATTGATATCATCCACAATAATAAGTTGTTCACAGAATTTAGAGCCTTAAGTCCATGACCTAGAGTTTTTAATCTCATCATTAGCCTTGAGCTATTCATAGCATCTAGAGCCTTGAGCTCACGACCTAGAGTCATTCATGAAAACCACAACCTAGAATTGTTAAGAACATCTAAAGCCCTGAGCTCGTGACCCAGAGTCGCTCATGTCATTAATAGGTCTGAGCTATTCTTAGCATCTCAAGCCCTGCACACATGACCCAGAGTTGTTCATGCTAACGATAACCCAAAGTTGTTCATATCATCTAAAGCTCTAAGATCATGACCCATAGTCTTATATGTTAACCACAACATATAACTTTTCATTGCCTCTTGGGCCTTGAGTTGATGACCCAGAGTCATTCATGTCATCCATAGCCTTGAGATGTTCATAGCATTTAAACCCTTAAGCTCACAACCTGGAGTCGTTCATGTCAACCACATCCTAAAGTTGTTCATAACATCTAGAGCCTTGAGCTCATGACCTAGAGGAGCTCATGTCATCTATAGCCTTGAGCTATTTATAGAATTTAGAGCCCTAAGATCACCACCTAAAGTAGTTCATGTCATCCACAACCTTCAACTATTCATAACATTAAGATCCCTAAGCTCATGACTTAAAGTCTTTCATGTCATCGACAACCTTAAGTTTTTCATAACATCGAGAGCCCTAAGATCATGATCTAGAGTTGTTTATGTCTACCACAACCCAAAGTTATTCATAGCATCTAGTGGCCCGAGTTCACAAAACAGAGTAGCTTATGTCATTTAGTGCCCTAAGTTGTTAAGAACATCAGAAGCCCATAGCTCATAACCTAGAGTTGTTCATGTCAACCACAACCCATAGTTGTTCATAACATTTAGAGCATTGAGTTGAAGACCTAGAGTGGCTCATCTCATCCACATCCCTGAGTTGTTCTTAGCATCTAGAGCTATGAGTTAAGGACCCGAGGTCCTTTATGTCAACAAAAACTATAACTATTCATTAAATCTAAGGCCCTAAGTTCATGACCTAAAGGTGCTCATGTCATTCACCACCCTAAGCTATTCATAGCATCTATAGCCCTGAGTTCATAACAAGAGTGTTTCATGTCATTAATATCCCTGAGTTGTTCATAGAATCTAAAGCCCTAAGCTCCTAACCAGAAGTCGTTCATCTCAACCACAACCTAGAGCTATTCGTAGCATTTGAAGCCTTGAGCTCATGCCCAAATGTGGCTCATGTCATCGATGGTCCTGAGTTGTTGATAGCATCTAAAGCCATGAGCTAAGAACCTGAAGTTGTTCATGTCAACCATAAGCCTAAGTTATTCATAGCATCTACGACCCTGAGCTCAAGACCTAGAGTGGCTTATGTATTCCACATTCTTAAGCTGTTCATAACATCTAAAGCCTTGAGCTCACAACCTAGAATCTTTCATGTCAACCACAACCCAGAGTTGTTCATTACATCCATGGCCCTGAGCTCATGACCTAAAGTAATTTATGTGATGCATAACCTTGACCTATTAATAGAATCTAGTGCACTGAGCTCACGACCCAAAGTTTTTCATGTCATCCATAGCACAGAGCTATTCATAGCATCTAGAGACCTGAGCTCAAGACCAAGAGTCGTTCATGTTGACTATAACCCTGAGTTGTTCATATCCTCTAAAGGCTTGAGCATAAGACCCAGAGTGGCTCATATCATCGATAGCCCTGAGCTATTCATAGCATCTAAATCCCTAAGCTCACTACCTTGAGTTTTTCATCTCAACCACAACCCATAGTCGTTCAATGCATCTAGGGCCCCAAGCTCTTAATCTCGAGTCATTCATGTCATGCATAACCTTGCGCTGTTCATAGAATCATTAGCCTTCAACTCACAACCTAGAGTCTTTCATATCATCGACAACCCAAAGCTATTCAAAGCATTTAAAGCCCTAATCTCACAACCCATAGTGGCTCATGTCATCGAAAGCCCTGAGCTATTCATAAAATTTAAAGCCTTGAGCTCACAACTTGGTCTATTTCATCCCAACCATAGCCTAGCATTGTTCAAAGCATGTAGAGCCTTGAGCTCAAGACCTAAAGTCATTCATGTCATCTACATCCCTGAGATGTTCATAAAATCTAGTTGAGCTCACAACTTGAAGTCATTCATGTAAGCCACAACCCAGAGCTATTCATAGCATCTAAAGGCATGAGCTTATGACCTAGAGTAGCTCATGCCATTGATAAACTTAAGCTCTTCATAGCATCTAAAGCCCTGAGCTCATGACTTAGAGTCACCCGTATCAACCACAACCCTAAGATGGTCATAGTATCTATAACTCTGAGTTCACGACCTTGATTCATTCATTTCAACCATAGCCATGAGATGTTCATAGTATCTATAGCCCTTAGCTCACAACCCCGTGTCATTCATGTCATGCATCACCCTGAGGTGTTCATTGCATTTAGACCCCTAAGCTCATGACTCGGAGTTTTTTGTGTCATTAATAACCCTAAGCTATTCATGGCATTTCAATTTCAAAGATCATGACCCGAAGTTGTTTAAGTCAACCACATCCTAGAGTTATTCGTAGCAACAAGAGCCTTGAGCTCAAAACCCATACTAGATCATGTAATCCACAGCCCTGTATTGTTCATAACATTAAGAGCCCTAAGCTCACGATTCATAGTCTTTCATGTCATTGACAACCCTGAGTTGTTTATAACATCAAAAGGCTTGAGCCCACGATTGAGAGTCGTTCATGTCAACTGAAGTTGATAGCTATTCATAGTATCTAGAGCCCTGAACTCATGACCTAGAGTAACTCATGTCATCCACAATCATAAGCTATTAATAGCATCTAGTGCCCTAAGCTCATGACCCAAAGTTATTCATGTTAACCATAACCTAAAGTTGTTCATAGCACCAAGAGCCCTTAGCTCATGACCCAAAGTAACCTATGTTATCCATACCCCATAGTGGTTCATAGCATCTAGTGCTCTGAGCTCATGACCCAAAGTTATTCATGTCAACCATAGCTTAGACATGTTCATAGCATCTAAAGGCCAGTTATCACGACCCAGAGTAGCTGATGTCATCCACAACCTAATGTTATTCATAACATTTAGAGCCCTAGGCTCGAGACTCAGAGTAGCTGATGTCATTTATAATATTGAGCTATTTATAGCATCAAGAGCCTTGAGTTGATGACCCATATTCTTTTATGTCACCGACAACCCTGAGCTGTTAATGGCATCTAGAGCTCTGATTTCTCGATCGGGAGTTGAATGTTAATCATAACATAGAGTTGTTCATAACATCTAGAGCTCTCAGCTCACAACACAAAGTCGTTCATGTCATCCATAGTCTTGAGCTCTTCATAGAATCATGAGCCTTGAGCTCACGACCCAGAGTCTTTCACGTCATCGATAGCCCAGAGTTGTTCATAGCATTTAAAGCCTTGATCTCAAGACCTAGAGTGGCTCATGTCATCAGAAGCCTTGAGTTGTTCACATAATCTAAACCCTTGATCTCACAACCATATGTCATTCATGTCAACCACAACCTAGGGTTGTTCATAGCATCTAGAGCCTTGAGCTCAAGACCTAGGGTTGTTCATGTTTTCCATAGCCTTGAGATAATCATAGAATCTAGTGGTTTGAGCTCATAACCTGGAGTCTTTCATGTATTCGGCCGCCTTGATCTATTCATCTAGAGCCTTAAGGTCATGACTTAGATTGGTTCATGTCATTGATAGCCTTAAACTGTTCATAGCATCTAAAGCCCTGAGCTCACGACCTAGGGTGATTCATGTCAATGATAACCGTGAGATGCCCATAGTATCTATAGTTCTTTGTTCATGACCCTGAGTCATTCATGTCATCCAAAACCTTAAGTTGTTCATAACATATAGAACCCTAACCTCATGACCTAGAGTCTTTCATGTCATTGACAACCCTATGTTGTTCATAGCATCTAAAGCTCGTAGCTCAGAACCTAGAGTCGTTTAAGTCAACCACAACCTAGAGTTGTTTATATCACTTAGAGCCCATAGCTAATGACCCAAAGTAGCTAATATGATCCATAACTCTAAGCTATTCATAGCATTTAGAGCCTTGAACTGATGACCCAGAGTAGATCATGTCATCCACGACTTTGAGTTGTTCATAACATCAATAACCTTGAGCTCTTGAACTGTAGTCTTTAATCTCATCGACAACCCTAAGTTGTTCATAGCATCTAGAGGCCTAAGCTCACAATCAGGAGCCATTCATATCTATGAAAGTCTAGAGTTGTTCATAGCATTTAGAGCCCCGAGCTCACGACCCATAGTAGCTCATGTCATCCACAATTGTGAGTTCTGAATAGCATCCAAAGCCTGAGCTCACGACCCAGAGTTGTTCATGTCAGTTAATTACTACTAAAAAAATACTCTTTTATAGCTTGAAACTAACAGTTTTAAACACTTTTGAGTAGTAGTTAATTCCTTTTAACTCAATTGGCACATTAAGGAACCTAGTAAGGGTAACTAATCAATTTTTGGCAAGTTTTAGTGGTTTTGGTAGCTATTTGATCATTGAAACAAGCCAAGAATGAGGGAGAATTTTTTGAAATCCATGGTGATGCAAGTTAAAGCTCAAATACATGAAGAATACAAGCTTTGGAGCACTTCATAGCCCATTTCCAAGCTTGGGAATAGGTTGCCAAGCTAATAAAAAATGCAAGGAAGAAAACCAGAGATGGCTATGTGAAAATTACTCATAGCATGCGAAATCAAGAGGAGGAGTAGTTGTAGGACTGAAAGCGGGACCGAGTGAAAAATAATTTTGCACACTTTGCAAAATTTCACACACCATGCAAAACCACAAGAGGCAGCTAAAGAATTTCACACACCATGCAAAATCTTCCTGTGCACTGACTCCATTAGATTTTCATCTCCAGATATTTTGTGTAATTTCCTATTTTCTCTTTGTAATCAACCTAGATATTTTCTTATATATCCTTTTATATTTTTTTTGTTTCTAACATCTTTTGTAGACAGAGAGAGAGAGAGAAAGAGACACACAGAAGGAGGATGATTTCTCAGGGGATGAGTGGCTAGGTTTTACGTTTCTTGGACACTTGTAAATTCATATAGTAAGAAATATACAGAGCTGTTGCTCTGCCTTTTCTTTTAATTTTGTTTTCACTTTTCTTTCTAGCCAAACAACCTCTGAGGATGATTTCTCAGGGGATGAGTGGCTAGGTTTTACTTTTCTTAGAGTGATGGAAGCTAGGTGAAGGACTCGAATGTAAAGGCGAGAGTTGTCCTTGCTTTAAATGAAAGTAGTTGTTAACCATGAATGGTTTTTATTTCAAGGTTTAGCTTTAAATCCCTTAGAATCACCTTGAATGGCCAATACTTTGTAAGCTTTTTGAATTCTATGGATGCTTATTGCTAGATCCATGGATGTCTATTAGTTATCATTTATGAGCCATTGGAAGGTGGTTCAAGGTGAGGGTCTGTAGTGTTTGAAGCCATTAATGGGAAGCAATTACCATTTTTCATGAACCATTTGGAATCAAATCTTCATTACTAAATAAAAAACCAGTTCGAGAGATAACCATCCTTTATGTTATTGTCCCCAACATGATGAGAAGATCTAGAATCTTCCCCTTTGCTTAAGGAACCTGATCCTAGTGACCTAAAGCTCCAAGAGACATTTTCTTTGTAGTTAACTTCACTTATTATTTTTGCTTAACTTAAAATCAATCTTTGCAACCACAATTCCATTTTCTTTGAAAGCTAATTTTCATAAGGAAAAGCACCATTTTATTTCCTTCACTGAAGTCAACTATACGATGAAAACCCATACCTGTGGACGGTCCTAGAGCTACTATACTATGTTAACTATGTACCGTAGTATAAGGTGATTTAGGTTGTATAAATTTTGTTGATAACACCCATCTGGGCTAGAATCAAATGGCATGACTGCAATGGGGACGAATCAAATGGCGTCATTGCTAGGAATGGTGCCAAAGTACATTGACATGACTTTTGGTGAACACTTGTGATTTTCATCACAAGTTTGGTGATTTTTCTTTTACTAATTCTTTTTCTTTGTCTTTATTTTAGCTTACCTTTTATTTAGTTTTTAGCTAACCTTAACTTTTTCCTAGAATTGTATTTCTTCTATTTTCTTTGTTTTTGTTTCAGTGATATCTAATTATGCATGCCCTATTGGATACAAGATAGTGAGGAAAGACTTGTGAAGATTGAAACTCCTCAAGAAACTGAGTTGGAGGTGTGCTTGAACATCATGGATGTTCCACATGAAGACTAGAATAGCCAACATGGTCGAGAAGATAATTTCAATGCATACCAATCCATGAGGGACCGCATGCATCCACCTCGTATGAGTGAACCTTCATGCATAGTGCTCCCACTGAGCAACTAGTAATCCGACCTCACATTGTGCCACTCCTACCTACTTTCCATGGGATGGAAAGTGAGAATCCTTACTCACATATTAAGGAATTCGAGGAGGTTTGTAATACATTCCAAGAAGGAGGAGCTTCAATTGACTTGATGAGGCTCAAGCTATTTCCTTTCACCTTGAAGGATAAGGCCAAGATTTGGCTTAATTCTCTAAGGCTAAGGAGTATCCGAACTTGGACTGATTTGCAAGCCGAGTTTCTCAAGAAGTTCTTCCCTACTCATTGGACCAATGGTTTGAAAAAGCAAATTTTAAACTTCTCAGCTAGAGAGAATGAGAAATTCTATGAGTGTTGGGAGAGGTACATGGAAGCTATTAATGCTTGTCCTCACTATGGCTTTGACACATCGCTCTTAGTGAGCTACTTTTACTATGGTATGTCTTCTTCAATGAAGCAACTCATAGAAACTATGTGTGGAGGAGACTTCATGAGTAAGAATCCGGAGGAAGACATCGACTTTTTGAGTTATGTGGCTGAAGTTTCAAGATGATGGGATGAACCAAATGCTAGAGAGGTGGGAAGAATTAAGTCTCAGCCTAATGCTAAGGGTGGGATGTATGTTTTGAATGAAGACATTGACATGAAGGCAAAGGTTGCAACTATGGCAAGGAGATTGGAAGAGCTAGAAATGAAGAAGATTTAAGAAGTGCATGCCATTTCTGAGACACCGGTGCAAGCAATGTCTTATTTCATTTGTCAATCTTATGAGCACCTGGTGGAGGAGTGTCCTATAATTCATGCAATGAGAGAGATGTTTGGGGATCAAGCAAATGTTATTGGTCAATTCAAGCCCAATAACAATGCTTCTTATGGCAATACCTACAATTCGAATTAGAGGAACCATCCAAATTTCTCTTGGAAACTAAAGCCACCTTAGTAGACACAACTTGCTCAAGCACCTTAGCAAGCCTCGAATCTTAAACAAGCTATTGTGAACCTTAACAAGGTTGTGGGAGACTTTGTGGGAGATCGGAAGTCCATCAATGCTCAACTGAATCAGAGAATTGACAGTGTGAAGAGTACATTGAACAAAAAAATGGATGGGATGCAAAATAATCTATCTCATAAGATAGACAATGTATAATACGCAATCTTAAGGCTTACCAACCTCAACACAGTGCAAGAGAAATGAAAGTTTCCTTCTCAACCTCATCAAAATCCCAAGGATATCCATGAAGTGGAGGCTTAAGAGGAAGAATCTTCAAAGGTGAGGGAAGTTAAAGCAGTTATCACCTTGAGGAGTGGTAAAGAGGTTGATCAGCCCACATCCAACCTAAAGCATGATGAAGAGAGTGTAACAGAAAAAGAAAAGAGTGAGGAAATTAAAGGAAAAAGGAAAGAGAAAAGTACAAAGAAAGATGACCATGATTCTAATGTGGATGAAGAACTCGAGAGGATAGTCATCAAGAAATATATGATGAAGAAACACATGCCTCCACCTTTCCCCCAAGCTTTGCATGGCAAAAAGGGAACCAATAATGCATCAGAAATTTTTGAAGTGTTGAGGCAAGTGAAGATCAATATCCCTTTGCTAGACATGATCAAACAAGTGCTAACACATGCAAAATTCTTGAAGGACTTGTGCACTATAAAGAGAGGGTTGAATGTGAACAAGAAAGCCTTCTTGACTGAGCAAGTGAGCATCATCATATAGTGCAGGTCTCCAACGAAGTACAAAGATCCGGGCTGCCCTACCATCTTGGTGAGTATTGGAGGGACTTGTGTGGAGAAAGCTTTGTTGGACTTGGGAGCAAGTGTGAATTTGCTACCCTACTCTGCCTACAAATAGTTGGGACTTGGAGAGTTGAAGCCAACATCCATCACTCTATCTCTGGCAGATAGATCAGTGAAGATTCCAAGAGGGATGATCGAAGATGTCTTGGTTCAAGTTGACAAATTCTACTATCCAGTGGATTTTGTTGTTCTTGATATGGATCCAGTTATCAAAGGAACTAGTTATGTTCCTGTCATACTTGGAAGACCATTCCTAGCTACATCAAATGCAATCATCAATTGTAGGAATGGAGTCATGCAACTCATGTTTGGAAACATGACATTAGAGCTCAACATCTTCCATTTGTGCAAGAAGCATATCCATCTGGAATAAGAAGAAGGTCTAGATGAAGTGTGCATGATTGACACTTTAGTGGAGGAGCATTATGATCTGAGAATTGATTCGACTCATGGTAGCTTAGCTTTAAAGGCATATCAACAAAATTTATACCTTAGATACTATTACTAAAGTAGCCAAGCTACTATAGCATAGTGGTTCTAGGATCGTTCACTGGGAAGGGTTTTCGCAAACACAAGTGATATTCAAATTAGGAAAATAGGTGATTTTCTTATGGATTTTAGCTTTAAAAGAAGATGTAAATGTTTTAGAAAGATTTAAACTAATTTAAGCTAACATTAAAGACTAAAATGAAAGGGTGTAAAAACAAGTTTCTCAAAGATAGGATAGCTATGCTTTGGCTCTTATGCAAATTGGAAATCTCAGGATAGGCTCCTCACGTTGGGGTTGCAACTATGGTGATGCTTGCTTCCCGAACCGGTATGGATTTAGCAAATCAAGTTTTAATCCTTTAAAATGACAAAACAGATGGTAGTGAATTTCATCAATGGTTATTCACCTTAGACTTCCTTTGAATGGCTCGTAAGAGATAACTAATGGTCTAAAGCCAAAAGCTTACCAAATATTGGCAACTCAAAGTCATTCCAAGTGATAAACTCACCTTTCAATGGCCATTGAAATTGGTTCTAATGGATTAATGCAAAACTTGGAATTGAAAACCTCACCTTCCAATAGCTCGTAGGAGATAACTAATGGATAGAAATCCAAAAGCTTATCAAGTATTGGCCGTTGGAAGTTGTCCAAAGGAAATAAAAACTAAACTTTGCATTAATGAACTATTAATGAAAAACGACTACCTTACCTTCCGGGTGCGAGAAATTTCCATGGGAATGCATCCAAGCCATCACATAACATCCATACTTTGAGAAACTTAAAAGGTTAGCCTCTCATCCTTGGGGATTTCATCCACCAAGGATGTTTGGCTACTAAGAAAATAAGAAAGAGAAGAGAAGGAGAAACAGAGCAAGGCTCTGTGGTATATTTCAATATATATGGGTATATTACATATCTTCCATCAACGGATGCAAAGGAGTTTATATAGAGAAGTTTTTCCAACCTTCCTAGCTAAGAAATCTTATGATTGGTGGATTACAAGGAGAAGAATGGAAATTTATACAAAAATATCTAAAAGAAAAGATCTCAAGTGGAGTTGGCAAAACAGGGGAAGGGGTGTGCGAAATTTTCGCACACCTAAAGGAGGTGTGCGAAATTCGCACACCATTCGCACACCTGAAGGAGGTGTGCGAAATTTTCGCACACCTGGAGCAGTTTTCTTCCGAAGGCCATAACTTCCTCGTTTCAGCTCCAAATCGTACACGGTTTGAAGCGTTGGATTCTTGACTTCTTGAGCTTTGAAATGATATATAGAATGTAAAAAATGGACTTCGGGAAGCACTCCAAAAGTGCCAAAGAAGACTGCAGCTGCTGTCCTCTGTTTTCCTCCTTGCTTCTCTTTGCTTTTCTTTTGCTTTTCTTTGCTTCTCTTTGCTTCTCTTCTTTGTTTGGCTTGCTTTGCTGTAGCTAAAAGCTTGATTTAACTTGTCCAAGTAGCTCCTCCATCATTTGGCATGCTTGAATTGATTCATAAGCTGATATAAACATGTAAACTTGCCACAAAATGGTTAAAACCAATTACTAAGGACCTTAATGAATTAATTGGGTTAAATGAATATGATTACTACTCAAAGGTGCTTAAAACCATTATAATTAGGTCTACAAAATAGCACTTTTTGGTAGTAACCAAGAATGCAAGAGGATTTGATTGGGAGTTTTGGGGATCTGGATGAAGGGTTACCTGAACCCTCAGATTTGTTTGCTACCTTACCCACTTGGAGGAGGAGAGAAGAAATTCTACTCTTATTCAATGAGGAGGAGACATAAAGAGCGGCTAATGATTCATGCCTAATTGGTGTCTCAACTGATATGTATCCAGCTGGTGCTCCTTGATGGCGGGTGTAATCAACAAAATTTTTAACCTATAACACCATGAACTAGGGTAGCAAATACAAAGCTACTATAGCATAGTGGCTCTAGGATCGTTCCACTGGGAAGGGTACTCAAGTTGAAAATGATACCAATTCAAAGTGAATTGGTGCTGTTTCATTTCAAGGTTAGCTTAAGAAATAAAACACAAACTTTGGTTGAAAAAGGTTTGGACTTAAATTAACAACACAACAAGTGATGAAAAATACTTAAGAAGAAAAGCATTCCTTGGAGATTTAGGTATACAGGGGAGGTTCCTTATGCAAAAGCATAGCTCCGGTCACTTGGTTCAATTCCTCACATTAGAGACTTAACATTAAGTCAATTCTCTAACAGGTGCTGCATAAATGCATCCCTCAATTGGATTTCAGCTCTAATTCTCTCACTGATGCAACTTGCAATGGTTTGAGCCTCTCACTTAGCCTTTACCATTCAAGGTGATCTTTAACCTTGGATTACCCGTCAAAAGCTCGCAAGAGGTAACTAATAGATGTCTCCTAAGAGTCCAAAAGCTTACCAAGTGTTGGCTATTCTAGAAAATCCTACCTTCAAGTCACCTACCAGAGGCTCGCAAGGGGTAAACTAGTGCATCTCCATGGTTGAAGATCACTTGCCTTACCAAGTGTTGGCCCAGGTGACTCCAAGGTGTTTTAAGTTAACTAAAAACATTAGAAACCATTCACAGGACACACTTACTCTTCATTCATAGCTGAAACCACAAAGCTTCTGATTCTTGCACTTGGAACCTTTCCCGGCAACCTTAACTCCAAGGAACTAAAAGATTTAGCTACTCATTCTCTGGGGAAAACTCCTCAGAGAGTGCATAACTTAGTAAAAATAGTAAAAATACAAAGAGAGAAGGTAAGGTAGTGAAGAGCTAAGGCTCTTTGTATTTCTTTCTTTTGAACTTACAAAAGGTTCAACAACCAGAACACCCTCAGAATAGGCTCCTCGGGCTCTAAATAAAACCAAAATTACAATTACAGCTATCCCCTGATATTTTGCCAAATTCCTAACTTAAAAGCTAAGGAAATCTATCATTGGTGACTTACAAGGAGAATTTAGGCATTTAGGCAACAAAAATCTAATGAAAAATATCTCCAAGAGTCGGTTACAAAAATCAGGAAGCACTAAGGACCACTTCGCAGGTGAAAGATGAGGTCTGCGAAATTTCGCAGGTACTCAAGAGGAGCTGCGAAATTTCTTCATAGCAATCAGCTGCTTCTACACCTTTGCAAAGTGGACTTCCAACTTGAAGTGTTTGGCTTCCATCGCGGCGTGAAGCTTCAGGGGAACTCCATATCACTGTGCAAAAAGGCTGCGAAATCACTTCGCAACAAAAATGGTGATTTCGCAGCACTTTTCTGAAGCCTTCCTTCCTTCAGCTTGGAGCAGTTATCTTGCAAAGGCTGTAACTTCCTCATTTCAGCTCCAAATTGCACACGGTTTGAGGCATTGGATTGTTGACTTCCCAAGATTTCAAATGACATATTGTATGCATAAATTGGACATCAGGAAGTGCTCCAAAAATAGCTGCAGTGACTGTCATCAAGAATGCTCCACGGCTGAATCCTCTTTGCTTCCCCTTTTGCACTTCCACTTTGCTTATGGCAAAAGAGCTTCAAGGCTTTGATTCTTCATTCCTCTATGCTCCCCATTGCTTGCCAAGGATTCCATATAACTCCCCTCAATCATATAATGCTTTGGTGATCAAAATGCTATCAAAACACCAAAACTTAAGGCAATTTGATTATAATTGATTGCAAGGAGCCTTAACATGCTAATTGGGTTAAAAGGCACTAACTACTACTCAAAAGTGTTTAAAAGGATTATTTAAAAGCTATCAAATAGCACTTTTTGAGTAGTAATCAGCTAAGGAGGAGTCTCTAAAGCTTATTCTTAAGCCACTACCCACAAAGTTGAAGTATGCATACTTGGAAGAAGACAAGAAGTGCCCTATTGTTATATCTTCAGCTCTTACCATTCATCAGGAGAATTGTCTACTTAAAGTCCTTAGAAGATGCAAGAAGGCAATAGGGTGGCAAATTTCTGATTTGAAAGGGATCAACCCTTTAGTCCACACCCATCATATTTACATGGAGGATGAAGCTAAGCCAGTTCGTTAACCTTAAAGAAGGTTGAACCCTCACATACAAGAGGTGGTGCGAGTTGAAGTTCTTAAGCTACTTCCGGTTGGTATTATTTACCCTATATCAGATAGCCCATGGGTGAGTCCTACTCAAGTTGTGCCAAAGAAGTCGGGGATCACGGTGGTGCAAAATTATAAGGGAGAAAAGGTCTCTACATGCCTCACTACAGGTTGAAGAGTGTGTATCGATTACAGGAGGTTTAATGCGATGACAATAAAGGACCATTTCCCATTGCCCTTTATTGATCAGGTGCTTGAGAGGGTCTTTGGGCATCCTTTTTATTGTTTCTTGGATGGCTAATCCAAGTACTTTCAGATATAAATTGATGTTGAAGACCACTTTCACGTGCCCATTTGGAACCTATGCATATAGGAGAATGCCTTCCGGCTTATGCAATGCACTCGCAACTTTCCAAAGATGCATGTTAAGCATTTTCAGTGATATGGTGGAGCGTATTATGAAAGTGCATTTGATGAATGCTTGGTCAACTTAGAAGTTGTTCTGAACCGATGCATTGAGAAAGACTTAGTGCTTAATTAGGAGAAGTGCCATTTCATGGTACACCAAGGGATTGTCCTTGGGCACATCATCTCCAAGCAAGGCATTGAAGTTGACAAAGCAAAGGTTGAACTCATTATTAAGTTGCCATCCCCAACAAATGTCAAAGAAGTAAAGCAATTCCTAGGCCATGCTGGGTTCTATAGGAGGTTTATCAATGATTTTTCTAAGCTTGCAAGGCCTCTTCGTGAACTATTGGTGAAGGATGCTAAATTCATATGGGATGATAGATGCCAAAGGAGTTTTGAAGAATTGTTCTAACAACCGCACCAATAGTGAGGGCTCCCAACTGGCAACTGCCCTTTGAGGTAATGTGTGATGCCAATGACTTGGCTATAGGAGTTATTCTTGGGCAGAGAGAAGATGGAAAACCCTATGTGATCTACTATGCGAGCAAGACATTGAATGAGGCTTAAAGAAACTACACAACCACCGAGAAAGAATTATTAGCTGTAGTTTTTGCCTTGGATAAGTTTCGTGCTTACTTGGTGGTGTCCTTCATTGTGGTTTTCACTGATCACTTTACTTTGAAGTATCTATTGACTAAGCAAGATGCTAAAGCAAGGCTGATTAGATGGATCCTCTTGCTTCAAGAGTTCGATCTCTAGATCAAAGACAAGAAAGAAGTGGAAAATGTGGTAGCAGACCACCTTTCAAGGTTAGCTATCGCACATAATTCCCATGGTTTGCCCATTAATGATGATTTTCTAGAGGAGTCTCTCATGTTGGTGGAAGTTGCTCCTTAGTATGCTCACATTACGAACTACCTAATCATAGGAGAAGTTCCAATTGAGTGGAAAGCACAACATAAAAAATACTTCTTTGCAAAAATTCATGCCTACTATTGGGAAGAGCCATTTCTATTCAAGTATTGTGTGGATCAGATAATAAGGAAGTGTGTTCCTGAAGAAGAGCAAAAGGTGATCCTCACTCATTGCCATGAAAATGCATGTGGAGCTCACTTTGCTTCTCAGGAGACAACCATGAGGGTGTTGCAATCGGGTTTCTATTGGCCATCAATTTTCAAAGATGCCCACACTATGTGCAAGAGTTATGATCGATGCCAGAGGCTTGGGAAGTTGACAAGCAGGAACATGATGCCTTTGAACCATATTTTGATAGTTGATCTTTTTTATCTTTGGGGCATTGACTTCATGGGACCTTTCCTTATGTCTCTTGGCTACTCTTACAACTTAGTGGGAGTAGATTATGTTTCTAAGTGGGTTGAGGCAGTCCCATACAAGCACAATGACCATAGAGTGGTTCTCAAGTTTCTCAAGGAGAACATCTTCTCAAGATTTGGGATGCCCAAAGCCATAATTAGTGATGGGGGTACTCATTTTTGCAACAAGCCTTTTGAAACTCTCCTACCAAGTATGGGGTGAAGCATAAGGTGGCTACACCTTATCACCCTCAAACTAGTGGGCAAGTTGAGTTAGTAAACCGGGAGATTAAAAACATATTGATGAATGTGGTAAATACAAACAGAAAAGATTGGTCAGTCAAGCTCCTTGATTCACTATGGGCATATAGAACAACTTACAGGACCATTCTTGGGATGTCTCCTTATCGGCTAGTCTATGGTAAAGCATGTCATCTCCCTATGGAATTGGAATACAAGGCTTGGTGGGTAACCAAGAAGCTCAACAGGGATTTGAGCAGAGCTAGGTTGAAGAGGTTCTTAGACCTCAATGAGTTGGAAGAATTGAGAAATGATGCCTACATCAATTCAAAAATTGCAAAAGAGAAATTGAAGAGGTGGCATGATTAGTTGATTTGCCGTAAGGATTTTCAAAAGGGATAAAGAGTCTTGCTCTATGACTCTTAGCTCCACATCTTTCCGAGCAAGCTAAAATCAAGGTGGATAGGTCCTTTTACCATTCACCAAGTGCATTTAAATGGAGTAGAGGAACTACTCAACTCTAACAACACCAGGAGCTTCAAAGTGAATGGCCACTATCTCAAGCCCTCTATGAAGCCTTTTTCTTACGACAAGGAGGAATTCATCCTCCTTGACCCACATCAAGCTTGACAAGACCAGTTTTCTTGATGGACTTAGTATTTCTAAAGACTATCGAGTCCATATCTTTTTGTTTTATTTTTTATTTGAGAGGTCTTCTGTATTATTACTTATTTTGATTTTGATTTCTCGTTTTAATTTTATTTTGGTTTGATTTAACTTAAGTTTTGATGATCAATTGCAGGGGGGACTTCAAAGCAGTTAGGTGTGTCCTTAAAGATTCTTGGCAGAGGAAAAACCAAGGTAATTCGCACACCCTACGAAATTTTCGTAGGGCATGTGAAATTCATGGCTTATTTCGCACACCCTGCAAACCAATTTCGCACAGTCTGCGAATATAAATTTACCCTGTGAACTCATTTCGCACACTCCAAAATTTTCACAGAGCCTGCAAAAATTTTGCACCCCCAACACGATTTCGCATGCTGTGCGAAAATTAAAAGACGTTGTACGAAAACCAAAAGACACTCCGTCATATCTTTTTAAACCCCTGAGCCCCCATTTCCCCATTTCACAAGCACCCCTATCATTGCGAATCCCTCATTTTCCTCTGCCACCTTGTGACCTCATCCCTTTTCATTTGACACTCCGCCCCACGCATCTCACTTGGAAGACTTGCACTCCGAGCCCCCTTCAAGCATGGACCCGAGGCCCACCTTCCATTTTCGACATGGCATAGACTCGATGAGCCCTTCCCGCCCCTTAACCGAGTTGCACTCTAAGGCAGAGAGCCTCCTCTACTCGGGTGCCTCGTGATTCTCCATCTCAGGCCATGGAGGCCCCATAGATTCCACCTTCTGAGGGTGGAACGCCGATTAGTCCTTCCTCTCTTACTCCTCAGCGCAGATATGAGATGAGAAGACCACCTACTACACCGGGGGCAACTACTTTGCGCCCTGAGAGTTTAGTGTAACACCTCCTATCAAGAGGGCCAGGACTTCAGGCCTAGGCGAGTCATCCAGAACTTCACAGCTTGAGCCTCCTTCAGATTTTGAATTTCCTTCTGACATCTCACCGGAGTCTATTATAAGACGCCCGATGCTCACAGTACTGCCCATTGAGCGCAACTCGGATTGTAGAGCGAGACCTTTCCACTCGAGTTATATTTTGATCAGGAGGCCATGTGACAGCAGCCTGAGCTCCGAGACTCTTACGGCCTACTATAGAGGTACCATCTTGAGCACCTTATGACTTCTTGTGAGTTCTTTTATCCCAGAGTAGCATTAGGCTTTTACTAGTCCATGACTACTCATGGCGTCCTGAGTCCTACCGCGATTCACTTCACCATTGATGGACGTCATGGTATACTCGAGGCCAGAGGTATTGCAAAGGCTCTATAGATTCCTTTCGAGCCAGTGGATCCATCTGCTTTCCGCCAGTGGTCCCTAGTATCTCAAGGGGACATGATCCACATTTTATTCAGGGGGACCTCTACAAATTTGATCCTTCTACGAAAGGAGCTTCAACTTAGGATGCTCCTTGTAGATGTCGTGCTATGATCTAACCTCTTTCTCCTACAACATTCGGTATAAAGGCGATGAGCTATTTTGGACGCTTTATTCTGTATATCAGAGGGCTTCTACTTTGGCCCACACCACTTGATCATGGCCTCCCTCATCCACTTTGAGGATAAGGTCCATAGGAAGAAGCTTCAGAGGGTGGACACCATTCCATTACTATTCCTAAGGTTGCTTTACCAGATCTTGGAGTGTATGGGCTTTCCTATTGAGCCTCGGCTCAAGCGCCGCCGCCTTTGTCGAGAGTGATTCACTCTTGACAAATGGAATCAGTTGGCGGGCTATTTTGTATCTCCAGGAGCCCCTCCCATGGTAGCACCTCCAGTGCCCCTATAGACAGAGTAGGGCGAGCTTCCCAGAGAGACTATACCATCAGTGCCCATGCCTGAGGCTACTTCTGCTGCTCCCCCTATGATTCCTACTGTTCCACCAGTTGCACCTACTACATCTGAGCCTTTCATCACCATCTCTGCCTTGAGTTTCACAGTCTTATACATAGCTTTCAGATATTGACCACAACACATGTTGCTCTCTTCCAGCAGATGGCTAAGATGCATGCCCATCAGGACCAATAGACTACTATACTCCACCAGATTCAGCAACACCTAGGACTTCTACCTCCACCTCAGCCTGACCTTCCTACATCATCAGAGCCTTTAGGTCCTCGGATGATCCTCAAGATGAGCCTTAGACAATTGACACAATCATAGCTACACCTGAGGATGCATCATCCCCACCTGAGGCTCCCACTACTTGATCATAGGACATTTCTTTATCTTATTGTATTTACATATTATATTAGTGGAGATTTGTCCTTCTTTTGATGCTTTATATTATGGAATTGGATGTATTACCTGATCATGTCTCATATTGTACTTTCTCAAATTAATATATAGACATCATTTTTTTTTTTTTTATCATACTTAACATTTTTTATATTTCCTTTACTTATCACGCTTTTGTTTTCTGAATCATCTGGTCTATCCTATTTGACTCAGACTCCATTTCATTTAGGAAGTACAACTTCCTTCCTTTATTTCAATTGCTCTTGACACATTGAGAGCAATGTTGATCTTGGTTGGGGGAAAGTTGAGGAAGGAAGTTTTGTTAATAATGCTAGGTTAATCTGTTAATTTAGTTACTTTTTGCTTAATTTTAAAAGTTTTTACACTACTCCCCATTGTTATTAAGCAAAAATTCTCAAAATGAAATGGGAGAAATTGAGTTCTTGTCTTTTTACTTGAATCTTAGAGTTTGTATTATGCTTATTGAAGTTGATGAATTATTGAAACTCCTATTGAATTCAACCTTATTTCTTTCACTTTAATCTTACCACACACTGTGCACATTAGGTTCCGATTATAATCTCACCCCCTGAACTTAGGAAAATTTCGACTTGGTACCTTTGACCTCATTTTAATAGTGTTGGGAGACCTTATAAAGGCCAATGAGCCTTCAAAAAAAGAAAAAAAAAGAAAGAATAAAGTGTTACACTTGCCTTGAAACCCGAGCAAAGTCTGAGGGGTATATCATCTAGAGCCTTAAGCTCACAACCCAAATTCATTCTTGTCAACCACATCCCTGACTTGTGCATAGTATTTGGAGCCCTGACCTTACGACTAAGAGTCATTCATGTTAACCACAACCTTAAGCTATTCATAGTATCTAGAGCCTTAAGCTCATGACCTGAAGTTATTTATGTTCTTCATAACCTTGAGCTTTTCATTACATCTAGAGCCATGAGCTCATAACCCAAAGTCGTTCATGTCAACCACAACCCTGTGTTGTTCACAACATCTAGAGCCTTGAGTCCGCAACCCAGCTTCATTCATGTTATCCATAGCCCTTAGCTCATGATGCAAAATCTTTCATCTAATCCACAACCTTGAGCTATGCATAAAATCTAGAGGTTTGAGCTCAAGGGATCTCAAGTTGTTCATATCATCCATAATGTTGAGTTGTTGACAAAATCCATAGCCTTGAAGTCACAAGTTGGAGTAACACATATCTGTCATAACCCTATGCTATTCATAGCATCAAGAGCTTTGAGCTCATGACTCAGAATGATTCATGTCAACCATAACTTTGAGTTGTTCATAGCATCTAAAGCCCTGAGCCCGTAACTTGGAGTCATTCATGTGATCCACAACTCTAAGCTTTTAATAGCATCTAGAGCCTTGACCTAATGACTTGGAGTCTTTAACTTTATCCACAACCTTGAGTTATTTATAGCATTTGGACTCATAGGCTCACAAAAAAGAATCACTGATATGATCCTCAACCTTGAACTATTCATAACATCTAGAGGCCTAAGATCATGGGATACTGAGTCATTCATATCATCCACAACTGTGAGCCATTCATAGCATCTAAAGGCTTTAGCTCATGACCTGAAGTTGTTTATGTTAACCACAACACTAAGCTCATGACTTGGAGTCCTTCATGTCATCAATTGCCATGATCTTTTCATAGCATCTAGTGTTCTGAGCTCACAACATGGAGTCGTTTATGTCCACCATAGCCTTGAGTTGTTCATAAGATCTAGAGTCCTTAACACATGACTCAGAGATGTTCATGTCATCCACGACCCTCAATTGTTCATAGCATCTAAAGCCCTAAGCTCAAGAGTCGAAGTTGTTCATATCATCCATAGCCCTGTGTTGTTCATAGCATCTAGACCCTTGAGCTCATGACTAGGAGTCGGTCATGTCAACCACTACCTTGAGTTGGTCATAGCATCTAAATCCCTAAGTTCATGACCTAGATTTGTTCATGTCATCAACGACCTAAAGTCGTTCATGTCATTCATAGCCCTTTACTATTTATAGCATTTAGAGCCACGAGCTCACGACCATGAATCGTTCTTATCATCCACACCCTTAGCTGTTCATAATATCTAAAGGCCTAGGTGATGAGATCCCAAGTTGTTCTAATCATGCAAAACCCTAATATTTTCATAGCATCTAGAGCCTTATGCTAATGATGAGAGTAGCTCATGTCATCCAGAGTAGTGGGCTATTCATAGCATGTAGAGACCAAAGCTGACAACTCGACGTTGTTCATATCAACCACAACCTTGAGTTGTTCATAGCATCTAGAGCTTTCAATTGATGACCTAGATTTTTTCATGTCATTCGCAATCCTGAGCTATTCATTGCCTCTAGGGCCATGGTGTCACGATTGAGAATCATTCATATCATCCACAACCCTAAGCTAGTCATAGCATCCAGACGCCTAAGCTCACGGGATCCCGAGTCATTCTTATCATCCACAATCTTCAACTGATCATAACATCAAAAGCCTTGAGCTCATAACATGGAGTAGCTCATGTCATTGACAACCCTAAACTATTCATAGCATCTAGAGCCTTGAGCTGATGACTTAGAGTCATTCATGTCATTAATAGCCCTAAGCTATTTATAGCATCTAGAGCCCTCAGCTCACAATCCATACTCATTCATGTCAACCATAGCCTTGAGATGTTGATAGCATCTGAAGCCTTAAGCTCATGATCCAATGTCATTCATTTCATCTATAGCCTCAAGTTGTTCAAACAATTTATAGCCTTGAGCACATGACCCTGAGTCATTCATGTTATCCACAACCCGAGCTGTTCATACCATCTCAAGCCTTGAGCTCATGACCTAAAGTTTTTTATTTCATCCATAGCCTTGAACTATTCATAGCATCTAGAGTCTTACATTTACGGCCTAGAGTCATTCATATCATCCTCAGCCTTGAGTAATTTATAGAATCTAAAGGCCTAAGCTCATGGGATCTCGAGTTATTCTTACCATCCACAACCCTAAGCATCTAGAGCCTTGAGCAGACAACCTAGATTCATTAATGTCATCCACAATCCTGAGCTATACATAGTATCTAGAGACCTGAGCTTAGGACCCCGAGTTATTCATGTCAACCACAACCATGAGCTATTCATAGCATCTAGAGTTTTGAGCCCACAACCCAAAGTCATTCATGTCATCCGTAGCCCTGAGATATTCATAGGTCATGACTAAGAATCATTCATATCATCTAGAACCCTAAGCTAGTCATAACATCTAGAGACCTGAGCTCACTAGATCCTAAGTGGTTCATATCATCGATAACCTAAGTTGATCATAGGATCTAGAGCCTTAAGCTTATGACACAGAGTAGCTCATGTCATCCACAATCTTAAGCTGTTCATAGTATCTAGAGCCTTGAGCTCACAACTTGGAGTCATTCATGTCATCTATAGCCCTAAGTTGCTCATAGCATCTAGAGCCCTCAACTCACGACTCATAGTCGTTCATGTAAACCATAGCCTTGAGTTGTAGATAGCATCTCGAGCCCTTAGCTCATGACCTGATGTCATTCATGTCATCCACAACCTTGAGCTCTTCATAAGATCTATAGCCCTAAGCTCAGGATTGGGGGTCATTCATCTTATCCATAATCCTTAATTATTTAAACCATCTTGAGCCCGTAGCTCACGACCCATGGTTGTTCATTTTATCAACAGCCCTGAACAATTCATAACATCTAGAGCCTTGAGTTTACGATCCAAACTTGGTCATACCATCTACAACTCTAAGTTGTTCATATCATCTATATCCTTAAGCTCATGACCTAGAATCATGCATCTCATCCACCATCGTGAGCTATACATAGTATTTAGAGACCTGAGCTTATGACCTAACGAAGTTCATGTCATTGACAACTCTAACCTGTTTATAGCAACTACAGTCCCAATCTCACAACCCAGAGATGTTCATGTGAACTAGAAACCTAAGCTATTCCTAGTATTTAGAGCCTTGTGCTCATGACCCAAAGTCATTCATATCATCTACAACCCTCAGTTGTTCATAACATCTAAATCCCTAAACCCACGACCCATAGTCGTTAATGTTAACCACAACCCTAAGTTGTTCATAGCATCTAGAGCCTTGAGCTCATGACATTGAGTCATTCATGTCAGCTACAACCTTGAGTTGTTCATAACATTTTGAGCTTGGGGCTCATGACTAAGAATCGTCCATATGATTCCTAGCCTTGAGTTGTTTGTATGATCTAGAGGCCTAAACTCATAGGATCTTGAGTCGTTCATATCATCCATAACCTTGAGTTGTTCATAACATCTAAAGTTATGAGCTAACGACTCAGAGTAGCTCATGTCATCTAATGGCCTGAGCTATTCATAGCATCTAGAGCCTTGAGCTCATGACCCATAGTCATTCGTGTCAACCACAGATCTAAGCTCTTCAAAGCATCTAGAACCCTCTACTCATTACCCAAAGTCATTCATGTTATTCATAACCTTAAGCTATTCATAGAATCTAGAGGCTTGAGCACATGACGTGGAATTGTTCATATCATCCAATGTCCTAAGTTATTTATAACATCTAGAGGTTTGAGCTCACCACCTGAAACCGTTTATGTCATCCACAACCATGAGCTACTCATAACATCTAAAGCCTTGAGTGCACAACCCAAAATAGTTCATATCATCCATAGCATTAAGTTGTTGAAAACATCTAGAGCTTTGAGTTCACGACATAGAATCATGCATATCATCCACAACCCTTAGTTTTTCATAGCATCTTGAGGCCAATGCTCATGATGTAAAGTAGTTCATCTCATCAGCAACACTAAGTTGTTCATAGTATCTAAAGGCCTGAGTTCACGAGATCCTAAGTTGTTCATATCATTCACAACTTTAAGTTATTCATAACATTTAGAGCTTTGAGATCATGACCCGAAGTCATTCATTTCATCCATAGCATCTAGGGTCTTTTATTCATGAACAAGAATCATTCATATCATCTATAACCCTAAGCTCTTCATAGCATCTAGATCCTTGAGCTCAAGACCTAGACTTGTGCATACCATCCACAACCCTGTGTTCTTCATAGCATTTAGAGATCTAAGCTCAGGACCCAAAGTCATTCATGTCATCCACAACCTTGAGCAGTTCATAGCATCTAAAGCCTTGAGTTCACGACTCATAGTAGCTCATATCATCCATAGCCTTGAGCTATTCATAGCATCTAAAGTTATCAGCTCATGACCTAGAGTAATTCATGTCATCCACACCCTTAATCTATTCATAGCATCTAGAATGCTGAGCTCACAACCCGGAGTTGTTCATGTCAACCACAACCCTGAGTTATTCATAGCATCTAGAGCCCTAAGCTCACTACTCAGAGTCATTCATGTTGTTCATAGAAGTTAGAGCCATGGCTCACGACCTAGAATTGTTCATATCATCTACGACCCTAAGTTGTTCATAACATATAAAGGCTTGAACTCATGGGATCCCAATTCGTTCATATCTTCCAATACCCCAAGTTCTTCATAGCATCCGAAGTCGTAAGCTCAGGACCTGGAGTAGCTCATGTCACCCACAACCTTGAGTTATTCATATCATTTAGAGCCTTGAGCTCACGACTGAGACTCATTCTTGTCAACCACAACCCTAAGTTGTTCATGGCATATAGGGTCCTGAGCTCACAACGAAGAGTCCTCCACGTCATCCACTGCCCTTAGCTTTTCATTGCATTTAAAGCCATAAGCTCACGACCAAGAATCATTCATATCATCCTCATCCCTAAGTTGTTCATAGCATCTAGAGGCCTAAGGTTATGGGATCCCAAGTTGTTCATATCATCCACAATAATGAGGTGTTCATAACATCTAGGGTCCTGAACTCATGACCTAAAGTTGTTTATTCATCCATAAGCCTTGGTTGTTCATTGTGTCTACAACTTTGAGTTCATGACCCAAAATTGTTTATGTCAACCATAACCCTGAGTTGTTCATAGCATCTAAATCCTTGAGCTCATGACCTAGAACAGTGTGTATCATCCATAATATGGAGTTGTTCATAACATCTAGAGACTTGAGCTCATAACCCAAAGTCATTAATGTCATCCAAAACCTTGAGTTGTTCATAGCATTTAGAGCCCTTAACTCTCAACCCAAAGTCGTTCATGTTAACGATAATCTTGAGTTATACATAACATCTAAAGCGTTGAGCTCACGACCCAGAGTTGTTGATGTCAAACATTGCCTTGAGCTGTTCATAGCTTCAAGAGCCTTCAGCTCACTACATGATTACTACTCAAAAAGTGCTATTTGATAGCTTGTAATTAACTCTTTTAAACACTTTTGAGTAGTAGTTATTACCTTTTAACTCAATTAGCATATTAAGGACCTTTGCAATCATTTCTAATCAAATTATGTAAGTTTTGGTGTTTTTGTTAGTAATTTGATCACCAAAGCAATCCAAGATTGAGGAGAGTTCTATGGAATCCATGGAAAAGTAATGGGAAGCTTAGTAACATGAAGAACCAAATCTTTGAAGCTTTAATTTTCTTTTCCATAAGCAAATCCGGAATGCGAGGAGGGAAAGCAAAGAGATAAATCTAACATGAAGCATTCAAGAGGACAGCAACTGTCAGCCACATTTGGAGCACTTTCTGGAGCTCAATTTATGCATACTATATGTCGTTTGAAGCTCAGGAAGTCAGCAATCCAACGCTTCAAATGGTGCATGATTTGGAGTTGAAATGAAGAAGTTAGAGCCATTGGAAGCCGATCACACCAAGCTGAAGACCAATTTCGCGAGTTGTGAAATCAGCCTTTGGCTGCGAAATCACAAGAGGAAGGCTGCGAAATGGTGTCCTTCACGTTGCGAAATTTCACAGCCATCTTGCACACTTGCGAAATTCTCCTGAGTGCTTCTCAATATTTGCGACCGACATTTTTAGATTTTTTGCTTCAGATATTTGATGTCTAAATCCCCATTCTCTCCTTGTAATCCACCTATCATAAGATTCCTTAGTTATTAAGCAAGAACAAAGGGTAAATAGCCTCATATATATTGTTTGTAATTTCCATTACAGATATATGTCGGGGAGCTTGTTCTCAGAGACAGCCTTTGTATAGTTTTGGAATGAAGTAAAATACAGAGCTTTTGCTCTGGCTTACCTTCTCGTTTTGATTGTATTGTATTTAATTTTTCTTACTAGCCAAACAAGCTCTAAGGATGTTTCCTCAGAAAATGAGTGGTTGGATTTTTAGTTCCTTGGAGCTAAGGTAGCCGGGAAAGGTCCTGAATGCAAGAATTGGTAGTTTTGTTGTTTCAACTGTTAATGAAGAGAAAGTGTGACCCGTTAATGATTTCTATATTTTTAGTTAACTTAAAATGCCTTCAATTCACCTGGGCCAACACTTGGTAAGGCAAGTGATCTCCGTCCATGGAGATGCATTAGTTTATCTCTTGCGAGCCTTTGGGAGGTGACTTGAAGGTAGGATTTTCTAAAATTGCCAACACTTGGTAAGCTTTTAGACTCTAAGGAGACATCCATTAGTTATCTCTTGCAAGCTTGAGAAGGGAAGTCCAAGGTTAAGGATCACCTTGAATGGCGAATGCTAGGTGAGAGGCACGAGCCATTGTAAGTTGCATCAGTGAGAGGGAATTAGTGCTGAAATCCATTAAAAGGAAACATCTATACAACACCGGTTAGAGAATTAACTATATGTTAATTCTCTAATGTGAGGAAAAGATTCAAGTGATCGGAGCTCTATTTTTGCATGAGGAGCCTCTTCTATCAATATAAAACTCCAAGGAATGCTTTTCTTCTTAAGTAATTCCCATTACTTTCTTTTTAGTTAGCTTAAAACAAATCCTTTTTCAACCAAAGTTTATGTTTTCTTCTTAAGCTATAACCTTGAAATGAAAAAGCACCAATTTAACATTGAATTGGTATCAGTTGTAAGTTGAAAACCCTTCCTAGTGAACGATCCTAGAGCCACTATGCTATATTAGATAAGGCTATCCTAGTGCATGGTGATAGAGGTTATAAATTTTGTTGATTACTCCTGTCTAAGGACCAAACTCAAGGTACACTAGTTAGGCACGCAGTCACTACTAGGATTCATTCATGTCATCCACAACCCTCAATTGCTCATAGAATTTGGAGCCATGAGCTAATGACTAAGAACTATTCATATGATCCATAACCTTGAGTTGCTCATAGCATCTAGAGAACTGAGGTCACAGGATCATGAGTCGTTGATATCATCCGCAACCCTGAGTTATTCATAGCATCCAAATTCTTAAGCTCATGACTTAGAGTTACTCATGTCATTAACAATTGTGAGTTGTTTATGTCATTTAGAGCCCTGAGCTCATGACCCAAACTCATTCTTGTCAACTGCAACCCTAAGCTTTTCATAACATATGGAGCCCTAAGCTTAGGACTCAGAGTCTTTCATGTGATGTACAACCTTGAGTTGTTCATAGCATTCAAAGTCGTTGGCTCATGACCAAGAATTGTTCATGTTATCCATAACCCTGAGCTGGTCATAGCATCTAGAAGCTTGGGCTCACGGAATCCTAAGTCGTTCATATCATCCATACCTCCAAACTCACAACTCGGAGTCAATCATGTCATCAACAACCATGAGCTCATGAAGCAGATAAATTCATATCATCCATAATTCTTAGTTGTTCATAGCATCCATAGCCCTCAGCTCATGACCCAAAGTAGTTTATATCATTCATAGACTTGATCTATTCATAGCATTTAGAGTTATGAGCTCACAACCCAGAGTCATTCATGTCAACCACAACTCTAAGTCGTTCATAGTATCTAGAGCCCTGAACTCACAGCCCAGAGTCATTCATGTCATCCTTAACCTTAAGCTATTCATAGAATTTATAGCATTGAGGTCATGAGTCGGAGTTGTTCTTGTCAAACATAGACTTAAGTTGTTCATAGCATCTAGAGCCCTAAGCTCATTACCTGGGGTTGTTCATTTCATCCAACCTATTCATATCATTTAGAGCCATGGGCTCATGACCAAGAATCGTTCATATCATTTTCAACCTTGAGCTGTTCATAAAATCTAGAGGACTAAGCTCACAGTATCCTGAGTTGTTCACATCATCCAATACCCTGAGTTCTTCATAGCATCCAAATTTGTAAGCTCATAACCCATGGTAGCTCGTGCCATCCATAATCCTTAGTTGTTCATAGAATCTAGAGCCCTGAGCTGACGACCCAAACTTCTTATTGTCAACCATAACCATGAGTAGTTCATAGCATCTAAAGCCTTGAGCTCACGATCCAGGGTTTTTCATAGCATCCACAACCTTGAGTTATTTATAGCATGTACAAGCTTGAGTGCATGATGTATGGTCATTATTAATGTCCACAGCCTTGAGTGGTTCATAGCATCTGTAGGCCTCAGGTCATAAGGGACCAAGTAATTCATATCATCCACAACTATGAGTTGTTCATAGCATCTAGACCCCTAAGCTCATGACCCGAAGTTGTTGAGGTCAACCATAGCCCTATGTTATTGATAGCATCTTAAGCCCTAAGCTCACGACCTAGAGTCGTTCATGTCATCCAAAACATTAAGCAGTTCATAGCATCTAAAGGCTTGAGCTCAAGACATAAAACCATTCATATTTTTCCTAGCCCTTCTTAGTTTATAAAATCTATAAGATTGAGCTAACAAGATCACAAGTTGTTCATATCATCCACAACTTTGAGTTGTCCATAACTTCTAGAACGTTGAGCTCAAGACCCAACGCTTTCATGTCAACCACAACCCTGAGCTATTCATAGAATCTTAAGGCCATGACCCAGAGTCGTTCATGTCATCTACAACCTTGACTTGTTAAAAGCATCTAGAGCTTTAAGCTTATGATCTAGAGTCATTCATATCAACCATAACCCTGAGTTGTTCACAACATCTAGAGGCCCAAGATCATGACTCAGAGTGGTTCTTCTCCACCATAGCCTTGAGCTGTTCATAGCATCTAGAGCCTTAAGGTCACGACCTGGAGTAGTTCATGTCATTAACAATCTTAGGCAGTTCATAGAACATAGACCCCTGAGCTCATGACTTGGAATCATTCATGTCAACCAAAACCTTGAGTTGTTCATAGTATCTAGAGGATTGAGCTCGGGACCCAAAGTTGTTCATGTCATCCATAGCCCTGAGTTGTTCATAGCATCTAAAGCAATGAGCTCACGACCCAAAGTCATTCATGTTAACCACAACCCCAGAGGTGTACTTTGCATCTAAAGCGTTGAGCTCACAACCCAAAGCCGCTCATGTCAACTAGCACCATGAGCAGTTAATAGCATTTAGAGGCCTGTGATCATGACTCGGAGTCATTCATGTTATCTATAGCCTTGAGCAGTTCATAGCTCTGAGCTGTTCAAAGCATATAGAGCCCTCAGTTCATGGCCCGAAGTTGTTCATGTTAATCACAACCTTGAGTTGTTTATAGTATATAGAGCTTAGAGCTTATGACCTAGAGTCGTTCATGTCATACACAATCCTAAGTTGTTCATAGCATCTAGAGCCCTCAGCTCACGACCAAAAGTCTTTCATGTGATCGACAACCCATACCTTTGTATGGCATCTATAACCCTTAACTCATGAGCTAGACTCTTTCATGTCAACCACAACCCTGAGTTATTCATAGAATTTAGAAGCCTCAGCTCATGATCGGTGTCATTTATGTCATCCACAACATTGAGTTGTTAAGAACATTTAGAGCCCTAAGCTCACGACCTGGAGTCTTCATGTCAACCACAAACCTACGTTGTTCACAGCATCTAGAGCGTTAAGCTCATGACCCAGAGTCATTCATGTTAACTACAACCCTGAGCAGTTCATAGCATCTAGAGCCTTGAGCTTAGGACACAAAGTCATTCATGTCAAACATAACCCTCAATTGTTCATAGCATCAAGAGCCTTGACCTCATGACTTGAAGTCATTCATGTCAATCATAACACTAAAATGTTCATAACATCTAAAGCCCTGAACTCATGACTTTGGAGTCTTTATTGTCGTCAACATCCTTAAGCTATGCATAGAATCTAGAGCCCTAAGCTCAAAACACGGAGTCTTTCTTATCAACCACAACCATAAGTTGTTCATAGAATTTAGAGGCCAGATCTCATGAACTAGAGTCATTTATGTTATTCACAACCCTGAGTTATTGATAGCATCTACAGCCCTGAACTTATGACTAGGACTCATTCATGTCATCTAGCCTGAGCAGTTCATAGAATCTAGAGGCTTGAGATAATGATGGAGAATCATTCACATAATCCACAACTGATAGCAATTCATAAGATCTAGAGGCTTAAGCTTATAAGATCCCAAGTCATTCATATAATCTACAACTTTTAGCTCTTCATAGCATCTAGATCCTTAGGCTAACGACTAGGAGTATCTCATGTCATCCATAGTCGAGAGTTGTTCATAGAATCTAAAGCCTTAAGCTCACGACCTAGAGTCATTGATGTCAACCACAACCCTGAGTTGTTTATAACATCTAGAGCCTGGAGTCTTTCATGTCATCAATAGCCCTGACCTATGTATGTCATCTAAAGCCCTCAACTCACGACTCGGAGTCTCTTATGTCATCCACAACCTTAAGTTTTACATAAAATCTAGAGGCTTGATCCCATGACCCAAAATCGTTCATGTCATCCATAACCCTAGTTTTTCAGTAGAATCTTGAGTCCTGAGCTCATGACCCAAAGTCGTTCATGTCTTCTATTGCTTAGAGAAGTTCATAGAATCTAGAGGCTTGAGCTCATGACATAGAATCATTTATATCATCCATAACCTAGAGCGGTTGATAACATGTATAGGCCTAAGCTCATGAGATCCCAAGTCATCCATATCATCCAACACTATGTTATTCATAGCTTTTAAAGCCTTAAGCTCAACACTTTGAGTCTTTCATGTTAAACACCACCCTGAGCTGTTCATAGTATCTAGAGCCCTGAACTTATAACCCGAGTTGTTCATGTCATCCATAATCCAGATATTTTCATAGCATCTAATGCCTTGAGCTCACGACTTTGAGTCATTCATGTCAACCACAACCTTGAGTTGTTCATTGCATCTAGAGCCTTGAGATTAAAACCCAAAGTCATTCATATCTTCCATAGCCCTGAGCACTTCATAGCATCTAGAGGCTTGAGCTTATGATGCAAAATAGTTCATATCATCCACGACCCTAAGCAATTCATAGCATCAAGAGGTCTGAGCTCACGAGATCTTGATTCATACATATAATCAACAACTCTGAGCTATTCATAGCATCTATAGACATAGATCATGACCTAGAGTAGATCATGTCATCCACAACTTTAAGTTGTTCATAGCATATAGAGCCTTGAGCTCATAACCTAGAGTCATTCATGTCATCCAAAACCCTCGGTTGTTTATAGTATCAAGAGCCTTGAGCTCACGACCTAGACTCTTTGATGTCATTGACAACCCAAACCTGTGTATAATAGGTAAAGCCCTAAGCTCACGACTTGGAGTTTTTCATGTCATCGATAACCTTAAGTTATGCACAGCATCTACAACCTTAAAATCATGACTCAGAGTCTCCCATGTCAACCACAACCTTGAGCTATTCATAGAATCTAGAGGCCTAAGCTCATGACCTAAAATCATTCATGTCATCCATAACATTGAGTTGTTAATACCATCTAAAACCTTAAGCTCATGACCTAAAGTCATTCATGACAATTACAACCCAAAGTTGTTCATAGTATCTAGAGCCCTAAGCTCACGACCTGGAGTCGTTCATGTCAACCACAACCCTAAGTTGTTCAAAGCATCTATAGCCTTGAGCTCACAACCTGGAGTCATTCATGTCAACCACAGCCCTGAGATGTGCATAACATCTAGAGCCTTGACCTCACGACCCGGTGTCTTTCATGTCATGTACAACCTTAGGTTGTGTATATCATCTAGAGCCCTAAGCTCATGACTCAGAGTATTTCTTGTTAACTACAACCATGTGTTCTTCAAAGAATCTAGAGGCCTGAGCTGATGAATTAGAGTCATGCATCTTATCCGCAACGCTAGGTTTTTAATAGGATCTACAGCCTTAAGCTCACAACCTGGAGTCGTTCATGTCATCCACAGCCCTTAGCAATTCATATCATCTAAAGGCTTCAGCTCATGACATAGAATCATTCATATGATCCACAACCCTAAGTAATACATAGCGTCTAGATGCTTGAGCTCATGGGATCCTGAGTTGTTCATATTATCCACAACTCTGAGCTTGTTATAGCATATATAGCTTTGATCTCATGACCTAGAGTAGCTCATGTCAACCACAACATTGAGCTATTCATAGTATCTAGAGCCCTGAGCTCTCGATCTAAAGTCTTACATGTCATCAACAACCTTAATTTGTGTATAGCATCCAGAGCCCTCAGCTCATGACTCGAAGTCTTTTTTGTCATCGATAACCTTAAGTTGTGCATAACTTCTAGAGCCTTAAGCTCATGACTAGGATTCTTTGATGTCAACCACAGGCTTGAGCTGTTCATAGAATTTAGAGGCCTAAGCCCATGACCTAGAGTCATTAATGTCATCCACAACCCTAACTTGTTAATAGTATTTAGAACCTTCAGCTCACTACCAAGAGTCATTCATGTCAATTACCGCCTTGAGGTGTTCATAGCGTCTAGAGCCCGAGTTCATGACCTAGAGTCATTCATTTCTTCCATAGCCCTGAATAGTTTATAACATCTAGTAGCTTGAGCTCATGATATAGAATCATTCAAATCATTCATAGCCTAGGGCGGTTCATAGCATCTACAAGGCTAAGCTCACGGGATCCTAAGTCGTTCATATCTTTGACAACTCTGAGTTGTTCATACCTTCTAAAGCCTTAAGCTCAAGACCTAGAGTCTTTCATGTCAACCACTACCTTGAGCTCTTCATAACATTTGAAGCTCTGAGCTCATAACCTGGAGTTGGTCATTTCATCCATAGCCTTCAACTGTTGAGAGTATCTAGTACCTTTAGCCCATGACCCAGAGAAGTTCATATTAACCACAATTTTAAGCTTACATAACATCTAAAGCCTTGAGATCATGACTCCGAGTCATTCATATCTTCCACAGCCTTGAGCAGTTCATAGAATCTAGAGACTTGAGCTCAAGAAGAATAATCATTCATATCATCCACAACCCCAAGAGATTCATAACATCTAGAGGATTGAGCTCAAGGGATCTTAAGTCGTTCATATCATCCATAACTATGAGTTGTTCATAGCATCCAAAGCCCTAAGCTCACAAACCGGAGTCTCTCATGTCATCCACATCCCTAAGTTGTTCATTGCATCTAGAGCCCTAAGCTCATGACTAAGAATCATTCACATCAACCATAATCCTAAGTTGTTCAAAGTATTTGGAGCCCGAGTTCGTGACCCAGAGTTGTTCATGTCATGCACAACCCCGAGTTATTCATAGCATCTATAGCTTTAAGCTCACAACACATAGTCTTTTCTATCATTGACAACCTTAAGTTATGCATAGCATCTAGAGCCCTATGTTCATGACTCAAAGTTGTTCATGTCAACCACAACCATGAGTTGTTCATAAAATCTAGAGGCCTGAGCTCTTGACCTACAGCCATTCATGTTATCCACAACCCTGAGCTGTTAATAGCATCTAAATCCTTGGGCACGCGACCTGTAGTCATTCATGTCATCCATAACACTAAAGAGTTCATAGAATCTAAGTGCTTGAACTCATGATGTAGAATCATTCATAACCCTTAGTGGTTCATAGCATCTAAAGGCTTGAGCTCATAGGATCTCGACTCAATCAGATCATCTACAACTCTCAATTATTCATCGTATCTGGAGCCTTGGGCTCACAACTCAGAGTCATTTATGTCAACCACAACCCTAAGCTATGTATAGCATCTAGAGCCCTCAACCATGACCAGTAGTCTTTCATGCAAGTAATAACCTTAAGCTGTGGATAACATCTAAAGCCCTGAGCTCATGACTCAGAGTCTTTCATGTCAGCTAGAATCCTCAGCTATTCATAGAATCTAGAGGCCTAAGCTCTTGACCCAGAGTCAATCATGTCATCCTTAACTATGTGTTGTTAATAGCATCTACATCCCTAAGCTCATGACCCAATGTCGTTCATGTCAATTATAGCCCTGAGTTATTCATAGCATCTAGAACCTTGAGCTCACGACTGAAAGTTGTTTATGTCTTTTATGGCCTTGAGTAGTTCATAGCATCTAGAGGCTTAAGCTTATGACACAAAATCATTCATATCATCCACAACCCAAGCGGTTTATAGCATTTAAATGACAAACTCACAGGATCCCAAGTCATTCATATAATCCACAACTTTGAGCTATTCATACCATCCAAAACCCTAGGATCACGACTCAAAGTAGTTCATGTCATCTATAGCCCTGAGCTATTCATAACATCTAGAGCCCTAAGCTCATGACCCAGAGTCATTCATGTCATCCACAAACCTGAGTTGTTCATAGTATCAAGAGCCTTGAGCTCATGACTTGGACTTTTTCATGTCATCGATAGGCCACACTTGTGTGTAGCATATAGAGCCTTAAGCTCATGACCTAGAGTATTTCATGTCATTGATAGCCTTAAATTATGTATAGCATTTAGAGCCCTAAGCTCACAAATTGAAGTCATTCATGTCAACCACGTCCATTAGCTGTTCATAGAATCTAGAGGCCTAAGCTCATGACCCAAAGTCGTTCATGTCATCCACAACCTTAAGTTGTTAAAAGCATCTAGAGCCCTGAGCTCATAACCTAGAGTTGTTTATGTCATCGACAACCTTGAATTTTTGTAGCATCTTCAGTCTTAAGCTCACGACCTATAGTCGTTCATGTTAATTAGAACCTTGAGTTGTTTGTTGCATATAAAACATTGCAATCACGTCCTAGAGTCTTTCATGTCAACAATAACCTTGAGTTGTTCATAGAATCTAGAGACCTGAGTTCATAACCCAGAGTTGTTCATGTATCCATAGCCTTGAGTTGTTAATAACATCGAGAGGCCTTAGCTCATAACTCGAAGTCATTCATTTCAATGAGTTCCCAGAGTTATTCATACCATCTAGAGCCCTAAGCTCACAAGTTGGAGTCTTTTATTTCATCGACAACTTTAAGCTGTGCATGATGTCTAGAGCCTTGAGCTCACAAATTGGAGTCTTTCATGTCAACCACAACCCTTAGTTGTTTATAGAATCTAAAGACTTCGGCTCATGACTCAAAGGCATTCATGTCATCCACGGGCCTAAGTTGTTAATAACATCTAGAGCCTTAAGCTCATAACTCGAATTTGTTCATGTCATCCAGAACCTTAAAAAGTTCATAGCATCTAGAGGCTTAGGCTCATGACATAGCATCATTCGTATCATCCACAACCCTTAATGGTGCATAACATTTAGAGGCTTGAGCTCACAAGATCTCGAGTCATTCATATCATCCGCAACTTTGAGTTGTTCATAGCATCTAGAGCCTTGGGCTCAAGACCCGTATCAACTCATGTAATCCACAACCTAGAGTTGTTTATAGAATTTAGAGCCTTGAGCTCATGACTCTGAGTCATTCATGTCAATCACAACCCTGAGCTTTTCATAGCATCTTGAGCCTTGAGCTCACAACCCATAGTTGTTTATATCATCCACAACCCTAAGTTGTTCATAGAATCTAAAGGCATGAGCACACGAGATCACAACTCATTCATTTCATCCATAACTCTGAGTTGTTCACAGCTTTTGGAGCCTTGAGCTCACGACATAGAGTCATTCATGTGAACGAAAGGCCAGAGCAGTTCATAGCTTCTAGAGGACTTTACTCACAGGATCCCAAGTCCTTCATATTGCTCACAACTTTAGATTGTTTGTAGCATCTAGATTCCTGATCTCATGACCCTAAGTAGCTCATATCATCGATAGTCTTAAGCTATTCATAGCATCCAAAGCCCTGAGCTCATGACTCGGAGTAGCTCATCTCATTCACACCCTTGAGTTATTCATAACATTTAGAGCCCTGAGTTTATGACCTAGAGTCACCCATGTTATCTATAACCCTGAGCTATTCATTGCATCCAGAGGCTTGAGTTCAAGATGTAGGATTGTTCAGATCGTCCATAGCCTTGAGAGGTTCATAGCATCTAGGGGCTTGAGCTCACGGGATCCTAAGTTGTTCATATCATCCATAACTCTTACATGTTCATAGAATCTAAAGCCCTCAGCTAACAACCCAAGGTTTTAAAGCTTAAACACAACCCTGTGTTGTTCATAGTATCTAAAGCCCTAAGCTCATGACCTAGTGTCATTAATGTCACTCACAGCCCTAATTTATTCACATCGTATAGAGCATAAAGCTTATGATCCATAGTCACTCATGTCAACCACGGTCCTAAATCATTCATTGCATCTAAACTAGAGTCGTTCATTTCATCCACGACCCTTATCCATTCATAACATTTAAAGGCTTGAACTAATGACATAAAATCGCTCATATCATCCATTACCTTGAGCGGTTCAAAGCATCTAGAGGCATGAGCTCACGGGATCTCGAGTCGTTCATATTATCCATAACTCTGACCTGTTCATGGCATTTAGATCCCTAAGCTCACAATCTAAAGCTCTTCACATCAACCAAAGCCTTAAGCAGTTCATATCATCTAGAGACCTAGGTGCATAGGATCCTAAGTTGTTCATATCATTGACAACTCTAATTTTTTTCATAACATCCAAAGCCTTGAGCTCATGACTTGGAGTAGCTCATCTCATCCATAACCTTAAGTTGTTCATAGCAACCAGGCTTGGAGCTCATGACCTAGAGTAGTTCATCTCATCCACATCCTTGAGTTTTTCATAGCATTTAAAGCCCTGAGCTAATGACCTAGAGTCGTTCATGTTAACCATAGCCTTGAGGTGTTCATAGTATCTAAAGCACTAAGCTCATGACCTAAATTCATTAATGTCATCCATAACCCTAAGCGGCTCATAGTATCTAGTGGCCTAAGCTGACGAGATCCCGAGTCATTCATATCATCCATAATCTTGAGTTGTTCATAGCATCAAGAGCCTTGAGCTCACCACCTAGAGTAAGTTTAGTCATCTACAACCCTGAGTTGTTCATAGCATCTAGAGCCTTGAGCTCAAGACCAGGAGTTGGTCATGTCAACCATAACACTTAATTGTTCATAGTATCTAGAGCTCTAAGCTTCCGATCGAAAGTCATTCATGTCACCCACAAATTTGATTTGTGCATAGCATCTATATCCCTGAGCTTTTGGTCCTCCAAATCCCTAAGCTTATCACCCAGAGTCATTCTTGTCTTCCACAACCTTGAGTTGTTCATAGCATTTAAGGCCCTAAGGTCACAACCTAGAGTCGTTTATGTCAACCACAGGCCTGAGTTGTTCATAACCTCTAAAGCCCTAAGCTCATAGCCCTAAGATATCAACAACAGCCTTGAGCTATTCATAGCATCTAGAGACTTAAGCTCATAACTCATAGTTATTCACCTCAACTAGAGCAAAGAGTTGTTCATTGCATCTAGAGCCCTAAGCTCATCACCAGGAGTTATTCATGTCATCCATAGCCCTAAGCTATTCATAGCACTTAGAGGCTTGTGCTAATGATGTATAATCATTCATATCATCCATAGCCTTAAGCGGTTCATAGTATCTAGAGGCCTGAGCTGACAGAATGCAAAGTCATTCATATCATCCACTACTCTAAGCTATTCATAGCATCTAAATCCTTAAGCTCACAACCTGGAGTCATTCATGTCAACCAAAATCCTGAGTGATTCATAGCATCTAAAGGCTTGAGCTCATAAGATTATGAGTCATTCATATCATTCACAAATCCAGGTTGTTCATAGCATCCATAACCTTTACCTCACGATCTGGAGTAGCTCATGTTATCCACTACCCTGAGCAGTTCATAGCATCTAGAGCCCTAAGCTCACGACCCAGAATAACCCATCTCATCCACAGCTCTGAGCAATTCATAACATCAAAAGCCCTCAGCTCACGACTCAAAGTTTTTTATGTCAACCACAACCTTGAGCTCACGACTAGGAATCATTCATGTCATCCATAGCCCTAAGCTATTCATAGCATCTAAAAGCTTGAGCTCATGATGAAGAATCGTTCATATCATCTATAGCCTTTAGTGATTCATAACATCTTGAGTCATGAGCTCATAGGATTCTAAGTTATTCATATCATCAAAAACTCTAAGTTGTTCATTGCTTTTAAAGTACTAAGCTTAATACCCAAAGTCTTTCATATCAACCACAATCCCTGTTCATAACACCTAAAGCCTTGAGCTCATGACCCAAAGTTATTCATGTCATTCGTAGCCTTGAGTTGTTCATAGCATCTAGAGACCTAAGCTCTGGACCCGAATTCATTCATATTAACCACAACCTTGAGTTGTTCATAGCATGTAGAGCCTAAAGATCCCAACCCATGGTCTTTCAAGTCAACAATGGCCTTGAGCTATTCAGAGTATTTAGTGGCCTCATCTCATGACTCGGAGTTGTTCATGTCATCCACAATCCTGAATTGTTCATAGGATCTAGAGCCCGTAGCTCACAACCTCAAGTCATTCATTTCAACCCAAACCCTAAGCTATTCATAGCATTTAGAGCCTTGACCTCAAGGCCTAAAGTCTTTCAAGTCAACAACAACCCAGAAATAGTCATAGTATCTAAAGGCTTGAGCTCATGAGCCAGAGTCATTCATATCATTCACAACCCTAAGTTGTTCACAACATCGAGAGCCTTGAGATCATGAGCTAGAGTTGTTCATATCAATCGTAGCTCTAAGCTTTTCATAGCATCTAGAGCCCTAAGCTCACGACCTGTAGTCATTCATGTCAACTATAGCTCACATTTATTCATTGCATCTACAAACTTATCCTCACGACCTAAAGTCATTTATGTCAACTATAGCCTTGAGTTATGTATAGTATCTCAAGCCCAATGTTCAAGACCAATAGCGGTTCATGTCAAGCATAACTCAGAGTTGTTCATAGCATTTATAGCCCTAAGCTCATGACCTAGAGTCCTTCATGTGAACCATAACCCTTAGTTGTGCATATCATCTAAAGCCCTAAGGTCATGACCTGTAGTTGTTCATGTCAATCACAACCTAAAGCTGTTCGTAGCATCTAGAGCCGTGAGCTCATGGCCTAAAGTTATTTATGTCAACCACAACCCTTACTGGTTTATAGCATCAAAATCCTTAAGCTCATGATCCGTAATCGTTCATGTCAACCACAACCCTAAGCTCTTCATAGTATCTACCGACCTAAGCTCATGACCTTGAGTCGTTCAAGTCATTTACAATCCTGAATTATTCTTAGGATTTAAAGCCTTAAGATCACGACTCCAGGTCGTTCATGTGAATCATAACCCCGAGTTGTTGATAGAATCTAAAGCCTTGAGCTAATGACTCACAAGTTAATAACAACCCTGAGTTGTTCATAGTATTTAGAGGCTTGAGCTCATGAGCCGTAGTCGTTCATGTCATCCACAACCCAAATTTGTTCATAACATCTAGAGCCTTGAGCTCACGACCTGGAGTCATTCATATCAACCACAACCCTGAGTTGTTCATAGTATCTAGAGGCTTGAGCTCATGACCTAGAGTTGTTCATGTCATCCACAACCTTGAATTATTCATAGGATCTAGAGCCTTTAGCTCACAACTTATAGTCATTTATGTCAACCACAACCTTGAGCTAGTCATAACATCTAGAGACTTGAGCTCATGACCCACAGTCTTTCAAGTCAATAGCAGACTTGAGCTATTCATAGTATATAAAGGCCTGAGCTCATGAGTCAGAGTTATTCATGTCATCCATAGCCCTGAGTTGTTCATACTAATCTACAGCCCCCAACTCATAACCTAAAGTTGTTTATGTCAACCATATCCCTGAGTTGTTCATAGCATCTAAAGCCCTAAACTCATGACCCATGGTCATTCATGTCAACCGCGGCCTAAAGCTGCTAATTGCATCTAGAATCCTCAGCTCATAACCTGGAGCCATTCATGGCAACAATAGCTTTGGCCTGTTCATAGCATCTAGAGCCTTGAGCTCATGACCCAAAGTCATTGAAGTCAATAACAGGCCTGAGCTCATGAGTCAGAGTCGTTCACGTCATCCATAACCCTAAGTTGTTCACAACATTAAGAGCCTTGATATCACAAGCTGGAGTTGTTCATTTCAATCAAAGCCCTTAATTGTTTATAGCATCTAGTACTCTGAGCTCACAACCTGTAGTTGTTCATGTCAACCACACTCCAGAGCTATTCATACCATCTAGACACTTGAGCTCACAACCTGGAGTCATTCATGTCAACCACAACTTTGAGTTTTTCATAACATCTAGAGTCTTAAGCTCACAGCCTATAGTCATTCATGTCAACTACAACCAAGAGTTGTTTATAACATCTAGAACTCTGAGTTAACAACCTAGATTCGTTCATGTCAACCACAACCCTAAGCTCTTGATAGTATCTAGAGGCTTGAGCTCATGACCTAGAGTCGTTCATGTCATCTGCAACCCTAAATTATTCATAGGATTAAGATCCTTAAGATCCTAACCAGGAGTTGTTCATGTTAACCACAACCTTGAGCTATTTTAAAGCATCTAAAGCCTTGAGCTCACAACCCAGAGTCTTTCAAGTCAACAATAGCACTAAGTTGTTCATAGTATCTAGAGGCCTTAGATCATGAGTCAGAGTCAGTCATGTCATCCATAACCCAAAGTTGTTTATAGAATCTAGAGCACTGAGCTCACGACTTGGTGTTGTTCATGTCAACCACAACCCTGAGGTGTTCATAGTATTTATAGGCCTGAGCTCATGACCTAGAGTAGTTCATGTTATCCACATCCCTGAATTAATCATGGGATCTAGAACCCTGAGATCACAACCTAGAGTCATTCATGTCAATGACAACACTGAGCTATTCATTTCATCTAGTGCCATTAGATCATGACTTGGAGTCTTTCAAGTCAATAATGGCCTTGAGTATTTTATAATATCTAGAGGCTTGAGCTTTTGAGCCAATGTTGTTAGCCTAAGGTTTCTCCTAATAAGGTTTTGATGATAACAAACCATGGTTAAGTTACTAATTCGTTTGAATTATAATGAATTTCAAGTTTTAATTTGGAAAATCATCAAATGACCTAATGGATGGAAGATCAAGACCTTTGGAAGACCTTTAATCATAAGAAACAAATGTGAGATAAATGCATGGGTGCACTTAGGTTTTACATATCATTTCATGCATCTTTCGAAAGCTTGGTTTATTCTTTAAAGTTATAGTTTCATTAAAACCCAAGTTTTATCAAATGTACCTTAGGCAAAATGTTTCAAAATTGGCATATTAATTTACCTAAAGACTCTACCTAAGTGTTTGAAGAGAAAATAACATTAAAGGATAGGTTTTTGGGCCTAAAATGGTGAATCGATCGAGGCACTAGCCAACAGGCTCAACTGCCAAGGTACCGATCGATCAATTCCCTTTTCTCGATCGAGGTCCGGTCGAGGAGTGCAAAAAACACTCTCTCTCTTCTAGTAGCCTTTCCTTCCTAGTCAAGGTATTTGCCTTCTCAATTGACCTTCGGTGAAAGCAACGGTAACCTGCTAAAACATTATATGCTCTAACGGCTAGTGAACCGGTCAACCCCCAACTCGACTGGTTGAGGTTGCCTTTTGGTTTTCTTGGCTCTCGAGGTTAGAAACATATAAATAGAGAGCTCCACTTCATTTAGAGAACACCTACATTTATTTGTCTACCCACTTGTTCTTGCCTTAAAATCTCTCATTTCTTTCTTGGTGCATTAAATCTTCACTTGCATATCCTTTACGACACTTTTGTGATTCATCCTAGCTTTGATTTGTATTTGAGCTATTATTAAGCTAGGTTGAGAGAAGTGCATTCTTGTTAATCGAGTGTTAAAGCCTTCCAGCTAGTTGAATCTTGAAGAGATTATGTAAGAGCCCATTGGAGCTAGAATCCAAGTGTAAAGAAGATTAGAAGCTTGGTTGAAGCTTCAAGTTACTAAAACCCTCATTCGGTTAGGAGCTTGAGGATAGTGAATTTAGGCAAGGAAGTGTCAAACCACTATAAAATTTGAGTTTGATTTCTCTAACTCTATCTTTGTTTATTTTCTTATATTAGGCTTAAATTTGTTGTGTTTAAAAATATTTTTTAACAACCCAATTCACCCCCCCCCCCCCCCCCCAAGGTGTTTTTATCATTTAAGATTAACCTTTATTTTCTGAATTGGTATTAGAGATAGGCCTCTTGTTTAAGACTTAATCGTATAAGAGGAAATGGTTATTCCAACAAGCTCATCTCACATTGAAATTTTTGTAAAAAATAGACCTCCATTTTTTACGAGAACTGATTATCCCTATTGGAAAACTAAAATGACTTGGTTATTACAATCAACCAATTTAGACATATATGACGTTATTGAAGATGGCCCAACTTTTCCTTCAAAACTAGTTGATGGAGTCATGGTTCCAAAACCTAAGCAAAAATGTAATGAGATTGATAGAAGAAATTTTCAATTAAATGCTAAGGTCATTTACACTTTGCAATGCTCTATGGATTGAAATGAATATAATAGAATATGTCAATGCAAATCGGCTAAATAAATTTGGAGATTTCTTGAAATAACTCATGAAGGAACAAATCAAGTGAAAGAGTAAAAAATAAATTCACTTGTTTATAGCTATGAATTGTTTTTTATGAAAGATAATGAGACTATTGTTGAGATGATCACTAGGTTCACTAACATTGTCAATGGTCTTGAAGCATTGGGAAAGATATATAAGAAATCCGAAAAGGTGATGAAGATCTTGAGGTCACTTCCGTCAAAGTGGCATACAAAGGTCACTACAGTTCAAGAAGCCAAAGACTTGACCAAGCTACCTATGGAGGAGCTCATAGGGTCATTAATGATATATGAGATCAATTTGGCAAAGAAGTAACAAGAAAGTGAACAAAAAAAAAAAAAAAAAAGAGCATAGCTCTCAAAGCTACAACTAAGGAAGAAGAAAAGTTGAAGAAGAAAAACAAAGTAAAGAATATGATGATTTAGCCCTCATCACAAGAAAGCTCAACAAATTCATGAGGGGTGAAAGGTTTAGAGGAAGAAAGTTCACTTCTAAAAGAGACCTTTTTAAAAAAGAATCTTCATCTCATGGTGAGAGAAATGAGAAGAGAAAAGAGATTTAGTGTGTTTCAAATACAAGAAATTGAGACACATTAAATATGATTATCCTCTCAACAAAAGTGAAGCCAAGAGGAGAATGAAGAAGGCAATGATGGCCACTTGGAGTGAAAGTGAAGAATCCTCCAAAGAAGAAATGGAGAAAGAAGTGGCAAACATGTGCTTCATGGTAATAAATGAACTTGATGAGGTAAACTCTAACCTTAGTGATGAAGATATACATGATATTTTTGAAGAATTGTATGCGAATTTTGAAAAACTTAATTTGAAAAATGTTTCTCTTAAAAATAAAATTCAACAACTTGAAAAAGAACTTGGAGAAGTAAAAGAAAAATTTTCAAATGTTGAAAATTTAAAAACTCATCTTGAAAAGGAAAATGAGATTTTGAGAAAGAAAAATGAATGGTTGACCTTATATTTTTCAATATTTTCTTGTAGACAAAAATCTTTTGAAATGATTCTAGCTCAACAAAAATGTGTTTTTGATAAACAAGGGCTAGGATTCAAATCTTCAAAAAATAAAAATAAAATTTAAAAACTATTTTGTAAAGGAATCCACAAGTGCAAGTCCTTCCACTACTTGCAACTTTTGTGGAAGAGGAGGGCACATTAGTAGTACATGTCCTTTAAGAAATGGTTCTCAAAAGAACTTAAATGCAAAAGCTAAAAATATTTGGATTGAAAAATCCAAGGTCACTGACCCTCAAGGACACAAAAAGATAGGGGTACCTAAATCAACTTGAGTTTTATGTTGTAGGGTTCAAAGAAGGATAAGTGGTTCTTGAATAGTGGATGCTTAAGACATATGACCGGAGATGAATTCAAGTTTGCTTTCCTTACAAAGAAAAAGGGAGGATATGTTACCTTTGGAAACAATACAAAAGGAAGAATCATTGGTCAAGGCAACATTGGTAATGACACATCCTCTCTTATTGAAATTGTTTTGTTAGTAGATCGTTTAAAAACTAACCTTTTAAGCATTAGTCAACTTTGTGACAAAGGTTTTAAAGTGATTTTTGAAGCATCTCATTGCATCATCAAGGATATTAAAAATGATAAAACCATCTTCATAGGCTATAGATGTGATAATGTTTACACTATAAATATTCCAAAATATGATGGCCATGGTAGATGCTTTTCAAGCATGCATGATCAAAGTTGGCTGTGGCATAGGAGGATGGGACATGCTAACATAGACCTCATTTCCCAACTCAACAAAGATGAACTTCTTAAAGGCCTTCCCAAAATAAATTTTCAAAAAGATAAAGTTTGTGACGCTTATCAAGTGGGAAAGTAAATAAAAAACTCTTTTTTAAAAAAAACTTCATTTCCACATCTAGGCCACTTGAGTTGTTGCATATGGATTTATTTGGTCATTCTAGGACACCAAGTCTTGGACAAAATTTGATGCATATGTTGTTGTGGATGACTTCTTTAAATACACATGGGTCTTATTTTTAAGTCAAAAGAGTGAAGCCTTTTATGAGTTTGTAAAGTTTTGCAGTAAGGTTCAAAATGAAAAAGGTTTTGCAATTACTTGTAAAAGAATTGATCATGGGAAAGAATTTGAAAATATTAATTTTGAAGAATATTGCAATGAGCATGGAATTAACCATAATTTTTCGGATCCTAGAACTCCTCAACAAAATGGGGTAGTTGAAAGGAAAAATAGAACTCTTCAAGAGATGGCAAGAACCATGCTAAATGAAAACAATTTACCAAAATATTTTTCGATTGAAGCAATTAACACTTCTTGTTATGTTTTAAATAAAATATTATTGAGGCCCATTCTTAAGAAAACTCCCTATGAGCTTTGGAAAAACAAGAAACCCAATATTAGATATTTTAAAGTCTTTGGATGCAAATTTTTTATATTAAACACCAAAGACAATCTTGGAAAATTTGATGCAAAATCGGATGTTGGAATTTTCCTAGGTTACTCAACTTTAAGCAAAGCTTTTAGAGTTATTAATAAAAGAACCATGGTTGTAGATGAGTCCATCCATGTTATTTTTTATGAATTTAACAATTCTCTCCAAGAAAGAGAGAGTTTTGATGATGATTTAGGTTTGAAAACCTCCATGGGAAGATTGCAAATTAAAGATAGAAGGCAACAAGAAGAAAATGGAGAGGACCCAAGAAAGAAGAATCATCATTAGCACTACCCCCTCCTCAACAAATGCAAGGTGAATCAAGACAAGACCTTCCTAAAGAGTGGAAGTTTGTTATCAATCACCCACAAGATCAAATCATAGGTAATCCATCTATTGGGGTAAGAACTAGATCCTCTCTTAGAAACATTTGCAATAATCTAGCTTTTATTTCTCAAATTGAGCCTAAAAATATAAATGATGCTTTAGATGATGAAAATTGGATGATTGCTATGCAAGAAGAGTTAAATCAATTTGAAAGAAGTGAAGTACGGGAATTAGTACCAAGACCTTGAAATCAAATTTTTATTGGAACTAGATGGGTCTTTAGAAATAATGGATGAAAATGACATAATTGTTAGAAATAAAGCAAGATTAGTAGCCTAAGGTTTTAATCAAGAAGAAGGGATAGATTATGAAGAAACCTTTGCCCTCGTAGCTAGGTTGGAAGCCATTAGGATGCTATTTTCCTTTGCATGTTTTAAAGACTTTGTTTTATATCAAATGGATGTGAAAAGTGATTTTCTAAATGGTTTTATAAATGAATAAGTATTTGTTGAACAACCACTCAACTTTCAAGTTTGAATTTCCCTAACCATGTTTTTAAACTTAAAAAGGCTCTTTGTGGTTTGAAACAAGCACCTAGAGCATGGTATGAAAGATTGAGTAAATTTCTTTTGAAAAGGGGTTTTAAAATGGGAAAAATTGACACAGCTCTTTTCATAAAAACCAAAGAAAATTATATGCCCTTAGTTTAAATATATGTTGACGATATCATTTTTTGTGCTACTAATGTCTCTCTTTGTGAAGAATTTTCTAAGTGCATGCATAGTGAGTTTGGAATGAGCATGATGGGAGAACTCAACTTCTTCCTTGGATTTCAAATCAAGCAACTAAAGGAAGGAACCTTCATCAATCAAGAAAAGTATATAAGAGATCTTATCAAAAGGTTCAACATGGAAGAAGCCAAAACAATGAAGACTCCAATGAGCTCATCCATCAAGCTTGATAAGCATGAGAAAGGTAAATTCGTTGACTCTACTATGTATATAGGCATGATAGGTTCTTTGCTATATTTGGCCGCTAGTAGACCTAACATTATGTATAGTGTATGCTTTGTGCTAGATTTCAATCTTGTCTTAGGGAATCTCACTTAAGTTCCATATAAACAATTCTCAGATATTTGAAAGGGACAATGGACATAGGCTTATGGTATCCTAAGAGTGATAACTTTGAATTAATTGGATTTTCGGATACCGATTTCGCCAATTGTAGGGTTGAAAGAAAAATTACTAGTGGCACTTGTCATTTCTTAGGACACTCACTTGTTTCATGGCATAGTAAGAAGAAAAATTCGGTAGCTTTGTCAATGGCGGAAGCCGAATACATAGCAACCAGTTTATGTTGTGCACAAATCCTTTGGATGAAATAAACACTTAGTGATTTTGATTTATCTTTTGAGCATGTTCCTATTAAATGTGATAATACTAGTGTCATAAGTATATAAAAAAAATCTCTTTCAACACTCTAGAACTAAGCATATAGAAATTAGACATCATTTTCTTAGAGATCATGCACAAAAAGGTGACATAACACTTGGATTTGTAAGTACAAAAGATCAATTGGCCGATATCTTAATAAAAACACTATGTGAATAACAATTTGTTGATATTTGAAGACAACTAGGGGTGATTTCTTTATGATCAAATGATTTCTTAATGAATTCTTGATGAATATGCCTTATGATTGCATGAATTTCATGTCATATGCATCATATAGACATATACTTAGATAATGCTCAAATTTCAACCAAAAGTCAAAATTCCCTTAGCATTGGGCAAAAAAAAAATTAGGGATTTCAATTGAAAATAGGGGAGGATAAAAAAATGAGAAAATGCATAAAAGGCAAAAAGTCAAACCATTTACTGCGTTGACTAGGCGGTTGACTGGACCAGGACCGATCAACTGGTTCGTTAAGATTGGGGTTTTAAATAGCCTCTCATGCTTCAGTTTCTCCATTATTCTCTTCCATTTCTTTAGGGTTTTTTTTTTCCCTAATTTTGGCTTCTAGAGAGTGTTTTGAGTGAGTTTGGACCAATTGAAGGCTTTGGATTAGATTATTGGGAAGATTAGAGGCTAGGGTTTCAGTTTTGGACCGGATTCTCTTCCTCCCGCGTGTCACAGTTAGCTTCCTCTCTATTTCCACACACCTAAGGTTTCAATTGCGAGTGTTTCTTTCCCTACCAGCCCCTTCTCCATTGTTTCACTCTTTCTCAAGGCTCCTAGATGAGAGTCGACTACCTTTAAGGCACAGGGCAACAACCCAGCTGAGCCGTCTCGACTGAAGGCTTGCTAAAAGGCGAGATTTGACATTGCCCTATTTAGTTTCGTGAAGGACTACCAGTGGTATAAGCAAAAGTTTGCTAAAAAAAAAGTAGGTTCGGGGAGAGATATTAATTTTTCCCAACCTCAGTATTTTGGATTTGAGGGCATTTTATCTAGGATGGGTTGGTTTCCCTTGGTGACTGTTTTGGAGCCAATTTTCCTGACTTTGGTGCGAGCATTTTACTTGGGAGCGACTTATGGCATTAGTGGGCCTATCGTTTCTACTATCAGAGGAGTTAAGATCCATCTGGACCCGAAGAGCATTTGTCGTATTTTTTATATAGCTCTGGTTAGACTCAAAGTGTACAAGTCCAAGATTTGGCCTACTATACTGGGTTTTGAGCTTAGAGAGACCATTTAGAGGATTTACGGACTTGTAGATGCCTAGGCGATGGCCAAACGCTCGGCTCACAGTTTGACCGTCATCAGTAGGGTGCTATACCACATGATTTACTCTATCCCTCTACCAGAGGGGGAGACTGAGATGAGGTCTCTTATTATGAGGAATTCCTCATTGAATCAATTATAATTAGGAGATGAATCCACTTAGGGTACTTGATGATGATGCATATGATATCATGTTGTAAGAGCATGACTCGCGTACTCCCTTATGGCCAATTCCTCACCAGAGTGTTTAAGGATGCTGGTGTTGACTTGAGCAGAGAGATAGACTCTGAGGTCCCTAATGCTTATGATACGTATGATGATCAGTCCATGAGACGGATGATGTTTGAGAAGGCCCCAGATGAATCTTGGGTAAGGAGAGTAGAGAGAGCACTAGCACAGGCCTAGGGACAGGGACAAACACATCCCAGAGTTGAGGAGGAGGTTAAGATACGAGAGATGGAGGGTAGAGTGGACCCTAAAAGTGGCTTTCAGTAGAGAGAGCCCGAGCTTCACATTCCTCCACTTCAGTTAGAGGGTGTTTAGTTTGAGACTACCTTTTATGAGTCGACTTATACAGTGGGTCCATCTACTCAACCAACATTTATTGAGCCTCATCACACTAAGATACCATCTTATTAGGCACCTTTCGCTCCTAACCATGCTCCTTAGATGGACTATTTACTCAAATGAACTCTCTAGACACTCGCATAGAGGAGCTTGCTATAGTCAATGATAGTCGTTTCTACTCCATGGAAGATCGCATGGATCAGTATCAGGTTGGCTTCACCTCTCGATTTGAGCGCATTGAGGATCGCATGGATCAACATCAAGCGACCTTCATCTCATAGTTTGAGCATCTCTAACAAAGGATTGAGTGTATTGAGGATTTCCTAGAGAGTCAACATGAGGAGATGATCGTTTACATGCGCTTTGTGTTTCCACCTATGCCTTCTCAGCCTTGATTTCATAGAGACCCCCTTTGTTTTTTTGTCAAAAATGGGAGATATTTTAGGTTCTAAGAGACTTACATGTATATCATCATTGTACTTACATTGTCATATCATCACTTGGATCGTACATATTGGATTGTGATACATTTGACTTATATATGATATGCTTACATGTTTGATGACTTACATTGTTTCTCTCTAGCATATCTTGATTATCTTGGTTTAAGTTTGTAAATTTTGATTGTTGAACCATGATTGGTTTAAGGTAGAGATTCTTATTCTCCTAGATAACCAAGGTTTGTCATCATAAAAAAGGAAAGATTGTTAGCCCAATGCTTCTCATAATCTAGTTTTGATGATAACAAACCATGGTTAAGTTACTAATTAGTTTGAAGTATAAAGAATTTCAGGTTTGAATTTGGAAATTCATCAACGGACCAAATGGATGCAAGATCAAGACCTTTGGAAGAGCTTTAATTGTAAGAAACAAATGTAAGATAAGTGCATGGGCACACTTAGGTTTTACATATCATTTCATGCATCTTTCAAAAACTCGGTTTATTCTTTAAAGTTACAGTTTCATTAAAACCCAAGGTTTTTCAAATGTGCCTTAGGCAAAACAATTCAAAATTGACATGTTAATTTACCTAAAGACCTTGCCTAAGTATTGAAAGAGAAAAAAACACAAAAAGATAGTTTTTTGGGCCCTAAAATGGTGAACCAATTGAGGCACTAGCCAACCGGCTCAACCGACCAAGGTACTGATCGATCAGTTCCCTCTTCCTAGTCAAGGTCCGATCAAGGAGTGCAAAAAATACTCTCTCTCTTCCAGTACCTTTCCTTCTTGATCGAGGTATTTGTCTTCCCAGTCGACCTTCGATCGAAGTTCAATCAAAGCAACGATAACTTGCCAAAACATTAAATGCTCCAATGGCTAGTGAACCAGTCAACCCCCAGCTCGACCAGTTGAGGTTGCTTTTTAGTTTTCTTGGCTCCCGAGGTTAGAAACTCATAAATAAAGAGCTTCACTTCATTTATGAGCAAGAGAACACCTGCATTTATTTATCTACCCACTTGTTCTTGCCTTAAAAACTCCAATTTCTTTCTTGGTGTAATAAATTTTCACTTGCATATCCTTTAGTGCACCTTTGTGATTCATCCTAGCTTTGATTTGTATTTAAGCTATTATTGAGCTAGGCTGAGAGAAGTTCATTCTTGTTAATTGAGTGTTAAAGCCTTCAAGTGAGTTGAATCTTGAAGAGATTGTGTAAGATTCCATTGAAACCGGAATCTAAGTGTAAAGGAGATTAGAAGTTTGGTTGAAGCTTCAAGTTACTGGAATCCTTACTCAGTTAGGAGCTTAAGGAGAGTGGACGTAGGTAAAGAAGTGTCAAACCACTATAAAATCCTAGTTTGATTTTTCTATCTCTTTTTATTTTCTTTTATTATGCTTAAATTTTTTTTGTTTAAAAAGATTTTTTAACAACCCAATTCACCCCCTCTCTTTGGTATTTTTCTCATTTAAAATTAGCCTTTATTTTCTCAAGTGTCATTCATGTCATCCACAACCCTGAGTTGTTCATAGCATTTAAAGCCCTAAGCTCATAACCTGAAGTTGTTCATGTCAACCATAGCTTTAAGCTGTTCATAGCATCTAGAGCCCTAAGCTCATGACCTGTGGTCATTCATGTTAACCACAACCCAAAGCTGCTTATAGCAGTTAAGACCCTGAGCTCATGACCTGGACTTATTCATGTCAACTACAACCCTAACATGTTCATAGCATCTAGAGCCTTGAGTTCATGACCCAAAGTCATTCAAGTTAATAATAGCCCTGAGCTGGTCACAATATCTAGACACTTGACCTTATGAGACGGAGTCATTTATGTCATCAACAACCCTGAGTTGTGCACATCATCTCGACTCTTGAGATCATAGGTTGGAGTTTTTCATGTCAATTATAGCCCTCTATTTTTCATACCATATAGAGCCTTGAGCTCATGACCCATAGTCATTCATGTCAACTGCACCCCAGAGCTATTCATACCATCTAGAGACCTAAGCTCATAACCTGGGATCATTCATGTCAACCATAACTTTGGGCTGTTCATAAGATCTAAAGCCTTAAGCTTATGATCTATAGTCATTCATGTTAACCACAAACCAGAGTTGTTCATAGGATTTAAGGCTCTGAGCTCACAACTTGAATTTGTTCGTGTTAACCATAACCCTAAGCTCTTTATAGTATTTAGAGGCTTGAGCTCATGTCCTGCAGTCGATCATGTCATTCGTAACCCTGAATTGTTCATACCATCAAGATTCTTAAGCTGATAACTAGGAATTGTTCATGTCAATGACAGCCTTGAGCTATTCAAAGCATTTAAAGCCTCGAGCTCACTACCCAAATTCTTTCAAGTAAATAACAACCCTGAGTTGTTCATAGTATTTAGAGGTCTGAGCTCATGAGCTAGAGTCATTCATGTCATCCATAACCTAAAGTTGTTCATAGAATCTTGAGCCCAAAGCTCACGACCTGGTGTCGTTCATGTCAATTAGAACCATAAGCTATTCATAGTATCTATAGGCTTGAGCTCATGACTCATAGTAGTTCATGATATCCACATCCCTAAATTAATCATAGGATCTAAAGCCCTGGGCTCACGATCCTAAGTCATTCATTTCAACAACAATCCTAAGCTGTTCATATCATCTAGAGCCATTAGCTCATGACTTGGAGTATTTCAAGTCAATTACAGCCTTGAGTTGTTCATAGTATCTCAAGGCCTAAGCTCTTGAGCCAAAGTCATTCATGTCATCCATAACCCTCATTTGTTAGTAGCATCTAGAGCCTTGAGCTGGCGACCAAGAGTTGTTCATGTTAACTATAGTCTTGAGTTGTTCATAGCATCTAGAGCCTTGACCTCATGACCTGTAGTCGTTCATGTCAGCTAGAACCCAAAGTTACTCATAACATCTATAACCTTAAGTTCACAACCTAAAGTCGGTCATATCAACCATAACCTTGAGCTGTGCATAGCATTTAAAGTCGTAAGCTAATGACCGGAGTGTTTCATGTCAAACATAAGCTTGAGTTATTCATAGTCTCTAAAGGCTTGAGCTTATGACCCAGAGTCATTCATGTCATCCACAACGCTATCTTTTTCATAGGAACTATAACCATTAGCTCATGACTCAGAGTCGTTCATTTCAATCCTTAACCCTAAGCTATTCATAGCATTTAGAGCCTTGAGTTGATGACCCAAAGTCTTTCAAATAAACAATAGCCTTAAGCTAGACATAGTATCTAGAGGCCTGAGCTCAAGAGCTGAAATCGTTCCTATCATCCACAGTTGTTCATAGCATCTAGAGCCTTAAGATCATGGGTTAGAGTTTTTCATGTCAACTACAACCTTGAGCTGTTTATTATATCTAAAGGCTCAAGCTCATGACCTGCAGTCGTTCATGTCATCTACAATCCTTAATTATTCATAAGATCTAGAGTCTTGAGCTCACAACCGAGAGTCACTCATGTCAACCATAACCCTGAGCTACTCATAACATCTAAAGCCTTAATGATTACTACCCAAAAGTGCCATTTTACACCTTTAAGTCATTATGTTTTAAGCACTTTTGTGTAGTAATTCTTCACCTTTATTCCAATTGGCATGTTAAGGACCTAGCAATGAATTCTAATCATATTTGTGGCTAGTTTTAGTGTTTTGACATCTTTTTGGATCATTAAGACAAGCCAACCAAAGAAGAAAAGCAAAGAGAAGCAAAGAAAATCAAAAGAGAAGCAAGGAGGAAATCTGAAGTGAGCAGCTGCAGTGTTCTTGGGCACTTTTGGAGCACTTCCCGAAGTCCATTTTTTACATGCTATATACCGTTTCGAAGCTCAAGAAGTCAAGAATCTAACGCTTCAAACCGTGCACAATTTGGAGCTGAAACGAGGAAGTTATGACTTTCGGAAGAGAACTGCTCCAGGTATGCGAAAATTTCGCATACCTTCTGAAGGGTATGCGAAATTCGCATACCTGTGCGAAATTCCTTCTGAGGTGTGCGAAATTCGCACACCCCCTCCCCTGTTTTGCCGACTCCACTTTAGATATTTTCTTAAGTTCTTTTGATGTAATTTCCTTTCTTCTCCTTGTAGCAAGCCAATGAAAAGCTTTGCTTTTGTAAAAACTATATAAGGGGTGGAAATCACCTCTTGAAGACACGAAACACGAGTGTTGAGCTGAATTTTTAGCAATATACAGAGCACTCTTATTTTCTATTTTCTCGTTACTATTTTCTCTTTCTTGGAAGCCAAACAACCTCTGAGGATGTTTTCTCAGAGGATGAGAGGCTAAACTCTTGGTTTCTTGGAGTGAAGGAAGCTAGGTGAAAAGTCCAGATGAAAAGTTGGAAAATGCTCGTGCATTAAATTCAGGTAGTTGAAGTTCATAAATGGCTTTTTAATCTAAAGTTTTGCTTTAAATCCCTTAGAATCACTTTGAATGGCCAATACATGGTAAGCTTCAGGTCTTTATGGATGCTTATTGCTAGATCCATATTAGTCCATTAGTTATCATGTACGAGCCATTGGAAAGTGGTTCAAGGTGAAGACCTATATAGTATCTAAAGCCATTAATGGACCTTGACTACCATTTCTATTGATTTTTATGGATTAAATCTTCATTGTCAAACCTACACCGGTTCAGGAAATAACTATAGGTTAAATCCCCAATGCGAGGAGAAAAATCCGGAATTTTCCGCTTTGCATTTTAAACTTGACCCTAGCAATCCTTAGCTCCGAGAAACTTTCTTTCTTCCATTTTTAATTAGTTTATGTTAATTTAGTTTCAAATACTTTCAAAACAAATTTTATTTTCTTTTTAAGCTTTAAGTTTTTGATAAAGGAAATCATTAAATTTAATTTCTAATCATGAGTATATCACTGGTAGAATGAAAACCCATCCCAGAGTTCGACCCTAGAGCCACTATACTATAGTAGCTTTGCTACACTAGTATGAGGTCATAGGTTTTATAAATGTTTTTGATTAAATGACCCGACTGGGCATTCCATGCGCGAATCACTTAAGCTCACAACTTGGAGTCTTTCAACTCAACATCAGCCTTCATCTATCATAGTATATAGAGACTTGAGCTCATGATTCGAAGTCGTTCATATCATCCTTAGCCCTGAGTTGTTCATAACATCTAAAGCCCTCAGCTCACGACTTAGAGTTGTTCATGTCAGTTGCAGCTCTGAGTTGTTCGTAGCAACTAGAGCCCTAAGCTCATGACCAGTAGTCATTCATGTCAACCATAGCCTAGAGCTGCTCATAGCATCTAAAACCTTAAGCTCACAACCCAAAGTCCTTCGTGTATTCGACAGCCCTAAGTTGTGCATAACATATAAAAGCCTAAGCTCACAACTTGAGATCTTTCATGTCTAATGGCCTGAGCTCATGACCTAGAGTCGTTGATGTCATCCACAACCCTCAGTTATTCATAGCATTTAGATTTATGGGCTCACAACTCAGAGTCATTCATGCTAACCATAACCTAGAGCTATTCATGTCATTTAGACCCCTACGTTCATGACTCAGAGTCATTCATGTCATCCACAACCCGAAGTTATTCATAGCATCTAGAGTCTTGAGCTCATGATGTAGAATTGTTAATATCATCCACCACCCTAAGCGATTCATAGCATCTAAAGGCCTGAGCTTATGGGATCCTCAATTGTTCTTACCATCCGCAACTCTGAGCATTTTAGAGCATCTAGAGCCCTATGCTTATGACCCGTAATCGTTCATATCAACCAAATCCCTAAGTTGTTCATACCATCTAGATGCCTGAGCTCACGGGATCTTGAGTCTTTCATATCATTCACGATTCTAGGTTGTTCATAGCATCTAGAGCCTTGAGCTCCTAAGCCAGAGTAGCTCATGTCATCTATGGCCCTGAGCTATTCATACCATCGAGAGCCCTGAGCTGTTCATAGCATCGAGAGCCCTAAGCTCATGACCTAGAGTAGTAGTTCATTTCATCCACACCCCTTAGTTGTTCATAGCATCTAAAGCCCTAAGCTTACGACTTGGAGTTGTTCATGTGATTTTTTAAAGCCCTAAGCTCATGACCAGGAGTTGTTCATGTCATCCATAGCCTAACCTATTCATAGCATGTAGAGGCTTGAGTTCATGATGTAGAATCATTCATATCATCCACATCCCAAAATGGTTCATTTCATTTAGAGGCTTAAGCTCACGAGATCCTGAGTCGTTCATATCATCTACAAATCTGAGTTGTTCATAGCTTATAGAGCACTAAGCTCACAACAAGAAGTCTTTTCTGTCAACCACAACCTTAAGATGTTCATAGTATCTAGAGATCTAAGCTCATGACCCGATGTTGTTGATGTCATCTAGAGCCTTGAGTTTTTCACAGCATGTAGAGCCCTCGTTCATGTCATTCATAGCCCTATACTTTTCATAGTATTTAGAGCTCTAAGCAGTTGGTAACATCCAAATCCTTAAGCTCACAACCTAGAGTAGCTCATCACATCCACACCCCTGAGCAATTCATAGAATCTAGAGCCCTAATCTTATGACTTAAAGTTGTTCATATGGTTATCTAGAGCCTTGAGTTCATGACCTAGAGTTGTTCATCTAATCCACGACCCTAATATGTTCATGGCACCAATGGGTTAAGATCATGACGTCGAATCATTCACTTTATCTATATCTCAGAGTGGTTCATAGCATCTAGAGGCCTGAGCTCAAGGGATCCTAAGTCATTCATATCATCTACAATTTTGAGTTATTCATAGCTTCTAGAGCCTTGAGCTCATGACCCAAAGTCTTTCATGTTAATCGGAGCCCTAAGGTGTTCAAAGTATCTAGAGGCGTAAGCTCATTTCCCAGAGTCATTCATGTCATCCACAACCTTAAGTTGTTCATAACATACAGAGGCTTGAGCTCATGACGCAAAATCATGAATATCATCTAACTCCCGATGGATTCATAGCATTTAGAGGCCTGAGCTCACGGGATCCTAAGTCATTCTTATCATCCACAACTCTTAGTTATTCATAACATCTAGAGCCCTAAGCTCATTGGATCATGAGTCATTCATATCATTCAGAACTCTAGGTTATTCATAGCATCCAAATACTCGAGTAGATGACCTGGAGTAGTGTATGTCATCCACAACCCTGAGGTGTTCATAAAATCTGAAACACTGAGCTTTTCGTGGTATCCAGAGCTCAGAGCTTATGACCTAGAATAACTCATCTAATCCACACCCCTAAGCGATTGATAGCATCTAATGCCCTGAGCTTATGACCTAGAGTCATTCATATTAACTACAACCCTGAGTTTTTCATAGTATCTAGATCCCTAAACTAGTGACCTGATGTTGTTCATGTCATCCAAAGCCTTAAGTTATCCATGACATTTAGAGGCTTCAACTCATGACTTGGAGTTTTCATGTCAACCACAACCTTGAATTATTCATAGTATCTAGAGCACTAAGCTCATAACCTGGTGTTATTCATGTCATTCACGGACCTGAGTGGTTCATAACATTTAGAGACTTGAGCTTATGATGCAAAATCATTTATGTCATCCACAGCCTTGATCTGTTCATCGCATATAAAACCCTAAACTCACGACCTAGACACTTTCACATCATCGACAAGCATCACATGTTCATAACATCTAAGGCCTCGAGCTCACAACCAAAGTCATTTATGTCAACCACAACCAAAAGTTGTTCAAAACATCTAGAGCCTTGAGCTCACAACCTATAAGAGCTTATGCCATCCATAACCCTGAGTTGTTCATAGTATCTAGAGCCTTGAGCTCATGACTTAGAGTAGCTCATGTCAACCACAACCTAGAGCTGTTCATAGCATCTAGTGCCTTGAGCTCACGAACTAGAGTAGCTCATGTCATTCATAGCCTTTAGTTACTAATAACATCTAAAGCCCTGAGCTCACCACCCGAAGTCATTCATGTCAACCCCAACCTAAAGCTATTCATAGCATCTAGATTCCTCAGCTCATGACTTGGAGTCGTTTATGTTAACCATAGCCTAGAGCTGCTTATAACATCTAGAGCCTTGAGCTCACAACCGATAATCCTTCATGTCATCCACAACCTTGAGTTGTTCAAAGAATCTAGAGCCCTGAGCTCTCGACTTAGAGACTTTCATGTCATCATTGACCTTGAGTTCTTCATAGCATCTAGAGCCTTAAGCTCATGACCTATAGTCATTTATGTCAATTACAACCTAGACCTATTTATAGATTTTAGAGTCATGAGCTCATGACCCAGAGTAGCTCATGTCATCCATAACACTAAGCCAATCCTAACATCAACAACCCTGAGCTCACAACTAATAGTCTTTTATGTCATCAATAGCCCTCAGCTATTTATAGCATTAAAAACCCTAAGCTCACAACCCAAAGTCGTTCATGTAAACCAAAACCCAAAGTTGTTCATAGTAACTAGTGCTCTCAGCTAACGAATCAAAGTAACTCATGTCATCCACAACTCTAAGCTATTAATAACATTTAGAGCCCTAAGCTCATAACCCAGATTTGTTCATGTTAACCACATCCTAGAGCTATTCATAGCATCTAGAGCCTTGAGCTTATGACTAGAGTCATTCACGTCAACCATAACTCATAGTTGTTCATAGCATCTAGAGCACTAAGCTCACGACCTGGAGTCTTTCATGGAAACCACAACAAAGAGTTGTTCATTGCATCTAAGGCCCTGTGCTCATGACCTAGAGTCATCCAAGTCATCCACAACCTGGAGCTACTCATAGAATATAAAGCCCTGATCTCACAACCTAGAGTCTTTCATGTCATCCATAACCCTAAGTTGTTCGTAGCACCTGGAGCTAAGAGCCCATGACATGAAGTCGTTCATATCAACAACAACCCACTATTGTTCATAGCATCTTGAGTCGTGAGGTCATGACCCAAAGTAGATCATGTTATCCATAACCCTTAGTTGTTTATAGCAACTAGAGCCTTGAGCTCATGACCTATAGTAGTTTATGTCAACCATAACCTTAAGTAGTTCATAGTATCTATAGTCCTGAGCTCATGACCTGTACTCCTTCATGTCATTGACAACTCTGAGTTGTTTATAGCATAAAGAGCCTTGAGCTCATAACCTAGATTTGTTCTTGTCAACCATAACCCAAAGTTGTTCATAGCATTTAGAGCCTTGAGCTCATGAATTAGAGTACCTCATGTCATCAACAAGTCTACTCTAGTAATACCATCTAGAGCCCCGAGCTCACGACCTAGAGTCATTCATGTCAATCATAGCCTAGACCTGTTCATATCATTTAGAGCCTTGAGCTCACGGCTCAGAATCTTTCATGTCAACCAAAACCCTGAGTTGTTCATCGCATCTAAAGCCCAGAGCCCACAACTGAGAGTCATTCATGTCATCCATAACCGTGACCTAATTATAGAATCTAAAACCCTATGCTCACAATCCCAAGCCTTTTATATCATAAAAACCCTGAGTTATTCACATGATCTAGAGCTGTGAGCTCATGACTCAGATTCATTCATGTTAACCATAACCTAGAGCTTTTCATATCATCTAAAGCCTTGAGCTCATGGCCTAGAGTGGTTTATGTCATTGATAGCCCTGAGTTGTTCATAACATCTAGAGCCATGAGCTTAAGACTTAGAGTCTTTCATGTCAATCACCACCTAGAGTTGTTCACTGCATCTAGGGCCTAAAGTTCATAACCAAGAGTCATTCATGTCATCCACAACTCTAACCTGTTCATTGAATCTAAAACCTTGAGCTCACAACTTGGAGTCATTCATGTCATTAACAACCTTGAGCTGTTCATAGCATCTAGAGCCTTAAGCTCACAAATTGGAGTTGTTCATGTCAACCACAACCGAAAGCTTTTCATAGCATCTAAAGCTCTGAGCTCACGACCCATAGTGGTTTATTTTATTGACAACCCTGAGTTGTTCATAGCATTTAAAGCCCTCAACTCAATACTTGGAGTCGTTAATGTCAACCACAACCCACAACTGTTCATAACATCTAAGGCCCTAAGCTCCCGACCTAGAATTCTTCATGTCATCCATAACCCTATGTTGCTAATAGAATCTAGAGCCTTAAGCTCATGACCTGGATTTTTTAATGTCATCAAGAACCTTGAGTTTTTCATAGCACCTAAAACCTTGACCTCACCCTCTAGAGTTGTTCATATCAACCAATCCCATAGCAGTTCATAGTAACTAAAGCCTTGAGTTTGCAATCAAATTGGCACATGTCGTTGATAACCCAGAGATGTTTATAGCATATAAAGCCCTAAGCTTATGATCTAAAGTCATTCATGTCAACCATAACCCTCAGATGTTCATAGCATATATAGCCTTTAGTTCACGACCCCAAGTCATTCATATCATTTGCAATCCTAACCTGTTCATAGCATTTAGAGACCTCAACTTATGACCAAGAGGAGCTTATGTTATCCATAGGTCTAAGTTGTTTATAGCATTTAGAGCCTTGAGTTCACAACCTAGAGTTGTTGATGTCATCCATAGCCCTAAGTTGTTCACAACACCAAGAGTCGTGAGCTCACAACCTATAGTCTTTTATGTCATCGACAACCTTCAGTTGTTCATAGCATCAAGAACCCTCGGCTTACAACCCGGATTCGTTCATGTCAACCATAACCAAGAGTTGTTGATAACATCTAGTGCCTTGAGCTCAGAAACAAGAGTAGCTTATGTCATCCATAGCCCTCAGCTTTTAATAGCACCCAAAATCGTAAACGCATGACCTAGAGTTGTTTATATCAACCACAACCTAGTATTATTCATATCATCTAGAGCTATAAGCTTAAGACCTAGAGTGGCTCATGTCATTGACAGCCTTGAGTTGCTCATAGCATCAAAAGCCTTGAACGCATGACCTAAATTTATTCATGTCAACTAAAACCTTAAGATGTTATAGTATCTATAGTCGTTAGCTCAAAACCCCGAGTCATTAATGTCATCCACAACTCTAAGCTCATGATTCAGAGTCTTTCATGTCATTAATAACCCTGAGCTATTCATAACATAAAGTTCAGAACTCACGACCCAGACTCATTCATGTCAACCATTGCCCAAAGCTACTAATAACATATAGAGCCCTGACCTAATGACTTAGAGCCATTCATGTAAACCACCACCCAGAGCTATTCATAGCAGTTAGGGCCCTGAACTCACAAAATTGAGTCATTCATGTCAATTATAGCCCAATGTTGTTCATAACATCTAGAGCCACAAGCTCACGATCTAGAGTAGCCCATGTTAAGCATAACCCTGAGCTATTTATAAGATCTAGAGCCTTGAACTCATGACTCAGAGTCGTTTATGTCAAACATGACTCGGAGCTATTCATTGTATCTAGAATGTTAAGCTCACAACCTGTAGTCTTTTATGTTATTGACAAGCCTGAGTTGTTAATAGTATTTAGATCCCTAAGCTCAAAACCCAGAGTCATTTATATCAACCATAACCTAGCATTGTTCATAACGTTTTGAGTCTTAAGCTCATGACTCAGAGGAGTTGATGTTATCCATATCCCTGAGCCATTCTTTGCCTCTAGAGTCCTCATGTCATGACCTAGAATCGTTCATGTCAACCACAACCTAGAGTTGTTCATAGCATCTAGAGCCCTAACCTCACGACCTAAAGACTTTTTTTGTGATCAATAGCCTTGAGTTGTTCATAGCATTTAGAGCCTTGAGCTCATGACATAGAGTCATTCATGTCAATCATAATCCAACACTATTCATTGCATCTAGATCCCTAACCTCATGACCCAAAGCAGCCCGTGTTATTCATAGCTCTCAACTATTTATAGCAACTAGTCGCTTGAGCTCATGACCAAGAGTCATAGCATTTAAAGCCTTAAGCTCATGACTCAAATTAGTCCATGTCATCGATAACCCTAAGTTATTCATAGCATTTAAAGCCTTGAGCTCAGAACCAAGAGTCATAGCATTTAAAGCCTTAAGCTCATGACTCAAATTAGTCCATGTCATCGATAACCCTAAGTTATTCATAGCATTTAAAGCCTTGAGCTCAGAACCAAGAGTCGTTTATGTCAACCACAACCCAACGCTATTCATAATATCTAGTGTCTTGAGTTCACGAACTAGAGTAGCTCATGTCATCCACATCCTTCAGTTGTTAATAGCATCTAGAACCCTAACCTCATAACCCAAATTTGTTCATGTCAGCCACAACCCAACTTTGTTCATAGCATTTAAAGCCCTAAGCTCATGACCTATAGTCATTCATCTCAACCATAGTGTAGAGCTATTCATAGAATCTAGAGCCCTGACCTCACAACTTAGAGTCGTTCATGTCATCGATAACCCTAACTTATTTATAGCATCTACAACTATGAGCTCATGACACAGAGTCATTCATGTCAACCACAGCCTAACATTGTTCATAGCATTTAGAGCCTTAAGCTCATAGCCAATAGTATCCCATGTTATCCACAACCTTTAGTTGTTCATAGAAACTAGAGCCTTAAGCTCACGTTCGAGAGTCGTTCATGTCAACTATAACCCTGACTTGTTCATAGTATCAATAACACTGAGCTCATGACCTATAGTCTTTCAAGTCATTGATAGCTTTAAGTTGTTTAAAGCATTAAGAGCCCTGAGCTTATAACCTAGAGCCGTTTTGTTCATAGCATCTAGAGCACTAAGCTTACGACCTAGAGTACCTCATGTGTTCCACAACCATGAGCTATTAATAACATCTAGAGTCTAGAGCTCACGACTCGGAGTCTTTCCTGTCAACCACAACCCAGGGTTGTTCATAGCATTTAGAACCCTGAGCTCAAGACCCAGAGTGGCTAATGTCATCCATAGCCATGAGTTGTTCATATCATCTAGAGCCATGAACTCATAACTTGAAGTCTTTCATGCCAACCACAACTTGTAGTTGTTCATTGTATCTAGGGCCTAAGCTCACAACCCAGAGTTGTTCATGCCATCCACAACTCTGGGTTGTTCATAGCATCTAAAGCCTTGAGTTCAAGACACAGAGTCATTCATGTCAACCATAGCTCAGCGTTGTTCATAGCATTTAAAGTCCTCAACTCACAACCAAGAGTATCCCATGTTATCCATAACCCTTAGCTGGTCATAGAACCTAGAGCCTTGAGCTCATGATCGAGAGTCATTCATGACAACCATAACACTGAGTTATTCAGAGTATCTACAATGCTGAGCTGATGACTCGTAGTCTTTCATGTCATTAACAACTCTAAATTGTTCATAGCATCAAGATCGTTGAGTTCACGACCCGGAGTTGTTCCTCTCAACCATAGCCTAAATCAATTCATAGCATTTAGAGCCTTGAGCTCACGATCGAGAGTCATTCATGTCCACCACAATCCTGAGTTGTTCATAGTATCTATAACACTAAGCTCATGAACTATAGTCTTTCATGTCATTAACAACTCTAAGTGGTTCATAGCATCAAGAGCCCTAAGCTGATGTTCCAGAGTTGTTTATCTTCACCATAGCCTGAAGTTGGTCATAGCATCTAGAGCCCTAAGCTCACGACCTAGAGCACCTCATGTCTTCTACTACCCTAAGCTATTAATAGCATCTAAAGCCAAGAGCTCATGACTCAGCGTCATTCATGTCAACCACAACCTAGAGCTCTTCATAGCATTTAGAGCCTTGAGCATAAGACCTATAGTGGCTAATGTCATCCATATCCTTGAGTCGTTCGTAGCATCTAGAGCCACGACCTAATAACTCAAGTCTTTCATGCCAACCATAGCCTAAAGCTATTCATTACATGTAAGGCTATGAGCTCATGACCTGGAGTCATTCATGTCATCCACAACTTTGAGTTGTTCATAGTATTTAGAGCCTTGAGCTCATAACCTATAGTCTTTCATGTCATTGACAACCTTAAGTTTTTCATAGCATGAAGAGCCCTAAGCTCATAACTCTAATTTGTTCATGTCTACCATAACCTAGAGTTGTTCATAGCATCTTGAGCCCTAAGCTCACAAGCAAGAGAAGCTCATTTCATCCACAATGCTAAGTTGTTAATAGCATCTAGAACCTTGAGCTCTTGTCCTAAAGTCATTCATGTTAACCACAACTTACACTCATGCATAGCATCTATAGCCTTGAACACAAGACCCAAAACGATTGATGTGATCAATAGCCTTGAGTGTTCATAGCATCTAGAGTATTGAGCTCACGACCTAGAGTCTTTCATTTCATCAATAGCCTTGAGTTGTTCACTACATCTAGAGGTCTGAGCTCATGACCCTAAGTCGTTCATGTCAACTATAGTCTAAAGTTGTTCATAGCATTTAAAGCCTTGAGGTCACGACCCAAATTAGCTCATGTCATCGACAACCGTAAGTTGTTTATAACATTTAAAGCCTTGAGCTTAGGACGAAAAGTCATTTATGTGAACCACAACCCAAAGTAGTTCATATTATCTAGTCCCTTGAGCTCATGAACTAGAATAGCTCATGTCATCTAGATCCTTGAGTTGTTAGTAGCATCTAAAGCCCTAAGCTCATAACCCTAATTCCTTCATTTCAGTTATAACCCAACGTTGTTCATAGCATTTAGAGCCCTGAGCTCATGACCTATAGTCGTCCATTTCAACCACAGTGGAGAGTAGTTCATAGAATCTAGAGCCCTCACCTCATGACTTAGAGTCATTCATGTCTGCCATTACCCTAACTTGTTCATAGCATCTAGATCCATGAGCTCACGACACAAAGTCATTCATGCAACCACAACCTAATGTTGTAGATAGCATCTACAGCCATGAGCTCATAACCAAGAGTATCCCATGTTATCCACAGCCCTTAGTTGTGCATAGCAACTAGAGCCTTGAGCTCATGATCGAGAGTCATTCATGTCCACCATAACCCTGAGTTGTTCATAATATCTACAACACTAAGCTCATGAACTGTAGTCTTTCATGTCATTAACAACTTTAAGTGGTTCATAGCATCAAGTGCCCTAAGCTAATGTCCCAGAGTTGTTTATCTTAACCATAACCTGAAGTTGTTTATAGCATCTAGAGCCCTAAGCTCACGACCTAGAGTACCTCATGTCTTCCACAACCTTAAGCTATTAATAGCATCTAGAGCCAAGAGCTCATGACTCAGAGTCATTCATGTCAACCACAACCTAGAGCTCTACATAGCATTTAGGGCCTTGAGCTTAAGACCTACATTGGTTAATGTCATCCATAGCCCTGAGTTGTTCAAACCATCTAGAGCCATGACCTAATAACTCGAGTCTTTCATGCTAACCATAGCCTAAAGCTATTCATTGCATGTAAGGCTTTGACCTGATGACCTAGAGTCATTCATTTCATCCACAACTTTGAGTTGTTCATAGTATTTAGAGCCTTCAGCTCATGACCCATAGTCTTTCATCTCATTGACAACCTTACGTTTTTCATAGCATGAAGAGCCCTAAGCTCATGACTCTGATTTGTTCATGTCAACCATAACCTAGAGTTGTTCATAGCATCTTGAGCCCTAAGCTCACAAGCAAGAGAAGCTCATTTCATCCACAACGCTAAGTTGTTAATAGCATCCAGAGCCTTGAGCTCTTGACCTAGAGTCATTCATGTCAACCACAACTTACAGTCATACATAGCATCTCAGCCTTGAACACAAGACCCAAAATGATTGATGTGATCAGCAGCCTTGAGTGTTCATAGCATCTAGAGTATTGAGCTCACGACCTATAGTCTTTCATTTCATCGATAGCCTTGAGTTGTTCACTACATCTAGAGGTCTGAGCTCATGACCCTGAGTCATTCATGTCAACTATAGCCTAAAGTTGTTCATAGCATTTAAAGCCTTGAGGTCACGACCCAAATTAGCTCATGTCATCGACAACCTTAAGTTGTTTATAACATTTAAAGCCTTGAGCTCAGGATGAAAAGTCATTTATGTGAACCACAACCCAAAGTAGTTCATATTATCTAGTCCCTTGAGCTCATGAACTAGAATAGCTCATGTCATCCAGATCCTTGAGTTGTTAATAGCATCTAAAGCCCTAAGCTCATAACCCCAATTCCTTCATTTCAGTCATAACCCAACGTTGTTCATAGCATTTAGAGCCCTGAGCTCATGACCTATAGTCGTTCATTTCAACCACAGTGGAGAGTTGTTCATAGAATATAGAGCCCTCACCTCATGACTTAGAGTCATTCATGTCTGCCATTACCCTAACTTGTTCATAGCATCTAGAGCTTTGAGCTCATGACCTAGTGCTTTTCTTGTCAAGCGCAACCCAAAGTTGTTCATTGCATCTAAGGCTTGAAGCTCACAACCCAATCATTGATATCATCCACAACAACAAGTTGTTCATAGAATATATATAGCCTTGAGCTCACAACCTAGAGTCATTCGTGTGATCATTAGCCTTAAGTTGTTAATAGAATCTAGAGCCTTGAGCTCAAAACCTAGTGTCGTTAATGTCAACCACAACCCAGAGCTGTTAAGAGTATCTATAACTCAAAGCTAGTAACTTAGAGTCTCTCATGCCATTAATAGCTCTGAGTTATTCTTAGCATCTCAGGGCTTGTGCTCATGACCTGAAGTCATTCATGCTAACCATAACCTAGAGTTGTTCATGTCATTTAAAGCCCTGAGCTCACGACTTGGAGTCTTATATGTCAACCACAACGTAGAACTTTTCATTGCATCTAGGGCCTTAAGTTGATGAACCATAGTTATTGATGTCACCCATAGCCTTGAGATGCTCATAACATCTAAACCCTTGAGATCACGACCCTGAGTCGTTCATGTCAAACACATCTCAAAGTTGTTCATAGAATCTAGAGCCTTGAGCTCATGACCTAGATGAGCTCACGTCATTCATAGACTTAAGTTATTCATAGCATTTAGATTCCTAAGATCATTACCCAAAGTAGCTAATGTCATGCATAGCCTTTAGCTATTCATAGCATTAAGAGCCCTAACCTCGAGACCCGAAGTCTTTCATGTCATCAACAGCCTTGAGCTATTCATAACATCAAAAGCCCTGAGCTAATGACCTAGAGGTCTTCATGTCTACCACAACCCAAAGCTATTCATAGAATTTATTGCCTTGAGTTCATGACTCGGAGTGTTCATTATCATCGATAGCCCTGAGCTGCCATAACATCTAGAGGCCTAAGCTCACGACCTGAAGTCATTAATCTTAAACACAACCCAGAGTTGTTCATAGCATCTAAAGCCCTGAGCTCATGCCCAAGATTGGTTCATGTCATCGATAGCCCTGAGCTATTCATAGCATCTACAACCATGAGCTTAAGACCCAGAGTGGCCTATGTATTCCATATCCTTGAGCTGTTCATAGCATCTAGATCCTTGAGGTCACGACCTAGAATCTTTCATGCCAACCACAACCCAGAGTTGTTCACTGCATCTAAGGCCTTGAGCTCATTGACTAGAGTTTTTTATGTCATGCATAACCCTAACCTATTCATAAAATCTAGTGCACTGAGTTCACAATCCAGAGTCTTTCATGTCATCGACAACTCTAAGCTTTTCATAGAATCTAGAGATCTGAGCTCACAACCCGAAGTCGTTTATGTCGACCACAACCCTGAGTTGTTTATAAGCCCCAAAGGCTTGAGCATAACACCCAAAGTGGCTCATGTCATCAACAACCTTTAGCTATTCATAGCATCTAAAGCCCTAAGCTCATGACCCTGAGTCTTTCATGTCAATGATAACCCATAGTTGTTCATTAGATATAGGGCTCTAGGCTCTTGACCTAGAGTCATTCATGTCATCCATAACCTTGAGTTGTTCATAGAATCATTAGCCTTGAACTCATGACATAAAGTCTTTCATATCATCATCAACCTAGAGCTATTCAAAGCATTTAAAGCCTTGATCTCACAACCTAGAGTGGCTCATGTCATCGAAAGCCTTGTGCGATTTATAACATTTAAAGCCTTGAGCTCACAACCTAGTGTCATTCATCTCAACCATAACTTAGCATTGGTCATAACATTTAAAGCCTTGAGCTCAAGACCCAGAGTCATTCATATCATTCACATCCTTGAAATGTTCATAAAATCTAATGGCTTGAGCTCACAACCTGGACTCATTCATGTAAACCACAACCCAAAGTTGTTCATAACATCTAAAGCCTTGAGCTCATGACCCAAAGTGGCTCATGCCATTGATAACCCTGAGCTCTTCATAGCATCTAAAGCCCTGTACTCATGACCTAGAGACACTCATGTCAACCACAAACCTAAGATGTTCATTGTATCTATAGCCCTAAGCTCACGACCCCGAGTCATTCATGTTAACCATAACCCTGAGATGCTTATAGTATTTATAGCCCTTAGCTCACAACCCCGAGTGATTCGTGCCCAGCTGGTGTATGTCTTGTTGATTGGTGTTCAATCAACTGGTGTAACTTGATTTCAATCCTCAAACGGGAGTAATCAACAAAATTTATAAACCTATTTCACCATGTACTAGGATAGCCTCAACTAGCATAGCATAGTGGCTCTAGGATCGTTCACTGGGATGGGTTTTCAAATTACAACTGATATTAATTCAAAGCTGAATTGGTGCTTTTTCATTTCAAGGTTAGCTTTACAAAAAAACATAAAGATGTTTGAAAAGGTTGGTTTTAAACTGAAACCAATAATAAAGTAACAGAAATTACTTATAAAGAAAAGTGTTTCTTGGACTTTTTGGATCATTGGGCTCAGGTTCCTATTACAAAAAGAGAGTTCCGGTCACTTGAATCTTTTTCTCGTAATGGGGATTTAACATATAGTTATTTCCCGAACCGGTGTGGTACATATGCTTCCCTTTTATGGCTTCAAACACTAATTCCCTGTCATTGGATCATCTTGCAATGGTTGATTTCATGCCTAGCTGGTGTATGTCTTGTTGATTGGTGATCAATCAACTGGTGTACCTTGATTTCGGCCCTCAGACGGAGTAATCAACAAAATTTATAACCTATTTCACCATGTACTAGGATAGCCTCAACTAGCATAGCATAGTGGCTCTAGGATCATTCACTGGGATGGGTTTTCAAATTACAACTAATACTAATTCAAAGCTAAATTGGTCATTTTTCATTTCAAGGTTAGCTAAAAAAGAAAACATAAAGATGTTTGAAAAGTTTGGTTTTAAAGTGAAACCAATAATAAAGTAACGAAAATGACTTACAAAGAAAAGTGTTTCTTGGAGTTTTTGGATCACTAGGCTGAGGATCCTATTACAAAAAGAGAGTTCCGATCACTTGAATCTTTTCCTCGCATTGGGGATTTAACATATAATTATTTCCCGAACAAGTGTGATACAATTGTTTCCCTTTTATGGATTCAAACACTAATTCCCTGTCACTGAATCATCTAGCAATGGTTCATACCTCTCACCTAGTATTAGCCATTCAAGGTGATTCTTAACCTCGGATTACCCGTCAAAAGCTCACAAGAGATAACTAATGGATGTCTCCTTGGAGTCCAAAAGCTTACCAAGTGTTGGCTATTCTAGAAAATCCTACCTTTAAACCACCTCTCAACGGCTCGCAAGAGATAAACTAGTGTAACTCAATGGACGGAGTCCACTTGCCATACCAAGTGTTGGCCCAGGTGAATTTAAGGAGTTTTAAGTTAACTAAAAAGATAAAAACCATTAATGGGTCACATTTTCTCTTCATTAAAAACTTAAAACAACAAAACTTCCAATTTTGCATTTGGAACCTTACCCAGCTTCCTCAACTCCAAGAGACAAAAAGCCTAGCCACTCATTCTCTGAGGAAACATCCTCGGAGCTTGTTTGGCTAGTGAGAAAAATACAATTAAAACGAGTAGGTAAGGTAGAGCAAAGCTCTATGTATTACTTTATTCAAAACTATAAAAAAGTTATTCTCTGAGAGCAAACTCCTAAGATATATATGTAGAAAGAAAATTACAAATGATATATAGGAGGTTATTCACCCTTTCTTCTTACTTTCTAACTAAGGAATCCTATGATTGGTGGATTACAAGGAGAAAATGGGGATTTCAACAAAAAAATATCTAAAGAAAAAATCTAAAAGAGTCGATCGCAAATATCTGGGAGTACACAGGTGGGTTTTGCAGCTTGTAACTTGCACTTTGTGATTTTGTAGCTTGCGAAATTGTTTTTTAGCTTGGTGCGATTGTCTTCCAATGGCCATAACTTCTTCATTTCAGCTCTGATTTGTGCACCGTTTAAAGCGTTGGACTCCTGACTTCCCAAGATTTGAAAAGGCATATAGTGTGCATAAAATGGACTTTAGGAAGTGCTCAAAATGTGTCCTACAATTGCTATCCTTTTGGATTTCTTCATGTTAGATTCCTCTCTCTGTTTTTCCTCCTTGCATTCTTGATTTGCTTTTGGAAAAGGACTAGAAAGCTTCAAAGCTTGTATTCTTCTTGTAAATGAGCTTCCATTTGCTTTTCTATGGATTATACAGAGCTCTCCCTCAATCTTAGATTGCTTTGGTGATCAAAAAGCTATCAAAAACACCAAAACTTAACACAGTTTGATTAGAAATGATTGCAAGGGTCCTTAACATGCCAATTGATTTAAAAGGTAATAACTACTACTAAAAAGTGTTTAAAAGAGTTAATTACAAGCTATAAAATAGCACTTTTTGAGTAGTAATCAATGGTTCATACCTCTCACCTAGTATTGGAAATTAAAGGTGATTCTTAACCTTGGATTACCCGTCAAAAGCTTGGAAGAGATAACTAATGGATGTCTCATTGGATTCCAAAAGTTTACCAAGTGTTGGCTATTCTAGAGAATCCTACCTTTAAACCACCTCCCAAAGGTTCCTAAGAGATAAACTAGTGTATCTCAATGGACGGATACCACTTGCCTTACCAAGTGTTGGCCCAAGCGATTTTAAGGCATTTTAAGTTAACTAAAAACATAGAAACCATTTACGGTCACACTTTCTCTTCATTAAAAGCTGAAACAACAAAACTTCCAATTTTTGCATTCGGCACCTTACCCAGTTTCCTTAACTCCAAGAGACAAAAATCCTAGCCACTCATTCTCTGAGAAAACATCCTCAGAGCTTGTTGGGCTAGTGAGAAAAATACAATCAAAACAAGAAGGTAAAGCAGAGCAAAGCTCTGTGTATTACTTTCTTCAAAACTATACAAAAGTTGGTCTCTGAGAAAAACTCCTGAGATACCTGTAAAAAGAAAATTACAAATGATATATAGGAGGTTATTCACCCTTTCTTCTTACTTCTTAACTAAGGAATCCTATGATTGGTGGATTACAAGGAGAAAATAGGGATTTAAATAACAAATATCTGAAGAAAAAATCTAAAAGAGTCGGTCACAAATATCTAGGAGCACACAAGTGGATTTCACAACTTGCAACATGACCTACAAAAATTTCGCAAGCTGAAAGTGTCCATTTCGCAACTTGAATTTTGTGATTTCGCAGCTTGCGAAATTGTCTTTCAGCTTGGTGTGGTTGTCTTCTAATGGCCATAACTTCTTCATTTCAGCTCTGATTTGCACACCATTTGAAGTGTTAGACTCCTGACTTCCCGAGCTTCGAAACAACATATAGTATGAAATAATGGACTTTAGAAAGTGCTTGAAATGTGTCCTATGGTTGCTATCCTCTTGGATTTCTTCATGTTAGATTCCTCTCTCTGATTTTGCTCCTTACATTCTTGATTTGCTTTTGGCAAAGGACTACAAAGCTCTAAAGCATGGATTCTTCTTGTAAATGAGCTTCCATTTGCCATGAATTATATAGAGCTCTCCTTCATCTTAGATTGCTTTGGTGATAAAAAAAAAAAAAAAAGCTATCAAAAACACCAAAACTTAACACAATTTGATTAGAAATGATTACAAGAGTCCTTGACATGACAATTGAGTTAAAAAGTAATAACTACTACCCAAAAGTGTTTAAAAGAGTTAATTACCAACTATAAAATAGCACTTTTTGAGTAGTAATCACCGAGTCATTCATATCATGCACAACCTTGAGGTGTTCAAAACATTTAGAGCCCTAAGCTCATGACCCGAAGTTTTTTGTGTCATCAACAACCCTAAGCAGTTCATAGCATTAAAGCCCAAAGCTTATGACCCAAAGTCATTCAAGTAAACCATAGCCTAGAGTTTTCCATAGCATCTAGAGCTTGTAGCTCATAACCCATATTAGATCATGTAATTCATAGCCTTGAGTTGTTCATAACATCAAGAGCCCTGAGCTCACAACTCATAGTCTTTCATGTCATTGACAACCTTGAGCTCTTTCTAGCATTAAGAGGCTTGAGCTCATGATTAAGTCATTCACATCAACTGAAGCTGATAGTTGTTCATAGCATCTAAAACCCTAAGCACACGACCCAAAGTAGCTCATGTCATCCACAACTATAAGTTGTTAATTGCATCTAGAGCGTTTAACTCACAACCCAATGTTCTTCATGTTAACAGTAACCTAGAGCTATTCATAATATCAAGAGCCCTTAGCTCATGACTCAGAGTAGTCCATGTTATCCATAACCCATAGTGGTTCATTTCATCTACTGCTCTAAGCTTATAACCTAGAGTTATTCATGACAAACATAACTCAGACCTATTCATAGCATCTAAAGCGCCTTTATATCATGACCCAGAGTAGCCGATGTCATCCATAACCTGAATCTATTCATAGCATTTAGAGCCCTGAGCTCACGACTTAGAGTAGTTGATGTCATCCACAGTCTTGAGTTGTTCATACCATCAAGAGCCTTGAGCTGAAGACTCGTAGTCTTTTATGTCATCAACAACCCTGAGCTATTAATATCATCTAGAGCTCTGATTTCCTCACCGGGAGTTGTTCATGTTAACCATAGTATAGAGTTATTCATAACATCTAAGGCTTTGAGTTCACTCCCCTAGAGTTATTCATGTCATCCATAGTTCTAAGCTCTTCATAGAATCATGAGCCTTGAGCTCACAACCCAGAGTCTTTCATATCATTGACAGCTCATAGTTGTTCATAACATTAAAGCCCTCATCTCAAGACCTAGAGTTGCTCATGTCATTGAAAGCCCTGAGTTGTTCATAACATCTAGACCCATGAGCTCAAGACCTAGGCTTGTTCATGTTTTCTACAGCCCTGAGATAATCATAGAATCTAGTGGCTTGAGCTCATTGATTCATTAGCCCAATTAGTGTCTTAGCTGATTCATGTCCAGTTGGTGTTCCTTGATTGAGGGAGTAATCAACAAAATTTATAACCTATATCACCATGCATTAGGATAGCTTTAGCTAGTATAGCATAGTGGCTCTAGGATCATTCACTGGGAAGGGTTTTCAACTCATAACTGATACCAATTCAAAGTTAAATTGGTGCTTTTTCATTTCAAGGTTAGCTTAAGAAAAAAAAAACACAAACTTTGGTTGAAAAAGGTTTTGTTTCAAGCTAACTAAAAAGAAAGTAATGAAAATTACTTATGAAGAAAAACATTCCTTGGAGGTTTAGGTTCATAGGGGGGGCTCCTCATGCAAAAACAGAGCTCTGGTCACTTGGTTCATTTCCTCACATTAGAGAATTAACATATAGTCAAATCTCTAACCGATGTTGTACAGATGCTTCCCTTTAATGGATTTCAGCACTAATTCTCTCTCACTGATGCAACTTGTAATGGCTCGTGCCTCTTACCTAGCATTTTCCATTCAAGGTGATCATTAACTTTGGACTTCCCTTCTCAAGCTCGCAAAAGATAAGTAATGGATGTCTCCTTGGAGTCCAAAAGCTTACCAAGTGTTGGCAATTCTAGAAAATCCTACTTCAAGTCACCTCCCAAAAGCTCGCAAGAGGTAAACTAGTGCATCTCCATGAACGGAGATCACTTGCCTTACCAAGTGTTAGCTCAAGTGAATTTAAGGTGTTTTAAGTTAACTAAAAACATAGAAATCATTAATGGGTCACACTTTCTCTTCATTAATGGTTGAAACAACAAAACTACCAATTCTTGCATTTGGAACCTTTCCCGGCAACCTTAGCTCCAAGGAACTAAAACCCTAGCCACTCATTCTCTGAGGAAACTTCCTCAGAGCTTGTTTGGCTAGTAAGAAAAATTAAATAAATATATACAATCAAAACAAGTAGGTAAGGCAGAGCAAAAGCCCTGAATTTTTACTTCTTTCAAAAAATATACAAAGTTGTTTGAGAGCAAGCTTTTGTCTCTCCCTTTTAATGGAAACTTACAAGCATTAAATATGGGTTTATTTACCCTTTGTTCTTACTTAAAGACTAAGGAATCCTATGATAGGTGAGTTACAAGGAGAGTTTGGGGATTTAGACATCAAATATCTAAAGCAAAAAATCTAAAAATGTTGGTCGCAAATATCGGGAAGCTTCAAGAGAAATTCCACAGCCGTGCAAGAGGGCTGCGAAATTTCGCAGCAAAAAGGACACCATTTTGTAGCCCAATGTTGATTTCGTAGCCATGCAAAATTTGCCTTCAGCTTGGAGTGATCGGCTTCCAATGGTTGTAACTCCTTTATTTCAACTCCGAATCCTGCACCGTTTAAAGCATTGGATTGCTAACTTCCTGAACTTCGAAACGACATATAGTATACATAAATTGAACTCCAGGAAGTGCTCCAAAAGTGGCTGACAGTGACTGTCCTCTAGAATGCTTCATGGCAGATTTCTCTTTGCTTCCCCTCCTTGCATTCCGGATTTGCTTATGGCAAAGGACTTTAAGGCTTCAAAGCTTTGGTTCTTCATGTTTCTGAGCTTTCCATTGCTTTGCCATGGATTCCAAAGAACTCTCCTCAATCTTGGATTGCTTTGGTGATCAAATTACTAACAAAAACACTAAAACTTACACACTTTGATTAGAAATGATTATAAAGGTCCTTAATATGTTAATTGGATTAAAAGGTAATAACTACTACTCAAAAGTGTTTAAAAGAGTTAATTACAAGCTATCAAATAGCACTTTTTAAGTAGTAATCACTCATGACTTGGAGTCTTTCATGTCTTCGGCCACCTTGAGTTGTTCATAGCATCAAGAGCCTTAAGGTCATGACTCGAATTGGCTCATGTCATTGACAACCCTAAATTGTTCATAAAATCTAAAGCTGTAAGCTCATGACCCAGGGTCATTCATGTCAACCACAACCTTGAGATGTTCATAGCATCTATAGTCCTTTGTTCATGGCCCCAAGTCATTCATGTCATCAAAAACCTTAAGTTATTCATAACATCTAGGACCCTAAGCTCACGACCTAGAGTCTTTCATATCATTGAGAACCCTAAGTTTGTTTATAGCATCTCAAGCCTGAAGCTCACAACCTAGAGTCATTCAAGTCAACCATAACCCAAAGTTATTCATAGCATCTAGAGCCCAGAGCTCACGACCCAAAGTAGCTAATGTGATCCACAGCCCTAAGCTATTCATAGCATCAAGAGCCCTGAGCTCATGACCCATAGTAGATTATGTCATCAACAACCTTGAGTTGTTCATAACATCAAGAGGTCTGAGTTCATGAACCATAATCTTTCATGTCATCGTCAACCCTAAGTTGTTCATAGCATCAAGAGACCTAAGCTCACAATCGGGAGTCGTTCATATCTACCAAATCCTATAGTTGTTCATAGCATCTAGAGCATTGAGATCATGACCCATAGTAGCTCATGTCATCCACAATCATGAGATATTAATAGTATGCAGAGCCTTGAGCTCACGACCCAGAATTGTTCATGTCAACCACAACCCATAACTTTTAATAGTAGCTAAAGCCCTAAGCTCACGACCTAAAGTAGCCCATGTTATCCATAGCCTAGAGCGGTTCATAGCATCTAGAGACCTAAGCTCATGACCTAGAGTTGTTCAAGTCAACCATAACCTAGAGTTATTCATAGCATCTAGAGCCTTGAGCTCATGATCCATTATAGTTAATGTAATCCATAGGTCTGAGCTGTTCATAGCATCTAAACCTTGAGTTCATAACCTAGAGTAGATCATGTTATCCATTGCCTTGAGTTGTTCATAACATCAAGAACCTTGAGCTGACAACCTATAGTCTTTCATGTCATCGACAACCCTAAACTGTTCATAGCATAAAGATTCCAAAGCTCACGATCGGGAGTCTTTCACATCTACCAAAGTCTAGAGATGTTCACAGCATCTAAAGCCTAGAGCTTGATTCATGTCCCAGCTGGTGTACCTTGAGTTTGGTCCTCAAATGGGAGTAATCAACAAAATTTATAACCTATATCACCATGCACTAGGATAGCCTTAGCTAATATAGCATAGTGGCTCTAGGATCGTTCACTGGGAAGGGTTTTCAACTTACAACTGATACCAATTCAAAGTTGAATTGGTGCTTTTTCATTTCAAGGTTAGCTTAAGAAAAAAACATAAACTTTGGTTGAAAAGGGATTTGTTTTAAGCTAACTAAAAAGAAAATAATAAGAATTACTTATGAAGAAAAGCGTTCCTTGGAGTTTTAGGTTCATTGGGGAGGCTCCTCATGCAAAAATAGAGCTTCGGTCACTTGAATTTTTTCCTCGCATTAGAGAATTAACATATTGTTAATTCTCTAACCGGTGTTGTACAAATGTTTTCCTTTAATGGATTTCAGCACTAATTCCCTCTCACTGATGCAACTTGCAATGGCTCGTGCTTCTCACCTAGCATTTGCCATTCAAGGTGATCATTAACCTTGGACTTCCCTTCTCAAGCTTGTAAGAGATAACTAATGGATGTCTCCTTAGAGTCCAAAAGCTTACCAAGTGTTGGCAATTCTAGAAAATCCTACATTCAAGTCACCTCCTAAAGGCTCACAATAGATAAACTAGTGCATCTCCATGGACGGAGATCACTTGCCTTACCAAGTGTTGGCCCAAGTGAATTGAAGGCGTTTTAAGTTAACTAAAACATAGAAATCATTAATAGGTCACACTTTCTCTTCATTAACAGCTGAAATAACAAAACCACCAAGTTTTGCATTTGAGGCCTTACCCGACTACCTTAGTTCTAAGGAACTAAAAGCCTAGCCACTCATTCTCTGAGGAAACATCCTCAGAGCTTGTTTAGCTAGTAAGAAAAAATAAATATAATACAATCAAATTGAGTAGGTAAGGCAGAGCAAAGCTCTGTATTTTACTTCCTTCCAAAACTATACAAAAGATGTCTCTGAGAACAAGCTCCTCGACATCTCTCTGTAATGGAAATTACAAACAATATATATGAGGCTATTTACCTTTGTTCTTACTTAATAACTAAGGAATCCTATAATTGGTGGATTACAAGGAGAGAATGAGGATTTAGACATCAAATATCTGAAGCAAAAGATCTAAAAATGTCGGTCGCAAATATCGGGAAGCACTCAAAAGAATTTCGTAGGAGTGCAAGATGGCTACAAAATTTCGCAACCTGAAAGACACCATTTTGCAGCCAAAGGTTGATTTCGCAGCCATCCTCTTGTGATTTTACAGCCAAAGGCTGATTTTGCAGCCTGCGAAATTGGCCTTCAGCTTGGTGTGATCGGCTTCCAATGGCTCTAACTCCTTCATTTCAACTCTGAATCACGCACTATTTGAAGCATTGGATTTTTGACTTCCTGAGCTTCGAAATGACATATAGTATGCATAAATTGAGCTCTAGAAAGTGCTCCAAAAGTGTCCAACAGTGGCTGTCTTCTTGAATTCTTCATGTTAGGTTTCTCTCTTTGCTTTCCCCCCTTGCATTCATGATTTGCTTATGGCAAAGGACTATAAATCTTCAAAGCTTTAGTTCTTCATGTTAATGAACTTCCAATTGCTTTGCCATGGATTCCATAGAACTCTCCTCAATCTTGGATTGCTTTGGAGATCAAATTACTATCAAAAACACCAAAACTTACACAATTTGATTAGAAATGATTACAAAGGTCCTTAATATGCTAATTGAGTTAAAAGGTAATAACTACTACTCAAAAGTGTTTAAAAGAGTTAATTACAATCTATCAAATAGAACTTTTTGAGTAGTAATTAGAGGTCACGACCCATAGTAGCTCATGTCATCCACAATCGTGAGGTGTTAATAGCATCCAGAGCCTTGAGCTCATGACCAAGAGTAGCCTTTGTTATCTATAGCTAGCCTAGAGCAGTTAATAGCATCTAGACACCTAAGCTCATAACATGGAGTCATTCATTTCCATCATAGCTTAGAGTTGTTCATAGCATCTAGAGTTGTGAGATCCTGACCTAGAGTAGCTCTTGTCATCCATAGCCTAGAGTTGTTCATAGCATCTAGAGCCTTGAGCTCACAACTCAAAGTAGTTGATGTCATCCATAATGCTGAGCTCTTCATAGCATCTTAAGCCCTAAGCTCATACTTGAATTCTTTCATGCCATCGACAACCTTGAGTTGTTCATAGAATCAAGAGCCCTGAGCACACGGTCTGAAGTTGTTCATGTCAACCTTTGCCCAAATCTGTTTATAACATCTAATGCCCTAAGCTCACAACTTAGAGTAGCTTATGTATTTGACTACCCTGAGTTTTTCATAGCATCTAAAGCCTTGAGATCACAACCCGAAGTCATTCATGTCAACCATAGCCTTGAGATGTTCTTGGTATTGACAACCTTAAGTTGTTCATATCATTTACAACCTTAAGCTCATGACCTGCATTCTTTCATGTCATTAACAAGCTTGAGTTGTTCATAGCATCTAGAGTCCTAAGCTCACGACCCGAAGTCGTTCAAGTCAACCAAAGCCAAGAGTTGTTCATAGTATCAAGAGCCCTGAGCTATTCATAGTATATATAGCCTTAAGCTCACAACCTTGAGTCGTTCATGTTGTCCACAACCCTAAGCTATTCATAGCATCTACAACCCTAAGTTCATGACCTGGAGTCTTTCATGTCATCGAAAAACTTAAGCTATATATAGTATCTAAACCCCTAAGCTCATAAACAAGAGTTGTTCATGTGAATCATAGCCTAGAGTTGTTGATTGCATCTAGAACCCTGAGCTCATGACATAGAGTGCCTCATGTGTTTGATAGAACTTAGTTGTTCATAGTGTCCAAAACCCTAAGCTCAAGACTCGGAGTCTTTCATGTCATTCATAGCCTAGATCAGTTGATAGCATCTAGAGCCTTGAGCTCATGACCCAAAGTCATTCATATCATCCACAACCTTGAGCTATTCATAGAATCTAGAGGCTTGAGTTCATGACCTGGAGATTTTCATGTCATCAACAGCCTTGAGTTACTCATAACATCTAGAGCCCTGAGCTCACGACCTAGGGTCATTCATGTCAACCATAACCCCAAGTTATTAATAACATCTTGAGCCCTGAGCTCACAGCCCATAGTCATTCATGTCAACCACAGCCCAACGTTGTTCACAGGATTCAGAGCCATGAGCTCACAACCTAAAGTAGCCTATGTTATCCATAACCCTGAGTTGTTCTTAGCATATAAAGCCTTGAGCTCATGAACCAGGGTTGTTCATTTCAACCATAGCCTAGAGTTCTTCATAGCATCAAGAGCCCTATCTTGATAAGCTAGAGTGCTTCATGTGATCAACAACCCTAAGTTGTTTGTGACATTTACAGCGCTGAGCTCACGACCTATAGAAGCTCATATCTTTGATCACCTTGAGTTGTTCATAGTATATAAAGCCCTGAGCTAATGACCCAGAGTTGTTCATGTCAACCACATCCTTGTGATGTTCATAATATTTATAGCCCTGAGCTCATGAGCTTGAGTAGTACTTGTAATCCACAACCTTGAGTTGTTCATAGCATCTAGACCCTTAAGCTCACGTCTAAAGTCTTTCATAGCATCAACAACCCTTAGTTGTTCATAGCATCTAAAGCCCTCAGCTCACAACCTGGAGTCATTCATGTGAACCACAACCCTGAGCTATGCACAGTATACCCTTTCCTCATGACCTAAAGTCGTTCATGTCAACTATACCTCAGAGTTGTTCATAGCACCTAGAGCCCTATGCTCATGACCTATAGTAGCTCATGTCATCCATGACCTCGAGCTATTCATAGCATTTAAAGCCTGGAGGTCATGACTTGAAGTCGTTCATGTCAACCATAACCCTGAGCTATTCATAGTATCTAAAGCCTTAAGCTTACGACTCTAAGTCATTCATATAATCCACAGTCCTGAGGTGTTCATAGCATGTAAAACCCTTAACTCAAGACCTAGAGTCTTTGGTGTCATCAACAACCCTGAGGTGTATATAGTATCTAAAACCCTAAGCTCATGACTTGGAGTCTTTCATGTCCACTATAGCCCAAGGTTGTTCATTGCATCTAGAACCCTAATCTCATGAGCCAGAGTAACTCATATCATCCAAAACCCTTAGTTGTTCATAGCATCTATAGTCATGTGATCATGACCCCGAGTCATTCATGTCAACCACAATAGAGAGTTGTTCATAACATCTAGAATGTGAGCTCACGACCTAGAGTAGCTCAAGTCATCCACAACCTTGAGTTACTTATAGCATCTAGAACCCTAAGCTCTAGACCTAGAGTCATTCATGTCAACCATAGCTCTAAGTTGTTCATAGTATCATGAGCCCTGAGCTTAGGACCCGGAGTCATTCATGTCAACCATAACCCATAGTTGTTCATAGCATTTAGAGCGCTAATCTCATGACCCAAAGTTGCTGATGTCATCCATAGCCCTGAGCTATTCGTAGTATCTTAGTCCTTGAACTCATGAGATCTAAGTTATTCATATCATCCACAACTCAGAGCTACTCATAGCATTTAGAGCCCTAAGCTCATGACCCAAAGTCATTCATGTCAACCACAACCTTAAGGTGTTTATAGTATCTTGAGCCATGAGCTTATGACCTAAAGTCATTCATGTTATCCACAACCCTAAGCTCATGACATAGAGTCATTCATATCATCCAAGCCTTGAGATGCTCATAGCATCTAGAGGCTTGAACTCACAGGATCCCTAGTCATTCATATCATCCACATTGTTTAGTTGTTAAAACCATCCATACCCTTAAGCTCATGACTTAGAGTGGCACATATCATCTATAGGCTTGAGTTGCTCATAGCATCTAGAACCCTAAGCACATGACCCAAAGTTGTTCATGTCATCAACAACCCTGAGCTATTCATAGCATTTAGAGCCCTAAGGCCACGACTCGAAGTCGTTCATGTCATCATAAGCCTTGGGCTATTCACAGCATATAGAGTTGTGAGCTCACAACCTGAAATTATTACGTTATACACAATCCTGAGTTATTAATAGAAAATAGAGCCATAAGATCATGAGCAAGAATCGCCCATATTATCCATAGCTCTAAGTTGTTCATAATATCTTATGGCCTGAGCTCACGGGATCCTAAGTCATTCATATCATCGACAACTCTCAACTGCTCATCGCATCTAAAGCCTTGAGCTTTTTATAGTATCTTGAGTTATGAGCTCACAACTTAAAAGTCATTCATGTCATCTACCATCCTTATCTCGTGACATAGAATAATCCATAACTCTGAGCTATTTATAGCGATTAGAGTCTTAGGCTCATGACCAATAATCATTAATATCATCCTCAACCAAGAGTTGTTCATAGCATCTTGAGGCTTGAGCTCACAACTTCCCAAGTTATTCATATCATCCACAGCTTTGAGTTGCTCATAGCATCTAGAGCCTTAAGGTCACAATCCTAAGTCGTTCATGTCAACCATAGCCTTGAGTTGTTCGTAGTATCTAGAATCATGAGCTTATGGCCCAAAGTTTTTCATGTCATCAACAACCCTCAACTCATGATATAGAATCATTCATATCATCCACAACCCTGAGCTGCTCATATCATCTAGAGACCTGAGCTTATGGGATCCTAAGTCATTCAAAGCATCCACAACATTGAGCTCACGACTCAAAGTACTAAATATCATTCAAAGCCTTGACTTGTTTATAGCATCTAGAGCCCTAAGCTCACGACCTAGAGTCGTTCATGTCAACTATAGCCCTTAGCTATTCGTAGTATATAGAGCCCTGAGCTCAGGACAAAGAGCCATTCATGTCATCCAATACCTTGTTCTATTCATAACATTTAAAGCCTTGAGGTCATGACATAGAGTCATTCATGTCACCCAAAGCCATGAGCTATTCATAGCATCTTGAGCTCTAAGGTCACAACTCAGAGACATTCATGTCCACCATAGCCCTAAGTTGTTCATAGTATCTAGATTCCTAAGCACATGACCCAAAGTTGTTCATATCATCCACAACCTTGAGTTGTTCAAAGCATCTCATGCCATAAGCTCACAACCTAAAGTTGTTCATGTCATCCACAACCTTGAGCGGTTCATAGCATCTAGAGTCTTGAGCTCACGACCTGGAGTCGTTCATGTCAATGATAAGCTTGTGTTATTCATAGCATTTTAGAGCCATGGTCTCATGACCAATAATTGTTCATAATATCTACACCCCTGAGTTATTCATACCATCTAGAGGTCTAAGCTCAAGGGATCTCGAGTCATTCATACCATCCACAGCTATAAGTTGTGCATAACATCCAAAGCCTTCAGCTAACGACCCAGAGTAGCTCATGTCATCCACAGCCTTAAGCTGTTCATAGCATTTAAAGTGTTAAGGTCACAACTAGAAGTCATTCATGTCAATGATAACCTGAGTTGTTCATTGCATTTAAAGCATTAAGATCATGACTTAAAGTTGTTCATGTTATCCACATACTTGAGTTGTTCATAGCATTTAGAGCCATAGGCTTACAACAAAAAATAATTCATATCATCCACAACTCTGAGCAATTTATATTATCTAGAGGCCTGAGCTCATAAGATTCCAAGTCGTTCATATCATCCAGAAAGCTGAGTTGTTCATAGCATCCATGCCCGAGCTCATGATCTAAAGTAGCTAATATGATCTATAACCTTGAGTTTTTCATAGCATCTAGAGCCTGGAGCTCACGAACGGGAGTTATTCAAGTTAACCATAGCCTTGAGCTGTGCGTGACATTTATAGCCTGAGCTCACGACCCAAAGTTGTTCATGTCATCCACAGCCCTGAGTTGTTAATAACATCTAGAGTCCTGAGTTGTTCATAATATTTAGAGCCTTGAGCTCATGACCTAGAGTCGTTCATATTCACCATATGCTTGAGTTCTTCATATCATTCTTAACCCTGAGGTGTTCATAACATCTTGAGGCTTGAACTCACAGGATCTTAAGTCATTCATATCATCCATAACTCAGAGATTTTCTTAGCATCTAAAGCCTTAAGTTCACGACTCGAAGTGGTTCATGTCAACCATAACCTTGAGTTGTTCATAGTATCTAAAGTCGTGAGCTCACAACTTGGAGTCGTTCATGTCATGCACAAGCTTGAGCTCATGACACAAAATTGTTCATATCATCTACATCCCTGAGCTGTTCATATCATTTAGAAGTCTAAGCTCATGGGATCCTAAGTCATTCAAAACACCCATAATGTTGAGTTATTTAAAACATTTACATCCTTGAACTGAATAAGGTCTACTAATTAATCACTTAATCCAATGCAAAGACCTTGTTCACTTACCCCAATACAACCTTATGTAATTACCAAAACACCCTTATGCACAAAAGTGAACTTAGAGCTAATTCGACCCTCATAAACCATGCCGACAAGGTATATGAGCTTAGAGTGAGGACCACTAGGACCTATAGGAATATTGGATCCCTTAGAATCAAATTTTAAAGTTGATTCAACATTCTACCAGAGAGAATCAACTGAATTCTAGTATCATGTGTATATAACAATGAGACACCAAGTGCTCGGGTCCATGACCTGGTATCCATTGTGTTTAGTCTCCCCATGAACTAGTGTCCATAGTTTGACAAGGTGAAAGCTATTACTCTTTCAAGGCTACTTCTACCATCCTTGAGTTACAGATCCTCTTATTATGTATTCAATTGACATATCTTAACTCTTAAAGAACCTATGTTAACTTCCACTTAAGGAACTAATATGGCCATAGTTTCCATGAATACACCTCCTTAAGATCACTCAATGGGACACTCTATCTCAATCCCAAGAGATATCATGGTGCCTTTATTGAGAATACCTATTGCTATCGACTTTCAATAACAATGACCTAATCCATAGGGAATATATGATCAACTTACGATCTCACCCATAGGTCAAAGCCACTACTAACTTCAGCATAAGCTCAATATTCTCTTAAGGTTGAGAAATAATACAATGAAGCAACTTGGTGGAAATGCACCCAAGTCATGTACAATGCAAAAAATTGAGGCAAGAATGCTCATAAAGTATAATACATGGAATAAGGATGGATAATAGTGAAAATGAATCATCAATAAATAAATAATGAATTCTAATTTTATAACATCATGTCATGCTTTTAAGGGCTCTATCCTAACACTAGAGCCCTTAGCTCATGACCCAAAGTAGTTCATATCAACCACATATCTGAGTTGTTTATATCATTTAGATTGAGCTCACGACCATGAGTCGTTCTTGTCATCCATAGCCCTGAGGTGTTCATAACGTTTAGAGCCTAGTGCTCACGATTAAGAATTGTTCATATCTTCCAGAGCCCTGAGTCGTTCATAGCATCTAGAGTCCTGAGCTCATGGGATCATGAGTTGTTGATAGTATCCACAACTTTGAGTTGTTCATATCATTTAGAGCCTTGAGCTCATGACACAGAGTAGTTCATGTCATCCATATCCCTAAACTGGTCATAACATATAGAGCCCTTAGCTCACGACCCAAAGTAGTTCATCCTAACAAGGTATATGAGCTCAGAGTGGGGACCACTGGGACCTATAGGAATACCGGCACCCTTAGAATCCAATTCTAAAGTTGATTTAACATCCCACTATAGAGAATCAATCGAACTCTAATATCCTATGTAAATAACAATGAGACACCAAGTGCTCGGGTCTGTGATCTGGTATCAATTGTGTTCAATCTCCCCATGAACTAGTGTCCATAGTCTAATAAGGTGAAAGCTATCAGTCTTTCAAGACTACCTCTACCATCCTTGAGTAACAAATCCTCTTGTTATGTGTCCAATTGATATATCTTAGATCTTAAAGAGTCTATGTCAACTTCCACTTAAGGAACTACTATGGCCATAGTTTCCATGAATACACCTCCTTATGATCACTCAATGGGGCACTCTATCTCAATCCCAAGAGATATCATGGTGCCTTTATGGAGAATACCTATTGCTACTGGCTTCCATTAACAGTGACCCAATCTATAGGGAATATATGATCAGCTTACGATCTCACCCATAGGTCAAAGCCACTACTAACTTTAGCACAAGCACAATTTCTCTCAAGGTTGAGAGACAATACAATGAAGCAGCTTGTTGGAAATGCACCTAAGTCATGTACAATGCAAAAGATTAAGGCAAGAATACGCATAGAGTATAATACATGGAATAAGGATGGATAACAGTGAAACTGGAACATCATTAAATAAACAATGAATTCCAAATTTATTACATCATGTCATGCTTTCAAGGGCTCTATCCTAACACTAGAGCCCTTACCTCACGCCATAGAGTAGTTCATGTCAACCATTGACCTAAATCATTCATATCATCTAGAGCCTTGAGCTCACGACCATAAGTCATTCCTGTCATCCATGGCCTTGAGGTTTTTATAATGTTTAGAGTTTGGTGCTCATGACTAAGAATCGTTCATATCTTCTAGTGCCTTGAGTTGTTCATAGCATCTAGAGGCTTGAACTTAAGGGGTCATGAGTTATTCATATCATCCACAAGTTTGAGTTGTTCATAGCATCTAGAGCATTGAACTCATGACATGGAGTCATTCATGTCATCCACATCCCTAAACTATTCATGGCATTTAGAGCCCTTAGCTCACGACTTAAAGTAGTTCATGCCAACCTTGAGTTGTTCATAGAATATAAAGCCTTGAGCTCACAACCTAGAGTTGTTCATGTCATCCACAGCCCTGAATTGTTCCTAACATCTAGAGCATTGAGCTTACGACCTTGAGTCATTCATGTCATCCACAACCTAGAGTGGTTCATAACATCTAGATCCTTGATGATTCGCGGAAAATCCAGTCGGGTCATTTAATCAAAAACATTTATAAAACCTATGACCTCATACTAGTGTAGCAAAGCTACTATAGTATAGTGGCTCTAGGGTCGAACTCTGGGATGGGTTTTCATTCTACCAGTGATATACTCGAGATTAGAAATTGAATTTAATGATTTCCTTTGTCAAAAAACTTAAAGTTTAAAAGAAAAAAAAAATTGTTTTGAAAGTGTTTGAACCTAAATTAACATAAACTAATTAAAAATGGAAGAAAGAAAGTTTCTCGGAGCTAAGGATTGCTAGGATCAAGTTTAGAATGCAAAGTGGAAAATTTCGGATTTTTCTCCTCGCATTGGGGATTTAACCTATAGTTATTTCCCGAACCGGTATAGGTTTAACAATGAAGATTTAATCCATAAAAATCAATAAAAATGGTAGTCAAGGTCCATTAATGGATTTAGACACTATAGGTCTTCACCTTGAACCGCTTTCCAATGGCTCGTACATGATAACTAATGGACTGATATGGATCTAGCAATAAGCATCCACAGAGACCTGAAGCTTACCATGTATTGGCCATTCAAAGTGATTCTAAGGGATTTAAAGCAAAACTTTGGATTTAAAAGCCATTTATGAACTTCAACTACCTATATTTAAGGCACGAGCGTTTTCCACCTTTGCATTTGGACTTTTCACCTAGCTTCCTTCACTCTAAGAAACCAAGAGTTTAGCCTCTCATCCTCTGAGAAAACATCCTCAGAGGTTGTTTGGCTTCCAAGAAAAAGAAAATAGCAAAGAGAAAATAGAAAACGAGAGAGCTCTGTATATTTCTAAGTGTTAAGCATAACACGCGTGATACATGGCTTCAAGAGGTGATTTCCACCCCTTATATAGTTTTTACAAACGCAAAGCTTGTGATTGGCTTGTTACAAGGAGAAGAAAGGAAATTACATAAAAAAATACTTAAGAAAATATCTAAAGTGGGGTCGGCAAAAACAGAGGAAGATTCGCACCACGCATGGGGTGTACGAAATTTTCGCACACCTTTCGCATACCTGGAGCAGTTGTCTTCCAAAGGCCATATCTTCCTCGTTTCAGCTCCAAATCGACACAGTTTGAAGCATTGGATTCTTGACTTCCTGAGCTTTAAAATGGTATATAGCATGTAGAAAATGAACTTCGGGAAGTGCTCCAAAAGTGCCAAAGAAGACTGCAGCTGCTGTCCTCTGTTTTCCTCTTTGCTTCCCTTTGCTTCTCTTTGCTTTTCTTCTTTGGTTGGCTTGTCTTAATGATCCAAAAAGATGTCAAAACACTAAAACTAGCCACAAATATGATTAGAAGTCATTGCTAGGTCCTTAACATGCCAATTGGAATAAAGATGAAGAATTACTACACAAAAGTGCTTAAAACATAATGACTTAAAGGTGTAAAATAGCACTTTTTGGGTAGTAATCACTCCCCCCAACTGACACATTGCTAGTCCCTGAGCAATGAAGGAGAGAAAAAGAAAGAAAAATAGATAATAATAATTCACAAAATCATGCTGATCACTCCAAAAAATAATCAAGTGGCATGATTGGATCAAACTCTCACATGGCAAGTCAAGGATATAAAACTCAATCATCAACAAGAGTTATCAAATAACTTACCAAGCACAACTTGCAAAGAGCGGGCATTATGCAAATTTGAGTATCAAAATAATTTCCACTTCCAAAGGATCAACTCTTAATCTTCCACAAAAATCTAAGTGTTAAGGTGCTTAGTTTCCAGTTATAGTATGTCAAACTATATTCTCCCCCCAACTAAGGTTTTTCTCTAACTTTAGCAACACTACTCATATATAAAAGGCTAAGAACGCACCCCTTTCTTTTCTTTTCTTTTTTTATTTTTTTTTTTATTTTTATATACTCCACCCATCCACCCATGTAACGAGCATTGAGGTCGGTGAACTCCCAACCAATAAAGGCTTAGGGCACCAGGCTTTAAAGATTTTCACCATATACCCCTCGGACCTTGCTCGGGTTTCAAAGCAAGTGAAGCAAAAATTATTTTCATAAGACACATTGGCCTTTTATAAGGTGTCCCAACACTAATAGAATAAAGTCAATGGCACCAAGTCGAAAATTTCCTAAGTTTAGGGGGTGAGAAAGTTTTCCATCTTATAACTGGAATCTAATGTGTTCAGTGTGTGAAAAGATTAGAGTGGAAGACTTAAGATTGAAATCAAAAGGAGCTCCAACAATTTATCAACTTTAATAAGCATAATACAAACTCTGAGACTATGGCAATAAGATAAGAATTTAATTTTCTCCCATTTACTTTTGAGAATTTATCTTTGAGAAAACAAAGAGAGTTTGCAAAAAAATTTGTTAGCAAAATAACTTAACCAAAAATTCAACAAATTACTTCCTCAATTCTCCCCCTAACCAGGATGAACATTGTCCCCAATGTTCCAAAAGCAAGCGATAAAATAAGGGAGGAAGTGATACCTCCTGATAGTAAGGGACTCTGAATGAACAGGAGAAACCACATGTTGCATAAGAAAAGAAAAAATGATAAGAGTGATGAATAGAGGAAATAAAATGGAATAGCTAAAATACACAAAAAGAGAAGATGTCTATATAAACTGAGAGAGTACAATATACAAAATAAACATGGAGTACATCCAATCCCAGTATAAAAGTGGTCCAAAATATATAAGACATCTAAAAACATAGCATATAGATACAAAAAAGGAGAGGAGTGATCGTATGATCAAGTAGTAGGCTCCTCTGGTGGATAGGAGGGGTCCTCCGCTGCAACTGTGGAAGGAACCGCTACAGGTGGAACTGGTGATGAAAGACCGAGGTGTTGATGAATCTCTCAGAGAATGAGAGTCTGCTGGTCCTGCTGAAGCTGGAAGTGGTCCATCCTCTCCATAATGGCTGTCTGAGTAGTGGTCAAAGTCTGGAAAGAAGCGAGCAAGGCACGATACTCGGCACCAGGGATAGTAATGGGCAGCTCTGGTGTAGGAGGAACAGCAGGTGGGGCATCAGATGATGCGGCCTCTGGTACTGGCTATGGAGGCTCTGAAGTGGACGGAGCAGGAGGGACTTCCCTTGGCTCGGGAAGTTCTGGGGACTGGCGATGGAGCCATATCTGAGTCCATTGGTCAAGAGAGAAGCTCTCTCGACAATGGCGGCGAGGCTCAGAATGAGGGTCTGCAGGAAAACCCATATGCGCCAAAACATGGCATAGCAGCCGAGGTAAAAGTAGAGGAATGGAGTCTACCCTTCGCAAGACGCCGCGTATGCACCTTCTCCTCAAAATGGAGGAGAGCGGCCATAATCAAATGATGAGGGCCAAAGTAGTAGCCCTCAGATATACGGAATAAGGCCTCCATAATGGCCCATCGCCTCTGCACTTTATGCTGAAGAGGAAAAAGATTGGCGCGAAGCACCACATCGACTAGGAGCATCTCTAGGGGAAGCTCTCTCCTCAAAATGGTCCTCTGGGAAGATGTCCCTCGAGATAGGATACGAACCATGTCCCACTCAGAAAGTGGGGCCCAGCGTCTAAATGCAGCGGGATCTGCTGTGCATAAGAGATATGGAAAACATCGGCAATCTGTCTAGCCCCCAAAATACCCTGGCGTCCATCAATGGTAAAAAGGAGCAAGGCTGGTACCGGGACGCCACGAGTAGTCATAGACTGGTAAAAGTCTAAAGCTACTCGAGGATAAAAGAACTGGGGCAAAGTCATAAAGGGTACAAGATGGTACCTCTCAAGTAGGCGGTATGAATCCCGCAACTCAGGCTGTTGTCGCATCAGAGAGTGATCGAAATATGTCTCGACATGAAAGTCCCTCGATAGGCAATCGGAGTTGCCCTCAATGGGCAAACTGGGTCTAGGGCGCCTAGCGGAAGAAAGCTGAGCCTGTGAATCCCGAGGTGCTCTGGAGGACTCTCCTGGCTCTGTAGTCTTGGCTTTCTTTGAAGGAGGACTCCGAGGTGGAATTTGTGTAGGGGCCACAGACGTGGCAAATGCTCTCCTCGTATGGTATCTGCTCTAAGGGGCAGAATCAGGTAAATGTGAGGGTGCATCTAGTGGGGCTCGCACAGGGACGACTCTCTGATTGCTCTGGGAAGCTGATGTAGATCCTCCTCGGGTCTTAGGCATGATGAAGTGATGAAATGAGGCTCAGAGGCTCGGAATTATGGAAGGTAGGGATGGAGAAGCTGAGATTTTCGCACAGGGGGGGGGGGGGGTGGTGTGCGAAATTTTCGCACAGGGTACTATTCACCCGCGTGTTGGAAGAATTATGGCTTGTTTCACATGGTGAAAATTTGTGGTTTTTGAGGACAGGAAATGCTGGCTTAGGCAAGAAAAAGGTTTTTCATGGTGAATAGGCTTGGAAATTGGAGCTTTTCAAGAGGAAACTTGAAGATTTGAAGCTCCCATGGCCGACGGCAATGGGTTTCTTAAAAAGAAACCATGGCTTGAATGCTTATGGTTTAGGCTTTGGTTTGGTAAGAACAAGGTTGGGATGGGATTATGGAGGGCTTTAGAGTGTTGGGTGACGAATTGGAAGGATTTTGATGGTGGAAGGAGGTGGAATTGCCGAAAATGGAAAGTGATGAATAGTGGATGTCGCGGCTATGGAGTGGAGCTATGGATAATGGTTGCCATGGTGGTGTTGATGATGATGGATGATGAAGGAAAGGAGTTTTGTGGATGGAAGTGGGTGATTGGAAGAGAGGTTTTGAGAGAATTGAAGAAGAAGCTTAGACTTTGAAGTGGAGAACATAGCTTTTAAAGAGAAAATGAAAATTTCGCACAAGGGAAAATGGTGTGCGAAATTTTCGCATACCTGTGATTCTCCAAGACAGAGAGCATGGTTTTGAAAATTGGCGCAAAAAACGAATTCGCACAAGCTTCGCACAAGGTTCGCATACCTGTGAAATTCGCACTGGGCTTTTAGGAAGGGACCGAGAGCATGCAATTTTGAAAGCTGGTGGAAAAGCAAATTCGCACAGGGTAGGGGGGTGTGCGAAATTTTCGCACACCAAAAGGGGGTGTGCGAATTTTGCTGACTCTTGATTTTTCTCCCCTGTTTTCCCTTGTTTTCACCAAGACTTCATTCTTCAAGCCTTCCTACCTACATGTTAACACAAAATACCAATTCAAACCACATTAAAATGAAATTAAAGTCAAAAATAAAAATCAAAACATGCATAAACACAAGAAAACACTAGATTAAACTAAAGTCAACTTAAAAAGAAAACAAAAAGAGGATGAACTTTTTAGTCTTTGGAGAGACTAAGTTTAACCATAAAATTTGATCCTGATTTAGCTTGCCCGGATCCCATATGAAGTTTGCATCCCTCTTTTGAGACTTGGTTTGTATGATTTTGCCATACAAAGCTTGGGGGAAGGGTGGAGGGATGTGATTCTTCATCATTTCTTCCTTGATGACTATCCTCTGTGGTTCTTCATTTATGTAGTCATCTTTCTCTGTACTTTTCCCCTTTCTCTTTCCTTTGATTTCCTCCCTATTGAACAGTGGTAAGATCTCTTCCCGTCTCCTCCAAGGAGACATGATGGCTAACACATCAGAGGGTTCAAGTAACCCTTCTTCAAGCACTTCAAGGCTTTCATTCAAGCTCACTTCTAAATTCTTGTCACAATGCTCTTCAACCAAGGTGTTGATCAAGCACACCTCCTCCAATACTTCCTCCTCTTTTGGGTGAAGATGCCTCTTGCAAAGGTGGAATATGTTTAATTCCAATGTCATGTTTCCAAATGTGAGCTGCATCACCCCATTTCTACAATTGATGACGGCATTGGAGGTAGCCAGGAAAGGTCTCCCAAGGATGATTGGCATGTAATTGGCTTCCATAACAGTGGGATCGGTATCAAGCACAACAAAATCCACGGGATAGTAGAATTTGTCCACTTGAACTAGAACATCCTCTATCACCCCCCTTGGGATTTTGACAGACGTATCAGCTAAGGAGAAAGTGATGGTTGTGGGCTTCAATCCTCCAAGTCCCGGTTGCTTGTACACAGAGTATGGGAGCAAATTCACACTTGCCCTCAAGTCTAGTAAAGCTTTCTCCACAAGTGTCCCTCCAATGCTGACTGCAATGGTGGGGCAACCTGGATCTTTATACTTAACTGGAGACTTTCTTTGAATGATAGCACTTACTTGCTCAGTGAGGAATACATTCTTTGTCACATGTAGCCCTCTCTTGACCATGCACAAGTCCTTTAGAAACTTTGCATATGTGGGGACTTGCTTGATCATATCAAGTAAGGGTATATTCACCTTCACTTGTCTCAAAACTTCAAGAATTTCTGATGAATTCTTGATTTCCTTCTTTCCATGTAAAGCTTGAGGAAAAGGGGGAGGCATATGTTTCTTCATCATATCCTCTTTAATCACTATCCTTGGCTCTTCTTCAATGCTTGATTTGGACGCACTGTTCTTCCCACTCTTCTCTTCTTGGTTATTGCTCTCTTTAACCAAGGTTTTCTTTGACAAGAGTTCTTCATCTTGCCTCACCTTAGGCAAGGGTTGATCAACCTCCTTTCCACTCCTCAAGGTGATCATAGCTTTGAACTTTCTCAACTTTGAAGACTCCCCCTCTTGGGTTTCAACTTCATGAACACCCTTTGAATTTTGGCTTGGTTGAGAGGGGAACTTTCCTTTCTCATTCACTGTGTTGAGGTTGGTAAGCCTAGAGATGGAGTATTGAATATTATCTATCTTCTGATATAGATCATTTTGCATCCCATCCATTCTCTTATTTAGAGAACTCTCAACATTCTCAATCTTTTGGTGCAATTGGGAGTTGATTGCCCTTTGTTCACCCACAAAGTCATTCATGACTTTACTTAGGTTCGCAATGGCTTGCTCCACTGAAGAGGTTTGTTGAGGTGCTTGAGTTTGGGCTTGTGGTTGGTATGGAGGTGGTCTTAGTTTCCAAGAAAAATTTGGATGGTTTCTCCAGCTTGAATTATAAGTGTTTCCATAAGGTGCATTGTTGTTAGGCCTAAATTGGCCCACAACATTGGCTTGATCACCTAACATCTCCCTCACAGCTGGTATGGTTGGGCACTCATCTACCACATGATCACATGATTGGCAAATGGTGCATGGCATGGCATGGGCTTGAGTCTCGGAAATGGCTTGGACTTCATGCATCTTTTTCAACTCAAGTTCTTCCAACCTCCTTGCTATTGTTGTCACCTTAGCTTTCATGTCCATGTCTTCACTTAACATGTACATTCCACCCTTTGGATTTACAGGAGCTTTCATCCTTCCCAATTCCTTTGAGTTGGGCTCATCCCATCCTCTTGTTACCTCAGATACATAACTTAAAAAATCCATGGCTTCTTCCGGATTCTTACTCATAAAATCTCCCCCACACATGGTTTCAAGAATTTGCTTCATGGAGGAAGACATTCCATCATAGAAATAGCTCACCAAGAGCCATGTATCAAAGCCATGATGAGGACAAGCATTGATGGCCTCCATATACTTTCCCAACATTCATGGAACTTCTCATTTTCTTTTGCAGAAAAGTTTGAGATTTGCCTCTTCAACCCATTGGTCCTATGGGTGGGGAAAAATTTCTTCAAAAACTCAGCCTGAAGATCAACCCAATTCCTTATGCTCCTTGGCCTTAAAGAATTAAGCCATATTTTTGCCTTGTCCTTCAAAGTGAAAGGGAATAGCTTGAGTCTCATCAAGTCTATTGAAGATCCTCCCTCTCTAAAGGTATTGCACACCTCCTCAAACTCCTTGATGTGGGCATATGGATTCTCACTCTCCATTCCATGGAAATTTGGTAGAAGGGGCACAATATGGGGCCTTATAATCAGCTGCTCAAGAGGAGGTATGATGCATGAGGGTGCACTCATCCTTGGTGGGTGCATTCTATCCCTCATGGATAGATATGCATTTGGATTACCCCCTTGACCTTGTTGAGAATTCTGATCCTCTTGTGGAGGGTCCATGATGTTTACACAGATATTCAACTCTATGTCTTGAGGATTCTCAATCCTTACTAATCTTCCCTCTTGGTCCCGAATCCAATAGGGCATGCACAAATCACTACTTACCTGAAAACAAAACAAAGACAACAAAAACAAAAGAAAACTAGAAGAAAGTTAAGGTTAGAAAGAAAACAAAAGAAATTCTACAATTAAAAGAAAGGAAATAAAGTTAATGACAAAGGAATTCACCAAACTTGTGACAAAAATCACAAGTAGCCTCTAAAAGGTTGTATCACTGTATTGTGGCACCATCCCCGGCAACGGCGCCATTTTGATTCACGGAAAATCCAGTCGGGTCATTTAATCAAAAACATTTATAAAACCTATGACCTCATACTAGTGTAGCAAAGCTACTATAGTATAGTGGCTCTAGGGTCAAACTCTAGGATGGGTTTTCATTCTACCAGTGATATACTCAAGATTAGAAATTGAATTTAATGATTTCCTTTGTCAAAAAACTTAAAGTTTAAAAGAAAATAAAAATTGTTTTGAAAGTGTTTGAACCTAAATTAACATAAACTAATTAAAAATGGAAGAAAGAAAGTTTCTCGGAGCTAAGGATTGCTAGGATCAAGTTTAGAATGCAAAGTGGAAAATTCCGGATTTTTCTCCTCGCATTGGGGATTTAACCTATAGTTATTTCCCGAACCGGTATAGGTTTAACAATGAAGATTTAATCCATAAAAATCAATAGAAATGGTAGTCAAGGTCCATTAATGGCTTTAGACACTATAGGTCTTCACCTTGAACCACTTTCCAATGGCTCGTATATGATAACTTATGGACTGATATGGATCTAGCAATAAGCATCCACAGAGACCTTAAGCTTACCATGTATTGGCCATTCAAAGTGATTCTAAGGGATTTAAAGAAAAACTTTGGATTTAAAAGCCATTTATGAACTTCAACTACCTGTATTTAAGGCACGAGCGTTTTCCACCTTTGCATCTAGACTTTTCACCTAGCTTCCTTCACTCCAAGAAACCAAGAGTTTAGCCTCTCATCCTCTGAGAAAACATCCTCAGAGGTTGTTTGGCTTCCAAGAAAAAGAAAATAGTAAAGAGAAAATAGAAAACGAGAGAGCTCTGTATATTTCTAAGTGTTAAGCATAACACGCGTGATACATGGCTTCAAGAGGTGATTTCCACCCCTTATATAGTTTTTACAAAAGCAAAGCTTGTGATTGGCTTGTTACAAGGAGAAGAAAGGAAATTACATAAAAAAATACTTAAGAAAATATCTAAAGTGGGGTCGGCAAAAACAGAGGAAGATTCGCACCACGCATGGGGTGTGCGAAATTTTCGCACACCTGAAGGGGGTGTGCGAGTGGTGTGCGAGTTTCGCACACCATTCGCACACCTGGAGTAGTTGTCTTCCGAAGGCCATATCTTCCTCGTTTCAGCTCCAAATCGTACACAGTTTGAAGCGTTGGATTTTTGACTTCCTGAGCTTTAAAACGGTATATAGCATGTAGAAAATGGACTTCGGAAAGTGCTCCAAAAGTGCCAAAGAAGACTACAGCTGCTGTCCTCTATTTTCCTCCTTGCTTCCCTTTGCTTCTCTTTGCTTTTCTTCTTTGGTTGGCTTGTCTTAATGATCCAAAAAGATGTCAAAACACTAAAACTAGCCACAAATATGATTAGAAGTCATTGCTAGGTCCTTAACATGCCAATTGGAATAAAGATGAAGAATTACTACACAAAAGTGCTTAAAACATAATGACTTAAAGGTGTAAAATAGCACTTTTTGGGTAGTAATCACCTGACCTCACGACTTGGAGTCATTTATGTCATCCACAACCCTTAGTTATTCATTGCATCTGGAGGCCTAAGCTCACGGGATCCTGAGTCATTCATATTATCCACAACTTTGAGTTGTTCATAGAATCTAAAGCTCTGAGCTATTCACAGCAACTAGAGCTCTAAGCTCACGACCATTTTTCATTCATGTCATCCACAACCCTGAGTTGCTCATGACCAAGAATCGTTTATATCATCCACATCCTAAAGCGATTGATAGCACCTAGAGGTTTGAACTCATAGGATCCTGAGTCGTTCATATCATTCACAACCTCAAGTAGTTCATAACATCCAAAACCATGAGCTCACGACGTTGAGCAACTCATGTCATCCATAAGCCTATGTTGTTCATAGCATCTAGAGCCCTAAGCTCATAACCTGGAGTCATTGATGTGAACCATATACTTCATTTGTTTATATCACCTAGAGCTCTACGATCAAAACCTTGAGTAGCTCATGTCCTCTACAACCCTGAGTTGTTTATAACATTAAGTGTCTTGTGCTCAAAACCAAGAATCGTTCTGATAATCTAAAGCCTTGAGCTATTTATAGCATCTAGAGACTTGAGCTCATAGAATCCCAAGTTGTTCATATCATCCATAACTTTGACTTGTTCATAGCATCTAGAGCCTTAAGCTCACAACACGACATCATTTATGTCATCCATATCCCTTAACTGTTCATAGCATCTAGAGCCTTGAACTCATGACTCGGAGTCATTCAGGTCATCCACAGCCTTGAGCTTTTCATAACATCTAAAGCCCTGAGCTCATGACTTCAAGATCTTCATGTCATCCATAGTCAAGAGTTGTTCATAACATCTAAAGCCCTAAGCTCACGACCTTGAGTTGTTCATGTCATCCACAACCTTGAGTTGTTCATAATATTTAGAGGCTTCTCCTCATGACCAAGAATCGTTCATATCACCTAAAACCCTAAGTTGTTCATAGTATCTAGAGGCCTAAGCTCACAAGATCCCGAGTCGTTCATATCATCCACAACTTTGAGTTGTTCATAGCATTTAGAGCCCTAAGCTCACCACATGAATTCGTTCATGTCATCCATATCTTGGAACTGTTCATAGCATCTGGAGCCCTTAACTCACGACCTAGAGTAGTTTATATCAACCATAGCCCTAAGTTGTTCATAACAAATAGAGCATTGAACTCACAACTAAGAGTTGTTCATGTCATATAGAGCCTTAAACTGTTCTTAACATCCAAAGCCCAGAGCTTATGATCTTGAGTCATTCATATCATCCATAGCCTTAAGATGTTCATAGAGCTCATGACTTGGAGTCATTCATGTTTCCACAGCCATGAGCTATTCATAGCATCTAGAGGCCTCAGCTCACAAGAACCCAAGTCATTCATATCATCCATAACTTTGACTTGCATAACATGGTGTCATTTATGTCATCCACATCCCTCAAATGTTCATAGCATTTAGGGAGTCGTTTATGTCATCCAAATCCCTAAACTATTCATAGCATCTCGAGCCCTTAACTCACGACCCATAGTCGTTCATGTCAACTATAGCCCTAAGCTATTCATAACATATAGAGTGTTGAGCTCACGACCTAGAGTTGTTCATGTCATTTAGAGCCCTGAGTTGTCCTTAACATCTAGAGCCCAGAGCTCATAATATTGAGTTCTTCATGTCATCCATAATCTTAAGTTGTTCATAGAGCTCACGACTCAGAGTCATTTATGTTTCCATAACCCTGAGCTATTCATAGCATCTAAAGGCTTAAGCTCACGGGACCCTGAGATATTCATATCATCCACAACTCTAAGCTATTCATAGCATCTATAGCCCCGAGTTGTTCATAGCATCCAAAGCCTTAAGCTCATGACCTTTAGTCATTCATGTCATCCACAACCCGTAGTTGTTCATGACATGTAGAGTGTTGGGCTCATTACTAAGAATTATTCATATCATCCACAACCATGAGCTATTTATTACACATAGAGGTATGATCTTATAGGATCTCATGTTGTTTATATCATCTACAACCCCGAGTAGTTCATAGCATCCAAAATCATGAGCTCACAACATGTATATTGACCACAACCTTGAGTTGTTCATAGCATCTAGAACCCTAAGCTCATGACCTGGAATCGTTCCTGTCATCCATAGTGCAAAGTTGTTCACAACATCTAGAGCCCTGAGCTCACGTCCTTAAGTCGTTCATGTCATCCACAACCCCGAGTCGTTTATAACATTTAGCGTCATAGGCTCATGACCAAAAATCGCTCATAAAATCCTCAGCCTTGAGCTGTTCAAAGCATCTAGACATCGTACCTCATAGGATCCCAAGTGCCTCATATCATCCACAACTCTAAGTTGTTCATAGAATCTAGAGCCTTGAGCTGACAACATAGAGTCAATCACAACCCTAAGTTGTTCATAGCATGAAGAGCCCTAAGCTGACGACCTTGAGTTATTCATGTCATTCATAACCCTGACTAGTTCATAACATTTAGAGCCTTGGGCTCATAACCAAGAATCGTTCATATCATCAACAACCCTAAGCTATTCATAGCTCCTAGAGGCTTAAGCTCACAGGATTCTAAGTCATTCATATTATCCACAACCTTAAGCTATTCATAGATTTTAGAGCCATGAGCTCAAGATGCGGAGCAACTCATATTATCCACAAGCATGAGATGTTGATAGCATATAGAGCCCTAAGCTTAAGATTCAGAGTAGTTCATATCGACTATAAATATAAGTTGTTCATAGCATTTAGTGCCCTGAGCTCAAGACCTTAAGTCATTCATGTCATCTACAGTCAGGATATGTTCATAAGATTTAGAGCCTTGGGCTCTTAACCAAGAATATTTCATATCATCCACAACCCTAACTTGTTCATAGCATCCATTGCCCTTAGCTCAAGACCCAAAGTAGCTCATATCATTCACAATCTTGAGTTGTTTCTAGTTTGTAAAGCCTTGAGCTCACAGCCTAGAGTCATTCATGTTATCCATAACCTTGAGTTGTACATAGTATCTAGAACCCTGCGCTCATGACCCAAAGTCATTTATGTTACCCAAAGCCCTAAGTTTCTCATAGCATCCAAAGCCTTGAGCTCACGGCCTAGAGTTTTTCATGTCATCTACAATCTTGAGTTCTTCATAGCATTTAGATCCGTGGATACACAACCAAGAATATTTCTTATCATCCACACCACTAAGTTGTTCACAGCATCTAGAGGCCTAAGCTCATATGATCTAGAATCTTTCATATCATCCACAACCTTGTGTTATTTCAAGCATCCAAGGGCCCAAGATCATGACCTGGAGTAGCTCATGTCATCCATAGTTCTAAGCTTTTCATAGCATCTAGAGCCCTAGGCTCACAACCTAAATTCTTCATGTCAACCACAACCTTGAGTTTGAGCTCATGACCCAGAGTCATTCACGTCAGCCATAGCTTTGAGTTGTTCATAGAATTTAGAGTCATTGGCTTAGGACTAAGAATCATTAATGTCATCCTCAACCTTGAGTTGTTCATAGCATCTAGACATGTGAGCTCATGGGATCCCAAGTCATTGATACCATCCACAACATTGAGTTACTCATAGCATCCATAGCCTTGAACTCACGACTAGGAGTAACTCATATCATCCACAACCCTAAGTTGTTCATAGCATTTAGAGCCCTGAGTTCACGACTAAAATTCATTGATATCAATCACAACCTTGAGTTGTTCATAGTATCCAAAGCCTTAAGCTCACAACATAGAGTTGTTCATGTCATCCATGACCCTAAGCTCATGACATAGAATCGGTCATAGTGTCCATAGTCTTAAAATGTTCTTAGCATCTAGAGGTTTGAGCTTATGGGATCCTGAGTCGTTCATATCATCAACAACATTGAGCTATTCGTAGCATCAATAACCGTAAGCTCATAACCTAGAGTAGCTCATGTCATCCACAATCTTGAGTTGTTCATAGCATCTACAACTTTGAGTTCATGACCTAGAGTCATTGATGTCAACCCTAACCTTAAGTTTTTCATAGTATCTAAAGACCTAAGCCTATGACCCAGAGTCCTTCATGCCATCCACAACCCTGAGCTATCCATGGCATCCAGAACCCTAAACTCACGACCTGGAGTTGTTCACATCAATAACAACCATGAGCTGTTCATAGCATTCAGAGCCCTAAGCTCATGACTTAGCATGATTCATGTCATCCACAACCCTGAGTTGTTCATTGCTTTTAAAGGCATGGACACATGACCAAAAATCATTCATATCATCCATACCCTTGAGCTTTTCATAGCATTGAGAGGCTTGAACTAATGAGATTCATAGTCATTCATATCATCCACAACCTTGAGTTGTTCATAGCATCTAAAGTCCTAATCTCATGACCTAGAGTCATTCATTTCTTGCACAACCCTAAGCTATTCATAACATTTAGAGTTATCATCTCATAACCAAGAATCATTCATGTCATCCTCAACATTGAGTTGTTTATAGCATCTAAAGGCCTTAGATCGTAGCATCTTGAGTCATTCATATCATATAGAACTCTGAGTTGTTCATAACATCTAGAGCCCTAAGCACATGACTCGGATTCCTTCACATCAACCACAACCTTAAGCTGTTCATAGCATCTAAAGCCTTGAGCTCATGTCCTAGAGTCATTCATGTCATCCACAACCCTGAGTTGTTCATGGTACTTAGGACCATAGGCTCAATACTAAGAATCATTCACATCATCCTTAGCCTTATGTTCTTCATAGCATCTAGAGGTCTTAACTCATAGGATCCCAAGTTGTTCATATTATCTATAACTTTGAGTTGTTCATAGCATCTAGAGCCCTGAGCTCACAACACAAAGTCATTCATGTCAACCATAGCCCTGAGTTGTTCATAGTATCTAGAGCCCTGAGCTCATGACCTGGAGTCATTCATGTTAACCATTGCCTTAAGCTATTCATAGCATATAGAGCCTTGAGCTCATAACCCGAAGTCATTCATGTCATCCACAACCATGAGTTGTGCATGGCATTTGGAGCCATGGGCAAACGACTAAGAATCGTTCATATAATCAACACCCCTAAGCTTTTCATAGAATCTCAAGGCCTAAGCTCACAAGATCCATAGTTGTTCATACCATCCACAACCCTAGGTTTTTCATAACATCCAGAGTCCTAAGCTCATGACCGAGATTCGTTCATGTCATGCACAACCCTAAGCTATTCTTAGGATTTAGAGTCACAGACTCATAACCAAGAATCGTTCATATCATCCTCAATCTTGAGTTGTTGATAGAATTTAGAGGTCTAAGATCATGGGATCCCGAGTCATTCATATCACCCATAACTTTGATTTGTTCATGGCATCTAGAGCTCAGAGCACATAACTCAATGTCCTTCATGTCAATTACAATCCTAAGCTATTCATAGCATCTAGAGCCTTAAGCTCATAACCTAGAGTCATTCATCTCATCCATAACCCTGAGTTGTTCATATCATTTAAATTCATAGGATCATGACCAAGAATTGTTCATATCATCCTTATCCCTAAGTTGTTCGTAGCATCTAGAGGCCTTAGCTCACAGGATCCTAAGTTGGTCATATCATCCACAACTCTGAGTTGTTCATAACATCTAAAGCCCTGTGCTTAGGACCCAAAGTTGTTCATGTCATCTATGGCCTTGAGCTGTTCATAGCATTTAGACTCATAAGCTCATGACCATGAATAGTTCATGTCATCCTCAGCCTTAAACTATTCATAGCATCTAGAGGCCTGAGCACATGAGATCCTTAGTCATTCATATGATCCATAACTCTGAGTTGTTCATAACATCTAGAGCCTTAAGCTCATAACCCAAATTCATTCTTGTCAACCACAACCCTAAGCTGTACATAGTATCTGAAGCCCTGACCTTACGACCTAGAGTCATTCATTTTAACCATAGCCTTAAGCTATTCATAGTATCTGGAGCCTTGAGCTCATGACCCGAAGTCAGTTATGTCCTTTGTAGCCTATAACTTTTCTTTTCATCTAGGGCCTTGAGCTCATGACTCGGAGTCGTTCACGTCAATCACAACCTTGTGTTGTTCATAGCATCTAAAGCCTTGAGTCCATGACCTAAAGTCATTCATGTCATCCATAGCCCTTAGCTCATGATGCAAAATTGTTCATCTAATCCACAACCTTGAGCTATGCATAACATTTAGAGGCTTGAGCTCAAGGGATCTCAAGTTGTTCATATCAACCATAATGTTGAGTTGTTGATAAAATCCATAGCTCTGAACTCATGAGTTGAAGTAACATATATCTGCCATGACCTTATGCTATTCATAGCATCAAGAGCCTTGAGCTCATGACTCAGAGTCATTCATGTCAACCACAACTCCGAGTGGTTCATAGCATCTAAAGCCCCGAGCCTACGACCTAGAGTCATTCATATCATCCAAAAATCTAACCTTTTAATAGAATTTAAAGCCCTAACCTCATGACTCAGAGGCTTTAATTTCATCCATAACCCTAAGTTGTACATAGCATTTAGGCTCATAGGCTCATGACCAAGAATCATTAATATGATCATCAGACTTGAACTATTAATAGCATCTAGAGGCCAGAGATCATGACATACTAAGTCATTCATATCATCCTCAACTATGAGTTGTTCATAGCATCTAAAGCCTTGAGCTCATGACCCAAAGTTGTTTATGTTAGCTAGAAGCCTGAGCTCATAACCCAGAGTCCTTCATGTCATCCATTGCCATGAGCTTTTCATGTCATCTAATGTCTTGAGCTCACAACATGGACTTGTTTAAGTCCACCATAGCCTTGAACAGTTCACAGGATCTAGAGCCCTCAACACATGACTCAAAGTCATTTATGTCATCCACGACTCTCAACTATTCATAGCATCTAAAGCCCTAAGCTCACAAGCCGAAGTCGTTCATGTCATCCATAGCCTTGTGTTGTTCATAGCATCTAGACTGTTGAGCTCACGACCCAGAGTCAGTCATGTCAACCATTGCCCTGAGTTGTTCATAGCATCTAAAGCCCTAAGCTCATAACCTAGAGTTGTTCATGTCATCCACAGCTTCGAATCATTCATGTCACCCATAAACTTGAGCTATTCATAGCATCTAGAGCCTTGAGCTCATGACCCCAAGTTGATTATGTTATACACAACTGTGAGTTGTTCATAGCATTTGAACCCTAATCTCACAACCTGGTATCCTTCATGTCAACCATAACCATGAGCTATTCATAGCTTCCAGAGTCCTCAATTCACGACCTGAGTCATTCATGTCATCCGTATACCTAAGATGTTCCTAGCATCTAAGGCCTTGAGCTCACAACCCAGAGTCGTTGATGCAAAGTAGAACCTTGAACTGTTCATCGCATCTAGAGCCTTGAGCTCATGGGATCCTGAGTCATCCATATTATCCATAATGCTAAGTTATTCATAGCATCTTGAGCCTTCAGCTCCCTACTTGAAGTAGCTCATATCATCCATAACCCTAAGTTACTCATAACATCTAGAGTCTTGAGCTCACATGTAAGAGTCATTCATGTCAACCACAATCGTGAGTTATTCATAGCACCTAGAGCCCTGAGCTCACCACCCTAAGTTGATCATGTCATGCACACACTTAAGTTGTTCATAGAATCTAAAACCCTCATCTCATGACCCAGAGTCATTCATGTCAACCACAACCATGAGTTGCTTATGGCATCTAGAGTGCTTAGTGCATGACCCGAAGTCGTGCATGTCATCCACTATAATGCGATGTTCATAACATCTAAGGCCTTAAGCTCACGATCGGGAGTCATTCATGTCATCCATAACCCTGATCTTTTCATGCCATCTAGAGCCCTAAGCTCATGACTCAAAGTCATTCATGTCATCCATAACCCTAAGCTTTCATTGCATTTAGAGCCCTGATCTCACAACCCAAATTCTTTATTCCCATCCACAATCCTTAGTTATTGATAACATCTAAAACCTTGAGCTCAAGACCCAGATTCGTTCATGTCATCCACAACCCTATGATATTCAGATCATCTCAATCCCTTGTCTTATGACCCAGAGTTGTTCATGTAATCTATAGCCCTAAGCTTTTCATAGTATCTAAAGTTGTAAGTTGATGATCTGAAGTTGTTCATTATGTCAAAAGCCCTAAACTCATGACCTAAAGTCATTCATGTTATCCATAGCCCTATACTTTTCCTAACATCTAAAGACTTCAACTCACAACTTGGAGTACTTCATGACATCCATAACCCTGAGTTGTTCATAACTTTTAGAACCTTAAGCTCATGATACAAAGTCGTTTATGTCATCTACAACCCTGATATGTTCATAGCATCTAAAGCCTTAATCTAACGACCTAGAGTCATTCATGTCAACCATAAGCATGAGTTGTTCATAACATCTAGAGCACTTATCTCATAACCCAAAGTTGTGTAAGTGAACTACTAGCCTGCGCTACAGAGTCATTCATGTCATCTCCAACCCTGAGTATTTTCAACCATCTAGAGTCCTGAGCTCACGACCCAGAGTCATTCATGTCATTTAGAGCCTTGAGCTATTCATGGCATCTAGAGCCCTAAGCCCATGACTTGAAGTCGTCTATGTCATCGACATCCCTAAACTGTTCATAGTATGAAGAACCCTAATCTTAAGATCCATAGTCGTTCATGACATCCATAGCCCTAAGTTGTTCATAGCATCTAGATGCCTTAGCTCATGACCCCAAGTCGTTCATGTCATCTACACCCTTGAGCCTTTCATAGCATCTAGAGCCCTCCTCTCACGACCTAGATTCATTCATGGCGACCACTACCCTGAGTTATTCATATCATCTAAATCTCTAAGATCATAACCCGAAGTCGCTCATGACTTAAATTCATTCGTATCATCGACAACATTAAGATTTTGGTACCATCTATAGCCCTGAGCTCACGACCTGAAGTTATTCAGGTCATCCATAGCCCTAATCTATTCATAGCATCGTAAGGCCTAAGCTCACGACACAAAGTCATTTATGTCATCCACAACCCTAAGCTATTGATAGAATCAAGGGCTCTAAGCTCACAACTTGGAGTTGTTCATGTGAACCATAGCCTTGAGCCGGTCATAGTACTTAGTGCCTTGAGCTCACGACATGAAGTCATTCATGTCATACCTAGCCCTCACTTGTTCATAGCATCTAGAGCCCTAAGCTCAGGACCTAGAGTTGTTCGTGTCAGCCATAACCCTGAGTTGTTCATAGCATCTAAAGCCCTAAGCTCAAGACTCATAGTCATTCATCTTAACCATAGTCGTGAGCTATTCATCTCATCTGGAGCCCTTTGCTCACAAGTCAAAGTCATTCAGGTCATCCAAAACCCATAACGTTTCATAGCAGCTAGAGCTTTGAGCTCACGACCTGTAGTCATTAATGTTAACCATAGCCCTAACTTGTTCATAGCATCTAAAGCCCTGAGCTCACAAGATCTCGATTCACTCATATCATCCATAACGTTATGCGATTCATAGCATCTAGAGCCCTAAGCTCATGACTCGGAGTAGCTCATGTATTTCATAACCCTAAGTTATTCATAACATCTAGAGCCCTGAGCTCATGTGCAAGAGTCGTTCTTGTCAGCCATAGCCTTGATCTCACTACCCGTAGTCATTCATGTCATCCACATCCTTGTGCTCATGACACAGAACCATTCATATCATCCACAACCCTTATGTGTGCATAACATTTAAAGGCATGAGCTAACGGGATCTGGATTCGTTCATTTCATCCACAAAGCTAAGTTGTTGATAGCATCCATGAACCTAAGCTCATGACCTACAATAGATCATATCATCCACATCCCTAAGTTGTTCATAGCATCTAGGGCCATGAGCCCATGACCTGGAGTTGTTCATGACCATAACCTTGAGTTATTCATAGATTCTAAAGCCTTGAGCTCATGACCTAGGGTCGTTCGTGTCATTCATAGCCCTGAGCTTTTAATAGCATCTAGAGCCCTAAGCTCATGACCTCGACTCAATCATGCCAACCACACCCTTAAGCTATTCATAGCATTTACCACTGATTCATGCCTAATTGGTGTCTCAGCTGATTCGTGTCCAGCTGGTGCTCCTTGATTGAGGGAGTAATCAACAAAATTTATAACCTATTACACCATATACTAGGGTAGCAAAGACAAAGCTACTATAGCATAGTGGCTCTAGGATCGTTCACTGGGATGGGTTTTCACTTTGCAAATGATATTAATTCAAATCTGAATTGGTGCCTTTTCATTTCAAGGTTAGCTTTAAAAGAAAACATAAAGATGTTTGAATGAAAAAGGTTTGGTTTTAAACTAACCAAAAATAGTAACTAATTTTACTTATAAAGAAAAGTGTTTCTTGGAGTTTCAGATCACTAGGCTCAGATTCCTCCTACAAAAAGGGAGTTCCGGTCACTTGTTTCTTTTCCTCGCATTAGAGAATTGACATATAGTTCCTTCTCCAACCGGTGTTGTACAGATGCTTCCCATTAATGGGTTCAAACACTAAATCCCTCTCACTGATGCAACTTGCAATGGCTCATACCTCTCACCTAGCACTTGCCATTCAAGGTGATCTTTAACCTTGGATTACCCATCAAAAGCTCGCAAGAGATAACTAATGGATGTCTCCTTGGAGTCCAAAAGCTTACCAAGTGTTGGCTATTCTAGAAAATCCTACCTTCAAGTCACCTCCCAGAGGCTGGCAAGGGGTAAACTAGTGAATCTCCATGGATGGAGATCACTTGCCTTACCAAGTGTTGGCCCAGGTGATTTAAAGGCGTTTTAAGTTAACTAAAAATATAAAAACCATTAACATGTCACACTTTCTCTTCATTAAAAACTAAAACAACAAAACTTCCAATTTATGCATGTGGAAACTTACCCAGCTTTCCTCACTCCAAGAGACGAAGAGTGATTACTACTCAAAATGTGCTATTTGATAGCTTGTAATTAGTCCTTTTAAACACTTTTGAGTAGTAGTTAGTGCCTTTTAACCCAATTAGCATGTTAAGGCTCCTTGCAATCAATTCTAATCAAATTGTGTAAGTTTTGGTGTTTTTGTTAGCTATTTGATCACCAAAGCAATATGAGATTGAGGAGAGTTACTTGGAATCCTTGGCAAAGCAATGGAAAGCTCAGAGGCATGAAGATCCAAAGCTTTGAAGTCCTCTGCCTTAAGCAAATCCGGGATGCAAGGAGGGGAAGCAAAGAGAATCCAGCCATGAAGCATTCTTGATGACAGTCATTTCAGCCACTTTTGGAGCACTTCATGATGTCCAATTTATGCATGCTATATATCATTTGAAAGCTTAGGAAGTCAACCATCCAATGCTTTAAGCCGTGTATGATTTGGAGCTGAAATGAGGAAGTTACAGCCTTTGGAAGACAACTGCTCCAAGCTGAAGGAAGGATTTAGCAAACTGTTGCGAAATCACCCTTTTGTTGCGGAATGATTTCGCAGCCTTTTTGCACAGTGCTATGGATTTCCCCTGTAGTTTCACGATGCGATGGAAGGCAAACACCACAAGATGAAAGCCAACTTCGCAGCGGTGCGGATTCAGCCTTTTGCTGCGAAGTGATTTTGCAGCCCTTCTTGTTCATCTGCGAAATTTCGCAGGCCTCAATTTCACCTGCGAAATGGTCCTTAGTGCTTCCCGATATTTGTAACCGACTCTTGGAGATATTTTTCATCAGATTTTTGTTGTCTAAATCCCTAAATTCTCCTTGTATCCAACCAATTATAGGATTCCTTAGTTTTTAAGTTAGGAAAATGGCTAAATATCCATGTAATAGCAATTAATGTAATTTGGATATAAATAGAGCCCGAGGAGCCTGTTCTGAGGGTGATGAACTTTTTGTAAAAGTTTCAAAGCAAGTAAAATACAGAGCTTGAGCTCTGCCTTACTTGATCAATTTGATTGTATTTTTCATTTACTTAGTTATGCACTCTCTGAGGAATTTTCCCCAGAGAATGAGTAACTAAACCTTTTAGTTCCTTGGAGTTAAGGTTGCCGGGAAAGGTTCCAAGTGCAAGAATCAGAAGCTTCGTGGTTTCAGCTATGAATGAAAAGAAGGTGTGTCCCGTGAATGGTTTCTATGTTTTTAGTTAACTTAAAATGCCTTGGAGTCACCTGGGCCAACACTTGGTAAGGCAAGTGATCTCCGTCCATGGAGATGCACTAGTTTACCCCTTGCGAGCCTCTGGGAGGTGACTTGAAGGTAGGATTTTCTAGAATTGCCAACACTTGGTAAGCTTTTGGACTCTAAGGAGAGATCCATTAGTTATCTCTTGCGAGCTTGTGAAAGGAAGTCCAAGGTTAAAGATCACCTTGAATGATAAAGGCTAAGTGAGAGGCTCGAACCATTGCAAGTTGCATCAGTGAGAGAATTAAAGCTGAAATCCAATTGTGGGATGCATTTGTGCAGCACCTATTAGAGAGTTGACTTTATGTTATTCTCTAATGCGAGAAATTGAACCAACTGACCGGAGCTATGCTATTGCATGAGGAACCTCCCCTGTGAACCTGAATCTCCAAGGAATACTTTTCTTCTTAAGTAAATTCCATCACTTGCTGTGTTGTTAATTTAAGTCTAAACCTTTTTCAACCAAAGTTTGTATTTTATTTCTTAAGCTAACCTTGAATGAAACAACACCAATTCACTTTGAATTGGTATCATTTTCAGTTTGAGTACCCTTCCCAGTGAACGATCCTAGAGCCACTATGCTATAGTAGCTTTTTCTTTGCTACCCTAGTTCATGGTGTAATAGGTTATAAATTTTGTTGATTACTCCCGCCATCAAGGAGCACCAGCTGGACACAAATCAGCTGAGACACCAATTAGGCATGAATCAAATGGCGCTGTTGCCGGGGAAGGTGTCAAGTTTATTGTGATACTATTTCAGTGTACTTGTGATTTTCATCACAAGTTTGGTAACGTTTCTTATGATTTATTAATTCTTTTTCTTTCTTTTCTACTTATTCATAATCTAAAGTTAGCTTTTAAATTCAGCTTAATTTTATTTTGTTTTTGTAGCCCTGTTTTCTTTTGTTGCACTGTATTTTCATTTTAGTTACAGATAGTTACTAGTTTTGTATGCCAAAGTGGATACGTGGCAGTGGAGGAAGGCTTGTTAAAAGTGATACACCTCATACTAAGGAATTGGAATTGGGCTTGAATATCATGGAAACTACACCTGAAGATCAGCATAGTCACCAAGGTCGTCAAGACAATCTCGATGAATTTAGATCAATGAGGGACCGCATGCATCCACCTCGTATGAGTGCACCGTCATGTATAATACCCCCTACAGAGCAGCTAGTGATTAAACCGTATATTGTTCCACTTCTACCAACTTTCCATGGGATGGAAAGTGAGAATCCCTATGCACATATTAAGGAATTTGAAGAAGTTTGTAATACATTCCAAGAGGGAGGAGCTTCAATTGATTTAGGTTTAAGTTATTTCCTTTTACTTTAAAGGATAAAGCCAAAATTTGGCTTAATTCTTTAAGGCCAAGGAGTATCCGTACTTGGACTGACTCACAAGCTGAATTCCTTAAGAAATTTTTTCCCACTCATAGAACCAATGGCTTGAAAAGGCAAATTTCAAATTTCTCAGCTAAAGAGAATGAGAAATTCTATGAGTGTTGGGAAAGATATATGGAAGCTATAAATGCATGTCCTCACCATGGTTTTGATACTTGGCTATTGGTGAGCTATTTTTATGATGGGATGTCGTCCCCAATGAAGCAACTCCTGGAGACAATGTGTGGAGGAGATTTCATGAGAAAAAATCCGGAGGAAGCTATGGATTTTTTGAATTATGTAGCTGAAGTTTCAATGGGATGGGATGAACCGACCAAAGGAGAAGTGGGAAAGATGAAGTCTCAACTGAATGCTTTCAATGCTAAGGCTGGGATGTATACTTTGAAAGAAGAGGATGATACGAAAGCAAAGTTTGCAGCTGTGACAAGAAGATTGGAGGAGCTAGAACTGAAAAAGATGCATGAAGTGCAAGCTGTTGCTGAAGCACCAGTGCAAGTGAAGCTATGTCCTAATTGTCAATCATATGAACACTTGGTGGAGGAATGCCCTACAATTTCAGCTGAAACGGAAATGTTTGGAGAGCAGGCAAATGTAGTTGGACAATTTAAGCTCAATAACAATGTGCCTTATGGAAATACTTACAACTCAAGTTGGAGGAATCATCCAAATTTTTCATGGAAGCCTAGAGCACCTCAGTACCAACAGCCAGATCAACCATCTCAACAATCTTCAAGTCTTGAATAAGCCATTTTGAATCTCAGCAAGGTAGTGGGAGATTTTGTTGGAGAACAAAAAGCCATCAATGCTCAATTTAATCAAAGAATTGACAGAGTAGAGAATACTCTAAACAAAATGATGGATGGAATGCAGAATGATATAACCCAAAGGATTGATAATCTCCAGTACTCAATATCAAGGCTCACAAATTTGAATACAGTGCAAGAAAAGGGAAGATTTCCTTCTCAACCCCACCAAAATCCCAAGGGTGTCCAAGAAGTAGAAAGCCATGAGGGAGAATCATCACAGATGAAAGATGTCAAAGCCTTGATCACTCTGAGGAGTGGAAAGAAAATTGAGCAGCCACCACCTAAGTCACATGTTGAACCAGAAGAAGAGGCAGTGAAAGGGGAGGAAATGGAAGACAAAAAGGGAGAGATCAGTGAAAAGAAACAGAACTGTGAATCACCAATGAATGCAAATCCAGAGAAGGAACTTCTGAAGGAAGAAATGCTGAAGAAATCAACTTCTCCTCCTTTTCCTCAAGCATTGCATGGGAAGAAGGGGATTAGAAATGTAGCTGAAATTCTTGAAGTATTGAGACAAGTTAAAGTCAATATCCCACTGTTGGATATGATTAAGCAAGTTCCAACATATGCAAAATTCCTAAAGGACTTGTGTACTATCAAAAGAGGGTTGACTGTAAATAAGAAAGCCTTCTTGACTGAGCAAGTAAGTGCAATCTTACAGTGTAAGTCTCCTTTGAAGTACAAAGACCCGGAAAGTCCTACCATTTCAGTCATGATTGGAGGAAAGGTAGTGGAGAAAGCTTTATTAGACTTGGGAGCTAGTGTGAATTTGCTTCCATATATTGTCTACAAGCAATTGGGACTTGGTGAGTTGAAGCCAACAACAATCACTCTATCTCTAGCAGATAGATCAGTAAAAATTCCCAGAGGAGTAATTGAGGATGTCTTGGTTCAAGTTGATAATTTCTACTATCCGGTGGACTTTATTGTTCTTGATACAGACCTGACTGTAAAGAAAGCTAATTTAGTTCCTATCATCCTGGGAATGCCATTCCTTGCTACCTCAAATGCAATCATCAACTGTAGGAATGGGCTCATGCAACTCACTTTTGGCAACATGACACTTGATCTCAACATTTTTTATATGTCTAAAAAGCAAATCATTCCGGAAGAAGAAGAGGGTCCAGAGGAAGTGTGTATTATTGACACTCTGGTAAAGGAGCACTGTAATCAGAATATGCAAGAAAAGCTGAATGAAAGTTTTGTGGATTGTGAGGAAGGTTTGTCTGAACCCCCTAATGAGCTTGCTACTTTACAAAGTTGGAGAAGGATAGAAGAGATTCCACCTTTGTTCAATAAAGAAGAAGGAGCAGATGCTGAAAAAGAGATCCCAAAACTTAACTTGAAGCCTCACCCGTGGAGCCGAAATACACATACCTTGAAGAAAACAACCAATGTCCTGTTGTAATATCTTCATCTCTGACCAGTCATCAAGAGAAGTGTTTACTGGAAGTTCTCAAGAGGTGTAAGAAAGCAATAGGATGGCAAATATCTGATTTGAAAGGCATTAGTCCTTTAGTTTACACGCATCATATATATATGGAGGAGGAAGCTAAGCCAATTCGCCAATTTCAAAGAAGATTGAATCCTCATTTACAAGAGGTTGTGCGAGCTGAGGTGCTGAAGCTACTTCAAGCAGGTATTATCTACCCTATATCTGATAGCTCTTGGGTGAGTCCTACTCAAGTGGTACCAAAGAAGTCAGGGATTACTATGGTTCAGAATGATGAAGGAGAAGAAATCACTATGCGCCTCACTTCAGGGTGGAGGGTGTGTATTGATTATAGAAAATTGAATGCAGTAACCAGGAAAGATCATTTTCCATTGCCATTTATTGATCAAGTGTTGGAGAGAGTCTCTGGCCATCTGTTCTACTATTTTTTGGACGGGTATTCAGGGTATTTTCAAATTGAGATTGCTGTGGAAGATCAGGAAAAGACCACTTTTACATGTCCATTTGGAACATATGCTTATAGAAGAATGCCTTTTGGTTTATGCAATGCACCTGCAACATTCCAAAGGTATATGTTGAGTATCTTCAGTGATATGGTGGAGCGAATTATGGAGGTTTTCATGGATGACATCACCGTATATGGAGGTACATTTGAGGAATGCTTAGTCAATTTGGAAGCGGTTCTTCACAGATGCATTGAAAAAGACTTGGTGCTCAACAGGGAGAAATGCCATTTTATGGTATATCAAGTTATTGTCCTTGGTCATATCATCTCTGAAAAGGGCATTGAAGTTGATAAAGCAAAGGTGGAGCTTATTTCCAAATTGTCATCCCCAACAACTGTAAAAGGAGTAAGGCAGTTCCTTGGCCATGCAGGCTTCTATAGGAGGTTTATCAAAGATTTTTCAAAGCTTTCAAAACCTCTTTGTGAACTGTTAGCTAAGGATGCTAAGTTTGTATGGGATGAGAGATGTCAAAATAGCTTTGATCAACTGAAGAAATTTTTAACAACAACTCCAATAGTGAGGGCCCCTAACTGGAAACTACCTTTTGAACTAATGTGTGATGCCAGTGACTTTGCTATAGGAGCTGTGCTTGGTCAAAGAGAAGATGGGAAGCCCTATGTGATCTACTATGCAAGCAAAACATTGAATGAAGCTCAAAGGAATTACACAACTACAGAGAAAGAATTGTTAGATGTGGTATTTGCCTTGGACAAATTTCGTGCTTATTTGGTAGGGTCTTTCATCATTGTTTTTACTAACCATTCAGCCTTGAAGTATTTATTGACAAAGCAAGAAGCAAAAGCAAGGTTGATAAGATGGATTCTTTTGTTAAAAGAATTCGATCTTCAAATCAGAGATAAGAAAGGAGTGGAGAATGTGGTAGCTGACCACCTCTCAAGGTTAGCTATAGCACATAATTCTCATGCCTTGCCTATTAATGATGATTTTCCTGAGGAATCACTTATGTTCCTAGTCAAAACTCCTTGGTATGCTCATATTTCTAATTATGTAGTTTCTGGTGAAATTCCAAGTGAGTGGAATGCACAGGACAGGAAGCACTTCTTTGCAAAAATCCATGCTTATTATTGGGAAGAACCTTTCCTTTTTAAATATTGTGTAGATCAGATCATAAGGAAGTGTGTGCCTGAAGAAGAGCCACAAGGAATTCTAACCCATTGTCATGAGAATACATGTGGAGGTCACTTTGCCTCTTAGAAAACAGCTATGAAGGTGTTGCAATCAGGGTTTACTTGGCCATCTCTGTTCAAAGATGTAGAAGATGTGATAGATGCCAAAGGCTTGGAAAGCTGACAAAAAGAAATCAAATGCCAATGAACCCCATACTAATAGTTGAGCTATTTGATGTATGGGGCATTGACTTTATGGGACCTTTTCCAATGTCTTTTGGTAATTCTTACATCTTGGTGGGGGTGGATTATGTTTCTAAATGGGTTGAGGCAGTCCCCTGTAAACAAAATGATCATAGAGTGGTTCTCAAGTTTCTGAAAGAGAACATTTTTGCAAGATTTGGGGTGCCCAAAGCTATAATCAGTGATGGAGGTTCTCATTTTTGTAACAAGCCTTTTGAAAGTTTATTAGCGAAGTATGGAGTGAAGCATAAGGTAGCTACACCTTATCATCCACAGACTTCCGGGAAAGTTGAGCTAGCAAACAGGGAGATAAAGAACATATTGATGAAAGTGGTGAGTACAAGTAGAAAAGATTGGTCTATTAAGCTTCATGATTCATTATGGGCGTATAGAACAGCTTATAAGACTATTCTTGGCATGTCCCCCTATCATCTTGTCTATGGTAAAGCGTGTCATCTCCTTGTGGAAGTTGAATACAAAGCTTGGTGGGCAATCAAAAAGCTGAATATGGACTTGATCAGGGCCGGGTCAAAGAGGTGCTTAGACCTTAATGAGATGGAGGAATTGAGAAATGATGCTTACATCAACTCCAAAGTTGCAAAATAGAGGATGAAGAAGTGGCATGATCAACTGATTTCTAACAAGGAATTCCAGAAAGGACAAAGAGTTTTACTCTATGACACAAGACTTCATATTTTTCCTAGAAAGCTCAAGTCAAGATGGATAGGTCCTTTCATTATCCATCAAGTACATGTCAATGGAATAGTGGAATTATTGAATTCCAATGGCAAGGACACCTTTAAAGTCAATGGATATCGTCTCAAGCCATTCATGGAGCCGTTCAAACCAGAAAAGGAGGAAATCAACCTCCTTGAGCCTCAAAAAGCTTAAGCAAAGAAGGGTTTGATGGACTTGGTTTCACCAAAGTCCAAAATTTTTGTAAATTTTGTAAATTTTAAAGTTTTATCTATGCTTTTAATCTTAATTTTTGATCTTAAATTGTGTGTTTTTATGTATTTTCATCTTTTTGAATGATCTCAGGTGGGAGAAAATTCAAAGGAAGAAATCGGAGCGAAAACATAGCAAAAAAAGGGGAGGAAAAGAGCTCTGCGAGATTTTGCAGCCAAAAAGGAATTCTCTATGAAATCGGCCTTTTGTTGCGAAATCAGTTCACAACACTTTTCAATCCTCTGCAAAAGTTTTCGCAACTGCGAATCCAAGATTGGCACACGAGTGCCATTCCGCAGCACAGGAGCCCCCATTTCGCAGCTGCGAAGTGGGCTGCGAACCACTAAGGCGTAAAAAGCCCCAATTCCGCAGCGATTTCTCCATTTCGAAGGATGTTTCGCAATTGCGAACCCGATTTTTGGCACATGAGCGCCATTCCGCAGTACAGTGACACCAATTTCGCAGCTACGAAGTGCGCTGCGAAAATGGTTTTCTCTTGCGAAACCCCCAATTTTGCTGTGGAATCGACTTTCTTATGCGAAACCTAAAAATGACCTTTAATATTCCGTTAGTCTTTATAAATATCAGTCATTTGGGCTGCGAAACCATTTTAGAAAGAGGAAAATTCGCAGCAACCGTCTCTTCACCTCCTCTCCATAGCCCGACGCCGCTAGCATCTCCGGTCGTTCCTTCCGATCATCTCCGCTGCCCAAACCTCGTCAGTTCGTAATGGCACGAACCAGAGGAGCTAAAACTTCCTCTCCGTCCAGCCGAAAGCCAGCGCCGCGTGAGGCGCCTGTTCAAGCATCACCCTCTGAGCCTCCACGGCCGGAAGTTGTTTCGCCTCATGTGAAGCCCACGCCAAAGAAGCGTTAGGCCAAGTTGACGTTGCAGACGCCTCCGGCGAGGCGCTATCTTACCAGGTCAGGGGGCCGTCCCCTGCAAAAATGAGCTAGAGTGGAAAGCTCGGAACCCATCGACTTGACAGGGCAGTCCCCTGTTCCATCTCCAGAGCCCTCTTCGGTGCCATCTCCAGCACCGCCGGCGAAGCCTCAAGCAAGCCAGCCGTCGCCTTCTGAGCCCCAAATTCCATCTGAAACAGCCCTTGAAGCGATACTCAGGCATCCAATGCTCACTCAGCCACCAATTGAAGGCAATTTGGATTGCTGAGCTCGGCCATTTCACTCCGAGTTGTACTTTGACACAGCCGCCTTCCAATTACGGCCAGAGCTTGAAGGGTCATTCCAATTGCTGCGAAGATATCGAATGGAGAAGCTGCTGACCCCGCGAGACTTCTTCTATCCTAGAGTAGCCATGGATTTTTATCAGTCCATGACTACTCAGCAGGTCAGAGATCCCACCTTAATTCATTTTACCATTGATGGTCGACATGGCATCCTGGGAGCTCGCCATATAGATGAGACTTTGCATATCCCATATGAGCCAAGCCACTTTGATGATTTTCGAGCTTGGGCTAATCCTTTTCAGCTGGAGATGGTGCATATCCTGTCTGGAGGAGCTTCCAGAAATCCATATCTGTTGAGGGGGGAACTTCCCCCAAGGATGTTTCTCATTGATGCGCTCTTGCGCGATAATATTTATCCACTCCAGCATTGGACCCAGAGAAGAGGAATTCTGTTGGAGGCTTTGTTCAGAATGTCTGAGGGATAATTTTTGGCCCTCACCACTTGATCATGGCTGCCCTTCCCTACTTTGAAGAGAAAGTGCATAAGAAGAAACTGCCAAGAGCTGATGCCATTCCACTTCTCTTCCCGAGGCTGCTATGCAAGATTCTTGAGCATTTGGGCTACCCATCAGAGCCTCAGTTGGAGCGAAAGAGGATATGTCGAGATGTGTTTACTTTCGACAAATGGAGCAACATGACAACATATAGGATGGAGCAGCCAGAGCTACCACCGCCAGCTTAGATTCCAGCTATTAGAAGAGCATCTCCAAGGCTTATACTTGAGGGTATACTTGTTGCCTCTCCTACTATAGCCAGGGCCCCTCCAGCAGCTCCAGCTTCATCACAACCTTCCTCATCAGCTGAGCCTAGGATGGCCATCCCTATTTCTGAGTATAGGGATTTATGCCAGGCATTGCAGACCTTGACAGTCTCTCAGAGCAGCCTTGCTCAGGAGATGGCATCCTTGAGAGCTCGCCAGGAGTAGATGATGACCACTCAGGCTCAGCATACTACTATCTTGAGGCAGCTTCAGCATCATCTTGGCCTCCCAGTAGCTGATGAGCATGTCACTCCTACCACTGCAGAGCCACATTCTCAGGCCACAGAGCCTCAGGCCTCTCATGAGTCAGCTGAAGAGGCGTAGCCATCTACTTAGTCGTCAGAGCCAGCACCATCCTCCTATCTGAACATATATATGTCTTTTATATATTGCTTTTATGTATTTCATTTTAGTTAGTCATATATGAATTCCCCCACATTTTGATATTAAATATGAGGATTGCTTGAATTACTTGTATTACTTCTTTTCCAACTGTACTCAAATGATTAAAGTAATACAAAGTCTAGTTTGTGTTAACTCTTAGCATTAATTTATTCTTATTTCCTTTGCTCACACCTTTTATTCTTTTTGAAACATGTGGTTTCTCCAATCAGTATTCGAAATTGATATCACTCAGGAGGTACCACTTCCTCCTTTTAATTTCAATCACCCATTTCACATTGAGGACAATGCTCAGCTTGGTTGGGGGGGGGGGGGGGGGGGGGGGGGGGGGGGGGGGAAATGAGGAAGGAAGTATGCTCAGTTGAAGGAAGTATGCTAAGTTATTTTGATAATTCAGCCTTGTATCGTAAATTAGTTATAGTTTTTTTTTGCTTGTTACTATAATCTCCATGGATTTTGAGGAAAAATTTTCAAATTAAAATAGGAGAAACTGAACTGTTGCTTTTCAACTAACTTAGAGTTTGGATTATGCTTGTTAAAGTGGTTCAATTGTTGAAACTTCTATTGAAATCAAGTTTAGTCCTTCCACTTTAAGCTATCCACACACTGTGCACAATAGATTCCTTTTATAAAATGAGAAACTATTTCCCCCTTGACTTAGAAAATTGTGGGACTTGGTATCTTTGACCTCATTTTAATAATATTGAGACACCTTAAGAAAGGCCAATGAGCCTTTGAAAAAAAAAAAGAAAGAAAGAAAGCAAAATGTTTGCTTGCCTTGAAACCCGAGCAAGGTTTGAAGGGTATATGGTGAAAACCTTTGAAACCTGGTGCCCTAAGCCTTCATTGGTTGGGAGTCACCGGCCTCAATGCTTGTTACAAGTGTGGATAGGTGGAGTTAGCATATGGTAGGCAAAAAGGGTATATGAAAAAGTCTGGGGCGAAATCCGAGGAGTTAGTGGTTGAAAGATCCTTAAAGCTTGATGCCCTAAACCTTAATTGGTTGGGAGTCATCGATGGACCCCCGTTACATGGACAATTCAAAAAAGGATGCCCCTTAAGCCTTGTACCTTCTATTGAAAAAAAAAAAAAAAGTGTGTGTTCTCTGTCTATTGAATTTGGTCAGTTTGCTAAGTGTTGAAAAGAGATAGGTTGGGGGGAGAGATTAGTTTAGCATGTTATATTCGGAAACTATCATCTTACACTTAGATTTTTGTGGAAGAATAAAGTTTGGTTCTTTGAAAGTGAAAATGATTTTAAAACTTCAATTTGCATAATGCATTCCCTTGATCAATGGTATTTAGCAAAGTTTTTGATAACTCTTGTTGGAATTTGAGTTTATATTTCTTTAATGTTCCATGTGAGATTTTGTTTAGTCATGCCACTTAAATATTTTTTGGAAGTGATTAGCATGATGTTGTAAATTATGGTAATTTTATTTTATTTTTCTCTCCTTCATTGCTAAGGGACTAGCAATATGTCGGTTGGGGGGAGTGATTACTACTCAAAATGTGCTATTTGATAGCTTGTAATTAATCCTTTTAAACACTTTTGAGTATTAGTTAGTGCCTTTTAACCCAATTAGCATGTTAAGGCTCCTTGCAATCAATTCTAATCAAATTGTGTAAGTTTTAGTGTTTTTGTTAGCTATTTGATCACCAAAGCAATATGAGATTGAGGAGAGTTACTTGGAATCCTTGGAAAAGCAATGGAAAGCTAAGAGGCATGAAGATCCAAAGCTTTGAAGTCCTTTGCCTTAAGCAAATCCGGGATGCAAGGAGGGGAAGCAAAGAGAATCCAGCCATGAAGCATTCTTGATGACAGTCATTTCAGCCACTTTTGGAGCACTTCATGATGTCCAATTTATGTATTCTATATGTCATTTGAAAGCTTAGGAAGTCAACCATCCAATGCTTCAAACCGTGTACGATTTGGAGCTGAAATGAGGAAGTTACAGCCTTTGGAAGACAACTGCTCCAAGCTGAAGGAAGGATTTAGCAAAGTGTTGCGAAATCACCCTTTTGTTGCGGAATGATTTCGCAGCCTTTTTGCACAGTGCTATGGATTTCCCCTGTAGTTTCATGACGTGATGGAAGCCAAACACCACAAGATGAAAGCCAACTTCGCAGCGGTGCGGATTCAGCCTTTTGCTGCGAAGTGATTTTGCAGCCCTTCTTGTTCATCTGCGAAATTTCGCAGGCCTTAATTTCACCTGCGAAATGGTCCTTAGTTCTTCCCGATATTTGTAACCGACTCTTGGAGATATTTTTTCATCAGATTTTTGTTGTCTAAATCCCCAAATTCTCCTTGTATCCAACCAATTATAGGATTCCTTAGTTTTTAAGTTAGGAAAATTGCTAAATATCCATGTAATAGCAATTAATGTAATTTGGATATAAATAGAGCCCGAGGAGCCTGTTCTGAGGGTAATGAACCTTTTGTAAAAGTTTCAAAGCAAGTAAAATACAGAGCTTGAGCTCTGCCTTACCTGATCAATTTGATTGTATTTTTCATTTACTTAGTTATGCACTCTCTGAGGAATTTTCCCTAGAGAATGAGTAACTAAACCTTTTAGTTCCTTGGAGTTAAGGTTGCCGGGAAAGGTTCCAAGTGCAAGAATCAGAAGCTTTGTGGTTTCAGCTATGAATGAAAAGAAGGTGTGTCCCGTGAATGGTTTCTATGTTTTTAGTTAACTTAAAACGCCTTGGAGTCACCTGGGCCAACACTTGGTAAGGCCAGTGATCTCCGTCCATGGAGATGCACTAGTTTACCCCTTGCGAGCCTCTGGGAGGTGACTTGAAGGTAGGATTTTCTAGAATTGCCAACACTTGGTAAGCTTTTGGACTCTAAGGAGAGATCCATTAGTTATCTCTTGTGAGCTTGTGAAAGGAAGTCCAAGGTTAAAGATCACCTTGAATGGTAAAGGCTAAGTGAGAGGCTCGAACCATTGCAAGTTGCATCAGTGAGAGAATTAAAGCTGAAATCCAATTGTGGGATGCATTTGTGCAGCACCTGTTAGAGAGTTGACTTTATGTTAATTCTCTAATGCGAAGAATTGAACCAACTGACCGGAGCTATGCTATTGCATGAGGAACCTCCCCTGTGAACCTGAATCTCCAAGGAATGCTTTTCTTCTTAAGTAAATTCCATCACTTGTTGTGTTGTTAATTTAAGTCTAAACCTTTTTCAACCAAAGTTTGTATTTTATTTCTTAAGCTAACCTTGAATGAAACAGCACCAATTCACTTTGAATTGGTATCATTTTCAGTTTGAGTACCCTTCCCAGTGAACGATCTTAGAGCCACTATGCTATAGTAGCTTTTTCTTTGCTACCCTAGTTCATGGTGTAATAGGTTATAAATTTTGTTGATTACTCCCTCCATCAAGGAGCACCAGCTGGACACAAATCAGCTGAGACACCAATTAGGCATGAATCAAAGAGCCTAGCCTCTCATCCTCTAAGGAAAAATCCTCAGAGTTTGGTTGGCTAGAAAGAAAAAGAACGAGAAAACAAAAATATATATGAAAAGCAGAGCAAGTGCTCTGTATTTTACTTCCTTGCCAAAACTATACAAAGGATGCGTCCTCGAGAACAAGCTCCTGAGAGCTATATATAAAGAAAATTACAAAACAAAATATCTGAGGTTATTCACCCCCTTTTCCAAACTTAATAACTAAGGAATCCTATAATTGGTGGGTTACAAGGAGAAAATGGGGATTTAGACACCAAAAATCTAAAGCAAAATATCCAAGAGAGTCGGTCGCAAATATCGGGAAACTTCAGGAGGAATTCCACAGCACTGTGCAAAATGGCTGCGAAATCATTTCGCAACAAAAGGGTGATTTTGCAGCCGTGCAAAATTCTTCCTTCATCTTGGAGGGATTGGCTTCCAATGGCTGTAACTCCTTCATTTCAACTCTGAATCATGTACCGTTTGAAGCGTTGGATTCTTGACTTCCTGAGCTTTGAAATGGTATATAACATGTAGAAAATGGACTTTGGAAAGTGCTCTAAAAGTGTGAAGGAAGACTGCAGCTGCTGTCCTCTATTTTCTTCACTCTGTTTTTCCTCTCTCCGTTGTTCTTTCCTTGCATACTTTGAACGACTTTGGCAAAGGGCTATGGAGCTACAAAGCTTGGTTCTTCATGAATTTGAGCTTTCCATTGCTTTTCCATGGATTCCAAAGAACTCTCCTCAATCTTGGATTGCTTTGGTGATAAAAAAGCTATCAAAAACACCAAAACTTAACACAATTTGATTAGAAATGATTGCAAGGGTCCTTAACATGTCAATTGAGTTAAAAGGAAATAATTACTACTCAAGAGTGTTTAAAAGAGTTAATTACAAGCTACCAAATAGTACTTTTTGAGTAGTAATCAACCACCCTAAGCTCATGACCCAGAGTTGTTCATGTTGTCTACAACCTTATCATTTTTGTAACATATCATTTTCGTATACCCTTGACCTGTTCAAAGCATCTAAAGGCCTAACCACATGGGATCTCGAGTCATTCAAATCATCTACAACCCTGAGCTATTCATAGCATCCAGAGCGTTGAGCAAATGATCGAGAGCATCTCATGTCATTTATAGTTCTGAGTTGTTCATACCATAAAGAGCCTTGAGCTAGTGACTTAGAATCATTCCTTTCAGCAACACCCCTAGGTTATTCGTAACATCTAAATCCCTGAGCTCATGACCCATAATTATTCAGGTCAACCACAACCTAGAGATGTTCATAGCATCTAGAGCCCCAAGCTCACAACTCAGATTCGTTCATTTCATCCACATCCATGAGTTGTTTATAGCATTTATAGCCCTCAACTCATGAGCTAGAGTCATTCATGTCAACCACAATCCTAAGTTGTTCATAGCACTTAGAGCCCTTAGTTGATGACCCAGAGTCATTCATGTCATCTATAACCCTGAGCTTTTCATAGGATTTAGAGCCCTATGGTCATGACCCAAAATCATTCATGTCATACACAACCCTGAGTTGTTCTTAGGTTTAAGAGTTGTGAGCTCATGACCGGGAGTCGTTTATGTCAACCACAACCCTAATCTATACATAGGATCTAGAGCCCCGAGTTCACAACTTGAAGTCATTCATGTCATCCATAACCTTGAGTTGTTCAACATATCTAAATGCTTTAGCTCACAACATGAAGTCGTTTATGTCATCCACAACCCTTATGTGTGGATAACATCTGGAGCAATGAGTTCACGAGATTTGGAGTAGGTCATTCATCCACAACACTGAGTTGTTGATAACATCCATCGCCTTAAGCTTATGACCTAGAGTAGCTCATATCATTCATATCCCTAAGTTGTTCATAGCATCTAGGGCCTTAAGCCCATGACTTGGAATCATTCTTGTAAACCATAACCTTAAGTTGTTTATAAATTCTAGAACCTTGAGCTCATGACCTAGAGTCATTCAAGTCATCCATAACCCTAAGCTTTTAATAGCATCTAGAGTCCTAAGGTTATGACCTTAAGTTGATCATGTAAACCACACCCTTAAGCTCACGACTCGATGTCATTCATGTCATCCATAACCCTAGCACTTTTATAACATGTAAAGCCCTAAGCTCATGAACCTGAGACATTCATTTCAACCATGGCTATGAGCTAGTCATAGCATCTATAATCATGAACTCATGACCTAGAGTCATTCATGTCAACCATAACCTTGAATTGTTCATAGTATCTAGATCCCTGATCTCACAACCCAAAGTTGTTAATGTCATCTATAACCATGAGTTGTTAATTACATTTAGAGCCATGGGATCATGACCAAGAATTCTTCATACCAACTACATCCATGACCTATTCATAGCATCTAAAGGCCTAAGCACATGGTATCCCAAGTCGTTCAGATCATTCATAACCCTAAACTATTTACAACAACTAGAGCATTGAGCTAATGATCAAGAGTAGCTCGTCATTCACAACCTTGAGTTGTTCGTAGCATCGAGAGCTCTAAGCTCATGACCTAGAATCGTTCCTTTTAATCACGCCCCTAGGTTGTTCATAACATCTGAATCCCTCAGCTCACGAACCATAGTCATTCATGTCAACCATAACTTGGAGATGTTTATAGCATCTAAAGCCCTAAGCTCATGACTCGGATTCGTTCATCTCATCCATAACCCTAAGCTATTCATAGCATCTAAATCCCTTAGCTCACGACATAGAGTCGTTCATGTCAACCATAGCCCCGAGCTATTCATAGCATATAGAGTCCTCGGTTGATGACCTAGAGTCATTCATGTCATCCACAACCCTAAGTTTTTCATAGTATTTAGAGTCTTGAGGTCAAGACCTAGAATCATTCATGTCATCAATAGCCCTGAGCTATTCTTAGGTTCTAGAGCCATGAGCTCACGATCGGGAGTCATTTATGTGAACGACAACCCTGATCTATACATAGGATATAGAGCATTGAGCTCACAACCTAGATTCATTCATGTCATCTACAACCCCAAGCATTTCATAGCATCTAGAGCTCTGACCTCACGACTTGGACTTTGTCATGTCAACCACAACCTGAAGCTGTTCATATCTTCTACAACCTTGAGCTCATGACCCACAGTCATTCATGTCATCCATAACCTTTTTCCTTTGTTCATAAAATCTAGTACCTTAAGCACATGACCCAGAGTCGTTCATGTCAACCATAGCCCCGAGCTATTCATAGCATATAGAGTCCTCGGTTGATGACCTAGAGTCATTCATGTCATCCACAACCCTAAGTTTTTCATAGTATTTAGAGTCTTGAGGTCAAGACCTAGAATCATTCATGTCATCAATAGCCCTGAGCTATTCTTAGGTTCTAGAGCCATGAGCTCACGATCGGGAGTCATTTATGTGAACAACAACCCTGATCTATACATAGGATATAGAGCATTGAGCTCACAACCTAGAGTTATTCATGTCATCTACAACCCCAAGCATTTCATAGCATCCAGAGCTCTGACCTCACGACTTGGACTTTGTCATGTCAACCACAACCTGAAGCTGTTCATATCTTCTACAACCTTGAGCTCATGACCTACAGTCATTCATGTCATCCATAACCTTTTTCCTTTGTTCATAAAATCTAGTACCTTAAGCACATGACCCAGAGTCGTTCATGTCATCTAAAGCCCTAAGTTGTTCATAGCATCTAAAGACCTAAGCTAACTACCTAAAGTCGTTGATTTCATCCACAACCCTGAGTTGTTCATAGCATCTAGAATCTTGAGCTCATGACCCTGAGTTGTTCATGTAAACAAAAGCCCTGACCTATTCATAGCAACTAGAGCCCTGAGTTGTGTGTAGTATCCAGAGCCCTCATCTATTCATAGCATTTAGAGTTATGGGCTCAAGACCAAGAATCATCCATATCATCCACACCCTTGAGTTGTTCATAACATCCAGAGCCCTAAGCTAGCGATGTAGAGTAGCTCATGTCATCCATAGTCCTGATCTATTCATTGCATCTAGAGCCCTCAGCTCATGGCCCAGAGTTGTTCCTCTTAACCATAGCTCTAAGTTGTTCATCGCATCTAAAGCCCTGAGCTCAAGACCTAGAGTTGTTCATTTAAACCATAAACCTAAGTTTCTTATAACATTGAAGGCCTTGAACTCACAACCTAGAGTTGTTCATGTCATCAACAAACCTAATTTTTTTCATAGCATCCAAAGCTCATAGCTCATGGCCCGAAGTCGTTCATGTCAAGCATAGTTCTGAGCTACTCACATCATCTAGAGCCTTGACCTCACGACCTAAAGTCATTCATATCATCCATAATCCTGTGTTTTTCATAGCATCTAGAACGTTGAGCTCATGACTTAGAGTCGTTCATGTCCTCTACAACTCGAAGTTATTCATAGCATTTAGAACCCTGAGGTCACAACCAGGAGGATCACATGTTATACATAACCCTTAGTTGCTCATATCAATAGAGCCTTCAGCTCATGATCGAGAGTCGTTCATGTCAACCATAACCTTGAGTTATTCATAGTATCTACAGCACTGAGCTCATGACTCATAGCTTTTTATGTCATTGATTGCTCTATGTTGTTCATAGCTTCAACAGCCCCGAGCTCACAACCCAGAGTCATTCATCTCAACCGTAGCTCAAATCTATTCATAGCATCTAAAGCCCTGAGTTCATGACCTAGAGTACCTCATGTCTTTCATAACCCTGAGCTATGAATAACATCTAGAGCTTAGAGTTCATGACTCAAAGTCTTCCATGTCAACCACAACCTAGAGTTGTTCGTATCATTCAGAGCCTTGAATTAAAGACCTAGAGTGGCTAATGTCATCCATAGCCTTGAGTTATTCATAGCATCTAGAGTCATGAGCTCACAATTCGGAGTCTTTCATACCAAGCACGGCCTAGAGTTGTTCATTGCATCTAGGGTCGTGAACACACGACCCAGACTTGTTCATGTCATCCACAACTCTGAGTTGTTCATAGCATCTTAAGCCCTGAGCTCACGACACATTGTTATCCATGTCAACAATAGCCCAATGTTGTTTATAAGATTTAGAGCCCTGAGCTCACAAACAATAGTATCCTATGTTATCCACAACACTTAGCTTTTCATAGCAAATAGAGCCTTGAGCTCACGATTAAGAGTCGTTCATGTTAGCCATCATCCTAAGTTATTCATAGTCTTTACAATGCAAAGCTCATGACTCATAATCATTCATGTCATTGGCAACACTAAGTTGTTCATAGCATCAAGAGCACTAAGCTCCCAAGCTGGAATCGTTCATCTCAACCATAGCCTAAAGTTGTTTATAGCATCTAGAGCCCTAAGCTCACGACCTAGAGTACCTCATGTCTTCCACAACCCTAAGCTATTAATGCCATATAGATGTTGTAGCTCATGACTAGGAGTCATTCATCTCGACCACAACCCAGAGTTGTTCCTAACATTTAGAGCCCTGAGCTAAAGACCTAGAGTGGTTACTGTCATCCATAGCCTTGAGTTGTTCATAGCATCTAGAGTCATGAGCTCACAACTTGGAGTCTTTCATGCTAAGCACAGCCTGGAGCTATTCATTGCATCTAAGGCCTTGAGCTCATGACCCAAAGTTGTTCATGTCATCAACAAATCTGAGCTATTCATATCATCTAATGCCCTAAGCTCACAACACATATTCATTCATGTCAACCACAACCCAACGTTGTTCATAGCATTTAAGGGCTTGAGCTCACAATCAAGAGTTGTTCATGTCAACCATAACCCCAAGTTTTTCATAGTATCTATAGCACTAAGCTCATGACTCGCAGTTTTTTATGTCATTGACAGCTCTAAGTTGTTCATAGCATCAAGAGCCTTAAGCTCATGACCCTGAGTCGTTCATGTCAACCATAGCCCAAATCTATTCATAGAATCTAATGCCCTAACCTCATGACCTAGAGTAGCTCATGTCATCCACAACCTTAAGCTATTAATAGCATCTAGAGCTTGGAGCTCATGATTCAGAGTCATTCATGTCAGCCACAACCCAAAGTTGTTCATAGCATTTAAAGCCCTGAGCTCAAGACCTAGAGTGGTTAATGTCATCCACAGCCTTGAGTTGTTCATAGCATCTAGAGCCATGAGATCACAACTCGGAGTCTTCCATGCCAAGCATAGCCTATTGTAGTTCATTGCATCTAGGGCCTTGAGCTCACGACCCAGAGTTGTTCATGTCATCCACAACTTTGAGTTGTTCATAACATCTTGAGCCCTGAGCTCATAACATAAAGTCATTCATGTCAAACATAGCCTAATGTTGTTCATAGCATTTAGAGCCTTGAGCTCATAAGCAAGAGTACCCCATGTTATCTATAGCCCTTAGTTGTTCACAGCAACTATAGCCTTAAGCTCACGATCGAGAGCCATTCATGTCAACCATCACCTTAAGTTGTTCATAGTATTTACAGCACAAAGCTCATGACTCATAGTATTTCATAACATTGAGAACACTAAGTTGTTCAGAGCATAAAGAGCACTGAGATACCGACTCGGAGTCGTTCATCTCTACCATAGCCCAAAGGTTTTCATAGCATCTAGAGCCTGGAGCTCACGACTCGGAGTCTTTCATATCAACCATAACCCAGAGTTGTTCATAACATTTAAAGCCCTAAGTTCAAAACCTAGAGTGGCTAATGTCATCCATAACCATGAGCTGTTCATAGCATCTAGAGCCATGAGCTCACAACTCAAAGTCTTTCATGCCAAGCACAACCCAGAGTTGTTCATTGCATCTAGGGCCTTAAGCTCACGACCCAGAGTTGTTCATTGTACTTAGAGTCCTGAGCTCACAACCAAGAGTATCCCATGTTATCCACAACCCTTAGTCGTTCATAGCAACTAGAGCCTTAAGCTCACGATTTAGAGTGATTCATGTCAACCATCACCCTAAGTTGTTCATAGTATTTACAGCACAAAGCTCATGACTCATAGTATTTCATGTCATTGAGAACACTAAGTTGCTCATAGCATAAAGAGCACTGAGCTACCGACTCGGAGTCGTTCATCTCTACCATAGCCCAAAGGTTTTCATAGCATCTAGAGCCTGGAGCTCACGACTCGGAGTCTTTCATATCAACCATAACCCAGAGTTGTTCATAACATTTACAGCCCTAAGCTAAAAACCTAGAGTGGCTAATGTCATCCATAACCTTGAGTTGTTCATAGCATCTAGAGCCATGAGCTCACAACTCGGAGTCTTTCATGCCAACCACAACCCAGAGTTGTTCATTGCATCTAGGGCCTTAAGCTCACGACCCAGAGTTGTTCATTGTACTTAGAGTCCTGAGCTCACAACCAAGAGTATCCCATGTTGTCCACAACCCTTAGTTGTTCATAGCAATTATAGCCTTAAGCTCACGACTTAGAGTGATTCATGTCAACCATAACCCTAAGTTTTTCATAGTATCTACAGTGTTGAGCTCATGACTTGTAGTTTTTTATGTCATTGACAACTCTAAGTTGTTCATAACAGCAAGAGCCCTGAGCTCATGAGCCAAAGTCGTTCATCTCAACCATAGCCCAAAGTTGTTGGTAACATCTAGAGCCCTTTGCTAATGACCTAGAGTACCTCATGCATTCCATAACCTTGAGCTATTAATAGCATCTAAAGCCTAGAGCTAATGACTCGGAGTTGTTCATGTCAACCACAACCTAGAGTTGTTCATAGCATTTAGAGCCATAAGCTCAAGACCTAGAGTGGCTAATGTCTTCCATAGCCTTAAGTTGTTCATAACATCTAGAGCTATGAGCTCACAACTTGGAGTCTTTCATACGAACTATAGCCTAGAGTTTTTGATTGCATATAGGGCCTTGAACTCATGACCCAAAGTCATTCATTTCATCCACAACTCTAAGTTGTTCATAGAATCTTGAGCCCTAAGCTCATGACCTGAAGTTGTTAATGTCAACCATAAGGTAAAGTTGTTCATAACATCTAAAGCCATAAGATCACAAGCCAGAGTTGTTCATGTCAACCACTACCCAATGTTGTTCATAGCATTTAGAGCCTTGAGTTCATGACCCAGAGTAGCCCATGTTATCCACAACCCTCATCTATTTATAAGAACTAGTGCCCTGAGCTCACGATTAAGGGTTGTTCATGTCAACCACAACTCTGAGTTGTTCATAGTATCAAAAGCCCTTAGCTCATGACCCATTGTCTTTCATATCATCAGTAGCCCTTAGTTGTTCATAGCATCAAGAGCCTTAAGCCCACGACCTGGAGTCATTCATGTCAACCACAGGTTAGAGTTGTTCATAGCATCTAGAGCCATGAGCTCAAGACCAAAAGTGGCTGATGTCATCTACAACCCTAAGATATTCATTGCATCTAGAGTCATGAGCTCACAACCTAAAGTTTTTCTCGTCAACCCCGACCAAGAGTTTTCCATTACTTTTAGGGCCCTAAGATGACGAATTAAAGTCATTCATGTTATCCACAACCCTAAGCAGTTCATTGAATCTAGAGTCCTAAGCTCATGACCTGGAGCATTTCTTGTCATCGACAACCCTGAGCACTTCATAGCATCTAGAACACTGAATTCAGGACCCAAAGTTGTTCATGTCACCCATAACCTAAAGTTATGCATAACATCTAAAGTGTTGAACTCACGACCAAGAGTGGCTAATGTCATCAATGGCCCTAAGTTTTTCATAGCATCTAAATGCCTAAGCTAGAAACTTAAACTCATTCATGTCAACCACAACCTAGAGTTGTTTGTTAATAGCATCTAGAGCCCTGAGCTCATGACCCAAAGTTATTCATGTCAACCATAACCCAGAGTTGTGCATAACATCTAAAGCCCTAAACTCATGACTGAGAGTGGCTTATGTCATCAATGACCTTGAGTTGTTCATAGCATCGAAAGGCCTGAGCAAGCGACTTAAAGTCCTTCATGTCAACCACAACCTAGAGTTGATAATAGCATCTAGAGCCCTAACCTTAAGACATAAAGTGGCTCATGTCATCCATAACCCTGAGTTGTTCACAATATCTAGAGCTCTAAGCTCATGACTGAGAGTCATTCATGTCATCCACAACCCTGAGCTGTTGATAGAATCTAAAGCCTTGAGCTCATGACCTTGAGTCTTTCATGTCATCAACAACCTTAAGTTATTCATAGAATCTTGAGCCATGAGCTCAAAACTTGGAGTCTTTCATGTTATCGACAATCCTGAGTTGTTCATAGCATCTAGAGCCCTGATCTTATGACTTAAAGTCGTTCATGTCAACCATAGCCCAAAGCTATTCATAGCATCTAAAGCCCTAAGCTCACAACCCCAAGTGGGTAATGTCATCAACACCCCTAAGCTATTCATATCATTTAAAGCCTAAAGCTTATGACCTAGATTCATTAATGTCAGTCACAACCAAAAGCTATTCATAACATATAGAGCCCTAAGCTTAAGACTAATAGTGGTGCATGTCATCTACAACCTTGAGCTGTTCATGGCATCCAGAGCCTTGAGCTCACAACCTAGAGTCTTTCATATCAACCATAACCCAGAGTTATTCATTACATTTAGGTTCTTAATTTGACAACCTAGAGATGTTCATGTCATCCATAATCCTGAGATGTTCATAACATCTAAAGCCTTGAGCTCACGACCCAGAGTGGTTTATGTTAACCACTGCCTAGAGTTGGTCATCGCATCTAGAGGCCTGACCTCACGTCCCAAAGTAGCTTATGTCATCAATAGTCCTGAGCTATTCATAGCATCTATAGCCTTGAGCTAACGATCTAGATTTGTTCTCGTCATCCACAACTTAGAGCTATTGATAGCATCTATGGCCCTAAGCTCACAACTTAGAGGAGCTCATGTCATCCACAAACCTTAGTTGTTTATCGCATTTAGAGACATAAGCTCATGACTTGGAGTCACTCTTGTTATCCATAGCCCTGAGTTGTTCATAGGATCAAGAGCCTTGAGCTTGCGAACCATAGTCTTTCATATCATCAATAGCCTTGAGTTGTTCATAGCTTAAAGAACATTGAGTAAAGAGCCCATAATCATTCATGTCAACCATAACCTAGAGCTATTATAGATCTTGAGCTCACGACTTAGAGTAGCTTATTTTATCCACAACCTTGAGTTGTTAATAGTATCCAAAGCCTTGAGGTCATGACTTGGAGTTGTCTAGGTTAACCACAACCTAGAGCTATTCATAGCATCTAGAGCCTTGAGTTTTTCATACATAGAGTGGCTCATATCATCCATAGTACTGAGTTGTTCATAGCATCAAAAACTTTAAGCTCATAACATGTCCTCTTTCATGTCATCCATAGGCCTAAGCTATTCATAGCATCAAGAGCACCGAGCACAGGAGCTGGAGTCATTAATGTCAACCCCAACCCAAAGTTGTTCATAACCTCTAAAGCTCTCAGGTCATGACATAGTGTTACTCATGTCATCAACAACCTAAGTTGTTATTAGCATCTAGAGGCTTGACCTAACAACCCAGAGTCGGTTATGTTAACCACAACCTAGAGTTGCTCATCGCATTTAGAGCTTTGAGCTAAAGACATAAAGTGGTTCATGTTGTCCAAAGCATTGAGCTATTCATAACATCTAAAGCATAGAGCTCACGACCTAGAGTCTTTCATGTCAACTAATGCCTAGATTCGTTCATTGCATCTAGGTAGTTGAGCTTATGACTCAGACTTGTTCACGTTATCCACAGCTTTAAGTTGCTCATAGAATCTAGAGTTCTAAGCTCACGAACCAAAGTCTTTCATGTCATTGACAGCCTTGAGTTGTTCATAGCATCTAAATCCCTAAGCTCATGAGCTGGAGTTGTTCATGTCAACCACAACCCAAATCCATTCATAGCATCTAGAGCTCTAAGCTCATGACCCAGAGTCTTCTATGTCAACAACAACCTAACATTGTGCATTGCATCTAGGGCCTTGAGATCATGACACAGTTTCATTCATATCATCTATAACACTAAGTTGTTCAAAGAATCTAGACCTCTAATCTCACGATCCGGAGTCTTTGATATCATTGAAAGACTTGAGTTATCCATAGAATTTAGAGCCTTGAGCTCATGACCTAGAGTCTTTCATGTTATTGATAACCCTAAATTTTTTATAGCATCTAGAGCCTTAAGCTCATGACCTAAAGTTGTTCATGTCAACTACAGCCCAGAGGTGTTCATAGCATTTAAAAGCCTCATCTCACAACCCAGAGAGGCTCATGCCATCAATAACTATAAGCTATTCACAATATCTAATGCCCTTAGCTCATGACCTAGGGTGGTTCATGTCAACCATAGCCCAGAGTTGTTCATAACATCTCGAGTCTTGAGCTCAAGACCCAAAGTGACTCATGTCATACACAATCCTGAGTTGTTCATAGCATTTAGAGTTGTGAGCTCATGACTTAGTGTTTTCATCTCAAACACAACCCAGAGTTGTGCATTGCAGCTAGGGCCTTATGCTCACAATCCAACCATTGATATCATCCACAAAAATAAGTTGCTCATAGAATCTAGAGCACTAAGCTCATGACTAAGAGTCTTTGATGTCATCATTAGCCTTGAGTTGTTCATAGAATCGAGAGCTTTGAGCTCACGACTCAGAGTCGTTCATGTCAATCATAACCCAAATCTATTAAAAGCATATAAAGTTCTAAGCTTGTGACCCACAGTCACTCATGTCAGTGACAGATCTGAGCTATTCTTAGCATCTCAAGCCCTATGCTCACGACCTAAAGTTGTTCATGCTAACCATAACCGCATCGCAGAGTAATTCATATTATGTAAAGCCTTGAGTTCATGACCCAGAGTCTTATATGTCAACCAAAACTTAGAACTTTTCATTACATCTAGGGCCTTGAGTTGATGACCCAAATTCTTTCATGTCATCCATAGCCTTGAGATGTTCATAACATCTAAACCCTTGAGTTCACGACCCGGAGTCGTTCATGTCAATCACATCCCAAAGTTGTTCATAGCATCAAGAGCCTTGAGCTCAAGACCCTGAGGAGCTCATGTTATCCATAGCCTTGAGTTGTTCATAGCAATTAGAGCCTTGAGATCACCACCCAGAGTAGGTCATGTCATCCATAGCCTTCAACTATTCATAGCATTAAGAGCCCTAAGCTCACGACCCAAAGTCTTTCATGTCATTGACAATCCTAAGTTGTTCATAGCATCAAGAACCCTGAGCTCATACTTAGAGTTGTTCATGTCTATCACAACCCAAAGTTATTCATAGCATCTAGTGCCCCGAGTTCATGAAATAGAGTAGCTTGGGTCATTTAGTGCCCTAAGCTGTTAACACCATCTGGAGCCTTGAGCTCACAACCCAGAGTTGTTCATGTCAACCATAACCCAAAGTTGTTTATAACATCTAAAGTGTTGAGTTGAAGGCCTAGAGTGGCTCATCTCATCTACAACCCTGAGTTGTTCATAGCATCTAGAGCCTTGAGTTCACGACCTAAGGTCCTTTATGTATGTCAACAACAACCTATAATTTTTCATTCAATCTAAGGCCTTATGTTCACAACCTAGAGGTATTCATGTCATTCACCGCCCTAAGCTATTTATAGCATCTATAGCCTAGAGTTCATGACCCAGAGTGTTTGTTGTCATTGATAGCCCTAAGCTTTTCATAGCATATAGAGCCCTAAGTTCATGACATGAAGTCGTTCATCTCAACCATAGCTTAGAGCTGTTCGTAGCATCTAAACGCTTAAGATCATGCCCAAGAGTCGCTTATGTCATCAACAACCTTGAGTTGTTCATAGCATCTAAAGCCATGATTTGAGAACCCAAAGTCATTCATGTCAACCATAAGCCTAAGCTATTCGTAACATCTATAGCCCTAGCCTCAAGACCTAGAGTGGTTTATGTATTCCACATCCTTGAGTTGTTCATAGCATCTAGAGCCTTGAGCTCGTGACTTAAAATCTTTCATGTTAACCATAACCTAGAGTTGTTCATTACATCTAGGGCCTTGAGCTCACGACCTAGGGTCTTTCATGTCATGCACAACCTTGACCTATTCATAGAATTTAGTGCGCTGAGCTCACGACCCATAGTCTTTCATGTCATATATAACTCTCAGCTATTCATAGCATCTAGAGACCTGAGCTGACGACCTGGAGTCATTCATGTATACTAGAGCCCTGAGTTGTTCATAGCCTCTAAAGGCTTAAGCATAAGACTTAGAGTGGCTTATGTCATCGACAATCCTGATCTACTCAAAGCATGTAAAGCCCTAAGCTCATGACCCCGAGTGTTTCATGTCAACCACAACCCATAGTTGTTCATTGCATCTAGGGCCCCGAACTCTTGACCTAGTCATTCATGTCATCCATAACCTTGAGCTATTCATTATATTCACTAGCCTTCAACTCATGACCCAGAGTCTTTTATATCATCAATAACCCAAAGCTATTCAAAGCATTTAAAGCCCTGATCTCACAACCCAGAGTGGTTCATGTCATCGAAAGCCCTGAGTTGTTCATAACATCTAAAGCCTTAAGCTCATGACTTGGTGTCTTCCATCTCAACCATAGCCTAACATAGTTCATAGCATCTAGAGCCTTGAGCTCAAGACCCAAAGTCATTCATGTCATCCACATCCTTGAGATGTTCATAAAATCTAGAGGCTTAAGCTCACAACTTGGAGTCATTCATGTAAACCACAACCCAGAGTTGTTCATAGCATCTAAAGCCCTGAGCTCACAACTCAGAGTGGCTCATGCCATTGACAACCCTAAGCTCTTCATAACATCTAAAGCCCTGAACTTATGACCTAGAGTTGCTCATGTCAACCACAACCCTAATATGTTCATAGTATCTATAGCCCTGAGCTCACAACCCCATGTTATTCATGTCAACCACAACCTTAAGATGTTCAAAGTATCTATATGCCTTAGCTCACAACCCCAAGTCATTCATGTCATGCACAAACCTGAGGTGTTCATAGCATTTAGAGCCCTAAGCTCATGACCCGGAGTCTTTCATGCCATCAACAACCCTAAGTCATTCATAACATTTAAAGCCCAATCCTCACTACCAAGAATTATTCAAGTCAACCATAGCCTAGAGTTTTTTATAGCATCTGGAGCCTTAGGTTCACAACCTAGACTAGATCATTTAATCTACAGCCCTAAGTTGTTCATAACATTAAGAGCTCTGAGCTCACGACCCATAGTGTTTCATGTCATTGACAATCCTAAGTTGTTTATAGCATTAAGAGACTTAAGATCATGATTGAGAGTCGTTCACATCAACCAAAGCTGACAGCTGTTCATAGCATCTACTGCCCTGAGCTCACAACCCAGAGTAGCTGATGTCATCCACAACTGTAATCTATTAATAGCATTTAGAGCCTTGAGCTCATGACCCAAAGTTGTTCTTGTTAGGCACAACCCAGAGTTGTTCACAATAGCTCATGTTATCCACAACCCACAATGGTTCATAGCATTTAGTGCTTTGAGCTCATGACCCTAAGTTATTCAAGTCAACCACAGCTTCAACCTATTCATAGCATTTAAAGTCTTGATATCACAACCTAGAGTAGTTGATGTTATCCATAGCTCGGAGCTATTCATAGCATTTAGAGCCCTGAGCTCGCAACTTAGAGTAGCTAATGTCAACCACAATCTTGAGCTGTTCATAACATCAAGAGCCCTGAACTGAGGACCCATAGTCTTTTATGTCATCAACAACCCTAAGTTGTTAATAGCATCTAAAGCTCTGATTTCCAGATTGGGAGTTGATCATGTCAACCATAGCATAGAGTCGTTCATAGCATCTAAAGCTTTGAGATCAAGACCAAGAGTCATTCATGTCATCCATAATCCTGAGCTCTTCCTAGAATCATGAGCCTTAAGCACATGACCCAAAGTCTTTCATATCATTGACAACCCAGACTTGTTCAGAGCATTTAAAGCCTTGATCTCAAGACCTAGAGTGGCTCATGTCATTGGAAGCCCTAATTTGTTCATAGCATCTAAACCCTTGAGCTCATAACTTGGTGTCGTTCATGTCAACCACAACTTAGAGTTGTTCATAGCATCTAGAGCCTAGAGCTCAAAACCTAGAATCGTTCAAGTCAGCCACAACCTCAAGTTGTTCATAGCATCTAGCGCCAAGAGCTCACGACCCAAAGTAGCTAATGTGATCCACAACCCTAAGCTATTTCTAGCATCTAAAGCCTTAAGCTCATGACTGAGAGAAGATCATGTCATCCACGACCTTAAGTTGTTCACAACATCAAGAGCTCTAAGCTCACGAACTATAATCTTTCATGTCATCGATAACCCCGAGTTCTTTATAACAATAAGAGGCCTAAGCTCATGACCTAGAATAGCTCATGTCATGCACAATCCTGACCTATTCATAACATTTAAAGCCTCGTGATCACAACTCCAAGTCGTTCATATCGATCACAACAGAGAGTTCTTTATAGCATCTAGAGCCTGAGCTCACGACCCAATGTAGCTCAAGTCATCCACGGCCTTAAGTTGCTTATAGCATCTAAAATCCTGAGCTCTTAACCCAAAGTCATTCATGTCAACCGTAGCTCCAAGTTGTTCATAGTATCATAAGCCTTGAGCTCACGACCTGGAGTCATTCATGTCAACCATAACCCATAGTTGTTCATAGAATTTAAAGCCTTAAGCTCACGACCCACAATTGTTCATGTCATCGATAGCCCCAACCTATTCATAGTATCTTAAACTTAAGCTCAAGGGATTCTAAGTTATTCATATCATCCAGTACTTAGAGAGCTGCTCATAGCATTTACAAACCTAAGCTCATGACCCAAACTTGTTCATGTCAACCACAACCTTGAGGTGTTCATAGTATCTTAAGTCATGAGCTAATGACCTAAAGTCATTCATGTTATCCATAAACCTGAGTTCATGAAATAGAGTCATTCATATCATCCATATCCTTGTGCTGCTCATGGCATTTAGAGGCTTGAGCTCACGGGATCCCTAGTTGTTCATATCATCCACAATGTCGAGTTGTTGAAAGCATTCATATCCCTGAGCTCATGACCTAGAGTGGCACATATCATCCATAAGCTTAAGCTATTCCTAGCATCTAGAGCCCTAAGCACACAACTCAGAGTTTTCATGTCATCAACAACCTTGAGCTATTCATCGTATTTAGACCCCTAAGCCCATGACATAAAGTCGTTCAAGTCATCATATGACTTAGGCAATTCATAGCATCTAGAGTTGTGAGCTCATGACCTAGAACCATTATATTATCCACAACTCTGAGCTATTCATAAAAATTAGAGCCATAAGCTCATGACCAAGAATCATTCAGATTATCCATAGCTCTAAGTTATTCATAGTATCTTGTGGCCTGAGCTCACAGGATCCTAAGTCGTTCATATCATCTAGAACTTTGAGTTGCTCATAGCATCCAGAGCCTTGAGCTCACGACCCGAAGTAGTTCATGTCAACCACAGCCTTGAGCTATTCATAGTATCTTGAGTCATGAGCTCAAAACTCAGAGTCATTCATCTCATCCACCACCATTAGCTCATGACACAAAATCATTCATATCATCCACAGCCCCAAGCTGCTCATAGCATCTAGAAACCTTAGCTCACGGGATATCAAGTCATTCATATCATTCACAATGCTTAGTTGTTCAATGCATCCACAGCCTTGAGCTCATGACCCAGAGTGGCACATATCATCCATAGCCTTGAGCCTGTTCATAGAATCTAGATCCTTAAGCACACGACCCAGAGTCGTTCATGTCATCAACAACCCTAAGTTATTCATAGCATTTAGACCCCTAAGCCCACAACTCAAAATCTTTCATGTCATCTATAGCCCTTAAGCTTTTAATAAAATCTAGAATCTTGAAATCATCACCCAAAGTTGTTCATGTCATCCCTAACCCTAACTTTTCGTAGCATCTGAAGCCTTGAGCTCATAACCCAGAGTCATTCATGTCCACAACAACCCTGAGTTGTTATATCATCTAGAGCATGAGCTATTAATAGCATCTAGAGCCCTAAACTCCAAACCTAAAGTAGTTAATGTCATCCATAACCCTGAGTTGTTCATAGCATCTAGTGCCTTAAACTCACTACTCAAAGTCATTTATGTAATCCACAACCTTGAGTTGTTCATAGCATCTAGAGCCTTGAGCTCATGACCTGAAGTCATTAATGTCCACCACAAACTTGATTTGTTCATTACATTTAGAGCCCTAACCAGATGACCTTGAGTAATTTATGTCATCAATAGGCCGGAGCTATTTATAACATTTAGATCCCTAAGCCCACAACCCAAAGTTATTCATATCATACTGATTAGTACTAAAAAAGTGCTATTTTATAGCTTGTAATTAACTCTTTTAAACACTTTTTAGTAGTAGTTATTACCTTTTAGTCTTTTTGTAGTTTTGTTTTCTTTTGTTTCTTTGTTTTTGTTACAGTTGGTACTAGTTGTGTATGCCAAATTGGATACGAGACAGTGAAGGAAGACTTATGAAACTTGAAACACCTCATAAAATGGAGTTGGAATTGAGCTTGAACATCATGGAAGCTACACCTGAAGATCAGCATAGTCACCATGGTCACATGGACAATCCCAATGCATTCAGATCAATGAAGGACCACATGCATCCACCTCGTATGAGTGCACCATCATGTATAGTGCCTCCAATAGAGCAACTAGTAATTAGACCGCATATTGTTCTGCTTTTACCTACTTTCCATGGGATGGAAAGTGAGAATCCCTATGCACATATCAAGGAATTTGAGGATGTTTGTAATACATTCCAAGAGGGAGGAGCTTCAATCAACTTGATGAGGCTAAAGTTATTTCCTTTTATTTTGAAGGATAAGGCCAAGATATGGCTTAATTCTTTATAGCCAAGGAGTATCCGAACTTGGACTGATTTGCAAGCTGAATTCCTTAAGAAATTTTTCCCTACTCATAGGACAAATGGCTTAAAAAGGTAAATTTCAAACTTTTTACCTAAAGAGAATGAGAAATTCTATGAGTGTTGGGAAAGATACATGGAAGCCATTAATGCTTGTCCTCACCATGGTTTTGATACATGGCTATTGGTGAGTTACTTTTATAACGGAATGTCTTCCTTAATGAAGCAACTCCTCAAGACTATGTGTGGAGGAGATTTCATGAGTAAGAATCCGGAGGAAGCCATGGACTTCTTGAGTTATGTGGCCAAAGTTTCAAGGGGATGGGATGAACCGAACAAAGGAGAAGTGGGGAAGACGAAGTCTCAACCAAATGCCTTTAATGCTAAGGCTAGGATGTATACCTTGAATGAAGATATTGACATGAAAGCAAAAGTTGTAGCTATGATGAGAAGATTGAAGGAGCTAGAACTGAAAAAGATACATGAAGTGCAAGTCGTTGCTTTGACACCAGTGCAAGTCATGCCATGTCCTATTTGTCAATCTTATGAGCACTTGGTGGAGGAGTGTCCTACAATTCCAGCTGCTAGGGAAATGTTTAGAGATCAAGCAGATGTCATTGGATAATTCAAGCCCAACAACAATGCTTCATATGGTAATACCTACAACTCAAATTGGAGGAACCATCCAAATTTCTCCTGGAAGACAAGAGCACCTCAGTATACGCAGCCAGCTTAAGCATCTCAACAAGCTTCAAATCTTGAGCAAGCAATAGTGAATCTAAGCAAGGTTGTGGGAGATTTTGTTGGAGATCATAAATCCATCAATGCTCAACTCGGTTAAAGAATTGACAGTGTAGAGAATGCATTGAATAAAAGGATGGATGGATGCAAAATGATTTATTTCAAAAGATAGATAATCTCTAATACTCAATTTCAAGGCTCACTAACCTTAACACAGTGCAAGAGAAGGGGAGATTTCCTTCTCAATCTCACCAAAACCCCAAGGGTATCCATGAAGTGAAAACTCATGAGGGAGAGTCTTCATAGGTGAGAGACGTCAAAGCCTTGATCACTCTAAGGAGTGGTAAAAAGGTTGAGCTACCAAACCCAAGCCACATTTTGAGAAAGAGGAGGAAGAAGAAGAGACAGAGAAGAGGGAGGAAATCAAAGGAAAAAAGAAAGATAACAGTGAAAGGAAAGAGGACCATGATTCTATAGTGAATGCAAATCCGGAGAAAGTAGTTATCAAGGGAGATGTGATGAAGAAACACTCACCTCCACCTTTTCCTCAAGCTTTGCATGGGAAAAAGGGAATCAGAAATGCATCAAAAATTCTTGAATTATTCAGACAGGTGAAGGTCAACATCCCATTGCTAGATATGGTTAAACAAGTGCCAAGTTATGCAAAATTCCTAAAGGACTTGTGTACTATCAAAAGAGGGTTGAATGTGAATAAGAAAGCCTTCTTGCCTGAGCAAGTAAGTGCTATCATACAATGCAAGTCTCCATTGAAGTACAAAGATCTGGGTTGCCCTACCATCTCAATCATGATTGGAGGAACTATAGTGGAGAAAGCTTTGTTAGACTTGGGAGCTAGTGTGAATTTGCTAACATACTCTATCTACAAGCAATTGGGACTTAGTGAATTAAAGCCAACATTAATCACTCTATTGCTAGCAGATAGATTCGTAAAAATTCCAAGAGGGATAATTGAAGATGTCTTAGTTCAAGTTGATAATTTCTATTATCCAGTAGACTTTGTTGTTCTTGACACGGACCCAATTTTCAAGGAAACTAATTATGTTCCTATCATCCTTGGAAGGCCATTCCCAGCTACATCAAATGCAATCATAAATTGCAGGAATGGACTCATGCAACTCACGTTTGGCAACATGACATTGGAGCTCAATATCTTCTATATGTCTAAAAAGCCAATCACTCCGGAAGAAGAGGAAGGTCCAGAAGAGATGTGCATCATTGACACTCTAGTGGAGGAGCATTGTAATCAGAAAATGTAACAGAAGTTGGACGAAAATCTTGGGGATCTTGAAAAAGGGTTGCCTAAACCGTCAGATTTGCTTGCTGCTCTACAAGGTTGGATGAGGAGAGAAGAAATTCTACCTTTGTTCAATAAAGAGGAGGCACAAGAAGCTGCTAAAGAGGAGACCCCAAAGCTTAATCTGAAGCCCCTGCCCATGGAGTTGAAACATACATACCTAGAAGAGAATAAAAAGTGCCCTGTTGTTATATCTTCATCTCATACTACTCCTCAAGAGGTGTGTCTACTTGAAGTTCTCAAGAGGTGTAAGAAAGCAATAGGATGGCAAATATTTGACTTGAAATGCATCAATTTTTTTATATGTACACATCATATATACATGGAAGAAGAAGCTAAACCAATTCGTCAACCTCAAAGAAGATTGAATCCTCATATGCAAGAGGTGGTGTGAGCTGAGGTTCTTAAGCTACTTCAAGCAAGTATTATCTACCCCATATTAGATAGCCCATGGATGAGTCCTACTCAAGTGGTACCAAAGAATTCAGGGATCACGATGGTGCAAAATGAAAAGGGAGAAGAAGTTGCTACACGCCTCACTTTAGGTTGGAGGGTGTGTATTGATTATAGAAAATTGAATGTTGTGATAAGAAAGGATCATTTTCCATTACCATTTATTGATCAAGTGTTGGAGAGAGTCTCAGGCCATCCTTTCTATTGTTTTTTGGACAGCTACTCTGGATATTTTCAAATAGAAATTGATGTTGAAGATTAGGAGAACACCATTTTCACATATCCATTTGGAACATATGCCTACAGAAGAATGCTTTTTGGTTTATGCAATGCACCTACAACATTCCAATGATGTATGTTAAGTATCTTCAGTGATATATTGGAGCAAGTTATGGAGGTTTTCATGGATGACATCACCATATATGGAAGTACATTTGAGGAATGCTTAGTTAACTTGGAAGCGGTTCTGAATAGATGCACTGAAAAAGACTTGGTGCTTAACTAGGAGAAATTCCATTTTATGGTACAGCAAGGAAGTGTCCTTGGCCACATCATCTTCAAGAAAGGCATTGAAGTTGATAAAGCAAAGATGGAACTTTTTGTCAAATTGCCATCCCCAACAACTATAAAAGGAGTAAGGCAATTCCTTGGCCATGTAGGTTTCTATAGGAGGTTTATAAAAGATTTCTCTAAGCTTTCAAAGCCTCTTTGTGAACTATTGGGTAAGGATGCTATATTTGTATGGGATGAGAGATGTCAAAGGCATTTTGAGCAACTGAAGCAATTTTTGACAACCGCTTCAATAGTGAAGGCTCCTAACTGGCAACTACCTTTTGAAGTGATGTGTGATGCTAGTGACTTTGCTATAGGAGCTGTTCTTGGCCAAAGAAAAGATGGAAAGCCCTATGTGATCTACTATGGGAGCAAAACATTGAACGAAGCGCAAAGGAACTACACAACCATAGAAAAAGAATTGTTAGTTGTGTTTACCTTAGACAAGTTTTGTGCTTATCTAGTAGGGTATTTCATTATGGTTTTCACTGACCATTTAGCCTTGAAGTATTTATTGACAAAGCAAGATGCAAAAGCAAGATTGATTATATAGGTTCTCTTACTACAAGAGTTCAATCTTCAAATTAGAGATAAGAAAGGAGTGGAGAATGTGGTAGCTGACCACCTTTCAAGGTTGGCTATAGCACGTAATTCCCACGTTTTACCTATTAATGATGACTTTCCAGAGGAATCACTCATGTTGCTAGAAAATGCTCTTTGGTATGCTCATATTGCTAACTATCTAGTTATTGGTGAAGTTCCAAGCGAGTGGAAAGCACAAGATAGGAAGCACTTCTTTGCAAAGATTCATGCCTACTATTAGGAAGAACCTTTTTCTTTTCAAGTATTGTGCAAATCAAATAATAAGGAAGTGTGTCCCTGAAGAAGAGCAACAAGGAATCCTTGGTCATTGCCATGAAAGTGCATGTAGAGGCCACTTTGCCTCTCAGAAAACATCCATGAAGGTGTTGCAATCTAGTTTTAGTTGGCCATCGCTTTTCAAAGGTGCCCACACCATGTGTAGGAGCTATGATAGATGCCAAAGGCTTGGGAAGCTGACACGAAGAAATCAAATGCCCATGAACCCCATTTTACTAATTGATCTCTTTGATGTTTGGGGCATTGACTTCATGGGACCTTTCCTAATGTCTTTTGGTAACTCTTACATTTTGGTAGGAGTAAACTATGTTTCTAAATGGGTTGAGGCAATCCCATGTAAACACAATGATCACAGAGTTGTTCTCAAGTTTCTCAAAGAGAACATCTTCACAAGATTTGGAGTGCCCAAGGCCATAATCAGTGATGGGGGTACTCATTTTTGCAATAAGCCTTTTGAAACTCTTTTAACCAAGTATGGGGTGAAGCATAAGGTAGCTACACCTTATCACCCTCAGACTTCCGAGCAAGCTGAGTTAGCAAACAGGGAAATCAAGAATATATTGATGAAGGTGATGAACATGAGCAGAAGAGATTGGTCTGTTAAGCTCCATGATTCACTGTGGGCATATAGAACAACTTACAAGATTATTCTTGGCATGTCTCCTTATCGCCTAGCCTATGGCAAAGCATGCCATCTCCATGTGGAAGTTGAATATAGGGCTTGGTGGGCAATTAATAAGGTAAACAGGGACTTGACTAGAGCTGGGATAAAGAGGTGCTTAGACCTTAATGAGATGGAGGAATTAAGAAATGATGCCTACATCATTCCAAAGTTGCAAAATAGAGGATGAAGAGGTGGCATGATCAATTAATCTCCAACAAAGAATTTCGGAAGAGACAAAGAGTCTTACTCTATGACTTTAGGCTCCATATCTTTCCTAGAAAGCTAAAGTCAAGGTGGATAGGCCCATTCATTATTCACCGAGTGCATCTCAATGGAGTGGTGGAAATACTAAATTTCAATAGCACAAACACTTTTAAAGTCAATGGCCACCGTCTTAAACCATTCATGGAACCATTCAATCAAGACAAGGAAGAAGTTAGCCTCCTTAAGCCACATAAATCCTGACCAAAAAGGGGTTATATGAACTTGGTCTTTTTGAAGACTAACCAAAGTCCATGTTTTTGTGTTAATTTTGTTAATTTAAAAGCTTTATTAATTGTTTTTATTTTAATCTTAGCTTTGATTTATTTTATTTTGATATAACTTAGACTTTTTGAATGATCAAAATCAGGAGGAATTTCAAAAGAAATGGAGGGAAGCCACAGAGAACCAAAGAAGGACAAAAAGAGAGGAATTTATTTTGCTTACAAAAATTTTACAAGGTAAAAGGACATCCTGCGAAAAAATTTTGCAAGCTAAAGAGCCATTATGCAAAAATGAGCTATTTTAACCTACGAAAAATCTCTGTAAGTTGCGAAACTAGGAATATTAGAGGACCTTCTCTAAGGGAAGTCCAAAGAACATCCGTCTGAAGAAAAACGCCCCGTGCACCTCTGCCTACCCTCTAGAACCTCTTCACTTCAGCCATGGCCAAAATGAGAGGAGCCAAGACCTCATCTCCATCAGCCCGCAGCAATACACCGAGAGCCTACCTATGCGAGACTCCATGATTGAGCCTCCGCAGCCATCCGCCATGCCACCTTCTGAATATAGAGTGTCGCCTAGTCCTTCTTAGCGAAGATATCAGACTAGGAGACCACCCACTACACTAAGGGCAAGCTCTTCACATCCCAATAAGTCAGCTAGTTACCCTCCTACAAAGAAAGCCAGAGTCTTAGGTCCAGTGGAGCCATTAGAGCCTCCACAACCTCAGCCGCCTACTACAGAGTCTCAGATTTCTTGTGGGATGACTCCGAAAGTGATTATCAGGCGACTTATGGTTACTCAGCCACCCATAGAGGGAAATTTGGATTTTTGGGCTAGACCATTCCACTCTGAGCTATGTTTTGATAGAGAGACTTTCAAACACCAGCCAGAGTTGAGAGATTCATTCCACTTACTTCAGAGGTACCATTTGGAGCATTTGATGACTCTAAGGGATTTATTCTATCCCTGAGTAGCGTTAGACTTTTATCAGTCTATGACTCGCGTCCGGGATCCTACTGTCATCCACTTCACTATTGATGGACGTCATGGTATCTTAGGAGCCAAACACATTATAGAGGCCCTGCACATTCCATATGAGCCAGTGTGTCCAGTAGATTATAGAGAGTGGGCTCATCCTTCTTAGAGCGATATGGTCTGTATATTGTCCAGGGGGACATCCACACATTCGTTTCTTTTGAGGAAGGAGCTTCCACCCAGCATGTTTCTTCTAGATGCGCTCCTATGCTACAACATATTTCCACTTCAACATATGGTGCAGGGGAAGGAAACTATATTGGAGACCTTGTTCTGAATATCAGAGGGTTTTTACTTTGGCTCTCATCATTTGATCATGACCACTCTTCTTTACTTTGAAGAGAAGGTCCACATGAATAAGCTACTGAGAGCAGATGCCATTCCACTTCTTTTCCCTAGGCTGCTCTATCAGATATTAAAGCCTTTGGGATATCCTTTTGAGCCTCAGCTTAAGCGTAGATGCAATTGCCTAGATATATTCACTCTCGACAAATGGACTAGTATGACGACTTATGTTGCACATCCAGGAGCTCCAGTTGGACTAGAACATCCAGAGACAACATAGGACGAGTAGCCACAACTGGTACAGCAGGCTGAGATACCTACAGAGATCATAGCACCTGCCCCTGTAGTGCCTTCTACAGTACTCATGCCCGAGGTCATATCTTCTACTCCTCCTACCACTCTTGGGACTCTGCCAGTTGTACCAGCTACATCCGTGCCTCTTCCATCTGAGTCTAGTATTGCCATATCTATTTCAGAGTTCAAAGGCTTATGTCATACTTTGCAAACATTGACCGCTACTCAGAGCATCCTTGCCCAGAAAATGGCAGCCATACGTGCACATCAGGATCAATTTATCACCACCCAAACACAGCATACTGCCATCCTTAGGTAGATACAACAGCATTTGGGTATTTTATCGCCACCTGAGCATGATACGCCTGGCCCATCAGAGCCTACAGATCCATCCCAGAACGCTTCTCCAGCAGAACAGACTGTGCTACCTGAGGAGACGACTACAGGAGAGATCGAGACACCGATCCCGAGCACTTAGACTTCTATAGCCAAGCCATCATCTCCACATGATCCTCCCACCACCACATGATCATCCATCTCTTTTCTTTTTTGTATTTACTTATTATAGTGGAACTTGTAATCCAATGTTTTTTATGTTTTATATACTGGGATTGGATGTATTACTTGTTTGTAGTTGATAGTGTACTTTCTTAAAGTAATACATATCCATCATTTTTTAGTATACTTGGCATAACATCATTTTATTTCCTCTACTCATAATTTTTTGTTGTTTTTGAACCATGTGGTTTCTCCTAGACGACTCAAACTCCATGTCACTCAGGAGGTACCACTTCCTCCCTGTATTTTTAATCACCCTTGCCACATTAAGGACAATGCTCAGCTTGGTTGAGGGGAAGAGAGTTGAGGAAGGAAGTTTTGTTATTAATGCTAAGTTATTTTGGTAATTTAGTTGCTTTTTGCTTAATTTAATTTTTTTTTTAAAGTTTTTATTCTACTCTCCATGGTTATTAAGGAAAAATTTTCAAAATGAAATGGAAGTGATTACTACCAAAAAGTGCTATTTTGTAGACCTAATTATAATGGTTTTAAGCACCTTTGTGTAGTAATCATATTCATTTAACCCAATTAATTCATTAAGGTCCTGAGTAATTGGTTTTAACCATTTTGTGGCAAGTTTACATGTTTATATCAGCTTATGAATCAATTCAAGCATGCCAAATGATGGAGGAGCTACTTAGACAAGCCAACCAAAGAAGAAAAGCAAAGAAAAGCAAAGAGAAGCAAAGAAAAGCAAAAGAGAAGCAAAGGGAAGCAAGGAGGAAAACAGAGGACAGCAGCTGCAGTGTTCTTTGGCACTTTTGGAGCACTTCCCGAAATCCATTTTTTACATGCTATATACCGTTTCGAAGCTCAAGAAGTCAAGAATCCAACGCTTCAAACCGTGCACGATTTGGAGCTGAAACGAGGAAGTTATGACTTTCGGAAGAGAACTGCTCCAGGTATGCGAAAATTTCGCATACCTTCTGAAGGGTATGCGAAATTCGCATACCTGTGCGAAATTCCTTCTGAGGTGTGCGAAATTCGCACACCCCCTCCCCTGTTTTGCCGACTCCACACGAGATCTTTTCTTTTAGATATTTTTGTATAAATTTCCATTCTTCTCCTTGTAATCCACCAATCATAAGATTTCTTAGCTAGGAAGGATGGAAAAGCTTCTCTATATAAACTCCTTTGCATCCGTTGATGGAAGATATGTAAGATATATATAAAGCTTGTTTTTTCTCTTCTCTGGTTCTTCCCCATTTCTATTTTCTTAGTAGCCAAACATCCTTGGTGGATGAAATCCCCAAGGATGAGAGGCTAGCCTTTTAAGTTTCTCAAAGTATGGATGTTATGTGATGGCTTGGATGCATTCCCATGGAAATTTCTCGCACCCGGAAGGTAAGGTAGTCGTTTTTCATTAATGGTTCATTAATGCAAAGTTTGGTTTTTATTTCCATTGGACAACTTCCAACGGCCAATACTTGATAAGCTTTTGGATTTCTATCCATTAGTTATCTCCTACGAGCTATTGGAAGGTGAGGTTTTCAATTCCAAGTTTTGCATTAATCCATTAGAACCAATTTCAATGGCCATTGAAAGGTGAGTTTATCACCCGGAATGACTTTGAGTTGCCAATATTTGGTAAGCTTTTGGCTTTAGACCATTAGTTATCTCTTACGAGCCATTCAAAGGAAGTCTAAGGTGAATAACCATTGATGAAATTCACTACCATCTGTTTTGCCATTTTAAAGGATTAAAACTTGATTTGCTAAATCCATACCGGTTCGGGAAGCAAGCATCACCATAGTTGCAACCCCAACGCGAGGAGCCTATCCTGAGATTTCCAATTTGCATAAGAGCCAGAGCATAGCTATCCTATCTTTGAGAAACTTGGTTTTACACCCTTTCATTTTAGTCTTTAATGTTAGCTTAAATTAGTTTAAATCTCTCTAAAACATTTACATCTTCTTTTAAAGCTAACATCCATAAGAAAATCACCTATTTTCCTAATTTGAATATCACTTGTGTTTGCGAAAACCCTTCCCAGTGAACGATCCTAGAACCACTATGCTATAGTAGCTTGGCTACTTTAGTAATAGTATCTAAGGTATAAATTTTGTTGATACGCCTTTAAAGCTAAGCTACCATGAGTCGCATCAGGAAGAAATAGAATTTTTGTCTTTTTACTTGACTTAGAGTTTGTATTATGCTTTTAAAGTTGATGAATTGTTGAAACTTCTATTGAATTCAACCTTAGTTCTTCCACTTTAAGCTATTCACACACTGTGCACACTAGGTTCCAATTATAAGATGAAAAACTATTTCACCCCCTTGACTTAGGAAAATTTAGATTTGGTACCTTTGACCTCAATTTAATAGTGTTGGCACACCTTATAAAAGGCCAATGAGCCTATGAAAAAAAAAAGAAAAAAGAAAAAATATTTTACTTGCCTTGAAACCCGAGCAAGGACTAAGGGGTATATGGTGAAAATCTTTAAAACCTGGTGCCCTAAGCCTTAATTGGTTGGGAGCCACTAACCTCAATGCTCATTACAAGGGTGAATAGGTGGAGTTTAACATACTATAAGTGCTTGGGTATTAAAATTCATTCTCAAAAGTCTGGGGTAAAATCAAAGGAGTTTGTGGTTGAAAGATCCTTAAAGCTTGATGCCCTAAACCTTAATTGGCTGGGAGTCACCGATGGACCCCCGTTACATGGACAATTTAGAAAAGAATACCTGTAAGCCTTGTACTCCTACAAAGAAAAAAATTGTGAATCAAGAGGTGCGTTCTTAGCCTAATGGAGGTTGTCAGTTTGCTAAGTTTTGCAAAAGAACTAGGATGAGGGGAGATATTAGCTCTATTCGAAAACTAATAAGTAACACTTAGATTTTTGTGGAAGATTTAGGATTGGACCTTTGAGAATGGAAATCATTTTGAAGCCTAAACTTGCGTAATGCTTTCTCTTCATGAATTGTGATTAAACAAGTTATTTGATAACTCTTGTTGAACTTTGAGTTTTATATCTTTAATTTTCCATGTGAGAATGTGATCATCATGCCACTTAAAAAAATTTTGGAGTGATGAGCATGATTTTGTAAATTATATTACTGTTTATTTTTCTTTTTCTCTCCTTCATTGCTAAGGGACTAGCAATATGTCGGTTGGGGGGTGATTACTACTCAAAACATGTTATTTTGTAGCTTGTAGTTAGCTCTTTTAAACACCCTTGAGTAGTAATTATTACCTTTTAACTCAATTGGCATGTTAGGGATCCTTGCAATCGTTTCTAATCAAATTGTGTTAAGTTTTGTTGTTTTTTGATAGCTTTTTGCTCACCAAAGCAATTTAAGAATGAGGGAGAGCTGTATATAGTTCATGGCAAAGCTTTTGGAAGCTCAAATTCATGAAGAAACTAAGCTTTGGAGCCTCATAGCCCTTTGCCAAAGTCGTTCAAAGTATGCAAGGAAAAAGCAATGGAGAGAGGAAAACAGAGTAAGGAAAACAGAGGACAGCAGCAGTAGTCTTCCTTCGCACTTTGTACTTCCCGAAGTCCATTTTCTACATGCTATATACCATTTCAAATCTCAGGAAGTCAAAAATCCAACGCTTCAAACCGTGTATGATTTGGAGCTGAAATGAGGAAGATATGGCCTTGCGAAATTGGAACTTCAATGTGCGAAATTTAAAGTGGATGGCAGCTGTGTAGTCGCGGTGAAGCCCAGCATTCGAAGTTGATTTTGCAACTTGTGAACTTGGATCTCAACGTGCAAAACTGGATTCTAAGTTGCGAAATCAACTTGCGAAATTTTCGCAAATCACCATGCAACGTGCGAAACTGGGATATTTGTGCCGACTCTTTTTCTTCTGATATTTTTGTGTCTAAATTTCCATTTTCACCTTGTATTCAGCCACTCATGTAATTCCTTAGCTAGGAAGTATCCAAGGAAGGGTAAATTACCTTCCTATATAAATTCTCTTGTAAACACTAAAAAGGTGACTCTCAGAGGAGCTTCTTCCAGGAGACCAACTTATGTATATTTTACACTTAGTGAAATACAGAGATCTCTTTTGTTTTCTTTTTCTCTCTAATATTTTCTTTTTCTTGGAAGCCAAACAACCTCTGAAGATGTTTTCCCAGAGGATGAGAGGCTAAACCTTTGGTTTCTTGGAGTAAAGGAAGCTAGGTGAAAAGTCTAGATGCAAAGGTGGAAAACTCTCGTGCATTAAATACATGTGGTTGGAGTTCATAAATGGTTTTTAAATCTAAAGTTTTGCTTTAAATCCCTTAGAATCACTTTGAATGCCTAATACATGGTAAGCTTTAGGTCTCTGTGGATACTTATTGCTAGATCCACATCAGACCATTAGTTATCATGTACGAGCCATTGGAAAGTGGCTCAAGGTGAAGACCCATAGTGTCTAAAGCCATTAATGGAATTTGACTGCCATTTCTATTGACTTTTTATGGATTAAATCTTCATTGTTAAACCTATACCGGTTCGGGAAACAACCATCCTTTATGTTGTTGTCCCCAATACAAGAAGAAAAATCCGGAATTTCCCACTTTGCATTCTGAACTTGATCCTAGCAACCTCTAGCTCCGGGAGACTTTCTTTCTTTCATTTCTACCTAGTTCTATATTAGTTTAGTTCCAAACACCACTTTCAAAACAAATTTTATTTTTCCTTTAAACTTTAAGTTTATGACAAAGGAAATCATCATACTCAATTTCTAATCTAGAGTCTATCACTGGTAGAGTGAAAACCCATCCCTGAGTTCGACCCTAGAGCTGCTATACTATAGTAGCTTTGCTACACCAATATAAGGTCATAGGATTTATAAATATTTTTTATTAAAATACCCAATTGGGCATGAATCAAAATGGCGCCGTTGCCGGGGATGGTGCCATGATACAGTGAGACAACTTTTTAGAGGCTACTTGTGATTTCCATCACAAGTTTGGTGAATTCCTTTTTCACTAACTTCATTTCCTTTTTTTTTTTTAATCGTAGAAATCCTTTTGTTAAGTTTACTTTCATTTATTTTCTAACCTTAACTTTCTTCTAGCTTTCTTTTGCTTTTGTTGTCTTTGTTTTGTTTTCAAGGAAGTTGCAACTTGTGCATGCCCTATTGGATTCGGGACCAAGAGGGAAGGCTAGTAAGGATAGAGAATCCTCAAGACACGAAGTTGGATATCTGTGTAAACATCATGGACCCTCCACAAGAGGATCAGAATTCTCAACACAGTCAATGGGGTAATCCAAATGCATATCTATCCATGAGGGATAGAATGCACCCACCAAGGATGAGTGCACCCTCATGCATCATGCCTCCTCTTGAGCAGCTGATTATAAGGCCCCATATTGTGCCCCTCCTACCAAATTTCCATGGAATGGGAGAGTGAGAACCCATATGCCCACATCAAGGAGTTTGAGGAGGTGTGCAACACTTTTAGAGAGGGAGGAGCTTCAATAGACTTGATGAGACTCAAGCTATTCCCTTTTACTTTGAAGGATAAGGCAAAAATATGGCTTAACTCTTTAAGGCCAAGGAGCATAAGGAATTGGGTTGATCTTCAGGCCGAATTTTTGAAGAAAATTTTCCCCACCCATAGGATTAATGGGTTGAAGAGACAAATCTCAAACTTTTCTGCCAAAGAAAATAAGAAGTTCCATGAATGTTGGGAAAGGTATATGGAGGCCATCAATGCTTGTCCTCATCATGGCTTTGATACATGGCTCTTAGTGAGCTATTTTTATGATGAGATGTCTTCCTCCATGAAGCAAATTCTTGAAACCATGTGTGGGGAAGATTTTATGAGTAAGAATCCGGAAGAAGCCATGGACTTTTTAAGTTATGTATCTGAGGTATCAAGAGGATGGGATGAGCCCAACTCAAGAGAAATGGGAAGGATGAAAGCTCCTGTAAATCCAAATGGTGGAATGTACATGTTAAGTGAAGACATGGACATGAAAGCTAAGGTGGCAACAATGGCAAGGAGGTTGGAAGAACTTGAGTTGAAAAAAATGCATGAAGTCCAAGCCATTTCCGAGACACAAGCCCATGTCATGCCATGCACCATTTGCCAATCATGTGGTAGATGAGTGCCCAACCATCCCAGCTGTGAGGGAGATGTGAGGTGATCAAGCCAATGTTGTGGGGCAATTTAGGCCCAACGACAATGTACCTTATGGAAACACCTATAATTCAAGCTGGAGAAACCATCTAAATTTTTCTTGGAAACCAAGGCCACCTCCATACCAACCACAAGCCCAAACCTAAGCACCTCAACAAACCTCTTCAGTGGAGCAAGCCATTGTGAACCTAAGTAAAGTCATGGGTGACTTTGTGGGTGAACAAAAGGCAATCAACTCCCAATTGCACCAAAATATTGAAAATGTTGAGAGTTCTCAAATTAAGAGAATGGATGGGATGCAAAATGATCTATCTCAAAAGATAGATAATATTCAATACTCCATCTCTAGGCTTCCCAACCTCAACATAGTGAATGAGAAAGGAAAGTTTCCCTCTCAGCCAAGCCAAAATCCAAAGGGTGTTCATGAAGTTAAAACCCAAGATGGGAAGTCTTCAAAGTTAAGGGAGGTCAAAGTTGTGATCACCTTAAGGAGTGGGAAGGAGGTTGATCAACCCTTGCCTAAGGTGAGGCAAGATGAAGAACTCATGTCAAAGAGACCCTTGGTTAAAGAGAGCAATAACCAAGAAGAGAAGAGTGGGAAGAAAAATGCTTCTAAATCAAGCATTGAAGAAGAGCCAAGGATAGTGATCAAAGAGGATATGATGAAGAAACATATGCGTCCCCCTTTTCCTCAAGCTTTACATGGAAAGAAGGGAATTAAGAATTCATCAGAAATTCTTGAAGTTTTGAGACAAGTGAAGGTGAATATACCCTTACTTGATATGATCAAGCAAGTCCCCACATATGCAAAATTTTAAAAGGACTTGTGCACGGTCAAGAGAGGGTTAAATGTGACAAAGAAGGCATTCCTCACTGAGCAAGTAAGTGCCATCATCCAGTGTAAGTCTCCAGTTAAGTACAAAGATTCGGGATGTCCCACCATTTCAGTCAACATTGGAGGGACACATGTGGAGAAGGCTTTACTAGACTTGGGGGCAAGTGTGAATTTGCTCCCATACTCTGTGTATAAACAACTGGGACTTGGAGGATTGAAGCCCACAACCATAACTCTCTTCTTAGCTGATAGGTCAGTCAAAATCCCAAGGGGGGTGATAGAGGATGTTCTAGTTCAAGTGGACAAATTCTACTATCCCGTGGATTTTGTGGTGCTTGATACTGATCCCACTGTTAAGGAAGAAAATTATGTGCCAATCATCCTTGGGAGGCCTTTCCTAGCTACCTCCAATGCCATCATTAATTGTAGGAATGGGGTAATGCAGCTCACATTTGGAAACATGACCTTGGAATTAAACATATTCCACCTATGCAAGAGGTATCTTCACCCAGAAGAGGAGGAAGGATTTGAGGAGGTGTGCTTGATCAACACTTTGGTTGACGAGCATTGTGACAAGAATTTCGAAGAGAGCTTGAACGAAAGCCTTGGAGTGCTTGAAGAAGGGTTACCTGAACCCTCTGATGTGTTAGCCATCATGTCTCCTTGGAGGAGATGGGAAGAGATCTTACCACTGTTCAATAAGGAGGACTCACAAGGAGCAGCTACGGAGGACCCTTCAAAGCTTGTTTTGAAGCCACTTCCTATTGATTTGAAGTATGCATATTTGGAGGAAGATGAGAAATGTCCAGTGGTGGTTTCTTCAACTCTCACAAGTGATCAAGAGGATAGTCTTTTGGGAGTCTTCAGAAAATGCAAAAAAGCCATTGGATGGACAATTTCTGATCTAAAAGGGATTAGCCCTTTGGTATGCACCCACCATATCTACATGGAGGAAGATGCAAAACCAGTGAGGCAGCCCTAGAGGAGGTTGGATCCTCACATGCAAGAGGTAGTAAGGGGTGAAGTTATGAAGCTACTTCAAGCAGGGATCATATATCCCATTTCAGATAGCTTGTGGGTGAGCCCAACCCAAGTAGTCCCAAAGAAATCTGGAATTACTGTGATCCAGAATGAGAAAGGGGAGGAAGTCTCTACACGTCTTACCTCAGGATGAAGGGTGTGTATAGACTACAGGAGGTTGAATTCAGTGACTAGAAAGGACCATTTCCCATTGCCTTTCATGGACCAAGTCCTTGAAAGAGTCTCAGGATATCTTTTCTACTGTTTTTTGGATGGATACTTGGGGTACTTCCAAATAGAGATTGATTTGGAAGATCAAGAAAAGACAACATTCACTTGCCCCTTTGGTACTTTTGCTTATAGGAGGATGCCCTTTGGTCTATGTAATGCACCTGCAACTTTCCAAAGATGTATCCTAAGCATCTTCAGTGATATGGTGGAGCGCATCATGGAAGTCTTCATGGATGACATCATTGTATATAGAGGTTCTTATAAGGAGTGTTTGTTGCATTTACAAGCTGTTCTCTAAAGATGTATTGAGAAAGACCTAGTGCTAAATTGGGAGAAGTGTCATTTTATGGTACAACAAGGAATTGTCTTAGGACATATAATCTCCAAGAATGGCATTGAGGTAGATAAGGCAAAGGTGGAGCTAATTGTTAAGTTGCCACCTCCCACAAATGTTAAAGGAATTAGGCAATTCCTAAGACATGTCGGGTTCTATAGGAGGTTCATTAAGGATTTCTCAAAAATCTCAAAACCTCTTTGTGAACTCTTGGCAAAGGATGCCAAGTTCATGTGGGATGAGAAATGTCAGAAGAGTTTTGAGAAACTGAAGCAATTCCTCAAAACTGCACCAATAGTGAGAGCCCCAAATTGGAAATTACCTTTTGAGGTAATGTGTGATGCAAGTGATCTTGCTATGGGGGCTGTTTTGGGGCAAAAAGAAGATGGAAAGGCCTATATGATTTATTATGCAAGCAAAACTTTGAATGAGACTCAAAGGAACTACACAACTACTGAGAAGGAGTTGTTGGCAGTAGTTTTTGCCTTGGATAAGTTTCGTGCCTATTTGGTAGGGTCCGTTATAGTGGTGTTCACTGACCATTCTGCTTTGAAGTACTTGCTAACCAAGCAAGATGCCAAGGCAAGATTGATAAGATGGATCATTTTGCTTCAAGAATTCAATCTCCAAATCCAAGATAAAAAGGGAGTTAAAAAATGTGGTAGCTGACCACTTGTCAAGACTTGTGATAGCACATGACTCACATGGTCTACCTATCAATGATGACTTCCCTGAGGAGTCTCTCATGTCAATAGAGGTAGCTCCATGGTATTCTCATATTGCAAATTACTTGGTTACTGGAGAAGTTCTAAGTGAGTGGAGTGCCCAAGACAAGAAGCATTTCTTTGCTAAGATCCATGCCTATTATTGGGAGGAGCCTTTTCTCTTCAAATATTGTGCTGATAAAATCATAAGGAAATGTGTTCCTGAACAAGAGCAATCAGGGATTCTATCCCATTGTCATGATAGTGCATGTGGAGGTCATTTTGCTTCCCATAAAACAACCATGAGAGTGGTCCAATCAGGTTTTTGGTGGCCTTCTCTTTTCAAGGATCCCCACTCTATGTGCAAGGGATGTGATCGGTGTCAAAGACTAGGAAAGCTAACACGCCGGAATATGATGCCCTTGAACCCCATCTTGATAGTGGATGTCTTTGATGTTTGGAGGATAGACTTCATGGGACCATTTCCAATGTCATTTGGACACTTCTACATTTTGGTGGGAGTAGATTATGTCTCTAAGTGGGTAGAAGCAATCCCATGTAGGAGCAATGATCATAAGGTGGTTCTCAAGTTTCTCAAGAACATCTTTTCTAGATTTGGAGTACCTAAGTCCATTATCAGTGATGGAGGAACCCACTTCTGCAGCAAGCCTTTTGAGACTCTTCTAGCCAAATATGGGGTCAAGCACAAGGTAGCTACACCTTGTCACCCTCAAACAAGTGGCCAAGTTGAGTTAGCCAATCGGGAAATCAAGAATATACTGATGAAGGTGGTGAATGTGAATAGGAAGGATTGGTCTATTAAGCTCCTGGATTCATTATGGGCTTATAGGACCGCTTATTGATTCATGCCTAATTGGTGTCTCAACTGATTTGTGTCCAACTGGTGCTCCTTGATGGCGGGAGTAATCAACAAAATTTATAATCTATTACACCATGAACTAGGGTAGCAAAGAAAAAGCTACTATAGCATAGTGGCTCTAGGATCGTTCACTGGGAAGGGTACTCAAACTGAAAATGATACCAATTCAAAGTGAATTGGTGCTGTTTCAATCAAGGTTAGCTTAAGAAATAAAACACAAACTTTGGTTGAAAAAGGGTTGGACTTAAATTAACAACACAACAAGAGATGGAATTTACTTAAGAAGAAAAACATTCCTAGGAGATTCAGGTTCACAGGAGAGGTTCCTCATGTAATAGCATAGCTCCGGTCAGTTGGTTCAATTCCTCGCATTAGAGAATTAACATAAAGTCAATTCTCTAACAGGTGCTGCACAAAGGCATCCCTCAATTGGATTTCAGCTTTAATTCTCTCACTGATGCAACTTGCAATGGTTCGAGCCTCTCACTTAGCCTTTACCATTCAAGGTGATCTTTAACCTTGGACTTCCTTTCACAAGCTCGCAAGAGATAACTAATAGATGTCTCCTTAGAGTCCAAAAGCTTACCAAGTGTTGGAAGTTCTAGAAAATCCTACCTTCAAGTCACCTCCTAGAGGCTCGCAAGAGGTAAACTAGTGCATCTCGATGGATAGAGATCACTTGCCTTACCAAGTGTTGGCCCAGGTGACTCCAAGGCATTTTAAGTTAACTAAAAACATAGAAACCATTCACGGGACACACCTTCTTTTCATTCATAGCTGAAACCACAAAGCTTCTGATTCTTGCACTTGGAACCTTTCCCGGCAACCTTAACTCCAAGGAACTAAAAGGTTTAGTTACTCATTCTCTGGGGAAAATTCCTCAGAGAGTGCATAACTAAGTAAATGAAAAATACAATCAAATTGATCAGGTAAGGCAGAGCTCAAGCTCTATATTTTACTTCCTTTGAAACTTTTACAAAAGGTTCATCACCCTCAGAATAGGCTCCTCGGGCTCTATTTATATCAAAATTACATTAATTGCTATTACATGGATATTTAGCCATTTTCCCAACTTAAAAGCTAAGGAATCCTATAATTGGCTGGATACAAGGAGAATTTGGGGATTTAGACAACAAAAATCTGATGAAAAATATCTCCAAGTGTCAGTTACAAATATCGGGAAGCACTAAGGACCATTTCGCAGGTGAAAATGAGGTCTGCGAAATTTCGCAGATGAACAAGAAGGGCTGCAAAATCACTTCGCAGCAAAAGGCTGAATCCGCACCGCTGCAAAGTTGGCTTTCATCTTGTGGTGATTGGCTTCCATCGCGTCGTGAAACTTTAGGGGAAATCCATAGCACTGTGCAAAAAGGCTGCGAAATCATTCCGCAACAAAAGGGTGATTTCGCAACACTTTGCTAAATCCTTCCTTCAGCTTGGAGTGATTGGCTTCCAACGGCTGTAACTCTTTCATTTCAACTCCGAATTGCACATCGTTTGAAGCATTGGATTGTTGACTTCCTAAGATTTCAAATGACATATAGCATACATAATTTGGACTTCGGAAAGTGCTCCAAAAGTGGCTGACACAACTGTCATCAAGAATGCTTCATGACTGATTTCTCTTTGCTTCCCCTCCTTGCATTCCGGATTTGCTTATGGAAAAGGACTCCAAAGCTTTGGATCTTCATGCTTCTGCTCTTTCCATTGCTTTGCCAAGGATTCCAAATAACTCTCCTCAATCTCATATTGCTTTGGTGATCAAATAGCTAATAAAAACACCAAAACTTACACAATTTGATTAGAATTGATTGCAAGGGGCCTTAACATGCTAATTGGGTTAAAAGGGACTAACTACTACTCAAAAGTGTTTAAAAGGATTAATTACAAGCTATCAAATAGCACATTTTGAGTAGTAATCACTCCCCCCAACCAACATATTGCTAGTCCCTTAGCAATGAAGGAGAGAAAAATAAAATAAAAGCACCATAATTTACAACATCATGCTGATCACTTCAAAAAATGTTTAAGTGGCATGACTGAACAAACTCTCACATGGAACATTAAAGAAATATAAACTCAAATTTCTACAAGAGTTATCAAAAACTTTGCTACATCCCACTGATCAAGGGAATGCATTATGCAAATTGAAGTTTTAAAATCATTTTCACTTCCAAAGAACCAAACTTTATTCTTCCACAAAAATCTAAGTGTAAGATGATAGACTCCGAATATAGTATGCTAAACTAATCTCTCCCCCCAACCTATCTCTTTTCAACACTTAGGAAACTGACCAAATTCAATAGGCAGAGAACACACTTTTCTTCTTTTTTTCTTTTCCTTTTTTTTTTTTTTTTTTTTAACAGGTACAAGGCTTAAGGGGCATCCTTTTCTGAATTGTCCATGTAACGGGGGTCCATCGATGACTCCCAACCAATCAAGATTTAGGGCATCAAGCTTTAAGGATCTTTCAAACACTAACTCCTCGGATTTTACCCTGGACTTTTTTATATACCCTTGCGCCTACCATATGCTAACTCCACCTATCCACCCTTGTCACGAGCATTGAGGCCGGTGACTCCTAACCACTGAAGGCTTAGGGCACCAGGTTTTAAAGGTTTTCACTGTATACCCTTCAGACCTTGCTCGGGTTTCAAGGCAAGCAAACATTTTCTTTTTCTTTTCCTTCTTTTTTCAAAGACTCATTGGCCTTTCATAAGGTGTCTCAATATCATTAAAATAAGGTCAAAGGTACCAAGTCCCAAAATTTTCTAAGTCAAGGGGGAAATAGTCTTTCATCTTATAATCGGAATCTATTGTGCACAGTGTGTGATAAGCTTAAAGTGGAAGGACTAAACTTGATTTCAATAGAAATTTCAACAATTGAACCACTTTAGCAAGCATAATCCAAACTCTAAGTTAGATGAAAAGCAACAGTTCAGTTTCTTCTATTTTAATTTGAAAATTTTTCCTCAAAATCCATGAAGATTATAGTAACAAGCAAAAAACTACAACTAATTTACTATACAAGGCTGAATTATCAAAATAACTTAGCATACTACCTTCAACTTAGCATACTTCCTTCCTCATTCTCCCCCCCCCCCCCCCCCCCCCCCCCCCAACCAAGCTGAGCATTGTCCTCAATGTGATATGGGTGATTGAAATTGAAGGGAGGAAGTGGTACCTCCTGAGTGATATCAATTTCGAGTATTGATAGGAGAAACCACATGTTTCAAAAAGAATAAAAGGTGTGAGCAAAGGAAATAAGAATAAATTAATGCTAAAAGTTAACAAAAACTAGACTTTGTATTACTTTAATCATTTGAGTACAGTTGGAAAAGAAGTAATACAAGTAATTCAAGCAATCCCCATATATGATATCAAAATGTGGGGAATTTCATATATGACTAACTAAAACAAAATACATAAAGGAAATATATAATAGACATATATATATATATATATATATATATATATATATATATATATATCAGATAGGAGGATGATGCTAGCTCTGAGGACTTAAGCAGATGGCTCTGCCTCTTCAGCTGACTCGTGAGGGGCCTGAGGCTCTGTGGCCTGAGAATGTGGTCCTGCAGTGGTTGGAGTGAGATGCTTAGTGGCTGCTGGGAGACCAAGATGATGCTGAAGCTGCCTCAAGATGGCAGTGTGTTGAGCTTGGGTAGTCATCATCTGCTTCTGGCGAGCTTGCAATGCTGCCATCTCTTGAGCAAGGCTGCTCTGAGAGGCTGTCAAGGTATGCAATGCCTGGCATAAATCCCTATACTTAGAAATAGTGATGGCCATCCTAGGCTCAGCTGATGAGGAGGGCTGTGATGAAGCTGGAGCTATTGGAGGGGCTCTAGCTATAGTAGGAGAGGCAACAGGTATACCCTCAGGTATAAGATGTAGGGATGCTCTCCTAGTAGCTGGAATCTGAGCTGGTTATGGTAGCTCTGGCTGCTCCATCCTATATGTTGTCATGTTGCTCCATTTGTCGAAAGTAAACACATCTCGACATATCCTCTTTCGCTCTAACTGGGGCTCTGATGAGTAGCCCAGATGCTCAAGAATCTGGTATAGCAGCCTCGGGAAGAGAAGTGGAATGGCATTAGCTCTTGGCAACTTCCTCTTATGCACCTTCTCTTCAAAGTAGAGAAGAGCAGCCATGATTAAGTGGTAAGGGCCAAAAAAGTATCCCTCAGACATTCTAAACAAAGCCTCCAAAAGAATTCCTCTCCTTTGGGTCCAATGCTGGAGCGGATAAACATTATGGCGCAAGAGCGCATCAATGAGAAACATCCTTGGAGGAAGTTCTCCCCTCAACAGATATGAATTTGTAGAGGCTCCTCTGGACAGGATATGCACCATCTCCAGCTAAGAAGGATTAGCCCATGTTCTGAAGTCATCAAAATGGCTTGGCTCGTATGGGATATGCAGGGCCTCAGCTATATGACGAGCTCCAAGAATGCCATGTCGACCATCTATGGTAAAATGGATTAAGGTAGGATCTCTGACTTGCTGAGTAGTTATGGACTGAGAAAAATCCATGGCTACTCTAGGATAGAAGAAGTCTCGTGGGGTCAGAAGCTCCTCCATACGATATCTGCGCAGTAATTGGAATGACTCTTCAAGCTCCGGCCGCAACTGGAAGGCGGTTGTGTCAAAGCACAGCTCGGAGTGAAATGGCCAAGCTCGGCAATCCAAATTGCCCTCAATTGGTGGTTGAGTGAGCATTGGATGCCTGAGTATCACTTCAGGGCCTGTTTCAGACGGAATTTGGGGCTCAGAAGGTGGCGACTGGCTCGCTTGAGGCTCCGCCGGCGGTGCCAGAGATGGCACCGGAGATGGAACAGGGGACTGCCCTGTCAAGTCGATGGGTTCCAAGCTTTCCACTCTGGCTCTTTTTTGTAGGGGACGGCCCCCTGACCTAGTAAGATAACGCCTCACCGGAGGCGCTTGAACTACTGGCTTGGCTGGGCGCTTCTGTGGCACGAGCTTCACAGGAGGCGGAGCAACTTCTGGCCGCGGCGGCTCAGAGGTTGAGGCTTAAATAAGCGCCTCACGCGGCACTGGCTTTCGGGCGGAAGGAGAGGAAGTTTTAACTCCTCTGGTTCATGCCATTACGAACTGACGAGGTTTGGGCGGCGGAGATGATCGGAAGGGATGACCGGAGGTGCGCACGACGTCGGGCTATGGAGAGGAGGCGAACAGACGGTTGCTGCGACTTTTCCCTTTTCTGAAATGCTTTCACAGCTCAAATGACCGATATTTATAAGAAATAACGGAATATTAAAGGTCATCTTGGGTTTGGCAGAAGAAAGCCGATTCCGCAGCAAAATTGGGGGTTTCGTAAGAGAAAACCACTTTCGCAGCCCACTTCGCAGCTGCGAAATTGGAGTCACTGTACTGCGGAATGGCGCTCGTGTGCCAAAAATCGGTTTCTCTATTGTGAAACACCCTTCAAAATGGAGGTATCGCTGCGGAAATGGGGCTTTTTTACGCCTTAGTGGTTCGCAGCCCACTTTGCAGCTGCGAAATGGGGGCTCCTATGCTGCGGAGTGGCACTCGTGTGCCATTCTTGTATTCAACTTCCATAGGGAGATGACACGCTTTACCATAGACAAGACGATAGGGGGACATGCCAAGAATAGTCTTATAAGCTGTTCTATACGCCCATAATGAATCATGAAGCTTAATAGACCAATCTTTTCTACTTGTACTCACCACTTTCATCAATATGTTCTTTATCTCCCTGTTTGCTAGCTCAACTTGCCCGAAAGTCTGTCGATGATAAGGTGTAGCTACCTTATTCTTCACTCCATACTTGGCTAATAAACTTTCAAAAGGCTTGTTGCAAAAATGAGAACCTCCATCATTGATTATAGCTTTGGGTACCCCGAATCTTGCAAAAATGTTCTCTTTCAGAAACTTGAGAACCACTCTATGATCATTTTGTTTACAGGGAACTGCCTCAACCCATTTAGAAACATAATCCACCCCCACCAAGATGTAAGAATTACCAAAAGACATTGGAAAAGGTCCTATAAAGCCAATGCCCCATACATCAAACAACTCAACTATTAGTATGGGGTTCATTGGCATTTGATTTCTTTTTGTCAGCTTTCCAAGCCTTTGGCATCTATCACATCTTCTACACATGATGTGGGCATCTTTGAACAGAGATGGCCAAGTAAACCCTGATTGCAACACCTTCATAGTTGTTTTCTGAGAGGCAAAGTGGCCTCCACATGCACTCTCATGACAATGGTTTAGAATTCCTTGTTGCTCTTCTTCAGGCACACACTTCCTTATGATTTGATCTGCACAATATTTAAAAAGGAAAGGCTCTTCCCAATAATAAGCATGGATTTTTGCAAAGAAGTGCTTCCTGTCCTGTGCATTCCACTCACTTGGAATTTCACTAGTAACTAGATAATTAGCAATGTGAGCATACCAAGGAGTTCTTACCAGCAACATAAGTGATTCCTCAGGAAAGTCATCATTAATAGGCAAGGCATGAGAATTATGTGCTATAGCTAATCTTGAAAGGTGATCAGCTACAACATTCTCCACTCCTTTCTTATCTCTGATTTGAAGATCGAATTCTTGTAACAAAAGAATCCATCTTATCAACCTTGCTTTTGCATCTTGCCTTGTCAATAAATACTTCAAGGCTGAATGATCAGTAAAAACAATGATGAAAGACCCTACCAAATAAGCACGAAATTTGTCTAAGGCAAATACCACAGCTAACAATTCTTTCTCTATAGTTGTGTAATTCCTTTGAGCTTCATTCAATGTTTTGCTTGCATAGTAGATCACATAGGGCTTCCCATCTTCTCTTTGACCAAGCACAGCTCCTATAGCAAAATCATTGGCATCACACATTAGTTCAAAAGGTAGTTGCCAGTTAGGAGCCCTCACTATTGGAGTTGTTGTTAAAAACTTCTTCAGTTGATCAAAGCTATCTTGACATCTCTCATCCCATACAAACTGAGCATCCTTAGCTAACAGCTCACAAAGAGGTTTTGAAAGCTTTGAAAAATCTTTAATTAACCTCCTATAGAAGCCTGCATGGCCAAGGAACTGCCGTACTCCTTTTACAATTGTTGGGGATGGTAGTTTGACAATAAGCTCCACCTTTGCTTTATCAACTTCAATGCCCTTTTCGGAGATGATATGACCAAGGACAATTCCTTGACGCACCATAAAATGGCATTTCTCCCAATTGAGCACCAAGTCTTTTTCAATGCATCTGTGAAGAACCGCTTCCAAATTGAGTAAGCATTCTTCAAATGTACCTCCATATACGGTGATGTCATCCATGAAAACCTCCATAATTCGCTCCACCATATCACTGAAGATACTCAACATACATCTTTGGAATGTTGTAGGTGCATTGCATAAACCAAACGACATTCTTCTGTAAGCATATGTTCCAAATGGACATGTAAAAGTGGTCTTTTCCTGATCTTCCACAGCAATCTCAATTTGAAAATACCCTGAATACCCGTCCAAAAATAGTAGAATGGATGGCCAGAGACTCTTTCCAACACTTGATCGATAAATGGCAATGGAAAATGATCTTTCCTGGTTACTGCATTCAGCTTTCTATAATCAATACACACCCTCCACCCTGAAGTGAGGCGCGTAGTGATTTCTTCTCCTTCATCATTCTGAACCATAGTAATCCCTGGCTTCTTTGGTACCACTTGAGTAGGACTCACCCAAGAGCTATCAGATATAGGGTAGATAATACCTGCTTGAAGTAGCTTCAGCACCTCAGCTCACACAACCTCTTGTAAATGAGGATTCAATCTTCTTTGAAATTGACGAATTGGCTTAGCTTCCTCCTCCATATATATATGATGCGTGTAAACTAAAGGACTAATGCCTTTCAAATTAGATATTTTCCATCCTATAGCTTTCTTACACCTCTTGAGAACTTCCAGTAAACACTTCTCTTGATGACTGGTCAGAGATGAAGATATTACAACAGGACATTGATTATTTTCTTCAAGGTATGTGTATTTCAGCTCCACAGGTAAAGGCTTCAAATTGAGTTTTGGGATCTTTTTTTCATCATCTGCTCCTTCTTCTTTATTGAACAAAGGTAGAATCTTTTCTATCCTCCTCCAACTTTGTAGAGTAGCAAGCACATTAGGGGGTTCAGACAACCCTTCCTCACAATCCGTAAAACTTTCATTCGGCTTGTCCTGCACATTCTAATTGCAATGCTCCTCTACCAGAGTGTCAATAATACACACTTCCTCTGGACCCTCTTCTTCTTCCGGAGTGATTTGCTTTTTAGACATATAGAAAATATTGAGATCAAGTGTCATGTTGCCAAAAGTGAGTTGCATGAGCCCATTCCTACAGTTGATGATTGCATTTGAGGTAGCAAGGAATGGCCTTCCCAGGATGATAGGAACTAAATTAGCTTCTTTTACAATAGGATCCGTATCAAGAACAATAAAATCCACCGGATAGTAAAAATTATCAACTTGCACTAAGACATCCTCAATTACTCCTCTGGAATTTTTACTGATCTATCTGCTAGAGATAGAGTGATTGCTATTGGCTTCAACTCACCAAGTCCCAATTGCTTGTAGACAGTATATGGAAGCAAATTCACACTAGCTTCCAAGTCTAATAAAGTTTTCTCCACTACCTTTCCTCCAATCATGACTGAAATGGTAGGACTTCCCGGATCTTTGTACTTCAAAGGAGACTTACACTGTAAGATTGCACTTTCTTGCTCAGTTAAGAAGGCTTTCTTATTTACAGTCAACCCTCTTTTGATAGTACACAAGTCCTTTAGGAATTTTGCATATGTTGGAACTTGCTTAATCATATCCAACAGTGGGATATTGACTTTAACTTGTCTCAATACTTCAAGAATTTCAGCTACATTTCTAATCCCCTTTTGCCCATGCAATGCTTGAGGAAAAGGAGGAGAAGTTGATTTCTTCAGCATTTCTTCCTTCTCTGGATTTGCATTCCTTGGTGATTCAGAGTTCTCTTTCTTTTCACTGATCTCTCCCTTTTTGTCTTCCATTTCCTCCTCTTTCACTGTCTCTTCTTCTGGTTCCACATGTGACTTAGGTGGTGGCTGCTCAATTTTCTTACCACTCCTCAGAGTGATCAAGGCTCTGACATCTTTCATCTGTGATGATTCCCCCTTCTGGCTTTCCACTTCATGGACACCCTTGGGGTTTTGGTGGGGTTTAGAAGGAAATCTTCCCTTTTCTTGCACTGTATTCAAATTTGTGAGCCTTGATATTGAGTACTGGAGATTATCAATCCTTTGGGTTATATCATTTTGCATTCCATCCATCCTTTTGTTCAGAGTATTCTCTACTCTGTCAATTCTTTGATTAAGTTGAGCATTGATGGCTTTTTGTTCTCCAACAAAATCTCCCACTACCTTGCTAAGATTCATAATGGCTTGTTCAAGACTTGAAGATTGCTGAGATGGTTGATCTGGCTGTTGGTACTGAGGTGCTCTAGGCTTCCATGAAAAATTTGGATGATTCCTCCAACTTGAGTTGTAAGTATTTCCATAGGGCGCATTGTTATTGGGCTTAAATTGTCCAACAACATTTGCTTGATCTCCAAACATTTCCCTTTCAGCTGAAATTGTAGGGCATTCCTCCACCAAGTGTTCATATGATTGACAATTAGGACATAGCTTCACTTGCACTGGTGCTTCAGCAACAGCTTGCACTTCATGCAACTTTTTCAGTTCCAGCTCCTCCAATCTTCTTGTCACAGTTGCAAACTTTGCTTTCGTATCATCCTCTTCTTTCAAAGTATACATCCCAACCTTAGCATTGAAAGCATTCAGTTGAGACTTCATCTTTCCCATTTCTCCTTTGATCGGTTCATCCCATCCCCTTGAAACTTCAGCTACATAATTCAAGAAATCCATAGCTTCCTCCGGATTTTTGCTCATGAAATCTCCTCCACACATTGTCTCCAAGAGTTGCTTCATTGGGGACGACATCCCATCATAAAAATAGCTCACCAATAGCCAAGTATCAAAACCATGGTGAGGGCAAGCATTTATAGCTTCCATATATCTTTCCCAACACTCATAGAATTTCTCATTCTCTTTAGTTGAGAAATTTGAAATTTGCCTTTTCAAGCCATTAGTTCTATGAGTGGGAAAAAATTTCTTAAGGAATTCAGCTTGTAAGTCAGTCCAAGTACGGATACTCCTTAGCCTTAAAGAATTAAGCCAAATTTTGGCTTTGTCCTTTAAAGTAAAAGGAAATAACTTAAGCCTCATCAAATCAATTGAAGCTCCTCCCTCTTGGAATGTATTACAAACTTCTTCAAATTCCTTAATATGTGCATAGGGATTCTCACTTTCCATCCCATGGAAAGTTGGTAGAAGTGGAACAATATATGGTCTGATCACTAGCTGCTTTGTAGGAGGTATTATACATGACGGTGCACTCATACGAGGTGGATGCATGCGGTCCCTCATTGATTTGAATTCATTGAGATTGTCTTGACGACCTTGGTGACTATGCTGATCTTCAGGTGTAGTTTCCATGATATTCAAGCCCAATTCCAATTCCTTAGTATGAGGTGTATCACTTTTAACAAGCCTTCCTCCACTGTCTCGTACCCACTTTGGCATACAAAACTAGTAACTATCTATAACAAAAATGAAAATACAGGACAACAAAAAGAAAACAGGGCTACAAAAACAAAATAAAACGAAGCTGAATTTAAAAGCTAACTTTAGATTATAAGTAAGTAGAACGAAAAAGAAATGAGAATTAATAAAGCGAAAGAAACGTTACCAAACTTATGATGAAAATCACAAGTACACTGAAATAGTATCACAATAAACTTGACACCTTCCCCGGCAACGACGCCATTTGATTCATGCCTAATTGGTGTCTCAGCTGATTTGTGTCCAGCTGGTGCTCCTTGATGGTGGGAGTAATCAACAAAATTTATAACCTATTACACCATGAACTAGGGTAGCAAAGAAAAAGCTACTATAGCATAGTGGCTCTAGGATCGTTCACTGGGAAGGGTACTCAAACTGAAAATGATACCAATTCAAAGTGAATTGGTGCTGTTTCATTCAAGGTTAGCTTAAGAAATAAAACACAAACTTTGGTTGAAAAAGGGTTGGACTTAAATTAACAACACAACAAGAGATGGAATTTACTTAAGAAGAAAAACATTCCTTGGAGATTCAGGTTCACAGGGGAGGTTCCTCATGCAATAGCATAGCTCTGGTCAATTGGTTCAATTCCTCGCATTAGAGAATTAACATAAAGTCAATTCTCTAGCAGGTGCTACACAAAGGCATCCCTCAATTGGATTTCAGCTTTAATTCTCTCACTGATGCAACTTGCAATGGTTCGAGTCTCTTACTTAGCCTTTACCATTCAAGGTGATCTTTAACCTTGGACTTCCTTTCACAAGCTCGCAAGAGATAACTAATGGATGTCTCCTTAGATTCCAAAAGCTTACCAAGTGTTGGCAATTCTAGAAAATCCTACCTTCAAGTCACCTCCCAGAGGCTCGCAAGGGGTAAACTAGTGCATCTCCATGGATAGAGATCGCTTGCCTTACCAAGTGTTGGCCCAGGTGGCTCCAAGGCGTTTTAAGTTAACTAAAAACATAGAAACCATTCACGGGTCACACCTTCTTTTCATTCATAGCTGAAACCACAAAGCTTCTGATTCTTGCACTTGGAACCTTTCCCGGCAACCTTAACTCCAATGAACTAAAAGGTTTAGTTACTCATTCTCTGGGGAAAATTCCTCAGAGAGTGCATAACTAAGTAAATGAAAAATACAATCAAATTGATCAGGTAAGGCAGAGCTCAAGCTCTGTATTTTACTTCCTTTGAAACTTTTACAAAAGGTTCATCACCCTCAGTACAGGCTCCTCGGGCTCTATTTATATCAAAATTACATTAATTGCTATTACATGGATATTTAGCCATTTTCCTAACTTAAAAGCTAAGGAATCCTATAATTGGCTGGATACAAGGAGAATTTGGGGATTTAGACAACAAAAATCTGATGAAAAATATCTCCAAGTGTCAATTACAAATATCGGGAAGCACTAAGGACCATTTCGCAGGTGAAAATGAGGTCTGCGAAATTTCGCAAATGAACAAGAAGGGCTGCAAAATCACTTTGCAGCAAAAGGCTGAATCCGCACCGCTGCGAAGTTGGCTTTCATCTTGTGGTGATTGGCTTCCATCGCATCGTGAAACTTCAGGGGAAATCCATAGCACTGTGCAAAAAGGCTGCGAAATCATTCTGCAACAAAAGGGTGATTTTGTAACACTTTGCTAAATCCTTCCTTCAGCTTGGAGTGATTGGCTTCCAATGGCTGGAACTCTTTCATTTCAACTCCGAATTGTACACCGTTTGAAGCTTTAGATTGTTGACTTCCTAAGCTTTCAAATGACATATAGTATGAATAATTTGGACTTCAGAAAGTGCTCCAAAAGTGGCTGACACGACTGTCATCTAGAATGCTTCATGACTGATTTCTCTTTGCTTCCCCTCCTTGCATTCCGGATTTGCTTATGGCAAAGGACTCCAAAGCTTTGGATCTTCATGCTTCTGCTCTTTCCATTGCTTTGCCAAGGATTACAAATAACTCTCCTCAATCTCATATTGCTTTGGTGATCAAATAGCTAATAAAAACACCAAAACTTACACAATTTGATTAGAATTGATTGCAAGGGGCCTTAACATGCTAACTGGGTTAAAAGGGACTAACTACTACTCAAAAGTGTTTAAAAGGATTAATTAAAAGCTATCAAATAGCACATTTTGAGTAGTAATCACTTATAAGACCATTCTTGGAATGTCTCCTTATCGCCTTGTTTATGGCAAAGCGTGCCATCTCCCAGTGGAGATTGAATATAAAGCATGGTGGGCAATCAAGAAGCTCAACATGGATTTGACAAGAGCCAGGTTAAAGAGATGTTTGGATTTGAACAAATTGGAGGAAATGAGGAATGATGCTTACCTCAATTCAAAAATTGCAAAAGAGAGGTTGAAGAAATGGCATGATCAATTGGTAAATCAGAAGAATTTTACCAAGGGACAAAGAGTCTTGTTGTATGACTCTAAACTTCATCTTTTTCTGGGAAAATTGAAGGACGGGTCCTTTCATAATTCATGAAGTGCATCCCAATGGAGTGGTGGAAGTATTCAATCCCAAAGGCAATCAAACCTTCAAAGTCAATGGCCATCGTCTTAAGCCATTCATAGAGCCTTACAATGCAAACAAGGAGGAGATCAACCTCCTTGAACCACGGCAACTTTGAGGGAAAGTAGGGTTTCATGGACTATATAAGTCCATGAATTTTTATAGTTTTATAGTTGTATTGTTATTTTTATTTCTTTTTATTTTAATTCTTGCTCAAACTTGGTTTATTTTGTCTTAATTCGAGTCAATTTTGATGTTAAATTTCAAGAAAAAATCAAGAAAAATGTGGAGAAGCCTTGAAACGCAAGACAAGGGAGCAAAGCAAAGGGAACAGAGCACTACATTTCAAGGTGCGAAAATTTCGCACGGTGGAATCCAACATGCGAAAATGCATTCCAAGGTGTGAAATTCCAAAAGCAAAATTTTGCACACCACTATTCAAGGTGCGAAAATTTTCGCACCGTGCGAAACACCCTCCTGTCACACGAGTGGCATTTCGCACAACTCAAGCCAATTTTCACACAGTGCGAATCAAGGTGCAAAAATTTCACACACCTCAATCCAAGGTGCGAAATTCATTCCAACATGCGAAAATCATAGTCCAAGGTGCAAATTCTCTAAACATCAGTTTCGCACACCACTATTCAAGGTGCGAAAATTTTCGCACCATGCAAAACACCCTCCTGGCACACGAGTGGCATTTCGCACATCCCAAGCCAATTTTCTCACCGTGCAAAACAAGGTGCGAAAATTTTACATAGTGCGAAATTGAGTGCGAAATTCCATTTAAGGTGCGAAATTCTCAGTTTAAAGTGCGAAAATTTCGCATGGTGAAATTTTAAGCTGCGAAAACTCTTAACTGACTTTTGAACCCATTTTTTACCCCCGGGACTTTGCCTAACTTTCAAAAATGACTTTTCGGTTACCATGGGAATTTTTTTAAAAAAAACATTAAGCCACCTCAAGCCCCCATTTCTATTTAAACCCTTAAAATAGAGAAGCCAAAGAGACGCAAGCCCCGTGCGCCATTTCCACCTCTCTGGAATCTGATCAGTCCACTTCCAGGCATTTCGGCCATGGCAAAGACTAGGGGAGGCCTTTCCGCATCCCCATCCTCGCCTATGCCTCGACCAGCACAGTTCGCCATCAGAGGCGCCACTTCGCCACCGGCTCAGGACTTCACCGTTCCCCCATTTGAGGGTGGAACGCCTTCTTAGCGCCGGTATCTCACCAAGAGGCCACCCATTGACCCTGTGCCGCCCACCACCAAAGCCAAGAGGCCGGCTTCTCGGCCACCCGCAAAGAGGGCCAAGTTCTGGGGTCCTGGAGAGCCATCCCAGCCACCTCAGGTAGAGCTGCCTACTGAGGACTCTCAGATTCCTGTGGGGGTTCCTCTCGAGACCATCATCAGGCGTCCTATGATCGTAGGGCCGCCTATAGAGGGCAACCTGGATTGCAGAGATCGATCATTCCACTCAGAGACCTGGTTCGACATCGATGCCCTCAGACAGCAGCCAAAGCTCCGGGATTCATTCTGTTTGCTATAGAGGTATCACATGGAGCAGCTCCTCACCCCTATGCAGTTCTATTATCCCAGAGTAGTTCTAGACTTTTATCAGTCTATGACTACTCAAGGCGCTCAGAATCCTACTCTCATCTATTTTACCATAGATGGACGCCAGGGTATTATTGGAGCTCGCCACATTGCTGAGGCCCTCCGTATACCTTACGAGCCTGTGACTCAGGTAGACTTCAGGGAGTGGTCCTCATTCTCTTCGAGGGACATGGTTCGTATCTTGTCCAGGGGGACTTCCACAGCCTCAGTGTTGACTAGGAGAGAGCTTCCATCTGGGATGCTCCTTATTGATGTGCTCCTGCGTGCCAACATCTTCCCACTTCAGCATAAAGTTCAGAGGAGAGGAGAAATACTTGAGGCGTTATTTAGGATTTCTGAGGGATATTACTTCGGCCCTCATCACTTGATTATGACTTCTCTTCTTCACTTTGAAGAGAAAGTCCATCAAAGGAAGCTGATTACTACCAAAAAGTGCTATTTTGTAGACCTAATTATAATGGTTTTAAGCACCTTTGTGTAGTAATCATATTCATTTAACCCAATTAATTCATTAAGGTCCTTTGTAATTGGTTTTAACCATTTTGTGGCAAGCTTACATATTTTTATCAGCTTATGAATCAATTCAAGCATGCCAAATGATGGAGGAGCTACTTGGACAAGTTAAAGGAAGGATTTTGGAAGTTTACAGGCTTGAATTTCAAGTGGAAGCACGAGCACAAGCAAAGAGAAGCGAAGAGGAGAACAGAGGACAGCAGCTGCAGTCTTCTTTCGCACTTTTAGGGCACTTCCTGAAGTCCATTTTCTACATGCTATATACCATTTCAAATCTCAGGAAGTCAAAAATCCAATGCTTCAAACTGTGTACAATTTGGAGCTGAAATGAGGAAGATATGGCCTTCGTAAGACAACTGCATTAAACCTTGCGAAAATTTCGCAAGGTGAATTTCTCCTTGCGAAATTTCGCAAGGGGATTTTCCTCACGATGCGAAATTTTGCCATTTCGCAACGTTGTGAAATTTCGCAAGGAGGATTTAGGCACATTGCGAAAATGCCAAATTTCCTCTGTTTCTCCACACACGCACCACCGACTTCCCATATATTTTTAGCTTGATATTTTCTCATGTAAATTCCTTTTGTAACCTTGTAATCAACCAATAAAAAGGTTGCTTTTGTAATAACTTTTGTGATTTAGCTTGTTATTGTCTTTAAATAGAGGTGAAGAGCCTCAGACGGAAAAAGCTTGTAACCTATAACCTTAGAAATTATAAGAGCACTTTTGTTCAAAAGCTTCTTTTCTCTTTTCTTTCTCATTTTCTTAGTAGCCAAACATCCTTGGAGGATGAAATCCCCAAGGATGAGAGGCTAAAACCTTTTAGTTTCTTGAAGTAATGGATGCCATGTGAAGCTCCCGTGTCAGGATGGAGATTTCCAAGCCATAAATGTAAGTAGCCGAGCATCATAAATGTTTTCATTCAAAGTAAAGCTTTTAATCCCTCTGACTTGCTTTGAATGGCCAATACTTGATAACCTTTTGGTCTCAGTGGATTCTTATTGTTAGATCCACTGACGTTCATTAGTTATCTCCTACGAGCCATTGTATTGCAAGGGGAGGAGATGTCCTATATCAATAAAAGAGCATTTGTGAGGTTCAGCTACCCTTTTTGTAAGTTTTCAAGGACTAAAACTTAGTTGTTAAACTCATACCGGTTCGGGAAGTAAGCATCACCTTAGTTGCTTCCCCAACTCGAGGTGAAAAGTCCCAAAATCTCCATTTTTACACAGTGAGTTAAGCATGGCTATCCAAAGCTTTGAGAAACTTCTTTTTCCATCTTTTAACCTATTTTCATGTTAGTTTAGTTTACAACACCTTCATCTTTTTATGTTTTCATCTTAACCTAATTTTTATTAAGAAAAGTTCACTCCATCCTCCGAACTTCACCAGTTAAAGTAAAAACCCATCCCAGTGTTCGATCCTAGAGCCACTATGCTATAGTAGCTTTGCTACTTTAGTGTAAGGACGTTAGGTATAAATTTTGTTGATACCCTTACATGCCAAGCTACCAAAAGTCGGGTTATCAAATGGCACCGCTGCCGGGGATGGTGCTACTTCACTATGAATACATCAGCCGGAGGTAACTTGTGAGACTTCTCATGAGTAAGGTGAATTCTATCTCATTTTTCATTTACTAGCTTTTTATTTTAGTTTTAGAGCATTTTTAACTTAGTTTAGATAAGTTTCTTTTAGCTTTTAACTTTCATTTTTAGTTTATTTTTCATACTCTGTTTTTCCTTCCGCATGCTCTGTTTTTTTCTTCTTTTTCTTTGTTTTGTTTATTTGTTTTGTTCCAGCTGAATCCGTGCATGCCCTATTGGATTAGAGACCAAGAGGGAAGGTTAGTGCGGATAGAGACTCCATGAGCTACTGAATTAGAGATTATTTTGGAAGTCATGGAGAATCAGCCAGAGGACCAACATTCACAACACGGGCAGGGGAATGATCCGAACTTGTATAGGTCCATGAGGGACAGGATGCACCCTCCGAGGATGAGTGCACCATCTTGCATCATTCCTCCTACAGAGCAATTGATTATAAGGCCACACATCGTGCCTCTGATTCCTACTTTCCATGGGATGGAAAGTGAAAATCCATATGCGCACATAAAGGAATTCGAAGATGTGTGCAATACTTTTCAAGAAGGGGGAACAGCTATTGAGCTTATGAGGTTGAAGCTCTTTCCATTCACATTGAAGGACAAAGCCAAGATATGGCTCAATTCTTTGAGGCCGAGAAGCATAAGAACATGGACAGAACTTCAAGCTGATTTTTTGAAGAAGTTTTTCCCTACTCACAGAACGAATGGATTGAAGAGACAAATCTCCAACTTCTCAGCACGTGAGAATGAAAAATTTTATGAATGTTGGGAGAGGTATATGGAGGCCATCAATGCATGTCCTCACCACAGCTTTGATACATGGCTTTTGGTGAGCTATTTTTATGATGGCATGTCATCTTCAATGAAGCAGATATTGGAGACAATGTGTGGGGGTGATTTCATGAGCAAGAACCCTGAGGAGGCTATGGATTTCCTAAGTTATGTCTCAGAGGTTTCCCGTGGATGGGATGAGCCCAATAGCAGAGAAATGGGGAAGAGGCCAGTTCAACTAACGTCAAGAGGGGGAATGTACAATCTGAGTGAAGACATGGAGATGAAAGCCAAGGTGGCTGCCATGGCTAGAAAAATAGAGGAAATGGAGTTGAGAAAAAGTTCACGAAGTCCAAGCTATTTCAGAACCTCAACAACAAGCCAATCCTTGCTCCATCTGTCAGTCATTTGAACATATGGTGGAAGAATGTCCCACTATTCCAGCAGCAAGAGAAATGTTCGGGGAACAAGCTAACTTGATTGGCCAATGGAAGCCAAATTCAAATGCTCCCTATGGCAACACGTACAACTCTAGCTGGAGGAACCACCCAAACTTTGCATGGAAGCCAAGGCCAAACCCATATCAGTCACCAGCCCAATCAAGCCAACAGAGTCAAGGTCAATCCTCAGTTGAGCAAGCACTCGTAAGCCTTAGCAAGGTTATGGGTGACTTTGTGAGTGAGCAAAAATCCATCAACTCTCAACTAAATCAGAAGATTGACAACGTAGAGAGTACATTGAACAAGAAGATAGATGGGATGCATAATGAGTTGTCTCAGAAAATTGATAACATCCAATATTCCATCTCAAGGCTCACAAATTTAAACACTGTCAATGAGAAAGGGAAGTTTCCCTCTCAGCCTCACCAAAATCCTAAGGGGATACATGAAGTGGAATCCAAGGATGAGGATTCTTCAAAGGTGAGGGACGTGCAAGCTATTATCACTTTGAGAAGTGGTAAGGAAGTGCATCAGCCTGAGCATGATCAGAGGAAAGCCAAAGAAGACAAGGCTGATAGAAAAAAAGAAAAGAAGAAAGAACAAAAAGGAAAGGAAAGGAAGTTCAGATGAAAGAAAGCATCATTCCTAGCATGGGTGAGGAACCTCAAATTCTTTTAAAGGAAGGCATGATGAAGAAGCACATGCCTCCTCCATTTTCTCAAGCCTTGCGTGGGAAGAAACCGATCAAGAATGCTTCTGAGATTCTTGATGTGCTAAGACAAGTGAAGGTGAATGTTCCTTTACTTGATATGATCAAGCAAGTACCCACATATGCAAAGTTTTTGAAGGACTTGTGCACTGTGAAAAGAGGACTCAATGTTACAAAGCAAGCCTTCCTAACCGAGCAAGTGAGTGCTATAATCCAATGCAATTCTCCAATCAAATACAAAGATCCGGAGTGTCCTACAATATCAGTCAATATTGGAGGAACCCAAGTGGAGAAGGCATTGCTTGATTTGGGGGCAAGTGTTAACTTGCTTCCATACTCTGTATACAAGGAGCTGGGGTTGCGATAACTCAAGCCAACATCGATCACCCTATCCTTAGTTGACCGATCAGTGAAAATCCCCAGGGGGGTAATAGAGGATATATTGGTTCAAGTTGACAAATTCTACTATCCAGTAGATTTTGTGGTGCTTGATACGGAACCCATTGTCAAAGGGATCAACTATGTTCCAATCATCCTTGGAAGACCATTCCTTGCAACATCCAATGCAATCGTCAATTGTAGGAATGGGGTCATGCAACTCACTTTTGGGAATATGACCTTGGAACTCAATATCTTCCATCTATGTCAGAAGCACATCCATCCTGAAGAAGATGAGGGCCCAGAAGAAGTGTGTATGATAGATACCCTGGTGGAGGAGCATTATAATCAGAGTATGCTTGATCAGTTTGAAGAGAATCCAGATGAAAGCCATGAATATCTTGATGATGAGTTAGCTGAACCCATGGGAATGAATGCCGTTATGTCAAACTGGAGACAAAAGCCAGTGATCCTCCCTTTGTTCAAGGATGATGAAGAGATGAAAGAAGCTAAGGATGCAATCCTTAAGCTTGAATTGAAGACCCTTCCTGCCGAGTTGAAGTATGCTTACTTGGAGGAAGGCAATAAAGCCCCGGTGGTAATTTCTTCTTCTTTAACCGTTTCACAAGAGGACAATCTTCTAAGAATCCTTAGAAAGCACAAGAAGGCCATCAGATGGCAAATTTCTGATTTGAAGGGGATAAGCCCATTGATTTGCACGCACCATATTTATATGGAGGAGGGAGCTAAGCCAACTTGTCAGCCACAGAGGAGATTGAATCCTCATATGCAAGAGGTAGTAAGGGCTGAAGTGTTGAAGCTTCTTCAAGCGGGCATCATTTACCCCATTTCAGATAGCACTTGGGTAAGTCCAACCCAAGTTGTTCCAAAGAAGTCCGGGATAACCGTAGTCAAGGGGGAAAATGGGGATGAAGTGTCCACACGCCTCACAACTAGTTGGAGGGTGTGCATTGACTACAGGAAGCTGAACACAGTAACGAGAAAGGATCACTTCCCTTTACCTTTCATGGATCAAGTCCTTGAGAGAGTATCTGGGCATCCTTTTTATTGCTTCTTGGATGGGTATTCCGGGTATTTTCAAATAGAGATTGATGTGGAGGACCAGGAGAAGACTACCTTCACTTGTCCATTCGGCACCTATGCTTATAGGCGGATGCCTTTTGGATTATGCAATGCTCCTGCTACCTTCCAAAGATGCATGCTTAGCATTTTCAATGACATGGTTGAACGAATCATGGAAGTCTTCATCGATGACATAACTGTGTATGGGACTTCTTTTGAGGATTGTTTGTCACATCTTAAAGATGTTTTGAAAAGATGCATAGAGAAAGACCTCGTACTCAATTGGGAGAAGTGCCATTTTATGGTAAATCAAGGTATTGTTCTTGGGCACGTAATCTCAAAGAATGGTATAGAGGTAGATAGAGCTAAGGTGGAACTAATTGTGAAGTTGCCACCTCCCACCAATGTAAAAGGAATAAGGCAATTCCTTGGGCATGCCGGGTTCTATAGGAGGTTTATAAAGGATTTTTCCAAGATTGCCAAACCTCTTTGTGAATTATTGGTGAAGGATGCCAAGTTTGAGTGGGATGATAAATGTCAAAGGAGTTTTGAGCTTCTTAAGCAATTCTTGACATCAGCGCCCATTGTGAGAGCACCAAATTGGGAGTTGCCATTTGAAGTGATGTGTGACTCAGGTGATTATGCCATTGGGGCTGTTTTGGGACAAAGAGAAGATGGTAAACCTTATGTGATCTACTATGCATGCAAGTCTTTGAATGATGCTCAAAGGAATTACACCACCACTGAGAAGGAATTACTTGCTGTGGTGTATGCTTTGGATAAGTTCAGAGCTTATTTGATAGGGTCTTCCATTGTGGTATTCACGGATCATTCAGCTTTGAAGTATTTGCTAACCAAGCAAGATGCCAAGGCTAGGTTGATTAGGTGGATACTTTTGCTTCAAGAGTTCAACCTCCAGATCAGAGATAAGAAAGGTGTTGAGAATGTGGTAGCTGACCACTTGTGAAGGCTCAACATCGCTCATGACACCCATGGACTTCCCATAAATGATGATTTCCCTGAGGAATCCTTGATGCTTGTGGAGGAAGTGCCATGGTTTGCACACATTGCCAATTACTTGGTCACGGGAGAAAACCAAGTGAATGGAGCTCTCAGGATAAGAAAAATTTCTTTGCCAAGGTCCATGCATATTATTGGGAGGAGCCTTTTCTATTCAAGTATTGTGTGGACCAAATTATAAGGAAGTGTGTGCCTGAACAAGAGAAGCATGGGATCCTATCTCATTGCCATGAGAATGCATGTGGAGGCCACTTTGCCTCTCAAAAGACGGCAATGAGAGTTCTTCAATCGGGTTTTTGGTGGCCCTCACTTTTTAAGGATGCCCATGAGGTAAGTAAAGGATGTGATAAGTGCCAAAGACTAGGCAAGCTTTCAAGGAGAAACATGATGCCTTTGAACCCCATCTTAATAGTGGATCTTTTTGATGTTTGGGGCATAGACTTCATGGGACCTTTCCCTATGTTTTTTGGCCACTCCTACATCTTGGTAGGAGTTGATTATGTTTCAAAGTGGGTTGAAGCTATACCCTGTAGAACCAACGATCACAAAGTGGTTCTCAAGTTCCTAAAAGAAAACATCTTCTTGAGGTTTGGAGTGCCTAAAGCAATCATCAGTGATGGAGGCACTCACTTTTGCAACAAGCCCTTTGAAGCTCTTTTGGCCAAGTACGGAGTTAAGCATAAGGTAGCTACACCTTATCATCCTCAGACGAGTGGCCAAGTAGAGCTAGCCAATTGGGAAATTAAGAACATCTTGATGAAGGTGGTGAACACAATAGGAAAGATTGGTCTGTTAAGCTCCTTGATTCCCTATGGGCGTATAGGACGGCTTATAAGACTATCCTTGGGATGTCACCGTACCATCTTGTTTATGGCAAAGCTTGCCATCTTCCCGTTGAGATTGAGTTCAAGGCATGGTGGGCCATTAAAAAGCTCAACATGGATTTAACTAAGGCTGGGCTAAAGAGGAGTTTGGATTTGAATGAGCTTGAGGAATTGAGAAATGATGCCTATCTCAACTCAAAAATAGCTAAGGAGAAGCTAAAGAGATGGCATGATTAGTTGGTGATCAACAAAAAATTCTTCAAGGGACAAAGAGTCTTACTATATGACTCTAAGCTTCACCTATTTCCGGGAAAGCTCAAATCAAGGTGGGTAGGGCCTTTTGTCATCCACCAAGTACACTCACATGGAGTAATTGAGTTACTCAACTCAAAAAGTGAAAAGACCTTCAAGGTAAATGGGCAAAGACTCGAGCCCTACATCGAGCCATTTTCCCGTGACAAGGAGGTACTCATCCTCCATGACCCATCACATCCTTGAGAAAGTGTGGTAAGTTGATGAGCTTAGCATGAAAAGCTAAGTGCTCATCTCTTTTTGTTTTAATTTTAGTATTACATTCTTGTTTACTTTGCATTTTTAATACTTTTGCACATATTTTGTTTAGGTTTCTTAGTTTTGATTTTGATTTTTTTTATGTTTTTAATGGAGCTTTGATGTCCAATAGCAGGTACGAAAGCTCACAAGCTCACAAATGTGGAGAGAAAGGTGAAATAGGGGAGAAATATATCTAAGTCCAAGCTTAAAAGCCCATTTCGCAACTCAAAAAGTGAGTTGCGAAAATTTCGCAAGGTTCTCGGGATTGCACTTTCGCAAGGAGTAACCAGTGCGAAAATTTTCGCAAGTCATTTTTCACCTTGCGAAATTGTTTTCAAAGCAAATATCAAAATGCAACCTCTCGGGATTGCACTTTCGCAAGGAGTAACCAGTGCGAAAATTTTCGCAAGTCATTTTTCACCTTGCAAAATTGTTTTTAAAGCAAATATCAAAATGCAACCTCTCGAGATTGCACTTTCGCAGGGAGTAACCAGTGCGAAAATTTGGCAAGGTGAATTTTCACCTTGCGAAATTTTTTCTTCATGCTTACCAAGGATTTGATTCTTTTTAAATTCATTTTCGAACTTCAATTTTCTAGTTTTAACACTCCTCAGTTCATCCCCGTACTTAGACAAAATTTTCAAAAATTTTCATGGCCAAAACCCCTTTTTAAAGCCTTCTCAACTTCATTTTTCATGCACAAAACACTATTCACCTTGCATTTTCTCTCTAGGCCGCGTGCTTCATTGTTCCAAGGTGAGTAATTTTTCACTTTTCTCCATTTTTGGCTCCTTAAATTGCTTGTTTATGTCATTTCTATGTTTTAGGAACCATAAACATGCATTTTCATCCATTAAAACCATTTCAAAAATCCATTTTTTCAAATCAAAGACCCACATGGCCGGCCACCATTTTTGCAAAAATCTCTATCTTGCAATGTTTTTTAGTCTCCCAAACTTACTCCATTGCATTTAGAATCATGTTTCCATTAAAACCATACCCTTTTTTTGAATTTTAAACCGTTAAAAATGAAAACTCAAATTCAAAGTAAGCATTGGAGAAGAAGATGAATAGTGCTGCGTGAATAGTGCCCGTTGCCAAATTTAGCAACCACTATTTATGCCTTGCAAATTTTGCACTGGTTACCATTTCAACTGTATTTTTGACACTTTACCCCTAGGATGCTCTATTTTTCGTGCTTTTCAGTCTTATTTCAGTATTTATACCATGGCACGGACACGGGGGGCATCCTCTTCAACTAGTCAATGTGGGGCCCACTCACAGAGAGGTGGTCATTCTACACCATCTCACCTTTCCCAGACCCCAGTTCCCTCTACTCAGCACGGGTATGGGACTAGACGATCATCTAAGTCTTCCAGGGCACCAGTGCCACCCCCTGTGAGCAGTCCTCCACCTAAGAGGACTTGGATTTTAGGACCAGGCGAGTCCTCCAGAGCCCCTCTATCACTGCCAGCATCTACTATCCTAGGCTCTTCACATTAGCAGAGGTCCTCAAGCGGCCTATGATAGCAAGGCCACCCCTCCTAGGCAACACGGATATCAGAGATAGGCCATTTCACGAGGAGATCTGTATGCAGCATGAGACTCTCCGCTTATTACCAGAGCTACGGGAGTCATACCGCCTTCTGTAGAGGTACCACATCGAGCCATTTATGACTCCTAGGTCCTTCTATTACCCTAGGGTAGTCTTAGATTTCTACCAGACTATGACTACTAGAGGCATCCAGGACCTCATAGCCATTCATTTTGTGATTGATGGTTGGCATGGTATTTTAGAGGCCCGAGATATAGCCGCCTCTATGCATTTTCCGCCTATCCCTGAGGACCTTGGTTCCTTCCGGCATTGGTCTCAGTATTCAGAGCCCGACATGGTGTTTACCTTATCAAGAGGTCGAGCCACTCATAGGACCATTTTGAGGAGGGAGCTTCCTCCACGGATGTTACTTGTAGATTTGGTGCTCCGCACCAATCTTTTTCCACTCCAGCATGTCGTCCAGAGGAGAGGTGCTATCCTAGATGCGCTTTACCGCATCTCTGAGGGATTCTACTTTGGACCCCACCATCTAGTCATGGCTGCTCTTCCTATTTTGAGGAGAAGGTGCACAGGAAGCGCCTACACAGAGCTGGTACTATTCCACTCTTATTTCCGAGGCTCATCTCTCAAGTCTTAGAGGATATGGGATACCCTTCTCAGCCCCACCTAGAGCGTCGTCATCATTGTCGAGAGCTCTTTACCACTAAGAGTTGGACCCAGTTCTTATACCGCTCACGCATGGACCAGGGTATCCCTAGACCATTAGCTCCCGCGCCTCCAGCTTCTCCAGCGCCTCCCGAGTTTCTAGCAGCCTCAGCACCTACAGTACAGACATCACCAGAGCAGGACCCACATACCACAGAGCCTTCTTCTTCAGTACCTGCTCCAGTGACTTGCACTACTGATACTCCTGCACCACCAGTCATTCCTGCTCCAGCCTATGCTGTGTCTTCAGCCGGGCCATCCATCACTGTCTCAGCTACAGAGTTCAGAGCTCTCATGTCGTCCTTTCACTCATTGAGCGCCTCTCAGGCCACCTTAGTCCGTGAGATGCAAGCCATCAGACGACAGATGGATACCATACAGACACATCAGGCTCAGCATACAGCTATCCTAGACCAGCACTCCGCCATGCTCTCTCAGATCCACCATCACTTGGGCATATCACCTCCTCCGCCTCAGAAGCCACATCCATGATTGGATATTTCTATCTCCATTTTGTATATGTACATGTTTTATATTCTGAGATTGTATGTACCTCATGCTTATATCTTGTACTCAACTCTCTCAGTTTATATAAGCATAATTTTTTGTATCTTATTTCCTCTCTCTCATTTCTTATGGTTTTTGAATCATGTGGATGCACTCACACGCTTTGAATACCACATCACCATAAGGTATATCATTCCTTCCTCGTCTTTTTCGATAGAAACATTGGGGACAATATTCATCTCGGTTGGGGGGAGAGTTGAGGAAGTAAGTATTTCCTATTTTAGTTAGTTATTTTGTTGATTTAGTAGTTTTTGCCCTTTTTCCTTTTTCAAAATTTTTTGTTTCATTCTCTATGGTTGTTTGAGATAATTTCTCAAAATAAAATAGGATAAGTCGAGTTTTAACTTAATTACTTAAGTCTTAGAGTTTGTTTTATGCTTTCAAAGTTGATAATCTATTGAAGCCCTCTTTGTTTTCGAACTTATTTCTTCCATTTCAAGCTTTACACACACCGTGCACATTAGATCCCGGATATATGATGTAAAACTTTCTCACCCTCTAAGCTTAGGAAAATTTTGACTTGGTTCATTACTTAACTTCTTTTTAATAGTGTTGGGACACCTCAAAAAGACCAATGAGTCTTAAAAAATAAAAATAAAAATAAAAATAAAAAAAAAGAAAAGAAGAATAAGCTTCTATTCTTTCCTTGAAACCTAAGCATGATCCGAAGGGGTGGCGAAAGCCTTTAAAACCCGATGCCCTAAACCTTGATTGGTTGGGAGTCATCGATCCTCTGCTTGCTACATAGGTGAATTGGTTAAGTTTAGTGAGTAAAAAGAATTGTGAATAAGAAGGTGCGTTCCTAACCTATTAAGAGTTGGTTAATTTTGCCAATGTTCGAGAAAAGCTTAGGTTGGGGGGAGAGGATAGTTGTACATACTATATCCGGAAGCTAATCTCATTAACACTTAGCTCATTATGGAAGAGTTTGATCCGGAACCTTGAGAGTGGAGATTCTTTTGACACTTAATTGCATAATCTCCACTCTTTATACTTTTTGTTTAAGTTTTAGCTTTGACAACTCCTATTGCATTTTGAATCTTCATATCTTTAGTTCACCATGTGAGATGTGTTTTGAAATCAGTCATGCCACTCAATTATTTTTTGGAGTGATTTGCATGATCCTTTTTATGTATATTATTATAGTTTACTTAGTTTTTATATCCTCCATTGCTAAGGGACTAGCAATGAGTCGGTTGGGGGGTGTGATTACTACCAAAAAGTGCTATTTTATAGACTTAATTATAATGGTTTTAAGCACCTTTGTGTAGTAATCATATTCATTTAACCCAATTAATTCATTAAGGTCCTTAGTAATTGGTTTTAACCATTTTGTGGCAAGTTTACATATTTTTATCAGCTTATGAATCAATTCAAGCATGCCAAATGATGGAGGAGCTACTTGGACAAGTTAAAGGAAGGATTTTGGAAGTTTACAGGCTTGAATTTCAAGTGGAAGCACGAGCACAAGCAAAGAGAAGTGAAGAGGAGAATAGAGGACAGTAGCTGCAGTCTTCTTTCGCACTTTTGGGCACTTCCTGAAGTCCATTTTCTACATGCTATATACCATTTCAAAGCTCAAGAATTCAAAAATCCAATGCTTCAAACCGTGTATAATTTGGAGCTGAAATGAGGAAGATATGGCCTTCGGAAGACAACTGCATCAAACCTTGCGAAAATTTCGCAAGGTGAATTTCTCCTTGCGAAATTTCACAAGGGGATTTTCCTCACGATGCGAAATTTTGCCATTTCGCAACGTTGCGAAATTTCGCAAGGAGGATTTAGGCACGTTGCGAAAATGCCAAATTTCCGCTGTTTCTCCACACACGCACCACCAACTTCCCATATATTTTTAGCTTGATATTTTCTCATGTAAATTCCTTTTGTAACCTTGTAATCAACCAATGAAAAGGTTGCTTTTGTAATAGCTTTTGTAATTTAGCTTGTTATTGTCTTTAAATAGAGGTGAAGAGCCTCAGATGGAAAAAGCTTGTAACCTGTCACCTTAGAAATTATAAGAGCACTTTCGTTCAAAAGCTTCTTTTCTCTTTTCTTTCTCATTTTCTTAGTAGCCAAACATCCTTGGAGGATGAAATCCCCAAGGATGAGAGGCTAAAACCTTTTAGTTTCTTGAAGTAATGGATGCCATGTGAAGCTCCCGTGTCAGGATGGAGATTTCCAAGCCATAAATGTAAGCAGTCGAGCATCATAAATGTTTTCATTCAAAGTAAAGCTTTTAATCCCTCTGACTTGCTTTGAATGGCCAATACTTGATAACCTTTTGGTCTCAGTGGATTCTTATTGTTAGATCCACTGACATTCATTAGTTATCTCCTACGAGCCATTGTATTGCAAGGGGAGGAGATGTCCTATATCAATAAAATAGCATTTATGAGGTTCAGCTACCCTTTTTGTAAGTTTTCAAGGACTAAAACTTAGTTGTTAAACTCATACCGGTTCGGGAAGTAAGCATCACCTTAGTTGCTTCCCCAACTCGAGGTGAAAAGTCCCAAAATCTCCATTTTTACACAGTGAGTTAAGCATGGCTATCCAAAGCTTTGAGAAACTTCTTTTTCCATCTTTTAACCTATTTTCATGTTAGTTTAGTTTACAACACCTTCATCTTTTTTATGTTTTCATCTTAACCTAATTTTTATTAAGAAAAGTTCACTCCATCCTCCGAACTTCACCAGTTAAAGTAAAAACCCATCCCAGTGTTCGATCCTAGAGCCACTATGCTATAGTAGCTTTGCTACTTTAGTGTAAGGACGTTAGGTATAAATTTTGTTGATACCCTTACATGCCAAGCTACCAAGAGTCGGGTTATCAGAAGCTTCAGAGGGCAGATGCCATTCCGTTATTGTTTCCGAGGCTCCTCTACCAGATTTTAGAGCACCTGGGCTATCCTGGAGAGCCCTGCCTTGAGAGGCACTGCCATTGCCGAGAGGACTTCTCTCTCGACAAATGGCATCACTTGGCAGCTTACTTTGCACCTCAAGGAGCTCCAACTATGCCTCCACCTTAGGGAGCCCCATCTATGCCCCCACCTCCAGAGCTACACCAAGATGAGCAGCTACCTCAGGCCCAGGAGGATGAGATTCTCACTGACATAGCACCTCCTGCCCCTGCAGCACACACCTCAGTGCACATGCCTGAGGCTACACTTCCTGCTTCTCCTATCACTCAGGGCGCTCCAGCAGTCGTGCCAGCTACCTTAGCACCTCCTCCTTCATCTGAGCCCACTGTCACCGTTTCTCTTACGGAATTCAGAGGCCTAGTGCACTCATTGTAGACACTGAGCACCGCTCAGGATTCTCTTTTCCAGTAGATGGCCACTATTCGTGCACACCATGATCAGATCATTGCTACTCAGACCCAGCATACCACGATCCTTCATTAGATCAAGCAGCATCTGAGTATTCAAACACTTCCTGGGCATGATAGGTCTGGACCATCCGAGCCTCCAGTGCCAGATGAGGGGACCATACCAACTGAGTAGCCCATATCAGATGAGGAGATCAGAGCAAAGCCATCACATGATCCCACTACTATTTGATCTCTTTATGTTTTTTTTACTTACTTTTTATATTAGACTTGTGAATCCCATCTTCTTGATGTATTATATACTGGGATTGGATGTATTACTTGAACATCATGCATATTGTATTTCTTTTCCAAGTAATACATATATATATATCATTTTTTATTATATTCCCCTTTCTCATTACTCTTTTGTCTTTGAAACATGTGGTTTCTCCTATACGACTCAGACTCTGTATCACTCAGGAGGTACCACTTCCTCCCTTTATTTTTTTTAATCGCTCTTGAAACATTGAGGACAATGTTCAGCTTGGTTGGGGGGAGAGTTGAGGAAGGAAGTTTTGTTATTAATGCTAAGTTATTTTGGTAATTTAGTTGCTTTTTGCTTAATTTTTAAAATTTTTTAAAGTTTTTTTTTTAATACTTTCCATGGTTATTAAGGAAAAAAATTTCAAAATGAAATGGGAGAAATTAAATTTTTTGCTTTATTTTTCTCTCTAATATTTTCTTTTTCTTGGAAGCCAAACAACCTCTGAGGATGTTTTCCCAAAGGATGAGAGGCTAAACCTTTGGTTTCTTGGAGTAAAGGAAGCTAGGTGAAAAGTCTAGATGCAAAGGTGGAAAACTCTCGTGCATTAAATATAGGTGGTTGGAGTTCATAAATGGCTTTTAAATCTAAAGTTTTACTTTAAATCCCTTAGAATCACTTTGAATGGCCAATACATGGTAAGCTTTAGGTCTCTGTGGATACTTATTGCTAGATCCACATCAAACCATTAGTTATCATGTACGAGCCATTGCAAAGTGGCTCAAGGTGAAAACCCATAGTGTCTAAAGCCATTAATGGAATTTGACTACCATTTCTATTGACTTTTTATGGATTAAATCTTCATTGTTAAACCTATACCGGTTCGGCAAACAACCATCCTTTATGTTATTGTCCCCAATATGAGAAGAAAAATCCGAAATTTCCCACTTTGCATTCTGAACTTGATCCTAGCAACCTCTAGCTCCGGGAGACTTTCTTTCTTTCATTTCTACCTAGTTCTATATTAGTTTAGTTCCAAACACCACTTTCAAAACAAATTTTATTTTCTTTTAAAATTTAAATTTATGACAAAGGAAATCATCAGACTCAATTTCTAATCTAGAGTCTATCACTGGTAGAGTGAAAACCCATCCCTGAGTTTGACCCTAGAGCTGCTATACTATAGTAGCTTTGCTACGCCAGTATAAGGTCATAGGATTTATAAATATTTTTTATTAAAATACTCAACTGGGCATGAATCAGGGGGAGTGATTACTACTCAAAAAGTGCTATTTTATAGCTTGTAATTAACTCTTTTAAACACTTTTGAGTAGTAGTTATTACCTTTTAACTCAATTGGCATGTTAAGGACCCTTGCAATCATTTCTAATGAAATTGTGTTATGTTTGGTGTTTTTGATAGCTTTTTGATCACCAAAGAAATCTAATATTGAGGGAGAGCTCTGTATAATCCATGGCAAAGCAAATGGAAGCTCATTTACAAGAAGAATACAAGCTTTGGACCTTTGTAGTTCGTTGCCAAAAGCAAATCAAGAATGCAAGGAGGAAAAACAGAGAGAGGAATCTAACATGAAGAAATCCAAGAGGATAGCAACTATAGGACACATTTTGAGCACTTTCTTGAGTCCATTTTATGCATACTATATGTCATTTTGAAGCTTGAGAAGTCAGGAGTTCAATGATTTAAACAATGTATAAATCAGAGCTGAAATGAAGAAGTTATGGCCATTGGAAGACAATCACACCAAGCTGAAGGACAATTTCGCAAATTGCGAAATCATAAAGTGCAAGCTGCAAAATCAACCTTTTCTTGTGAAATGAACACTTTTAGCTTGCGAAATTTTTGCAGGTCATGTTGCAAGCTGTGAGATCTACCTATGTGCTCTTAGATATTAGCAACTAACTCTTTTAGATTTTTTTTTTCAGATATTTGTTGTTTAAATCCCCATTTTCTCCTTGTAATCCACCAATCATAGGATTCCTTAGTTAAGAAGTAAGAAAAAATGGTGAATAACCTCCTATATATCATTTGTAATTTTCTTTCTACAAAGATATCTCAGGAGTTTGTTCTCAAAGACCAACTTTTATATAGTTTTGAAGAAAGTAATACACAGAGCTTTGTTCTAGCTTACCTACTCGTTTTTGTTGTATTTTTTTTACTAGGCAAACAAGCTCTGAGGATGTTTCCTCAGAGAATGAGTGGCTAGGCTTTTTGTCTCTGTGAGTTGAGGAAGCTAGGTAAGGTGCCAATGCAAAAATTAGAAGTTTTGTTGCTTCAGCTTCTAATGAAGAGAAAGTGTGACCCGTTAATGGTTTCTATGTTTTTAGTTAACTTAAAACGCCTTAAAATCAGCTGGGCCAACACTTGGTAAGGCAAGTGGACTCCATCCATTGAGTTACACTAGTTTATTTCTTGCGAGCCTTTGGGAGGTGGTTTAAAGGTAGGATTTTCTAGAATAGCCAACACTTGGTAAGCTTTTGGACTCTAAGGAGACATTCATTAGTTATCTCTTGCGAGCTTTTGACGGGTAATCTAGGGTTAAGGATCACCTTGAATGGCCAATTCTAGTGAGAGGTATGAACCTTGCAAGATGATTCAGTGACAGGGAATTAGTGGTTAAACTCATTAAGGGGAGCATCTGTACCACACCGGTTAGGGAAATAACTGTATGTTAAATCCCCAATGCGAGGAAAAGATTCAAGTAACCGGAGCTCTCTTTTTGTAATAGGAACCTGACCCTAGTGATCCAAAAACCCCAAGAAACACTTTTTTTTGTAAGTAATTTCCGTTACTTTATCAGTTTCACTTTAAAACCAACCTTTTCAAACATCTTTATGTTTTCTTTTAAAGCTAACCTTGAAATGAAAAAGCACCAATTCAGCTTTGAATTAATATCAGTTGTAATTTGAAAACCCATCCCAGTGAATGATCCTAGAGCCACTATACCATGCTAGTTGAGGCTATCCTAGTACATGATGAAATAGGTTATAAATTTTATTGATTACTCAAGTCTGAGGACCAAAATCAAGGTACACCAATTGATTGATCACCAATCAACAGGACATACACCAGCTGGGCACGAAATCACATACATAGCCCTTACTTGTACATAGCATCTTGAACCTTGAGCTCATGACCTGGAGTCATTCAAGTCAACTATAGCTCTGAGCTATTTATAACAGTTAAAGTCATAGGCTCATGACCAAGAATCATTAATATCATCCTTAACCATAAGTTGTTCATAGCATCTTAAGGCTTGAGCTCACAACATCCCAAGTTTTTCATATTATCCACAACTTTGAGTTGTTCATAGCATCTAGAGCCTTGAGCTCATAACCCTGAGTCATTCATGTCAACCACAACCTTGAGCTATTCAAAGTATCTGGAATCGTGAGCTCATGACCCAAAGTCGTCCATGTAATCAATAACCCTCAACTCATAATGCAGAATCATTCATATCATTCATATCATCCATAACCCTAAGCTGCTCATAGCATCTAGAGGCTTAAGCTCACGAGATCCCAAGTCGTTCATATCATCCATTATGTTAAGTTATTCAAAGCATCCACAGCTTTGAGCACATGACTCAAAGTAGCACATATCATCGTAAGCCTTGACTTGTTCATATCATCTAGAGCCCTAAACTCACGACCTAGAGTCGTTCATGCTAATTACAACCCTTAGCTCTTCGTAGTATTTTGAGCCCTGAGCTCACGACGAAGAGTCATTTATGTCATCCATGGCCTTGTTCTATTCATTGCCTCTAGAGCCTTGAGCTCACAACATAGAGTCGTTCATGTCATCCAAAGACATAAGCTATTCATAGCATCTCAAGCCTAAGCTCACAACCCGAAGACATTCATGTCCATCACAACCCTGAGTTGTTTATAGTATCTAGATTCCTATGCACACGACCTAGAGTTGTTCATGTCATCCACAATCATGAGTTGTTTATAGCATCTCGAGCCTTAAGCTAACAACCTAAAGTCATTCATGTCATCTACAACCCTAAGCTATTCACAATATCCAAAGCATTGAGCTCATGACCCAGAGTCGTTCATGACAATGATAGGCATGTGTTGTTCATAGCATTTTAGAGCCATGGTCTCACAACTAAGAATTATTCATATCATTCATAGCCTTGAGCTGTGCATAACATCTAGAGTGCTGAGGTCACGACCTGAAGTCCTTCATGTTAATAATAGTCCTGAGCTATTAATTGCATCCAAAGCCCTAGCTCACGACTTGAAGTTGTTCATGCTATACACATACCTGAGTTGTTCATAGCATTTAGAGCCATGGCTCATGACTAAGAATCATTCATATCATCCACAACCCTGAGCTATTTATAGCATCTAGACACCTGAGTTCATAGGATTCCAAGTCGTTCATATCATCCACAAAGTTGAGTTGTTCATAGGAACCAAAGCTCACAATCTAGAGTAGCTCATATGATCCACAACCTTGAGTTGTTCATTGCATCTAAAGCCTGAAGCTCACAAATCGGAGTCATTCATGTCAACCATAGCCTAGAGCTGTGCATGGAATCTTTAGCCTTGAACTCACAACCTAAAGTTGTTCATGTCATCCATAGCCCTAAGCTATTAATAACATCTAGAGTCTTGAGTTGTTCATAACATTTACAGCCTTGCGCTCACAACCCATAGTCGTTCATGTTCACCATAGCCTTAAGTTATTCATATCATCATTAACCCTGAGGTGTTCATAGCATCTTGAGGCCTAAACTCATGGGATCTCAAGTCATTCATATCATCCATAACTCTTAGCTTTTCATAGCATCTAGATCCTTAAGCTCATGGCTTGAAGTGGTTCATGTCAACCACAACCTTGAGTTGTTCATAGTATCTAGAGTCGTGAACACACGACTTGGAGTCATTCATGTCATGCACAACCTTAAGCTCATGATGCAGAATCATTCATATCATCTACATCCTTGAGTTGCTCATATCATCTAGAAGCTTGAGCTCATGGGATCCTGTGTCATTCATATCACGCATAATGTTGAGTTATTCAAAGCATCCATAGTTGTGAGGTCACAACCCAGAGTAGAACATATCATCAATAGCCTTGAGTTGTTCATAACATATAGAGCCCTAAGATCACAACCTAGAGTTGTTCATGTCAACCATAACCCCTGAGATGTTCATAGCATTTAGAGCCTTAAGCTCACGACCTTGACTCGTTCATGTAATCCATAACTCTGAGGTGTTTATAACATTTAAAGTCTTGGGCTCACGATCAAGAATCATTCATATCATCCACACCCCTAAGTTGTTCATGTCATCTAGAGGCTTGAGCTTACAGGATCCTAAATCGCTCATATCATCCATAACCCCAAGTTGTTCATAACATCCAGAGCCTTTAGTTAATTGATGGGAAAACCCTCAATCTCTCAATTTCCCAAGTCTAGATCAGGTTAGGAATATGCATAACTATCCTACGCTTTTTCTAAATTCTATGCCCAGTGAAAAAATAACATTTTTATACTTTAAAAGGATTCAAAAAGTGCTAACAAAAACCATTTCTCAAATTCTGATGTTCCAAAATCAAATCCACGTGGTGAAGACAAAGATCGAAATCATAGAAGTCTCGTAAACCCGAAGTCTTCCACTTGATGACTCAAACCTTGATCATGGGACACTTTCGATGGGGAGGAAAAAAGGGTGGAGGCTATGGCTCTCTACTGCTCTGGATGATGGAAGATAAAATCTATGGAAACCCTAACTCGTAGGGGGTATTTATAGGGTTCCTAAGTGGGCTTAAGTGTCTTGAGCCCATATGGGCTTAAATAACTTAATTTAACCCAAAATGGGTTATAATTGATTAATTAACCCAATAGGGCCTACTAATTAATCACTTAATCCAATCTAGAGACCTTTTTCACTTATTCCTATGCAACCTTACATAATTATCAAAACGTCCTTATGCATAAAAGTGAACTTAAAGCCAATTCGATCCTCATAACCCATGCCAACAAGGTATATGAGCTTAGAGCGGGGACCATTGGGACCTATAGAAATACTGGCTCCCTTAGAATCCAATTCTAAAGTTGATTCAACATTCCACTATAAAGAATCAACAAAACTCTAGTATCTTATGTAAATAACAATGAGACACCAAGTGCCCGAGTCCATGACCTAGTATCCATTGTATTCAGTCTCCCTATGAACTAGTATCCGTAGTCTAACAAGGTAAAAGCTATCAGTCTTTCAAGACTACCTCTATCATCCTTAAGTTATAAATCCTATTATTATGTGTTCAATTGACATATCTTAGCTCTAAAACAACGTATGTCAAGTTCCACTTAAGGAACTACTGTGGCCATAGTTTCCATGAATACACCTCCTTAGGATCACTCAATGGGACACTCTATCTCAATCCTAAGAGATATCATGGTGTCTTTATTAAGAATACCTATTACTATCGGTTTACATTAACAGTGACCTAATCCATAGGGAATATATGATCAGCTTACGATCTCACCCATAGGTCAAAGCCACTACTAACTTCAGTACAAGCTCAATATTATGTCAAGGTTGAGAAACAATACAATGAAGCGGCTTGGTGGAAATGCACCTAAGTCATGTATAATGCAAAAGGTGGAGGCAAGAATGCACATAAAGTATAATACATGGAATAAGAATGGATAGTAGTGACACTCGATCATCCTTTAATAAATAATAAATTCTAAATTTATAACGTCATGTCATGCTTTTAAGGGCTCTATCCTAATACTAGAGCCCCGAGTAGTTCATATCAACCACAGACCTGAGTTGTTCATATCATCCAGAGCGTTGAGCTTAGACCATGAGTCGTTCTTGTCATCCATAGCCCTAAGGTGTTCATAATGTTTAGAGCCTGGTGCTCACGACCAATAATCATTCATATATTCCAGAGCCCTGAGTTGTTCATAGAATCTAGAGGCCTGAGCTCACGGGATCATGAGTTGTTCATATCATCCACAACTTTGAGTTGTTCATAGTATCTAGAGCCTTGAGCTCATGACATGGAGTCGTTCATGTCATCCACATCCCTAAACTGTTCATAGCATCTAGAGCCCTTTGCTTATGATCCAAAGTAGTTCATGTCAACCATAGCCCTGAGTTATTAATAGCATCTAAAGCCTTGAGCTCACAACCATAAGTTGTTCATGTCATCCACAACCCTGAGTTGTTCCTAACATCTAGAGCTCTAAGCTGATGACCTTGAGCCGTTTATGTCATCCACAACCTAGAGTGGTTCATAACATCTAGAGCCCTGACCTCACGACCTAAGATTTGTTCCTGTTATCCACAACCCTTAGCTATTCATAGCATATAAAGGCCTAAGCTCACAGGATCCCAAGTCATTCATATCATTCACAAATCTGAGTTATTCATAGAATCTAGAGCCCTGAGCTATTCACAACATCTAAAGCCCTAAGCTCATGACCTTTAGTCATTCATATCATCCAAAGCCCTAAGTTACTCATGACCAAGAATCATTGATATCATCCATGGCGTTGAGCAATTGATAGCACCTAAAGGTTTGAACTCACAAGATCCCGAGTCATTCATATCATTCACAACCTTAAGCAGTTCATAGCATCCAAAGTCATGAGCTCACAACGTGGAGCAACTAATGTCCTCCAAGGCCTACGATGTTCATAGCATCTAAAACCATAAGCTCACAACCCAAAGTTGTTCATGTCAACCATATACCTGATTTTTTTATATCATCTAGAGCCTTGAGATCAAAACCTTGAGTAGTTCATGTCCTTTACAACCATGCAACCATGAGTTGTTCATAACATTTAGTGCATTGTGTTCAAAATAAAGAATGGTTCATATAATCCAAAGCCCTAAGTTGTTCATAACATTTAGAGACCTGAGCTCATGGTATCCCAAGTAGTTCATATCATCCAAAAATTTTACTTGTTCATATCATCTAAAGCCTTTAGCTCACCACACGGAGTCATTCATACCATCCACATCCTTAAACTGTTCATAGCATCTAAAGCCCATAAGTCACAACCCAAAGTCATTCATGTCAACCATAGCCTTGAGTTGTTCATAACATCTAGAGCATTGAGTTCATGACCCAAAGTTTTTCATGTCATCCAGAACCCTGAGTTGTTCTTAACGTCCAGAGCCCAAAGCTCATGATCTTGAGTCTTTCACATCATCCACAACCTTAAGTTGTTCATAGAGCTCATGACTTGAAGTCATTCATGTTTCCAAAGCCCTGAGTTATTCATAGCATCTAAGGCCTAAGCTTATGGGATACCAAGTCATTCATATCATCCATAACTCAAAGTTATTCATAGCATCTAGAGCCCTGAATTGTTCATAGCATCCAGTGCCCTAAGCTCATGACCTTCAATCATTCATGTAATCCACAACCCTTAGTTGTTCATAACATTTAGAGCCTTGGGCTCATGACTAATAATCGTTCATATCATCCACAAACATGAGCTAATCATAGAACCTAGAGGCTTGAGCTTACAGGATCTCAAGTCGTTCATATCATCCACAACCCCAAGCAATTCACAACATCCAAAACTATGAGCTCATGACATGCATATTAACTAAGGCCTTGAGTTGTTCATAGCATCAAGAACCCTAAGCTTATGACCTGGAGTAGTTCTTGTCATCCACAAGCCTGAGTTGTTCAAAACATCTAGAGCCCTGAGCTCACATCCTTGAGTCGTTCATGTCATCCACAACCTTAAGTTGTTCATAACATTGAGCATCATAGGCTCATGACCAAAAATCGTTCATATCATCCTCAACCTCGATCTATTCAAAGCATCTAGAGATCGAAACTCACATGATCCCACGTCATTCATATCATCCACAACTCTAAGTTGTTCATAGTATCAACAACACTGAGCTAGCAACATAGAGTCATTCATGTCAATCACAACCCTAAGTTGTTCAAAACATGAAGAGCCCTGTGCTGATGACCTTGAGTCATTCATGTCATTCATAACCCTGACTAGTTCATAACGTATAGAGCCTTGGGCTCATGACTAAGAATAGTTCATATCATCCACAACCCTAAGATATTCATAGCTCTTAGAGGCTTAATCTTATAGGATTTTGAGTCATTCATATTGTCCACAACCTTAAGCTATTCATAGATTTTAGAGCCATAACCTTAAGACGTGGAACAACTCATATAATCCACACGTTTGAGATGTTGATAGCATTTAGAGCCATGAGCTCAAGATTCAGAGTCATTCATATCAACCATAAACATGAGTTGTTCATACCATTTAGTGGCCTAAGCTCACGACCTTGATTCATTCATGTCCTCCACAGTCCTGAGTTGTTCATAAGATTTAGAGTCTTGGGCTCATGACCAAGAATCATTCATATCATCCACAACCCTGACTTGTTCATAGCATTCAAAACCCTTAGCTTATGACTCGAAGTAGCTCATGTCATCCACAAGCTTGAGCTATTCATAGCATTGAGCTCACGGCTTAGAGTTGTTCATGCCATTCACAACCCTAATTTATTCATAGCATCTAAAGCATTGAGCTCATAACCCGGTGTCATTCATGTCAACCACTGCCCTGAGTTGTTCATAGCATTTACAACCCTAAGCTCACAACCCGAAATTGTTCATGTCATCCACAATCCTAAGCTATTCATAACATCTAAAGCATTGGGATCATGACTAAGAATCATTCATATCATCCACATCCCTGAGTTGTTCATAGAATCTAGAGCCTAGAACTCAAGACTCAGATTCGTTCATGTCAACCACAACCCTTAGTTGTTCATAGCATCTAAAGCCCTCAACTCATTGGATCCCGAGTTGTTCATATCTTACACAAAGCTGAGTTGTTCATAGCATGTAGTACCTTAAGTTCACAACTCAAAGTAGCTCATGTAGGCTAGTGCCTTGATTTATTCATAGCATGTTGAGCCCTGAGATCAAAACCCAGAGTCATTCATGTTGACCACAACTATGAGTTGTTCATAGTATCTAGAACATTGAGCTCACAAATAGGAGTCGTTGATGTCATCCATAGCTCTGAGCTCATGATGCAGAATCATTCATATCATTTACAACCTTAAGCTTTTCATAACATGTAGAGACTTGAGCTCACGACCCAGATTTGTTTATGTCAACCACAACCTTGAGCTGTTCATTGTTTGTAAAGCCTTAAGCTCACGATCCAGAGTCATTCATATTATCCATAACCCTGACCTGTACATAGTATCTAGAACCCTAAGTTGACAACCCAAAGTCATTCATGTCAGCCAAAGCCCAAAGTTGCTCATAGCATCTAAAGCCTTGAGCTCAAGACCTCGAGTCGTTCATGTCAACTACAACCTTAAGTTTTTCATAGAATTTAGAGCAATGGATACACTTCCAAGAATCTATCATATCATCTATATCACTGACTTGTTCATAGCATCTAGAAGCCTAAGCTCACATGATCTAAAATCTTTCATATCATCCCCAATCCTAAGCTATTTCATGTATCTAAGGCCTTAAGCAAACAACTCGAAGTAGCTCATGTCATCCATAGTCCTGAACTCTTCATAGCATCTAGAGCCTTAAGCTCACAACCCAAATTCTTCTAGTCAACCACGACCTTGAGCTTGAGCACATGACCTAGAGTCCTTCACGTCAGCCATAACTTTGAGTTGTTCATAACATTTAGAGTCATTGGCTTTGGACCAAGAATCATTAATGTCATCCTCAACCCTGAGTTGTTCATAGCACCTAGAGGTGTGAGCTCGTGGGATCCCAAGTCATTAATGCCATCCACAACATTGAATTGTTCATAGCATCTATATCCCTGAGCTCATAACTTGGAGTAGCTCACATCATCCACAACCCTGAGCTGTTCATAACATCTAGAGGCTTGAGCTCATGACTCAAAGTCATTGATGTCTATCACAACCTTGAGTTGTTCATAGTATCCAAAACCCAAACCTCACAACGTAGGGTCATTCATGTCATCCATAGCCTTAAGCTCATGATATGGAACCGGTCATATCATCCATAGTCCTGAAATGTTCTTAGCATTTAGAGGTTTGAGCTCATGGGATCCCGAGTCGTTCATAACATCAACAACACTGAGTTGTTCATAGCATCAATATTCCTAAGCTCACAACCTGGAGTAGCTCATGTCATCCATAGTCCTAAGCTATTCATAACATCTAGAGCCTTGAGGTCATGAGACAAAGTCATTCATGTCAACCATAACCTTGAGTTGTTCATAGTATCTAAAGACCTAATCACACAACCTAGAGTCATTCATGTCATCCACAACCTTGAGTTGTCCATAACATTTAGAACCCTAAGCTCATGACCTAGAGTTGTTCACATCAACAACAACCTTGGGTTATTAACAGCATTTAGAGCCCTAAGCTCACAAACTAGAGTCATTCATGACATCCACAACCCTGAGCTATTCATAGCATTTAAATCCATGTGCATATAACATAAAATTGTTCATATCATCCACACCCCTGAGCTTTTCATAACATCGAGAGGCTTGAACTCACGAGATTCGTAGTCATTCATATCATCCACAACTCTGAGTTGTTCATAGCATCTAGAAAGCTCATAACCGAGAGTCATTCATTTCATGCACAACCCTAAGCTATTCATAGCATTTAGAGTCGTTGGCTCATAACCAAGAATCGTTCATGGCATCCTCAGCTTTGAGTTATTCATAACATCTAGAGGCCTTAGATCAAGGGATCTTGAGTCATTCATATCATCCAGAACTCTGAGTTTTTCATAACATCTAGAGCCTTGAGCACATGACTCAGAGTCCTTCACTTCAACCACAACCTTGAGCTGTTCATAGCATCTAGAGCCTTGAGCTCACAACCTGGAGTCATTCATGTCATCCATAATCCTGAGTTGTTTATTACATTTAGGATCATAGGCTCATAACTAAGAATCATTTGTATCATCCTTAGCCCTATGTTGTTCATAGCTTCTAGAGGCCTCCACTCATAGGATCCTGGGTTATTCATATCATCCATAACTCTGAGTTATTCATAGCATATAGAGCCTTGAGCTCATGACCCGAAGTCATTCAAGTCAACCATAGCCTTAAGCTGTTCACAGTATCTAGAGCCCTAAGCTCGTGACCCAGAGTCATTCATGTCAACCACTACCTTGAGCTCACGACCTAAAGTTGTTCATGTAATCCACAATCATGAGTTGTTCATCACATTTAGAGCCATGGTCACACGACTAAGAATTGCTCATATAATTAACACCCCTTAGCTTTTCATAGCATCTAGAAGCTTGAGCTCACGAGATCTGTAGTTATTCATATCATCTACAACCCTGGGTTATTCATAGCATCAAGAGTCCTAAGCTCATGACCAAGATTTGTTCATATCATGCATAATCCTAAGCTATTCTTAGCATTTAGAGTGTATAAGCTGACAAGAATTGTTCATATCATTCTCAACATTGAGTTGTTAGCATCTAAAGGTCTAAGATCATGGGATCCTGAGTCATTCATATCATCCACAACTTTGAGTTGTTCATAACATCTAGAGCCTGAAGTACATAACTCGAAGTCCTTCATGTCAACTGCAACCCTAAGCTATTCATAGCATCTAGAGCCCTCAACTCACGACCTAGAGTCATTCATATCATCCACAACCATGAGTTGTTCATAATATTTAAGCTCATAAGCTCATGACCAAGAATTATTCATATGATTATTATCCCTAAGTTGTTCATAGCATTTAAAGACCTTAGCTGATAGGATCTCGAGTTGTTCATATTATCCACAACTCTAAGTTGTTCATAACATCTAAAGCCCTGAGCTCATGACCCAAAGTCATTCATGTCAACCAAAACTTGAGCTATTCATTGCATTTAGAGTCATGTGCTCATAACTTAAAGTCATTCATGTCAACCATAGCTCTGAGCTACTCATAGTATCTAAAGCCCTGAGCTCACGACCTGGAGTTGTTCATGTCATCCATAGCCATGAGCTGTTCATAGCATTTAGAGTCTTAAGCTCACAACCGAGAGTCGTTCATGTAAACCACAACCTTGAGTTGTTCATAGCATCTAGAGGCCTAAGCTCATGACCCAGAATCATTCATATTATCCATAACCTTGAGCTATTCATTGCATCCTGAGCTCACAACTTGGAGCCATTCATGTCAACCACAACCCTAACCTATTCATAGCATCTAGAGGCCTATGCTTACCCAGAGTTGTTCATGTCATCCACAATCTTGAGTTGTTCATAACATTTAAACTCATAGGCTCACAACCAAGAATCGTTCATATCATCCTTGATTACTACTCAAAAAGTGTTATTTTATAGCTTGTAATTAACTCTTTTAAACACTTTTGAGTAGTAGTTATTACCTTTTAATTCAATTGACATGTTAAGGACCCTTGCAATTGTTTCTAACCAAATTATGTTAAGTTTTGGTGTTTTTTATAGCTTTTTTAACACCAAAGCAATCCAAGAATGAGGGAGATCTTTGTACAATCAATGGCAAAGCAAATGGAAGCTCATTTACATGAAGAATCCAAGCTTTGGAGCTTTTTAGTCCTTTGCCAAAAGCCAATCAAGAATGCAAGGAGGAAAAACAGAGGAATCTAACATAGAGAAATTTAAGAGGATAGCAGCTGTAGGACACATTTCGAGTACTTTCTGGAGTCCATTTTATGTATATTATATATTGCTTCGAAGCTCGGGAAGTCAATAGTCCAACGCTTTAAACAGGACACAAATCAGAGCTGAAATGAAGGAGTTATGGCCATTGGAAGACAATCGCACCATGCTAAAAGGCAATTTTGCAAGTTGCGAAATCACAAAGTGCAAGCTGTGAAATCAGCCTATTCTTTCGAAATTGGCACTTTCAGCTTGCAAAATTTTTGCAGCCCATGTTGCATGCTACAAAATCTACCTGTGTGCTTCCAGATATTTGTGACCGACTCTTTTAGATTTTTTTTTTCAGATATTTGTTGTTTAAATCCTCATTTTCTCCTTGTAATCCACCAATCATGGGATTCCTTAGTTAGGAAGTAAGAAGAAAGAGTGAATAACCTCCTATATATCATTTGTAATTTTCTTTCTATAGAGATATCTCAGGAGCTTGTTCTCAGAGGCCAACTTTTTGTATAGTTTGGAAGAAAGTAATACACAGAGCTTTGCTTTGCCTTACCTACTCATTTTGATTGTATTTTCTCACTAGCCAAACAAGCTCTGAGGAGGTTTCCTCAGAGAATGAGTGGCTAGGCTTTTTGTCTCTTGGAGTTAAGGAAGATGGGTAAGGTGCCGAATGTAAAAATTGGAAGGTTTGTTGTTTCAACTTTTAATGAAGAGAAAGTGTGACCCGTTAATGGTTTCTATGTTTTTAGTTAACTTAAAACGCCTTTAAATCACCTGGGCTAACACTTGGTAAGGCAAGTGGTCTCCATCCATTGAGATACACTAGTTTATCTCTTGCGAGCCTTTGGGAGGTGGTTTAAAGGTAGGATTTTCTAGAATAGCCAACACTTGGTAAACTTTTAGACTCTAAGGAGACATCCATTAGTTATCTCTTGCGAGCTTTTGAAGGGTAATCCAAGGTTAAGGATCACCTTGAATGGCAAATGCTAGGTGAGAGGCACGAGCCATTGCAAGATGAATCAGTGAGAGAGATTTTGCATTTGAATCCATAAAAGGGAAGCATCTATACCACACCAGTTTGGGAAATAACTATATGTTAAATCCCCAATGCGAGGAAAAGATTCAAGTGACAGGAACTCACTTTTTGCAATAGGAACCTGAGCCCAGTGATCCAAAAACTACAAGAAGCACTTCTCTTTGTAATTAAAATCAATTACTATTTTTGGTTAGCTTAAAACCAACCCTTTTTCAACCAAAGATTATGTTTTCTTTAGAGCTAACCTTGAAATGAAAAAACATCAATTCAGCTTTGAATTAATATCAATTGTAATTTGAAAACCCATCCCAATGAATGATCCCAAAGCCACTATGTTATGCTAGCTGAGACTATCCTAGTACATGGTGAAATAGGTTATAAATTTTGTTGATTACTGCCGTCTAAGGACCGAAATCAAGGTACACCAGTTGATTGATCACTAATCAACAGGACATACACCAACTAGGCATGAAAATCAAATGGCGTCATTGTCGGGGATGGTGCCAACTTTATAGTGATATTACCTTTTCAGAATACTTGAGATTTTCATCACAAGTTTGGTGATTTTTCTTTCATTTTACTAACTCTTTTTAATTGTTTATTCTACTTGTTCATATTTTAGCATATCTTTTAATTTAGTTTTAGTTAATTGATTACGTGCCTAGCTGGTGTACCTTGAGTTTGGCCCTGAGACAGGAGTAATCAACAAAATTTATAACCTATATCACCATGCACTAAGATAGCCTCAGCTAATATAGCATAGTCTTGTTCACTGGGAAGGGTTTTCAACTTACTATTGACATTAATTCAAAGTTGAATTGGTGCTTTTTCATTTCAAGGTTAGCTTCAAAAGAAAACATAAGCTTTGTTTGAAAAAAAGATTGGTTTTAAGCTAACCAAAAATAAATAAACGGAAATTACTTATAAAGAAAGGTGTTTCTTGGAGTTTTGGGTTCACTGGGGTCAGGCTTCTCATGCAAAAACAGAGTTCCGATCACTTTAATCTTTTCCTTGCATTAGAGAATTAACATTGAGTTATTTCTCTAATCGGTGTGGTACAGATGTTTCCCCTTTATGGATTTCAACACTAACTCCCTCTCACTGATTCACCTTGCAATGGCTCGTGCCTCTCACCTAGCACTTTCCATTCAAGGTGATCCTTTACCTTGGATTTCCCTTCTCAAGCTTGCAAGAGATAACTAATGGATGTCTCCTTAGAGTCCAAAAGCTTACCAAGTGTTTGCAATTCTAGAAAATACTACCTTCAAGTCACCTCCCAAAGACTCGCAAGAGGTAAACTAGTGCATCTCAATGGACGGAGATCACTTGCCTTACCAAGTGTTGGCCCAAGTGATTTAAAGGCGTTTTAAGTTAACTAAAAACATAGAAACCAATAACGGGTCACACTTTCTCTTCATTCATAGCTAAAACAACAAAACTACCAATTCTTGCACTCGGCACCTTACCCAACTACCTTAGCTCCAAGAGACAAAAAGTCTAGCCACTCATTCTCTGAGGAAATATCCTCAGAGCTTGTTTGGCTAGTAAGAAAAATACAATCAAACGAGTAGGTAAGGCAGAGCAAAGCTCTGTATATTACTTCCTTCAAAACTATACAAAAAGTTGTATTTGAGAACAAGCTCTCGAGATATCTGTGTAAAGAAAATTACAAACTATATATAAGAGGTTATTCACCCTTTTGTTCTTGCTTATTAGCTAAGGAATCCTATGATTGGTGGATTACAAGGAGAAAATGGGGATTTAAAAAACAAATATCTGAAGAAAAAAATTTAAAAGTGTCGGTCACAAATATTTGGAAGCACTCAGGAGGATTTCACAGGCATGCAAGATGGGCTGCGAAATTTCGCAAGCTGAAGGTCTCCATTTCGCAGCCAAGGGCTGATTTCACAGCCATCCTCTTGTGATTTCGCAACCTGCAAAATTGGCCTTCTGCTTGGTGTGACTGGCTTCCAATGGGTATAACTTCTTCATTTTAACTCTGATTCATGCACTGTTTGAAGCGTTGGACTTTTGACTTCCCAAGCTTCAAAATGACATATAGTATGCATGACATGGACTCTAGGAAGTGCTCCAAAAGTTTCCAACTATTGCTGTCTTCTTGAATTCTTCATGTCAGATTCTCTCTTTGCTTTCCCTCCTTGCATTCATGATTTGCTTTTGGCAAAGGACTATAAAGCTTCAAATCTTAGGTTCTTCATGTTAATGAGCTTCCAATTATTTTTCCATGGATTCCATAGAACTCTCCTCAATCTTGGATTCCTTTGGTGATCAAAATACTATCAAAAACACCAAAACTTACACAAATTTGATTAGAAACGATTGCAAAAGTCCTTAATATGCTAATTGAGTTAAAAGGTAATAACTACTACTCAAAAGTGTTTAAAAGAGTTAATTATAAGCTATAAAATAGCACTTTTTGTGTAGTAATCACTCCCCCCAACCGACATATTGCTAGTCCCTTAGCAATGAAGGAGAGAAAAAGTAAAATAAACAATAATATACTTTACAAAATCATGTTGATCCCTTCAAAAAAAGAAATTTAAGTGACATGATTATCAAACTCTCACATGGAACATTAAAGAAATATAAAACTCAAATTTCAACAAGAGTTATCAAATACTTTACCTAATCACAATTCATAAAGAAAAGGCATTATGCAAATTGAAGCTTTAAAATCATTTCCACTTCCAAAGGACCAAGCCTTACTCTTCCACAAAAATCTAAGTATTACTTGATAGCTTCCGAATATAGTATGCTGAACTAATCTCTCCTCCCAACCTAGTTCTTTTTTCAACACTTAGCAACCTGACAAAATTTAATAGGCTAAGAATGCACCCTTTTGTTTCACCATTTTTTCATTGTAAGAGTACAAGGCTTAAAGGTATTCTTTTCTAAATTGTCCATATAACGGGGGTCTATAGATGACTCCCAACTAATTAAGGTTTAGGGCATCAAGCTTTAAGGATCTTTCAACCACTAACTCCTTGGATTTTACCCTGGACTTTTGAGAATGAATTTTAATATCCAAGCACCTACAGTATGTTAAACTCCACCTATTCACCCTTGTAATGAGCATTGAGGTCGGTGACTCCCAACCAATGAAGGCTTAGGGCACCAGGTTTTAAAGATTTTCACCATATACCCCTTAGACCTTGCTCGGGTTTCAAGGCAAGCCACATTTTTCTTTCTTTCTTTCTTTTTTTCCAAAAGCTCATTAACCTTTTATAAGGTGTCCCAACACTATTAAATGAGGTCAAAGGTACCAAGTCTAAATTTTTCTAAGTCAAGAGAGACATAGTTTTTCATCTTATAATCGGAACCTATTGTGCACAGTGTGTGAATAGCTTAACGTGGAAGAACTAAGGTTGAATTCAATAGTAATTTCAACAATTCATCAACTTTAGTAAGCATAAAACAAACTCTAAGTCAAGTGAAAAACAAAAATTCAATTTCTCTTATTTTATTTTAAGAATTTTTCCTTAATAACCATGGAGAGTAGAATAAAAACTTTAAATTTTTTTAAAAATTAAGCAAAAAGCAACTAAATTACTAAAATAACTTAGCATTAATAACAAAACTTCCTTCCTCAATTCTCTCCCCAACCAAAGTGAACATTGTCCTCAATATGGCATGAGCGATTAAAAACCAGGGGGGAAGTGGTGCCTCCTGAGTGATATGAAGTTCGAGTAAAATAGGAGAAACAACATGTTTCAAAAACAATAAAAGATATGAGCAGAGGAATTAAAATAAAATAATGCCAAGAGTACTAAAAAAATGATAGATTTGTATTACTTCATGAAAGTACACTATAGAGTAAAACAAGTAATACAACCTATCCCAATATATAAAACATCAAAAGCATGGGATTACAAGTTCTACTATAATAAGGAAATACAGAAAGGAAACTATGCAAATGATTAAATAGTGGTGAGAGGATCATGTGAAGATGATGGCTCAGCTGTCGAGGTCGGAATGCTCGGGATGGATGCCTCTGTCTTTCCTGTAGTCGGCTCCTCAGGGGGCATAGTCTGCTCTGCGAGAGGAGGGGCTTGTTATGGATCTATGGGCTCTGATGGGATAGGAATGGCGTGCTTAGGAGTCGATAGAATACCCAGATGATGTTGTATCTGCCTAAGGATGGCAATATGATGGGTCTGGGTGGCTATAACCTGCTCTTGATGGGCACGAAGAGCTATCAAGTGCTGAGTGAGGATGCTCTAAGAAGTGGTCAATGTCTGCAAAGTGTGACATAGGCCTCTGAACTCGAAAATGGATATGGCGATCCTGGACTCAGATGGAGGTGGAGACTCTGATGTAGATGGTATAACAGGCAGAGTCCCTGGTGTGGCAGGAGGAGCAGAGGGTGCAACTTCAAGCATAGGCCCTGGAGAGGGCACTGCAGGGGTAGGTGCTCTCATGTCAGCTGGTATCTCAACCGGGTATAGCTCTTCTGGATGCTCCGGTCCAGCTAGGACTCCTGGCTATGCATCATAGGCTGTCATACTTGTCCATTTGTCAAGAGTGAATATCTCTCAGTAAATGCATCTGCACTCAAGCTGAGGCTCAGATGAGTATCCCAAGTGCTCCAAAATCTGACATAGCAATCTGGGGAAGAGAAGTGGAATAGTATCCGCTCTGAGCAGCTTCTTCCTATGGACCTTCTCTTCAAAGTACAGAAGAGCAGCCATAATGAGACGATGAGGGCCAAAGAAGAATCCCTCTAATATCCTGAACAATGCCTCTAGCAGAGCTCCTCTCCTCTGCACCATATGTTGAAGTGGATAGATGTTATGGCGCAGGAGTGCATCTATAGAGAGCATGCTATGAGGGAGCTCCTTCCTCAATAGATACTAGCATGTAGATGCCCCTCTGGACAGGATATGGACTATGTCACTCTGAGAAGGATGAGTCCAGACTCGATAATCCTCTGGATGGGCTAGCTCGTAGGGAATGCGTAGGGCCTCTGCTATGTGTCTGGCTCCCAAGATACCATGGCATCCGTCAATGGTAAAATGGATGATAGTAGGATCCCGGACATGATGTGTAGTCATGGACTAATAAAATTCCAATGCTGCACGGGGATAGAAGAAATCCCTAGGAGTCATCAGATGCTCCATATGGTACCTCTGTAGCAAATGGAAGAAATCTTTGAGCTCTGGCTGAAGCTTGAAGGTATCTATGTCAAAACAAAGCTCGGAGTGGAATGGCCTAGCCCTGCAATCCAAGTTACCCTCAATGGGTGACTGAGTGACCATGGAACACCTGATAACCACCTCATGAGTCATCCTTGAGGGAATCTGAGACTCTATAGTAGATGGCTGAGGCGGCTGAGGCTCTGATGGAGGCTCTAATGGCTCAAATGGTGTTGATACCCTTGCTTTCTTCTTAAAGGGATGGCAACCTGACTTTTTGGCACGAGAAGAGCTTGCCCCAAGTGTAGTGGGTGGTCTCCTCATCTCATATTGCCTTGTAGGAGAAGTCAGAGGCGCGTCCTCAACTAATGGTGGACGGCTAGTGGCTGTGAAGGCTCAATCATGGAGCCTTGTACAAGGGTCTCCCTTGGAGCTCTAAGGTGGCTTGAAGGATACGAGGACTTAGCTCCTCGGGTTTTTGCCATGGTTGACTCAGAGAAGATGGCCGAAGGTGCGTGCGCGGCTTGGGCTCAGATGGGGGTCATCTGGAAGGGTGTTTTGGCTTAGGTCCTATTTCACACCAATGGGAAGTTCAAATGACCGGTCTAAAAATGAAATTTGGAATTTATAATGTTTAAAATGGAGGCCAAGCGACGGTTGGACTTTTAGCAGTGGAGAGGCATTTTCGCAACTGGGGCTTAATTTCATAGCTAGGGGCTATTTTCGGAGCTGCGAAATGAAGGGGTGGGCCTGCGAAATGGCACTCGTGTGCCAAGGGGTGGTTTCGCAGTTGTGAAACCAACTACAAAATAGGGCTTGGGCTATGAAAATGAGATTTTTAAGGCTTTGGGGATTTCGCAGAGGATTTCGTAGTTGTGAAATGGGGGTTTGGGCTGCAAAATGGCACTCGTGTCCAAGGGGTGGTTTTGCAACTGCGAAAATTTTCGCAGGGGATAGCTATGGGGCTGCGAAATCATTTCATAATGGAGGGCTATTTTCACATCCAGCCCTTGATTTCGCAGTAGGCACTTTTTGGCTGCAAAATCATTTCGTAGCAGATGGCCAATTTTGCAGGGGCCTCTCTTGGGCTGCGAAATCTCTCAAACCTCTGAATTTTTCTTTCTCATGAGCTCCTTTTGGCTTCCTGAGACCTTCCTTCACTTTCTTTATAATTCCTCCTAAATTAGATCATTCAAAAAGTCTAAGTTACATATAAATAACATAAATTAAGACCAAAATTAAAATCAAAACAATTAATAAAGCTCTTAATTTAACCCAATTAAACAAAAAATATGGACTTTGGTGAAACCAAGTCCATCTAATCCCTTTCTGTGGCTCTAGGAGGTTGATTTCCTCTTTATCTTGGTTGAATGGCTCAATAAATGGTTTGAGATGATGGCCATTGACTTTAAAAGTGTCAGTGCTATCGGAATTCAACAATTAAACCACTCCATTGAGATGCACTTGGTGAATAATGAAAGGGCCTATCCACCTTGACTTCAGCTTCCTAGGAAAGATATGGAGCCTTGAGTCATAGAGTAAGACTCTTTGTCCTTTCCAAAATTCTTTGTTGGAGATTAATTGATCATGCCACCTCTTCATCCTCTGTTTTGCAACATTGGAATTGATGTAAGCGTCATTTCTTAATTCCTCCATCTCATTAAGGTCTAAGCACCTTTTTGCCCCAGCTCTGATCAAGTCCATGTTTACCTTCTTGATTGCCCACCAAGCCTTATATTCAACTTCCATAGGGAGATGGCATACTTTGCCATAGACATGCCAAGAGTAGTCTTATAAGTTGTTCTATATGCCTTTAGTGAATCATGGAGCTCAATAGACCAATCTCTTCTGCTCGTGTTCATCACCTTCATCAATATGTTCTTGATTTCCTTGTTTGCTAGCTCAACTTGCCTGGAAGTCTAAGGGTGATAAGGTATAGCTACCTTATGCTTCACTCCATACTTGGCTAATAGGGTTTCAAAAGGTCTGTTGCAAAAATGAGTAACTCCATCACTGATTATGGCCTTGGGCACCCCAAATCTTGAGACGATGTTCTCCTTGAGAAACTTGAGAACCACCCTGTAATCATTATGTTTATAGGGGATTGCCTCAACCCATTTAGAAACACAGTCCACCCCCACCAAGATATAAGAGTTACCAAAAGACATTGGGAAAGGTCCCATGAAGTCAATGCCCCAAACATCAAAGAGATCAACTATTAGAATGGGTTTCATAGGCATTTGATTTCTTCTTGTTAGCTTCCCGAGCCTTTAGCATCCATCACAGCTCCTACACATGGTGTGGGCATCTTTGAAAAGTGATTGCCAACTAAACCTTGACTGCAACACCTTCATGGCTATTTTCTGAGAGGCAAAGTGGCCTCCACATGCACTTTCATGGCAATGGCTGAGGATTCCTTGTTGCTCTTTTTTAGGGACACACTTCCTTATTATTTGATCTGCACAATACTTAAAAAGGAAAGGCTTTTCCCAATAATAAGCATAAATCTTTGCAAAGAAGTGCTTCCTGTCTTGTGCTTTCCACTCACTTGGAACTTCACCAGTAACTAGATAGTTAGCAATATGAGCATACCAAGGAGTTTTTTCTAGCAACATAAGTGATTCCTCAGGAAAGTCATCATTAATAGGTAAGACATGGGAATTGTGTGCTATAGCCAACCTTGAAAGGTGGTCAGCTACCACATTCTCCACTCCTTTCTTATCTCTAATTTGGAGATCGAACTCTTGTAGTAAGAGAATCCATCTAATCAACCTTGCTTTTACATCTTGCTTTGTCAATAAATATTTCAAGCCTGAATTGTCAGTGAAAACAATGATGAAAGACCCTACTAGATAAGCACGAAACTTGTTTAAGGCAAACACTACAGGTAACAATTCTTTCTCTGTGGTTGTGTAGTTCCTTTGAGCTTCGTTCAATGTCTTGCTTGCATAGTAGATCACATAAGGCTTTTCATTGTCTCTTTGGCCAAGCACAGCTCCTATAGCAAAGTCACCGGCATCACACATTATTTCAAAGGGTAGTTGCTAGTTAAGAGCCTTCACTATTGGAGCGGTTGTCAAGAATTGCTTCAATTGATCAAAACTCTTTTGACATCTTTCATCCCATATAAACATAGCATCCTTAGCCAAAAGCTCACAAAAAGGCTTTGAAAGCTTAGAGAAATCTTTTATAAACCTCCTGTAGAACCCTGCATGGCCAAGGAATTGCCTTACTCCTTCTACAGTTGTTGGGGATGGCAATTTGATAATAAGTTCCACCTTTGCTTTATCAACTTCAATGCCTTTCTCGGAGATGATATGGCCAAGGACAATTCCTTGTTGTACCATAAAATGGCATTTCTCCCAGTTGAGCACCAAATCCTTTTCAATGCATCTGTTTAGAACCGCTTCCAAGTTGAGTAAGCATTCTTCAAATGTACTTCCATATATGGTGATGTCATCCATGAAAACCTTTATAATTCGCTCTACCATATCATTGAAGATACTTAGCATACATCGTTGGAATGTTGCAGGTACATTGCATAAACCAAAAGGCATTCTTCTGTAGGCGTATGTTCCAAATGGACAAGTGAAAGTGGTCTTTTCTTGATCTTCAACATCAATTTCAATTTGAAAATACCCGGAGTAACCGTCCAAGAAACAATATAAATGATGGCTAGAGACTCTCTCCAACACTTGATCAATAAATGGCAATGGAAAATGATCCTTCTTTGTCACAACATTCAATTTTCTATAATCAATACACACCCTCCAACCTGAAGTGAGGCGTGTAATAATTTCTTCTCCCTTTTCATTTTGAACTACAGTAATCCTTGACTTCTTTGGCACCACTTAAGTAGGACTCACCCAAGGGGCCTATCAGATATGGGGTATATAATACCAGCTTGAAGTAGCTTCAGCACCTCAGCTCGTACCACCTCTTGCAAATGAGGATTCAATCTTCTTTGAGGTTGACAGATTGGTTTAGCTTCTTCTTCCATGTATATATGATGTGTAAAAACCAAAGGACTAATGCCTTTCAAGTCAGATATTTTCCATCCTATTGCTTTCTTACACCTCTTGAGAACTTCAAGTAGACACTTCTCTTGAGGACTAGTAAGAGATGAAGATATAACAACAGGGCATTGTTTATTCTCTTCTAGGTATGTATATTTCAACTCATTCAGCAGAGGCTTCAGATTGAGCTTTGAGGTCTCTTCTTTAGTAGCTTCTTGTGCCTTCTCTTTATTGAACAAAGGTAGAATCTCTTCTCTCCTCCTCCAACCTTGTAAAGTAGCAAGCACATCAGAGGGTTCAGGCAACCCTTCTTCAAGATCCCCAAGACTTTCATTCAACTTGTCTTGCATATTCTGATTACAGTGCTCCTCCACTAGAGTGTCAATAATGCACACCTCTTCTGGACCTTCTTCTTCTTCTGGATGATTAGCATTTTGGATATATAGAAGATATTGAGCTCTAATATCATGTTGCCAAAAGTGAGTTGCATGAGTTCATTCCTACAATTTATAATTGCATTTGATGTAGTAAGGAATGGCCTTCCAAGGATGATAGGAACATAATTAGTTTCCTTGACAATGGGGTCTGCATCAAGAATAACAAAGTCTACTGGATAGTAGAAATTATCAACTTGAACTAAGACATCTTCAATTAACCCCCTTGGAATTTTCACTGATCTATCTGTTAGAGATAGAGTGATTGATGTTGGCTTCAATTCACCAAGTCCCAATTGCTTGTAGACAAAGTATGGTAGCAAATTCACACTTGCTCCCAAGTCTAACAAAGCTTTCTCCACTACCTTCCCCCCAATCATGACTGAAATGGTAGGACATCCCAGATCCTTGTACTTCAAAGGAGACTTACATTGTATGATAGCACTTTTTTGCTCAGTCAAGAAGGCTTTCTCATTCATATTCAACCCTCTTTTGATAGTACACAAGTCCTTTAGGAATTTTGCATATGTTGGAACTTGTTTAATCATATCCAGCAATGGAATATTGACTTTCACTTGTCTCAATACTTCAAGAATTTTTTATTCATTTCTAATCCCCTTTTTGCCATGTAAAGCTTGAGGAAAAGGTGGAGGTCCGCGTTTCTTCATCACATCTCCCTTGATAAGTACTTTCTCCGGAGTTGCATTCATTGTTGAATCATGGTCCCATTTCCCTTCACTGCTATCTTTCTTCTTTCCTTTGATTTCCTCCCTCTTCTTTGTCTCTTCTTCTTCTTCCTCTTTCTCAACATGTGGCTTGGGTATTGGTAACTCAACCTTTTTACCACTCCTTAGAGTGATCAAGGCTTTGACATCTCTCACCTGTGAGGACTCTCCCTCATGAGTTTCTTCATGGATACCCTTGGGGTTTTGGTGAGGTTGAGAAGTAAATCTACCCTTCGCTTGCACTGTGTTCAGGTTAGTGAGCCTTGAGATTGAGTATTAGAGATTATCTATCTTCTGAGATAAGTCATTTTGCATCCCATCCATCCTTTTATTCAATGTATTCTCTACACTGTCAATTCTTTGATTGAGTTGAGCATTGATGGATTTTTGGTCTCCAACAAAATCTCCCACAACCTTGCTTAGATTCACTATTGCTTGTGCAAGTTTTGAAGCTTGTTAAGATGATTGAGCTAGATGTGCATACTGAGGAGCTCTTGGCTTCCAAGAAAAATTTGGATGGTTCCTCTAACTTGAGTTGTAAGTATTTCCATACTAAGCATTGTTGTTGGGCTTGAATTGTCCAATGGCATTTGCTTGTTCTCCAAACATCTCTCTAGCAGCTGGAATTGTAGGACACTCCTCCACCAAGTGTTCATAAGATTGACAAATAGGACATGGCTTGACTTGCACTGGTGTTTTAGCAACAGCGTGCACTTCATGTAAAATTTTTCAGTTCTAGCTCCTCCAATCTTCTTGTCATAGCTGCAAACTTTGCCTTCATATCAACATCTTCATTCAAGGTGTACATCCTAGCCTTAGCATTAAAGGCGTTCGATTGAAACTTCATCTTCCTTACTTCTCCTTTGTTCGGTTCATCCCATCCCCTTGAAACTTCAGCCACATAACTCAAGAAATCCATGGCTTCCTCCGGATTCTTACTCATGAAATCTCCTCCACACATTGTCTCGAGGAGTTGCTTCATTGAGGAAGACATCCCATTATAAAAGTAACTCACCAAAAGCCATGTATCAAAACCATGGTGAGGACAAGCATTGATGGCTTCCATGTATCTTTCCCAACACTCATAGAATTTCTCATTCTCTTTAGTTGAAAAGTTTGAAATTTGCCTTTTCAAGCCATTTGTTCTGTGAGTAGGAAAAAATTTCTTGAGGAATTCAGCTTGCAAATCAGTTAAAGTACGGATACTCCTTAGCCTTAAAGAATTAAGCCAAATCTTGACCTTATCCTTTAAAGTAAAAGGAAATAGCTTAAGCCTCATCAAGTCGATTGAAGCTCCTCCTTCTTGGAATGTATTACAAACATCTTCAAATTCCTTGATATGGGCATAGGGATTCTCACTTTCCATCCCATGGAAAGTTGGTTGAAGTGGAACAATATGTGGTCTGATTACTAGTTGCTCTGTAGGGGGCACTATACATGATGGTGCACTCATACGAGGTGGATGCATGCAGTCCCTCATTGATCTGAAAGCATTAGGATTGTCCTGGTGACCATGGTGACTATGTTGATCTTCAGGTGTAGCTTCCATGATATTCAAGCTCAATTCCAATTCCTTGTTATGAGGTGTTTCACGTTTCACAAGCCTTCCTCCACTATCTCGTATCCAATTTGGCATACACAACTAGTATCAACCATAACAAAAACAAAAACAAAAGAAAACAGAAGAAAACAAGACTACAAAAAGACTAAGATTAACTGAAACTAAATTAAAAGATATGTTAGAATATGAACAAATAAAAGAAATAATTAAAAGAGTTAGTAGAATGAAAGAAAAATCACCAAACTTGTGATAAAATTCATAAGTACTCTGAAAAGAGAATATCGCTGTGAAGTTGGCACCTTCCCCGGTAACGGCGCCCTTTGCTTACGTGCCTAGATGGTGTACCTTGAGTTTGGTCCTCAGACAGGAATAATCAACAAAATTTATACCCTATATCACCATGCACTAGGATAGCCTCAGCTAACATAGTATAGTGGCTCTAGGATCATTCACTGGGAAGGGTTTTCAACTTACTATTGACATTAATTCAAAGTAGAATTGGTGCTTTTTCATTTCAAGTTTACATTCAAAAGAAAACATAAACTTTGTTTGAAAAATGATTGGTTTTAAGCTAACCAAAAATAAATAAATGGAAATTACTTATAAAGAAAAGTGTTTCTTGGAGTTTTAGGTTCACTGGGGACAGGCTCCTCATGTAAAAACAGAGTTCCGATCACTTGAATCTTTTCCTTACATTAGAGAATTAACATTTAGTTATTTCTCTAACCGGTGTGGTACAGATGTTTCCCCTTTATGGATTTCAACACTAACTCCCTCTCACTGTTTCACCTTGCAATGGCTCGTGCCTCTCACCTAGCATTTGCCATTCAAGGTGATCCTTAACCTTGGATTTCCCTTCTCAAGCTCGCAAGAGATAACTAATTGATGTCTCCTTAGAGTCCAAAAGCTTACCAAGTGTTGGCAATTCTAGAAATTCCTACCTTCAAGTCACCTCCCAAAGACTCGCAAGAGGTAAACTAGTGCATCTCAATGGATGGAGATCACTTGCCTTACCAAGTGTTGGCCCAAGTGATTTAAAGGCGTTTTAAGTTAACTAAAAACATAGAAACCAATAACGGGTCACACTTTCTCTTCATTCATAGCTGGAACAACAAAACTACCAATTCTTGCACTTGACACCTTACCCAGCTACCTTAGCTCCAAGAGACAAAAAGTCTAGCCACTCATTCTCCGAGGAAACATCCTTATAGATTATTTGGCTAGTAAGAAAAATACAATCAAAACGAGTAGGTAAGGTAGAGCAAAGCTCTGTATATTACTTCCTTCAAAACTATACAAAAAGTTATCTCTGAGAACAAGCTCCCAAGATATCTGTGTAAAGAAAATTAGAAACTATATATAAGAGGTTATTCACCCTTTGTTCTTGCTTGTTAACTAAGGAATCCTATGATTGGTGGATTACAAGGAGAAAATGGGGATTCAAACAACAAATATCTAAAGAAAAAAAATCTAAAAGTGTTGGTCGCAAATATCTGGAAGCACTCAGGAGGATTTCGCAGGCATGCAAGATGGGCTGTGAAATTTCACAAGCTAAAGGTCTCCATTTCGCAGCCAAAGGCTAATTTTGCAGCTATCCTCTTGTGATTTCGCAGCCTGCGAAATTGGCCTTCAGCTTGGTGTGATTGGCTTCCAATGGCTATAATTTCTTCATTTTAACTCCGATTCATGCATGTTTGAAGTGTTGGATTTTTTACTTCCCGAGCTTCAAAACAACATATAGAATGCATGACATGGACTCCATAAAGTGCTCCAAAAGTGTCCAACAGTTGCTGTCCTCTTGAATTCTTCATGTCAGGTTCTCTCTTTGCTTTCCCTCCTTGCATTCATGATTTGCTTTTGGCAAAGGACTATAAAGCTTCAAAGCTTAGGTTTTTCATTGATTACTACTCAAAAAGTGCTATTTGATAGCTTGTAATTAACTCTTTTAAACACTTTTGAGTAGTAGTTATTACCTTTTAACCCAATTAACATATTAAGGACCTTTGCAATCATTTCTAATCAAATTGTGTAAGTTTTGGTGTTTTTGTTAGTAATTTGATCACCAAAGCAATCCAAGATTGAGGAGACTTCTTTGGAATCCATGGCAAAGCAATGGAAAGCTCAGAAATGTGAAGAACCAAAGCTTTGAAGCTTTAAAGTCCTTTGCCATAAGCAAATCCGGAATGCAAGGAGGGGAAGCAAAGAGAAATCTGCCATGAAGCATTCTAGAGGACAGTCACTGTCAGCCACTTTTGGAGCACTTCTTGGAGTTCAATTTATGCATACTATATGTTGTTTCGAATCTCGGGAAGTTAGCAATCCAATGCTTCAAACGGTGCATGATTCGGAGTTGAAATGAAGGAGTTACAGCCATTGGAAGCAAATCAGCCTTGGGCTGCGAAATGGTGTCCTTTATACTGCGAAATTTCGCAGCCCTTTTGTACGGCTGCAAAATTCTCCTGAAGCTTCCCGATATTTGCGACTGACATTTTTGATATTTTTTGCTTGAGATATTTGATGTCTAAATCCCCAAACTCTCCTTGTAACCCACCTATCATAGGATTCCTTAGTCTTTAAGTAAGAATAAAGGGTAAATAAACTCATATTTAATGCTTGTAAGTTTCCATTAAAAAGGGGACGGAAGCTTATTCTCATAGAACTTTGTATAGTTTTTTAAGGAAGTAAAATCTAGGGCTTTTGCTCTGCCTTACCTACTTGTTTTGATTGTATATATTTATTTAATTTTTCTTACTAGCTAAACAAGCTCTGAGGAAGTTTCCTCAGAGAATGAGTGGCTAGGCTTTTAGTTCCTTGGAGCTAAGATTGCCGGGAAAGGTTCCAAATGCAAGAATTGGTAGTTTTGTTGTTTCAGCCATTAATGAAGAGAAAGTGTGACCCATTAATGATTTCTATGTTTTTAGTTAACCTAAAACACGTTCAATTCACTTGAGCCAACACTTGGTAAGGCAAGTGATCTCCGTCTATGGAGATGCACTAGTTTACCTCTTGCGAGCTTTTGGGAGGTGACTTGAAGGTAAGATTTTCTAGAATTGCCAACACTTGGTAAGCTTTTGGACTCCAAGGAGACATCCATTACTTATCTCTTGCGAGCTTGAGAAGGGAAGTCCAAGGTTAATGATCACCTTGAATGGTAAATGCTAGGTGAGAGGTACGAGCCATTGCAAGTTGCATCAGTGAGAGGGAATTAGTACTGAAATCCATTTAAGGGATGCATCTGTACAACACCGGTTAGAGAATTAATATGTTAATTCTCTAATGCAAGGAAATGAACCAAGTGACCGGAGCTCTATTTTTGCATGAGGAGCCTCCTCTGTGAACCTAAACCTCCAAGGAATGTTTTTCTTCATAAGTAATTTCCATTACTTTCTTTTTAGTTTGCTTGAAAAAAAACTTTTTTCAACTAAAGTTTCTATTTTTTCTTAAGCTAACCTTGAAATGAGAAAGCATCAATTCAACTTTGAATTGGTATTAGTTGTGAGTTGAAAACCCTTCCCAGTGAACGATCCTAGAGCCACTATGCTATATTAGTTAAAGCTATCCTAATGCATGGTGATATAGGTTATAAATTTTGTTGATTGCTCCCTCAATCAAGGAACACCAGCTGGACATGAATCAGCTGAGACACCAATTGGGAAACATGAATCAAACGACACCGCTGTCGGGGAAGGTGCCAACTTCACAGTGATATTATTTCAGCGTACTTGTGGTTTTCATCACAAGTTTGGTGAATTTTCTTTCATTTTACTAACTCTTTTAGTTGTTTCTTTTACTTGTTCATATTCTAACATAGCTTTTAATTTAGTTGTAGTTAATCTAAGTCTTTTTTGTGGTTTTTTTATTTTTTTTGTTTTCCTCTGTTTTTGTTTTTTGTTTTGTTACAGTTGATACTAGTTGTGTATGCCAAATTGGATACGAGATAGTGGAGGAAGGCTTGTTAAACTTGAAACACCTCATAACAAGGAGTTGGAATTGAGCTTGAACATCATGGAAACTACACCTGAAGATCAGCATAGTCACCATGGTCATCAGGACAATCCCAATGAATTCAGATCAATGAGGGACCGCATGCATCCACCTCATATGAGTGTACCATCATGTATAGTGCCCCCTATAGAGCAGCTAGTGATCTGACCCCATATTGTTCTACTTCTACCAACTTTTCATGGAATGGAAAGTGAGAATCCCTTTGCACATATCAAGGAATTTGAAGATGTTTGTAATACATTCCAAGAGGGAGGAGCTTCAATCAACTTAATGAGGCTTAAGCTATTTCCTTTTACTTTAAAGGATAAGGCCAAGATTTGGCTTAATTCTTTAAGGTCAAGGAGTATATGTACTTGGACTGATTTACAAGCTGAATTCCTCAAGAAGTTTTTTCCTACTCACAGAACAAATGGCTTGAAAAGGCAAATTTCAAACTTCTCAGCTAAAGAGAATGAGAAATTCTATGAGTATTGGAAAAGATACATGGAAGCTATTAATGCTTGTCCTCACCATGGTTTTGATACATGGCTGTTGGTGAGTTATTTCTATGACGGGATGTCTTCCTCAATGAAGCAACTCCTCGAAACAATGTGTGGAGGGGATTTCATGAGTAAGAATCCTGAGGAAGCTATGGATTTCTTGAGTTATGTAGCTGAAGTCTCAAGGGGATGGGATGAATCGAACAGAGGAGAAGTGGGAAAGATGAAGTCTGAACCAAATGCTTTTCATGCTAAGGCTGGGATGTACACCTTGAATGAAGATGTTGATATGAAAGCAAAATTTGTAGCTATGACGAGAAGATTGGAGGAGCTAGAACTAAAAAAGATGCATGAAGTGCAAGCTGTTGTTGAAACACCAGTGCAAGTAAAGCCATGTTCTATTTGTCAATCTTATGAACACTTAGTGGAGGAGTGCCCTACAATTCCAGTTGCTAGAGAAATGTTTGGAGATCAAGCAAATGTCATTACACAATTCAAGCCCAATAGCAATGCTTCATATAGCAATACTTACAACTCAAGTTGGAGGAATCATCTAAATTTTTCATGGAAGCCAAGAGTACCTCAGTACCAACAGTCGGCTCAACAAGCTTCAAGTCTTGAACAAGTAATAGTGAATCTCAGCAAGGTTGTGGGAGATTTTGTTAGAGACCAAAAATCCATCAATGCTCAACTCAGTCAAAGAATTGACAGTGTAGAGAATACTTTGAATAAAAGGGTAGATGGGATGTAAAATGACTTATCTCAGAAGATAGATAATCTCCAATACTCAATCTCAAGGCTCATTAATTTGAACACAGTGCAAGAGAAGGGTAGATTTCCTTCTCAACCTCACCAAAACCCCAAAGGTATCCATGAAGTGGAAACTCATGAGGGAGAATCTTCATAGGTGAGAGATATTAAAGCCTTGATCACTCTAAGGAGTGGTAAAAAGGTTGAGTCACCAACACCAAAGCCACATGTTGAAGAGAAAGAAGAAGAAGAGACAAAGAAGAGGGAGAAAAGGAAAGGAAAGAAGAAAGATATCAATGAAGGGAAAGAGGACCATGATTCAACAGTGAATGCAAATTCGAAGAAAGAGCTTATTAAAGAAGAACTGATGAAGAAACACACATCTCCACCTTTTCCTCGAGCTTTGCATGGGAAAAAGGGGATAAAAAATGCATCAGAAATCCTTGAAGTGTTGAGGCAAGTGAAAGTCAATATTCCATTGCTGGATATGATTAAGCAAGTTCCAACATATGCAAAACTCCGAAAGGACCTGTGCACTATCAAAAAAGGGTTGAATGTGAATAAGAAAGCCTTCTTGACTGAGCAAGTAAGTGCCATCATACAATGCAAGTCTCCTTTGAAGTACAAAGATCCAGGATGTCCTACCATTTCAATCATGATTGGAGGAAAGGTAGTGGAAAAAGCTTTGTTAGACTTGGGAGCAAGTGTGAATTTGTTACCATACTCTGTCTACAAGCAATTGGGACTTGGTGAATTGAAGCCAACATCAATCACTCTATCTTTAGCTGATAGATCAGTGAAAATTCCAAGGGGGATAATTGAAGATGTCTTAGTTCAAGTTGATAATTTCTACTATCTAGTAGATTTTGTTGTTCTTGATACTAATCCTTTTGTTAAGGAAGCTAATTATGTTCCTATCATCCTTGGAAGGCTATTTCTTGCTACTTCAAATGCAATCATAAATTGTAGGAATGGACTTATGCAACTCACTTTTGGCAACATGACACTTGAGCTTAATATCTTTTATATGTCTAAGAAGCTAAGCACTCTGGAAGAAGAAGAAGGTTCGGAAGAGGTATGCATTATTAACACTCTAGTGGAGGAGCATTGTAATCAGAATATGCAAGACAAGTTGAATGAAAGTCTTGAGGATCTTCAAGAAGGGTTATCTGAACCCACTGATGTGCTTGCTACTCTATAAGGTTGGAGGAGGAAAGAAGAGATTCTAGCTTTATTCAATAAAGAGGAGGCACAAGAAGATGATAAGGAAGAGATCCCAAAGCTCAATTTGAAACCTCTGCTCATGGAGTTGAAATATACGTACCTGGAAGAAAATAACCAATGCCCTGTTGTTATATCTTCATCTCTTACTGCTCATCAAGAGATTTCTCTACTTGAAGTTCTTAAGAAGTGTAAAAAAGCAATAGGATGGAAAATATCTGACTTGAAAGGAATTAGCCCTTTGGTTTGTACACATCACATATATATGGAGGAAAAAGCTAAACCAATTCGTCAACCTCAAAGAAGATTGAATCCTCATTTACAAGAAGTGGTACGAGCTGAGGTGCTGAAGTTACTTCAAGCAGGTATTATTTATCCCATATCTGACAGCCCTTGGGTGAGTCCTACTCAAGTGGTACTAAAGAAGTCTGGGATTATTGTGGTTCAAAATGAAAAAGGAGAAGAAATTGCTACACGCCTCAATTCAGGTTGGAGGGTGTGTATTGACTATATGATTCATGCCTAATTGGTGTCTCAACTGATTCGTGTTCAGCTGGTGCTCCTTGATTGAGGGAGTAATCAACAAAATTTATAACCTATTACACCATATACTAGGGTAGCAAAGACAAAGCTACTATAGCATAGTGGCTTTAGGATCATTCACTGGGATGGGTTTTCACTTCACAAATGATATTAATTCAAAGCTGAATTGGTGCCTTTTCATTTCAAGGTTAGCTTTAAAAGAAAACATAATCTTTGGTGGAAAAGGTTGGTTTTAAGCTAACCAAAAATAGTAACTAATTTTACTTACAAAGAAAAGTGTTTCTTGGAGTTTCAGATCACTAGGCTCAGATTCCTCATACAAAAAGGGAGTTCCGGTCACTTGTTTCTTTTCCTCGCATTAGAGAATTAACACATAGTTCCTTCTCCAACCGGTGTTATACAAATGCTTCCCTTTAATGGGTTCAAACACTAAATCCCTCTCACTGATGCAACTTGCAATGGCTCGTGCCTCTCACCTAGCACTTGCCATTCAAGGTGATCTTTAACCTTGGATTACCCGTCAAAAGCTTGCAAGAGATAACTAATGGATGTCTCCTTGGAGTCCAAAAGCTTACCAAGTGTTGGCAATTCTAGAAAATCCTACCTTCAAACCACCTCCCAAAAGCTCGCAAGAGGTAAACTAGTGCATCTCCATGGACGGAGATCACTTGCCTTACCAAGTGTTGGCCCAAGTGATTTAAAGGCGTTTTAAGTTAACTAAAAAGATAAAAACCATTAACGGGTCACACTTTCTTTTCATTAAAAACTAAAACAACAAAACTTCCAATTTATGCATGAGGAAACTTACCCGGCGTTCTTCACTACAAGATACGAAGAGCCTAGCCTCTCATCCTCTGAGGAAAAATCCTCAGAGTTTGATTGGCTAGAAAGAAAACTAACGAGAAAACAGGAATATATATGAAAAACAGAGTAAGTGCTCTGTTCGTTGATTCTATATATGATATATTATATAGATGATGGATCTTTTGGAAAAAGCTCCCCGAGAGTCCCCCCGAGAGTCCTCCTGGAACAAGCTCCTCCGAGAGTCTCCCTTTTTTAGTGTTTACAAGAGAGTTTATATAGGAAGGTAATTTACCCTTCCTTGGATACTTCCTAGCTAAGGAATTACATGAGTGGCTGAATACAAGAAGAAAATGGAAATTTATACAAAAATATCTAAAGAAAAGATCTAAAAGAGTCGGTTGGAAATATCGGGAAACTTCAGGAGAAATTCCACAGCACTGTGCAAAATGGCTGCGAAATCATTTCGCAGCAAAAGGGTGATTTCGCAGCCGTGCAAAATTCTTCCTTCAGCTTGGAGTGATTGGCTTCCAAATGCTGTAACTCCTTCATTTCAACTCCGAATCATGCACCATTTGAAGCATTGGATTCTTGACTTCTTGAGCTTTGAAATGGTATATAGAATGTAGAAAATGGACTTTGGAAAGTGCTCTAAAAGTGCGAAGAAAGACTACAGCTACTGTCTTCTATTTTCCTCTTTGCTTTTCTCCTCTTTGCTTCTCTCCTTTGCTTGGCTTGTCTTAATGATCCAAAAAGCTGTCAAAACACTAAAACTAGCCACAAATATGATTAGAAGTCATTGCTAGGTCCTTAACATGCCAATTGGAATAAAAATGGAGAACTACTACACAAAAGTGCTTAAAACATAATGAATTAAAGGCGCAAAATAGCACTTTTTGGGTAGTAATCACTATAGGAAATTGAATGCTGTGACAAGGAAAGATCATTTTCCACTCCCATTTATTGATCAAGTGCTGGAGAGAGTCTCTGGTCATCCTTTCTATTATTTCTTGGACGGGTACTCAGGGTATTTCCAAATTGAAATTGATGTAGAAGATCAGGAGAAGACCACTTTCACATTTCCATTTGGAACATACGCCTACAGAAGAATGCCTTTTGGTTTATGCAATGCACTTGCAACATTCCAAAGATGTATGCTTAGTATCTTCAGTGATATGGTGGAGCGAATTATGGAGGTTTTCATGAATGATATCACCATATATGGAGGTACATTTGAAGAATGCTTAGTCAATTTGGAAGCGGTTCTTAACAGATGCATTGAGAAAGACTTGGTGCTCAACTGGGAAAAATGGCATTTTATGGTACATCAAGGAATTGTCCTTAGCCATATCATCTCTGAGAAAGGCATTGAAGTTGATAAAGCAAAGGCGGAACTTATTGTCAAATTGTCATCCCCAACCACTGTAAAAGGAGTAAGGCAATTTCTTGGCCATGTAGGGTTCTATAAGAGATTTATACAAGACTTCTCTAAGCTTTCAAAGCCTCTTTGTGAACTTTTAGCTAAGGATGCTAAGTTTATATGGGATGAAAGATGTCAAAAGAGTTTTGATCAATTGAAGCAATTTTTGACAACCGCTCCAATAGTGAGGGCTCCTAATTGGCAACTACCCTTGGAAGTAATGTGTGATGCCAGTGACTTTGCTATAGGAGCTGTACTTGGCCAAAGAGAAGATGGGAAGCCCTATGTGATCTACTATGCAAGCAAAACATTAAACGAAGCTCAAAGGAACTACACAACTACAGAGAAAGAATTGTTAGCTGTGGTGTTTGCCTTAGACAAGTTTCGTGCTTCTTTGGTAGGGTCTTTCATCATTGTTTTCACTGACCATTCAGCCTTGAAGTATTTATTGACAAAGCAAGATGCAAAAGCAAGGTTGATTAGATGGATTCTTTTGTTACAAGAGTTCGATCTCCAAATCATAGAAAAGAAAGGAGTGGAGAATGTGGTAGCTAACCACCTTTCAAGGTTGGCTATAGCACACAATTCCCATGTCTTACCTATTAATGATGACTTTCTTGAGGAATCACTCATGTTGCTTGAGAAAGCTCCTTGGTATGCTCATATTGCTAACTATTTGGTTACTGGTGAAGTTCCAAGTGAGTGGAAAGCACAAGACAGGAAGCACTTCTTTGCAAAGATTCATGCTTATTATTGGGAAGAGCCCTTTCTTTTCAAGTATTGCGCAGATCAGATCATGAGGAAGTGTGTACCTAAAGAAGAGCAATAAGGGATCCTCAGCCATTGCCATGAGAATGCATGTGGAGGCCACTTTGCCTCTTAGAAAACAGCCGTGAAGGTTTTGCAATCAGGGTTTACTTGGCCATCACTTTTCAAAGATTCCCACATCATGTGTAGGAGTTGTGATAGATGCCAAAGACTCGGGAAGCTTACAAAAAGAAATCAAATGCCCATGAACCTCATTCTTATAGTTGATATTTTTTATGTTTGGGGTATTGACTTCATGGGACCTTTCCCAATGTCTTTTGGTAACTCTTACATATTGGTGGGGGTGAACTATGTTTCTAAATGGGTTGAGGCAATCCCCTGTAAACACAATGATCACAGGGTGGTTCTCAAATTTCTTAAGGAGAACATCTTCTCAAGATTTGGGGTGCCCAAGGCCATAATCAGTGATGGAGGAACTCATTTTTGCAACAAACTTTTTGAAACCCTATTAGCCAAGTATGGAGTGAAGCATAAGGTAGCTACACCTTATCACCCTAAAACTTTCAGGCAAGTGGAGCTAGCAAATAGGGAAATCAAGAACATATTAATGAAAATGGTGATTACAAGTAGAAAAGATTGGTCTATTAAGCTTCATGATTCATTATGGGCATATAGAACAGCTTATAAGACTATTCTTGGCATGTCTCCCTATTGTCTAGTCTATGGCAAAGCATGCCATCTCCCTGTGGAAGTTGAATATAAGGCTTGGTGGGCAATTAAGAGGTTGAACATGGACTTGATCAGAGCTAGGGCAAAGAAGTGCTTAGACCTCAATGAGATGGAGGAATTAAGAAATGATGCTTACATCAATTCCAAAATTGCAAAATAGAGGATGAAGAGGTGGCATGATCAACTAATCTTCAATAAAGAATTCCAGAAAGGGCAAAGAGTCTTACTCTACGACTCAAGGCTCCATATCTTTCCTGGGAAGCTCAAGTCAAGGTGGATAGGTCCTTTCATTATTCAACAAGTGCATCTCAATGGAGTGGTGGAATTACTGAATTCCAATGGCACAGACATCTTTAAGGTCAATGGTCATTGTCTTAAGCCATTCATTGAGCTATTTAAGCAAGAAAAGGAGGAAATCAACCTCCTTGAGGCACAAAAAGCCTGATCAGAGAAGGGTTAGATGGACTTGGTTTCACCAAAGTCCATATTTTTGTTTAAATATGTTAATTTATTAGCTTTATAATTTTTTTTATTTTAATTTTGGTCTTAAATTGTGTTAATTGTATGTAACTTAATCTTTTTGAATGATAAAAATCAAGAGGAATTGCAAGGAAATTGAAAGAAGGAAGCTAGGAATCAAAAGGAGCTTAAAACCAAGGGAAAAGCTTGGGCTGCAAAATTTCGCAGTCTAAAGTGGGTTGCTGCGAAAATCGCCTCTCGCTACGAAAAAATTTAGCAGCCCTCAGGAGCCGCTGTGAAAAACCTCTCCTCGTTGCGAAAATCAATTTTCGCTGCAAAACCATTTTGCAACAGCCTAGCGCCCTCTGCGAAAATTTTCACAGCTGCGAAGAGGCCCCTTGGCACACGAGTGCCATTTCACAGCCAAGTACACCTGTTTCACAGCTGCGAAATGGCTACAACTTTCCACACGTTGAGATCCACCGTTTCGCAGCCGAGGCGCTATTTTGAAGGGTGTTTCGCAGCTGTGAAACTACCCTTTGGCACACGAGTGCCACTTCGCAGTGCCGCATGCCCGTTTCGCAACTACGAAATAGGCTGCGAAATCGATGCCAAAAGTCTCCTCGCTGTGAAAACGCCTAGCCGCTGTGAAATCCACGCCTTCTCATTGCGAAAAGTCCTCTCTGCTGCGAAAAGGAACAATGACCCTTGGTGTCCCTTTTAAACTGTATAAATTCCATTTTTCCTATTTTAAACCATCATTTGAACTTAAAAAAGTTGCCAAGATGAGCCAAACCAAAGCATCTTCTCGTCTGCCTCCTCCACCTGAGTAAGCCGCGTGCATCTCCGGCCGTTTTTGCTAACACCGCCATGGCCAGAACACAAGAAGCAAAGTCTTTGTCCCCATTAACTCGCCTGAGAATCCCAGGAGATGTGCCTATCCAAGATTTCACCTCTAAGCCACCGCGGCCTTGCCTCGTCCCACCTCCAGTCAAGGACGCACCTACCAGTCCTTCGGCCAAGCGCTATAATACAAGGAGATCACTTACCATCGCCGGTGTGAGCTCTTCCAGAGGCAAAAAATTAGGTACCAGTCCCCCAAAGAAGAAAGCAAAGGTCTCTGAGCCAATTGATCTGATAGAGTCATCTTCAGACGCTGAATCAAAGCCTACGCCATCTCCACCGCCTGCCAAAAAGTCTCCACCACCTGCCAAGAAGCCTCAGCTATCTCAGACACCAGCAAAAGAATCTCAAATTCCCTCAGGCATGACTCCTGAGGTAGCCATCAGATGCCCCATGGTGACACAACCGCCAATTGAAGGAAATCTGGATTACAAAGCAAGGCCATTCCACTCCGAGCTCTGTTTCGATATAGCCACCTTCAGAATTCAGCCTGAGCTTAGGAAGTCCTTTCGTTTGCTATAGAGGTATCATATGGAGCATTTGCTGACTCCCAAGGATTTTTCCTATCCACGTGTGGCATTGGACTTCTATCAGTCCATGACCACAAACCAGGTCCGCGATCCTATAGTCGTCCATTTTACCATAGATGGACGACATGGTATTTTGGGAGCTCGACATATAGTAGAGGTACTCCATATCCCCTTTGAGCCAGCTCGTCCAGAGGATTTTCAAGCCTGGACTCACCCTTCACAAAGTGACATCGTTCATACTCTGTCCAGAGGGGCATCATCGCACCATTACATCCTGAGGAAGGAGCTTCCCCCCAGCATGTTCTTCATTGATGCACTCCTCTTCCATAACATTTTCCCACTTTAGCATTGGGTGGAGAAGAGAGGAGTGTTGTTGGAGGCATTGTATAGGATCTCTGAGGGATACTTCTTTGGCCCTCACCATCTCATTATGGCTGCTCTTCTATACTTTGAAGAGAGGTGCATCGAAAGAAGCTGCTATGAGCGGATGCCATTCCACTCCTCTTCCCCAAACTATTATGCCAGATATTGGAGCACTTGGGATATCCAGCAGAGGCTCAGCATGAGCGTAGATGTATTTGTCAAGAGATTTTCACTCTCGACAAATGGACCAGTATGACAGCTTATGGTGGTACAGACCAGGGAGCACCAGCTGGACCAGAGCAACCAGAGGAGACAGTCGACATACCTGTTGACACTCAGCCACCTGCCCCTGCAATGGCCTCTAGTGAGCCTACACTAGAGGTTCCACCCTCTGCTCCTCAGGCCACACCACAGCCTCCCCCTGTTATTCCACCTACACTAGAGCCATCTCCTTCAGCTGAGCCAACGATAGCTATACCCATTATCGAGTATAGAGGCCTATGCCACACTTTCCAGGCATTGGCCACTTCTCAGAGCATCCTCACTCAGCAGATCACAGCCCTTCGTGCTCATCAGGAGCAGATTGTTGCCACTCAGGCCCAGCACATTGCCATCCTGAGGCAAATTTAGCATCATCTTAGCATTATATCAGCTCCTGAGCATGCCATTCCCAACCCACCAGAGCCATCACAGGCCCCTCATTTCGTTGATCAGCCTATACCTCCTGAGGAGGCTCCTACAGGAGAGGTAGAGGCAGTTGAGCCATCATCTCCACAGCATCATCTACCCACCATTTGATCATTTTGATAGTTTCTTTTATATCTATTTCGATTATGTATTTCCTTTATGAAATCCCATGCTTTTGATATTATATATTGGGATTACTTGTATTGCTTGTTTTTCATTTTGTACTCATATGAATTAAACTAATACAAATCTGTCACTTTTTTATCACTCTTAGCATTATTTTGTTCTTATTTCCTCTACTCACATCTTTTATTCTTTTTCAAACATGTGGAGAACGAAATTGATATCACTCAGGAAGTACCACTTCCTCCCTATAATCTCAATCGCTCATGCCACATTGAGGACAATGCTTAGCTTGGTTGGGGGGAGAGTTGAGGAAGGAAGTTTTTTGTTATTTATGCTAAGTTATTTTGGTAATTTAGTTGATTTTTGGTTTAAATTTAAAATTTTTAAAATTTTTTTTATTCTAATCTCCATGGTTTCTAAGGAAAAATTTTCAAATTAAAATGGGAGAAATTACATTTTTGTTTTTCACTTGACTTAGAGTTTGTATTATGTTTACTAAAGTTGATGAATTGCTGAAACTTCTATTGAATTCAACTTTAGTTCTTCCACTTTAAGCTATTCACACACTGTGCACGATAGGTTCTGATTATAAGATGAAAAACTATTTCCCTCTTGACTTGGGAAAATTTTAGACTTGGTACCTTTGACCTCATTTAATAGTGTTGGGACACCTTATAAAAGGCTAATGAGCCTTTGAAAAATGAAAAAAAAAAAAAAGAAAATGTTTGCTTACCTTGAAACCCGAGCAAGGTCTGAGGGGTATATAGTGAAAATCTTTAAAGCCCGGTGCCCTAAACCTTCATTGGTTGGGAGTCACCGACCTCAATGCTTGTTACAAGGGTGAATAGGTGGAGTTTAACATACTGTAGGTGCTTGGGTATAAAAATTCACTCTCAAAATTCTGGGATAAAATCCGAGGAGTTAGTGGTTGAAAGATCCTTAAAGCTTGATGCCCTAAACCTTAATTGGTTGAGAGTCATCGATGGACCCCCGTTTTATGGACAATTTAGAAAAGAATACCTTTAAGCCTTGTACTCCTACAATGAAAAAATGGTGAAACAAAAGGGTGTGTTCTTAGTCAATTGAATTTGGTTAGTTTGCTAAGTGTTAAAAAGAACTAGGTTGGGAAGAGAGATTAGATTAGCATACTATATTCGGAAACTATCAACTAACACTTAGATTTTTGTGGAAGAGTAAGGTTTGGTCCTTTGGAAGTGGAAATGATTTTAAAGCTTCAATTTGCACAATGCCTTATCTTTATCAATTGTGTTTAGCAAAGTATTTGATAACCCTTGTTGAAATTTGAGTTTATATTTCTTGAATGTTCCATGTGAGAGTTTGATCATCATGCCACTTAAAATTTTTTGGAAGTGATAAGCATGATCTTGTAAAGTATATTACTTTTTAGTACTTTTTCTCTCCTTTATTGCTAAGGGACTAGCAATATGTCAGTTGGGGGGAGTGATTACTACTCAAAAAGTTCTATTTGATAGCTTTTAATTAACTCTTTTAAACACTTTTGAGTAGTAGTTATTACCTTTTAACCCAATTAACATATTAAGGACCTTTGCAATCATTTCCAATCAAATTGTGTAAGTTTTGGTGTTTTTGTTCGTAATTTGATCACCAAAGCAATCCAAGATTGAGGAGACTTCTTTGGAATCCATGGCAAAGCAATGGAAAGCTCAGAAACATGAAGAACCAAAGCTTTGAAACTTTAAAGTCCTTTTCCATAAGCAAATCCGGAATGCAAGGAGGGGAAGCAAAGAGAAATCTGCCATGAAGCATTCTAGAGGACAGTCACTGTCAGCCACTTTTGGAGCACTTTCTGAAGTTTAATTTATGCATACTATATGTCATTTCAAAGCTCGGGAAGTTAGCAATCCAATGCTTCAAATGGTACATAATTCGGAGTTGAAATGAAGGAGTTACAGCCATTGGAAGCTGATCACTCCAAGCTGAAGGCAAATTTTGCACGACTGTGAAATCAACCTTGGGTTGCGAAATAGTGTCCTTTATACTGCGAAATTTCGCAGCCCTTTTGCATGGCTGCGAAATTCTTGTGAAGGTTCCCAATATTTGCGATCGACATTTTTTAGATTTTTTGCTTTAGATATTTGATGACTAAATCCCCAAACTCTCCTTGTAACCCACTTATCATAGGATTCCTTAGTCTTTAAGTAAGAACAAAGGGTAAATAAACCCATATTTAATGCTTGTAAGTTTCCATTAAAAAGGGGACAGAAGCTTGTTCTCACAGAACTTTGTATAGTTTTTTAAGGAAGCAAAATTAAGGGCTTTTGCTTTGCCTTACCTACTTGTTTTGATTGTATATATTTATTTAATTTTTCTTACTAGCCAAACAAGCTCTGAGGAAGTTTCCTCAGAGAATGAGTGGTTAGGCTTTTAGTTCCTTGGAGCTAAGATTGCCGGGAAAGGTTCCAAATGCAAGAATTGTAGTTTTGTTGTTTCAGCCATTAATGAAGAGAAAGTGTGACCCATTAATGATTTCTATGTTTTTAGTTAACTTAAAACACCTTCAATTCACCTGAGCCAACACTTGGTAAGGCAAGTGATCTCTGTCCATGGAGATGCACTAGTTTACCTCTTGCGAGCTTTTGGGAGGTGACTTGAAGGTAGGATTTTCTAGAATTGCCAACACTTGGTAAGCTTTTGGACTCCAAGGAGACATCCATTAGTTATCTCTTGCGAGCTTGAGAAGGGAAGTCCAAAGTTAATGATCACCTTGAATGGCAAATGCTAGGTGAGAGGCATGAGCCATTGCAAGTTGCATCAGTGAGAGGGAATGAGTGCTGAAATCCATTTAAGGGATGCATCTGTACAACACCGGTTAGAGATTTGACTATATGTTAATTCTCTAATGCGAGGAAATGAATCAAGTGACCGGAGCTCTATTTTTGCATGAGGAGCCTCCCCTGTGAACCTAAACCTCCAAGGAATGTTTTTCTTCATAAGTAATTTCCATTACTTTCTTTTTAGTTAGCTTGAAACAAAACCTTTTTCAACCAAAGTTTGTGTTTTTTCTTAAGCTAACCTTGAAATGAAAAAGCACCAATTGAACTTTGAATTGGTATCAGTTGTGAGTTGAAAACCCTTCCCAGTGAACGATCCTAGAGCCATTATGCTATATTAGCTAAAGCTATCCTAATGCATGGTGATATACGTTATAAATTTTTTTTGTTACTCCCTTAATCAAGGAACACCAGTTGGACATGAATCAGTTGAGACACCAATTGGGAAACATGAATCATTCATGTTAATGAGCTTCTAAATACTTTGCCATGGATTCCATAGAACTCTCCTCAATCTTGGATTGCTTTGGTAATCAAAATACTATAAAAAACACCAAAAATTACACATATTTGATTAGAAACGATTGTAAAGGTCCTTAATATGCTAATTGAGTTAAAAGGTAATAACTACTACTCAAAAGTGTTTAAAAGAGTTAATTACAAGCTATAAAATAGCACTGTTTGAGTAGTAATCATTAATCTTAGTATTTTTGTAGTTTCGTTTTCTTTTGTTTATTTCTTTCTTTGTTTTTGTTACAGTTGATAAAAGTTGTGTATGCCAAATTGGATACGAGATAGTGGAGGAAGGCTTGTGAAACTTGAAACATCTCATAAAAAGCAGTTGGAATTGTTCTTGAATATCATGGAAGCTACACCTGAAGATCAGCATAGTCACCATGGTCATCAAGACAATCCCAATGCATTCAGATCAATGAGAGACCGCATGCATCCACCTCGTATGAGTGCACCATCATGTATAGTGCCCCCTACAAAGTAGCTAGTAGTTAGACCGCATATCATTCCGCTTCTACCTACTTTCCATGGGATGGAAAGTGAGAATCCCTATGAATATATCAAGGAATTTGAAGATGTTTGTAATACATTCCAAGGGGGGGGGGGGGGGGGGGGGGGGGGGGGGCACTTCAATTGACTTGATGAGGCTTAAGCTATTTCCTTTTACTTTGAAGGATAAGGCCAAGATTTGGCTTAATTCTTTAAGGCCAAGGAGTATCCAAACTTAGACTCATTTGCAAGCGGAATTCCTCAAGAAAATTTTCCCTACTCATATGACAAATGGCTTGAAAAGGTAAATTTCAAACTTCTCAACTAAAGAGAATGAGAAATTCTATGAGTATTAGGAGATATACATGGAGGCCCTCAATGCTTGTCCTCACCATGGTTTTGATACATGGCTATTGGTGAGCTACTTTTATGATGGAATGTCTTCCTCAATGAAGCAACTCCTTGAGACTATGTGTAGATGAGATTTCATGAGTAAAAATTAGGAGGAAGCCATGGACTTCTTGAGTTATGTGGATGAAGTTTCAAGGGGATGGGATGAACCGAACAAAGGAGAAGTAGGGAAGACGAAGTCTTAACCAGATGCCTTTAATGTTAAGGTAGGGATGTACACCTTGAATGAAGATATTGATATGAAAGCAAAGGTTGCAGCTATGACAAGAAGATTGGAGAAGCTAGAACTGAAAAAGATACATGAAGGGCAAGCTGTTGCTAAGACGCTAGTGCAAGTCAAGCCATGTCTTATTTGTCAATCGTATGAGCACCTGGTAGAGGAGTGTCCTACAATTCCAGCTACTAGGGAAATGTCTGGAGATCAAGCAAATGTCATTGGACAATTCAAGCCCAACAACAATGTTTCATACGGTAATACTTACAACTCAAATTAGAGGAACCATCCAAATTTCTCCTGGAAGCCAAGAGCACCTTAGTATACATAGCCAACTCAAGCATCTCAACAAGCTTCAAATCTTGAGCAAGAAATAGTGAGTCTAAGCAAGGTCGTGGGAGATTTTGTTAGAGATCAGAAATCCATCAATGCTCTACTCAGTCAAAGAATTGACAGTGTAGAGAATACATTGAATAAAATGATGGATGAAATGCAAAATGACTTATCTCAGAAGATAGATAATCTCCAATACTCAATCTAAAGGTTCACTAACCTTAACACAGTGCAAGAGAAGGGGAGATTTCCTTCTCAACCTCACAAAAACCCCAAGGGTATCCATGAAGTGGAAACTCATGAAGGAGAGTCTTCACAGGTAAGAGATGTCAAAGCCTTGATCACTCTAAGGAGTGGTAAAAAGGTTGAGCGGCCAACACCCAAGCTATATGTTGAGAAAGAGGAAGAAGAAGAAGAGACAAAGAAGAGGGAGGAAATCAAAAGAAAGAAGAAAGATAACAGTGAAGGGAAAGAGGACCATGATTCAACAGTGAATGCAACTCCGGATAAAGTACTTATCAAGGGAGATGTGATGAAGAAACACGCACCTCCACCTTTTCCTCAAGCTTTGCATGGGAAAAAGGGAATCATAAATGCATCAAAAATTCTTGAAGTATTGAGACAGGTGAAGGTCAACATCCCATTTCTAGATATGATTAAACAAGTTCCAACTTATGCAAAATTCTTGAACGACTTGTGTACTATCAAAAGAGGGTTGAATGTGAATAAGAAAGCCTTCTTGACTGAGCAAGTAAGTGCTATCATATAGTGTAAGTCTCCTTTGAAGTACAAAGATCCAGGTTGCCCTACCATTTCAGTCATGACTGGAGGAACTGTAGTGGAGAAAGCTTTGTTCGACTTGGGAGCAAGTGTGAATTTGCTACCATACTCTGTCTACAAGCAATTGGGACTTGGTGAGTTGAAGCCAACATCAATCACTCTATCTCTAGCAGATAGATCAATGAAAATTCCAATGGGGATAATTGAAGATGTCTTCGTTCAAGTTGATAATTTCTACTATCCAGTAGACTTTGTTGTTCTTGACACAAACCCAATTGTCAAGGAAACTAATTAGGTTCCTATTATCCTTGGAAGGCCATTCCTAGCTACATCAAATGCAATCACAAATTGTAGGAATGGACTCATGCAACTCATGTTTGGAAACATGACATTAGAGCTTAATATCTTCTATATGCCCAAAAAACCAATCACTCCGGAAGAAGAAGAAGGTCCAGAAGAGGTGTTCATCATTGACACCCTAGTGGAGGAGCATTGTAATAAAAAAATGCAAGAGAAGTTAAATGAAAGTCTTGGGGATCTTGAAGAAGGGTTGCCTTGACCCTCAGATTTGCTTATTGCTCTACAAGGTTTGAGGAGGAGAAAAGAAATTCTACCTTTGTTCAATAAAGAGGAGGCACAAGAAGCTGCTAAAGAGGAGACCCCAAAGCTTAATCTGAAGCCCCTACCTACGGAGTTGAAATACACATACCTAGAAGAGAATAAAAAGTGCCCCATTGTTATATCTTCATCTCTTACTACTCCTCAGGAGGTGTGTCTACTTGAAATTCTCAAGAGGTGTAAGAAAGCAATAGGATGGCAAATATCTGACTTGAAAGGCATTAGTCTTTTGGTATGTACACATCATATATACATGGAAGAAGAAGCTAAACCAATTCGTCAACCTCAAAGAAGATTGAACCCTCATATGCAAGAGGTAGTGCGAGCTGAGTTGTTAAAGCTACTTCAATCAGGTATTATCTACTCCTTATCAGATAGCCCATTGGTGAGTCCTACTCAAGTGGGACCAAAGAAGTCAGGGATCACGGTGGTGCAAAATAAAAAGGGAGAAGAAGTTGCTACACGCCTCACTTCAGGTTGGAGGGTGTGTATTGATTATAGAAAATTGAATGCAGTGACAAGGAAATATCATTTTCCATTGCCATTTATTGATCAAGTGTTGGAAAGAGTCTCAGGCCATCCTTTCTATTGTTTCTTGGATGGCTACTTCGGGTATTTTCAAATAGAAATCGATGTCGAAGATCAGGAGAAGACCACTTTCACATGTCCATTTAGAACAAATGCCTATAGAAGAATGACTTTTGCTTTATGCAATGCACCTGCAACATTCCAATGATGTATGTTAAGTATCTTCAGTGATATGGTGGAGCGAAGTATGGAGGTTTTCATGGATGACATCACCATATATGGAAGTACATTTAAGGAATGCTTAGTTAACTTCGAAGCAGTTCTGAATAGATGCATTGTAAAGGACTTGGTGCTCAATTGGGATAAATGCCATTTTATGGTATAGCAAAGAATTGTCCTTTGCCATATCATCTCCGAGAAAGGCATTGAAGTTGATAAAGCAAAAGTGGAACTTATTGTCAAATTGCCATCCCCAACAACTATAAAAGGAGTAAGGCAATTCCTTGGCCATGCAGGGTTCTATAGGAGGTTTATAAAAGATTTCTCTAAGCTTTCAAAGCCTCTTTGTGAACTATTGGCTAAGGATGCTAAATTTGTATGGGATGAGAGATGCCAAAGGAGTTTTGAGCAACTGAAGCAATTCTTGACAATCGCTTCAATAGTGAGGGCTCCTAACTGGCAACTAGCTTTTAAAGTGATGTGTGACGCCAGTGACTTTGCTATAGGAGCTGTTCTTGGCCAAAGAAAAGATGGAAAGCCCTATGTGATCTACTATGCAAGCAAGACATTGAACGAAGCGCAAAGGAACTACACAACCATAGAGAAAGAATTGTTAGCTGTAGTCTTTGCCTTGGACAAGTTTCATGCTTATCTAGTATGGTCTTTCATCATTGTTTTCATTGACCATTCAGCCTTCAAGTATTTATTGACAAAGCAAGATGCAAAAGCAAGGTTGATTAGATGGATTCTCTTACTACAAGTTCAATCTCCAAATCAAAGATAAGAAAGGAGTGAAGCATGTGGTAGCTGACCACCTTTCAAGGTTGGCTATAGCACATAATTCATATGTTTTACCTATTAATAATGACTTTCCCGAGGAATCACTTATGTTGCTAGAAAATACTCCTTGGTATGCTCATATTGCTAACTATCTAGTTACTGGTGAAGTTCCAAGTAAGTGGAAAGCACAAGATAGGAAGCACTTCTTTGCAAAGATTCATGCCTACTATTGGGAAGAACCTTTTCTTTTCAAGTATTGTGCAGATCAAATAATAAGAAAGCGTGTCCCTGAAGAAGAGCAATAAGAAGTCCTCAGTCATTGCTATGAGAGTGCATATGGAGGCCACTATGCCTCTCAGAAAATAGCCATGAAGGTTTTGCAATCAGGTTTTAGTTGGCCATCACTCTTCAAAGATGCCCACACCATGTGTAGGAGCTGTGATAGATGCCAAAGGCTTGGGAAGTTGACATGAAGAAATCAAATGCCTATGAACCCCATTCTAATAGTTGATCTCTTTGATGTTTGGGGCATTGACTTCATGGGACCTTTCCCAATGTCTTTTGGTAACTCTTACATTTTGGTAGTGGTAAACTATGTTTCTAAATGGGTTGAGGCAATCCCATGTAAACTCAATGATCACAGAGTGGTTCTCAAGTTTCTCAAAGAGAACATCTTCTTAAGATTTGGGGTGCCCAAGGCCAAAATCAGTGATGAGGGTACTCATTTTTGCAACAAGCCTTTTGAAACCATTTTAGCCAAGTATGGGGCGAAGCATAAGGTAGCTACACCTTCTCACCCTCAGACTTTCAGGCAAGTTGAGTTGGCAAACAGGGAAATCAAGAATATATTGATGAATGTGGTAAACACGAGCAGAAGAGATTGGTCTATTAAGCTCCATGATTCACTATGGGCATATAGAACAACTTACAAGACTATTCTTGGAATGTCTCCTTATCGCCTAGTCTATGGCAAAGCATGCCATTTCCCTGTGGAAGTTGAATATAAGGTTTGGTGGGCAATTAAGAAGGTGAACATGGACTTGACCCGAGCCGGGGCAAAGAGGTGCTTAGACCTGAATGAGATGGAGGAATTAAGAAATGATGCCTATATCAATTCCAAAGTTGCAAAACAGAGGATGAAGAGGTGGCATGATCAGTTAATCTTCAACAAAGAATTCCGGAAGGACAAAGAGTCTTACTCTATGACTCTAGGCTCCATATCTTTCCTGTAAAGCTAAAGTCAAGGTGGATAGGCCCTTTCATTATTCACCAAGTGCATCTCAATGGAGTGGTGGAACTACATAATTCCAACAGCACAGACACTTTTAAAGTCAATGGCCACCGCCTTAAACCATTCATGGAGCCATTCAATCAAAACAAGGAGGAAGTTAACCTCCTTGAGCCACATAAATCATGACCAAAAAGGGGTTAGATGGACTTGGTCTTGCCAAAGTCCACGTTTTTGTTTTAATTTTGTTAATTTAAAAGCCTTATTAAGTGTTTTAACTTTGATCTTAGTTTTGATTTTTGTTATTTTGATATAACTTAGACTTTTTGAATGATCAAAGTCAGGAGGAATTTCAAAAGAAGTGGAGGGAAGCCATAGGAAACCAAAAAAGCACAAAATAGAGGAATTTGTTTTCCTGTGAAAATTTCATAGCTAGAAGAGTCACCCTGCTAAAAGAGTCTTCCTCTGCAAAAAAATTTTGCAACCAAAATAACCGTCCTCAGAAATTAAGGTTATGCTGCGAAAAGAGGGTCCCTTTGCGAAACAATTTTGCAGCCACAAGCCCCCCTGTGAAACCACCCCCAAGCACACGTGTGCCATTTTGCAGCCCCCAAAGCCCATTTCGCAACTACGAAATGAGCTGTGAAACCCCCTGTGAAATTCCTCTTTTGCTGCGAAATCCCCATTTGGCTACGAAATGGCCCTCCTCCTGCGAAAATCCCAACCATCAATTGAACACCTATTTAAGCCTCTAAAATCCTAAGTTTCATTTTGCACAACTATTTTGCCCTGCGAAAAGCCCCTTCAAGTGTGAAATTGAACCAAATTAGAGGGTCATCTCCAAGGGAAGTCCATAGGACATCCATCTACAGTATCGCACCCCGCGCACCTCCGCCCACCCTCTAAAGCTTCTTCACTTCAGTCATGGCCAAAATGAGAGGAGCCAAGACCCCATCTCCATCAGCCCGCAGCAGAGCACTGAGAGCCTCACCTGTGCGAGACTCCATGACTGAGCCTCCATAGCCACCTGCCATTCCACCTTCCGAACATGGAGAGCCATCTAGTCCTCCTCAGCGAAGATATGAGACCAGGAGACCACCCACTACACTAGGGGTAAGCTCTTCACGTCCTAAAAAGTCAACTAGTTGCCCTCCTGCGAAAAAAGCCAGAGTATCTGCTTTAGTAGAGCCATTAAAGCCTCCATCAGAGCCTTAGCCGCCTACTACAGAGTCTCAGATTCCTTCTAGGATGACTCCGGAGGTGGTTATCAGGCGGCCTATGGTTACTCAGCCACCCATAGAGGGCAATTTGGATTGTCGGGCTAGGTCATTCCACTCTGAGCTATGTTTTGATAGAGAGACTTTCAGACACTAGCCAGAGTTGAGAAATTCATTCCACTTACTTCAAAGGTACAATTTGGAGCACCTAATGACTCCAAGGGATTTCTTCTATTCCCGAGTAGCATTAGACTTTTATCAGTCTATGACTATGCATTGCGTCTGGGATCCTACTGTCATCCACTTCACTATTGATGGACATCATGGTATCTTAGGAGCCAGACACATAGTAGAGTCCCTGCGCATTCCATATGAGCCAATGCGTCCAGAGGATTATAGAGTGTGGGCTCATCCTTCTCAAAGTGATATGGTTCATATACTGTCCAGGGGGACGTCCACAAACTCGTATCTTTTGAGGAAGGAGCTTCCACCCAGCATGTTTCTTCTAGATGCACTCCTACGCCACAACATATTTCCACTTCAACATATGGTGCAGAGGAGGAGAGCTATATTTGAGGCCTTGTTCAGGATTTCAGAGGGTTTTTACTTTGGCCCTCATCATTTGATCATGACCACTCTTCTTTACTTTGTAGAGAAGGTCCACAGGAAGAAGCTACTGAGTGCAGATGCGATTCCACTGCTATTCTCGAGGTTGTTGCTCTATCAGATATTAGAGCATTTCGGCTATCCTTCTGAGCCTTAGCTTGAGTGTAGATACATTTGCCGAGAGATATTCACCCTCGACAAATGGACTAGTATAACAGCTTATGTTACACAGCCAGAGGAGCCACAGCAAGCACAACAGGCTAAGATACCTATGAAGATCATAGCATCTGCTCCTACAGTGCCTTCTACAGGACTTACGCCTAAGGTCACATCGTCTGCTCCTCCTACCATTACCGAGACTCCACCAATTATACCAGCTACATCCGCACCTCATCCATCTGAGTCTAGTGTAGCCATATCTATTTCAGAGTTTAGAGACCGATGTCATACTTTACAGACATTGATCGCTACTCAGACCATCCTTGCACAGCATATGGCAGTCGTACGTGCACATCATGATCAACTTATCGCCACCCAGACCCAGCATACTGCCATCCTTAGACAGATACAACAGCATTTGGGTATCTTGCCACCACCTGAGCATGATATGCCTAGTGCATTAGAGCCTATAGATCCATCTCTGGACACTCCTCTAGCAGAGCAGACTGTGCCCCCTGAGGAGACGACTATAGGACAGATAGAGACACCCATCACGAGCACTTAGACTTCCACAGCCGAGCCATCGTCTCCACATGATCTTCCCACCACCATCTGATCATTTATCCATTTCCTTTCTTTTGTATTTACTTATTATAGTAGAACTCATAATCCCATGTTTTTTATGTTTTATATAGTAGGATTGGATGTATTACTTGTTCTTCATTCATAATTGGTTAAAGTAATACATATCCATCATTTTTTAGTATACTTGGCATAATATCATTTTATTTCCTCTACTCATAATTTTTTGTTGTTTTTGAATCATGTGGTTTCTCCTAGACGACTCAAACTCCATGTCACTCAAGAAGTGCCACTCTTTCCCTGTATTTTTAATCGCTCTTGCCACATTGAGGGCAATGTTTAGGTTGGTTAGGGGGGAAGAGTTAAGGAAGGAATTTTGGTTATTTATGCTAAGTTATTTTGGTAATTCAATTGCTTTTTGCTTAATTTTTAACATTTTTAAAGTTTTTATTATACTCTCCATGGTTATTAAAGAAAAATTTTCAAACTAAAAAGGGAGAAATTGAATTTTTGTCTTTTTACTTAAATTAGAGTTTGTATTATGTTTACTAAAGTTGATGAATTGTTAAAACTTCTATTGAATTCAACCTTAGTTCTTCCACTTTAAGCTATTCACACACTGTGCACACTAGGTTCCGATTATAAGATGAAAAACTATTTCACCCCCTAAACTTATGAAAATTTAGACTTGGTACCTTTGACCTTATTTTAATAGTGTTGGGACACCTTATAAAAGGCCAATGACCCTTTGAAAAGAAAGAAAGAAAAAAAAATGTTACACTTGCCTTGAAACCCTAGCAAGGTCTGAGGGGTATATGGTGAAAATCTTTAAAACCTGGTGCCCTAAGCCTTCATTGGTTGGGAGTCACCGACCTCAATGCTCATTACAAGGGTGAATAGGTGGAGTTTAACATACTGTAGGTGCTTGGGTATTAAAATTCATTCTCAAAAGTCCGGGGTAAAATCTGAGGAGTTAGTTGCTGAAAGATCCTTAAAGCTTGATGCCCTAAACCTTAATTGGTTGGGAGTCATCGATGGAACCTCGTTACATGGACAATTTAGAAAATAATACCTTTAAGCCTTGTACTCCTACAATGAAAAAAAATTGTGAACCAAGAGGTGCATTCTTAGCCTATTGAAGTCTGTCAGTTTGCTAAGTTTTGAAAAAGAACTAGGTTGGGGGGAGAGATTAGTTCAGCATACTATATTCGGAAACTAATAAGTAACACTTAGATTTTTATGGAAGAGTAAGGATTGACCCTTTGGGAGTGGAAACTCTTTTAAAGCTTAAATTTGCATAATGCCTTCTCTTTATGAGTTGTGATTTGGCAAGATATTTGATAACTCTTGTTGAAGTTTAAGTTTTATATCTTTAATGTTCCATGTGAGAGTTTGATCATCATGCCACTTGAATTTTTTTGAAGTGATCAGCATGATTTTGTAAATTATATTACTGTTTCTTTTTCTTTTTCTCTCCTTCATTGCTAAGGGACTAACAATATGTCGATTGGGGAGAGTAATTACTACTCAAAAAGTGCTATTTTATAAATTGTAATCAACTCTTTTAAACACTTTTGAGTAGTAGTTATTACCTTTTAACTCAATTGGCATGTTAAGGACCCTTGCAATCGTTTCTAATCAAATTGTGTTAAGTTTTGGTGTTTTTGATAGCTGTTTTATCACCAAAACAATCCAAGAATGAGGGAGATCTGTGTATAATCCCTGGAAAAGCAAATGGAAGCTCATTTACATGAAGAATCCAAGCTTTGGAGATTTGTAGTCCTTTGCTAAAAGCCAATCAAGAATGCAAGGAGGAAAAACAGAGGAATCTAACATGAAGAAATTCAAGAGGACAACAGCTATAGGACACATTTTGAGTACTTCCTGGAGTCCATTTTATGCATATTATATGTTGTTTTGAAGCTTAGGAATTTAGGAGTCCAACGCTTTAAATGGTGCATAAATCAAAGCTGAAATGAAGGAGTTACGGCCATTGAAAGACAATTGCACCAACATGAAAGGCAATTTCGCAAGCTGCGAAATTGGCACTTTCAGCCTGTGAAATTTTTGCAGCCCATGTTGCATGCTGCGAAATCCACCTATGTGCTTCTAGATATTTGCGACCGACTCTTTTAGATTTTTTTCTTCAGATATTTGTTGTTTAAATCCCCATTTTCTCCTTGTAATCCACTAATCATAGGATTTCTTAGTTAAGAAGTAAGAAGTAAGGGTGAATAACCTCCTATATATCATTTGTAATTTTCTTTCTATAGAGATATCTCGAGAGCTTGTTCTTAGAGACCAACTTTTTGTATAGTTTGGAAGAAAGTAATACATAGAGCTTTGTTCTGCCTTACCTACTCATTTTGATTGTATTTTCTCACTAGCCAAACAAGCTCTGAGGAGGTTTCCTCAGAGAATGAGTGGGTAGGCTTTTTGTCTCTTGGAGTTAAGGAAGATGGGTAAGGTGCTGAATGCAAAAATTGGAAGTTTTGTTGTTTCAGCTTTTAATGAAGAGAAAGTGTGACCCGTTAATGGTTTCTATGTTTTTAGTTAACTTAAAATGCCTTTAAATCACCTGGGCTAACACTTGGTAAGGCAAGTGGTCTCCGTCCATTGAGATACACTAGTTTATCTCTTACGAACCTTTGAAAGGTGGTTTAAAGGTAGGATTATCTAGAATAGTCAACACTTGGCAGCTTTTGGACTCTAAGGAGACATCCATTAGTTATCTCTTATGAGCTTTTGAAGGGTAATCCAAGGTTAAGGATCACCTTGAATGGCAAATGCTAGGTGAGAGGCATGAGCTATTGCAAGATGAATAAGTTAGAGGGATTTAGTGTTTGAATCTATAAAAGGAAAGCATCTGTACCACACCGGTTCGGGAAATAACTATATGTTAAATCCCCAATGCGAGAAAAAGATTCAAGTGACCGGAACTCCCCTTTTGTAATAGGAACCTAAGCCCAGCGATCCAAAAACTCCAAGAAGCATTTTTCTTTGTAATTAAAATCAGTTACTATTTTTTGCTAGCTTAAAACCAACCCTTTTTCAACCAAAGATTATGTTTTCTTTTAGAGCTAACCTTGAAATGAAAAAGCACCAATTCAGCTTTGAATTAATATCAATTATAATTTGAAAACCCATCCCAGTGAATGATCCTAGAGCCACTATGCTATGCTAGCTAAGGCTATCCTAGTACATGGTGAAATAGGCTATAAATTTTGTTGATTACTCCCATATGAGGACTGAAATCAAGGTACACTAATTGATTGATCACCAATCAATAGTACATACACCAGCTGGGCACAAAAATCAATCCTTAATCCCAAGTTGTTCATATCATCTAGAGGCCTTGGCTCACAGGACCCTAAGTCGTTCATATTATCCACAACTTCAAGTTGTTCATAGCATTTAGAGCTCTGAGCTCATGACCTGGAGCCGTTCAATTAAACCTTAACCTTGAGTTGTTCATAGCATCTAGAGCCCTAAACTCAGGACCTAGAGTCATTCATGTAAACCATTGGCCTGATTTGTTCATAGCATCTGGATTCTTGAGCTCACGATTGAGAGTATTCATGTCCACTACAACTTAGAGCTTTTCATAGTATTTAGAGCCATGTGCTCATGACGTAAAGTCACTATGTCAATCATAACCATGAGTTGTTCATAGCACTTACTGCCCTAAGCTCACAACCTAGAGTCATTCATCTCATCCATAACTCCGAGCTTTTCATGGCATATAAAGCCCTAAGCTAACAATCTGGAGTAATTCATGTTAACTAGAGCCCTGAGTTGTTCATAGCATTTAGACTCATAGGCTCACAACGAAGAATCATTCATATCAATCTTAACCCTTAGTTGTTCATAGCATCTAGAGGCCTAAGCTCATAAGATGTTGAGTCGTTAATATCATCCACAACTCTCAATTGTTCATAGCATCTAGAGCCTTGAGCTTACGACCTAAAGTCGTTCATGTCAACCAGAACCATGAGCTTTTCATAGTATCTAAAGCCCTAAGCTCACGACCCAGAGTTCTTCATGTCTACCATAACCTTAAGTTGTTCATACCATCTAGAGTCTTGAGCTCACAACCTAGATTCATTCATGTCCTCCACACCTGGGAGCTTTTCATAGCATTAAGAGTCCTAAGCTCATGACTCAAAATCCTTCATGTCAACGATAACCCTGAGTTATGCATAGCATATAGTGGCTAGAGCTAATGAGTTGGAGTTATTCATGTCATCCATAGCCTTGAGTTGTTCATAGCATTTAGACTCATAGGTTCATGGCCATGAATCATTTGTATCATCCCTAACCTTAAGTTGTTTATAACATCTAAAAGCCTGTGCTCATGGGATCCGTAGTCGTTCATATCATCCATAACTCTGAGTTGTTCATAGCATCTAAAGCCTTAACCTCACAACCCAGATTCATTCTTATCAACCACAACCCTAACCTTACAACCTGGAGTCATCAATGTGAACCATAGACTTAAGCTATTCATAGTATCTAGAGCCTTAAGCTCACGACCCAGAGTCATTTATGTCCTTCATAACTTGAAGCTTTTCATTTCGTCTAGAGCCTTGAGCTCATGACCCGAAGTCGTTCATGTCAACCACAACCCTGGGTTGTTCATAGCATCTAGAGCCTTGAGTCCATGACCCAGAGTTGTTCATTTCATCCACAACCCTTAGATCATAACGTAGAATCGTTCATCTAATCCACAACCTTGAGTTATGCATAACATCTAGAGGCTTGAGCTCAAGGGATCTCCAACTGTTCATGTCATCCATAATGTTGAATTGTTAATAAAATTCATAACCCTAAACTCACGAGCCGGAGTAGCACATATCTACGATAACCTTGTTGTATTCATAGCATCGAGAGCCTTAAGCTCATGACTCAAAGTCATGCATATAAACAACAACTCTGAGTTGCTCATAAAAACTAAAGCCCTGAGCCCGTGGTCGAGAGTCATTCATAAAATCTACAACTCTAAGCTTTCAATAGCATCTAGAGCCCTGACCTCATGACTCAGAGTCTTTAATTTCATCCACAACCCTAAGTTGTTCATAGCATTTAGACTCATAGGCTCATGACCAAGAACAATTTATATGATCCTCAACCCTGAACTATTCATATCATATGGAGGCCTGAGATCATGGGATACTAAGTTGTTCGTATCATCCATAACTATGAGCTGTTCATAGCACTTAGAGCCTTGAGCTCATGACCCAAAGTTGTTAATGTTAGCCACAACCTTGAGCTCATGACCTAGAGTCCTTTATGTCATACACTGTCATGAGCTTTATATAGTATCTAGTGTCCTGAGCTCACAACATAGAGTCTTTTATGTCCACCATAGCCTTGATCTGTTCATAGGATCTAAAGCCCTCAGCACATGACTCAAAGTAGTTCATGTCATCCATGACCTATAACTATTCATACCATCTAAAGCCCTAAGCTCATGAGTTGAAGTCATTCATGTAATCCATAGCCTTGAGCAGTTCATAGCATCTAAAGCCTTGAGTTCATAACCCGGAGTAGCTCATATCATCCACATCCTTGAGTTGTTCATAGCATCTAAAGTTTTAAGCTAACAACCCAAAGTTCTTCATGTCATCTAAAACCCTGAGCAATTCATGGCATCTAGAGCCTTGATTTCACAACCAAGAGTGGCTCATATAATCCACAGCCTTGAGTTGTTCATAGCATCTAAAGTCGTGAGCCTACGACCCAAAGTCATTCATGCCAACCACAACCTTAAGTTGTTCATAGTATCTAAAGCCTTGAGCTAACGACCTAAAGTCGTTCATGTCATCCGCACCCTTAAGATATTCATAGCATCTAGAATGCTGAGCTGACTACCTAGAGTCATTCATGTCATCCTGATTCATCCCCAATTGGTGTACCTTTGATTCAGTCCTTAAATGGGAGTTATCAACAAAATTTATAAACCTAATTCACCATCTACTAGGGTAGCATAGCTAACATAGCATAGTGGCTCTAGGATCGTCCACAAGGATGGGTTTTTATTTCACACATGATATTAGTTTAAAGAATTGGATTGGTGCTTTTTCTTTTATAAGTTAGCTTTAAAAGAAAACATAATCTTTGGTTGAAAAAGGTTGGTTTTAAGCTAACCAAATATAGTAACTAATTTTAATTACAAAGAAAATGTTATTTGGAGTTTCAAGTCACTAGGTTCAGGCTCCTTATACAAAAGGGAAGATTCCGGATCTTTTCCTTGCGTTGGGGATTTAACCTATAGTTATCCTCCCAACCTATGTGTTACAACTGCTTTGCATTAATGGTTTCAATGCTAAATCCCTCTCACTGATGCATCTTACAATGGCTCGTACCTCTCACCTAGCATTTTCCATTCAAGGTGATCCTTAACCTTGGATTACCCTTCAAAAGCTCGTAGGAGATAACTAATGGATGTCTCCAGGGAGTCCAAAAGCTTACCAAGTGTTGGCTATCCTAGGAAATCCTACCTTTAAACCACCTCCCAATGGCTCGCAAGAGATAACTAATGGATCCCTATGGATTGAGTTTGAAAAGCTTACCAAGTGTTGGCCCAAGTGATTATAAGGGATTTTGAGTTAACTAAAAATATAAAAACCATTAACGGGTCACAACTTCCTCTTCATTAAAAACTGAAACAAGGAAAACTCCCACTTTTGTATCCAGGTCCCTTACCTAGCTTCTTTCAGTCCAAGAAACAAAAAGCCTAGCGACTCATCCTCTAAGAAAACATCCTTAGAAGTTTTGGCTAGAAAGAAACAAAATCAAAGTGAGTAGGTAAGGCAGAGCAAAGCTCTGTATATTTCTTACTAAAAATGTACAAGTGATCCCCAAGAATGTCTTCCGAGATTCTGAGATGAGATATTACAAAAAGAGATATGTTAGGATATATAGAGAGAGATATTTTTAACCTCATAAGTAAATATCCTAAATATCTAAAAATATCTTTAGCTTATTACAAGAAGAGAATAGATAATTACACAAAATATCTTAAGGTCAAAATCTAATGGAGTCGGTTCAAAATATCTTAAGATTACATGAAGATTTCGCAAGTTAGATATGGAGTTGCGAAAATTTCGCAAGGCTGAAAAGGAGTTGCGAAATTTTCTTCTGGTTTGCGAAAATTTTGCAAGAGTGAAAAGAGGTTGCGAAATTTCCTTCTGTCTTGCGAAAATTTCACAAGAGGTTGAAAATTTCACAAGAGGTTGCGAGATTCTTTGGTTTTAGATTCCTTCTATGATTCTCTTCCTTGCACACTTGATTGATTTGGAAAAAGCTTTGAAGCTTTCCAAAACTTGGATTCTTCATGTAATTTAGCTTTAATCTTGCTTTTCCATGGATTATACCAAGTTTTCCCTCATTCTTGGCTTGTTTTAATGATAAAAAAAAGTTATCAAAAACATCAAAACTTGCCAAAAACTGATTAGTAACACTTGGTACTTAATGTGTCAATTGAGTTAAAAGGTAATAAATACTACTCAAAAGTGTTTAAAAGAGTTTATAACAAGCTACAAAAGAGCACTTTTTGAGTAGTAATTACTCCTCCCAACCGACATATTACTAGTCCCTTAGCAATGAAGGAGAGAAAAACAAAAAGAAGACAATAGAATAATTTACAAATTCATGCTAATCATTCCAAAAAATCATAAATGGCATGATTGTAAAACATACTCTCACATGGAATGTTAAAGAAGCAAACCCCATCCTTCAACAAGAGGATATCAAAAATCTTACCTAATCATAATTCATAAAGAGTATGCATTATGCAAATTTAAAGTAATGATCTCCTTGGCTCAATCATTGCTCTTCCACAAAAATCTATCTGTTAAGCTTATTAGTTTTCGAATATAGTATGTTGAACTAATCTCTCCCCCCAACCTAGTTCTTTCACAGACTTTAGCAAAGTGACCACTTCCAATAGGCTAAGAACACACCTTTTTTATTTCACAATTTTTTTTCTTGTAGGCGTGCAATGCTTAAGGTATTGTTTTCTAAAGTATCCATGTAACGAGGATCCATGGATGACTCCCAACCAATCAAGGTTTAGGACATCAAGCTTTAAGGATATTTCGACCACCAACTCCTTAGATTTTACCTCGGACTTTTGAGATTGGAATCTAATACCCAAACACCTACAATATGTTAAACTCCACCTATTCACCCTTGTAACGGGCATTGAAGTTGGTGGCTCCCAACCAATCAAGGCTTGGGGCACCGGGTTTTGAAGATTTTCACCATGTACCCCTCAGACCTTGCTCGGGTTTCAAAGCAAGTATAACACTTTGTTCTTTGTTCTTTTTTTTTTTTTTCAAAGGCTCATTAGCCTTTTATAAGGTGTCCCAACACTATTAAAATGAGGTCAAAGGTACCAAGTCTAATTTTTCCTAAATTCAAGGGGTGAGATAGTTTTTAATCTTATAATCGGAACCTAAAGTGCACAGTGTGTGGTAAGATTAAAGTGGAAGAAGTAAGGTTGAATTAAATAGGAGTTTCAATAATTCATTAACCTTAATAAGCATAATACGACTCTAATATTCAAGTAAAAAGATAAGAATTCAATTTCTCCCATTTCATTTTGAGAATTTTTCCTTAATAACCATGGAGAGTAGAATAAAAACTTTTACAATTTAAGAAAAAATTTTAAAATTAAGCAAAAAGTAACTAAATTAACTAAATAACTTAGCATTATTAACGAAACTTCCTTTACTCTTCCCCTAACCAAGATCAACGTTGTCCTCAATATGTTAAGATCGATTGAAATATAGGGAGGAAGTGGTATCTCCTGAGTGACATGGAGTCTGAGTTGTATAGGAGAAACCACATGATTCAAAAAAAACAAAAGATTAATGAGTAAGAGAGATAGAAAAATTACCAAGTATAAACAAAAATGATATGTATATATTACTCTGAGAAAGTACAATGAAATGATCATGTAATACATCCAATCCTAGAATATAAAATATCAACATAAGTAATAATGTCTACTTATATACTAAGTAAATACAAAATAAAAAAATGATCAAGGAGCAGGGTTCTCTGGTGGAGATAATGGCTCTATGGATGCCTCGTGAGTGGCCTAGGGTGGGACATCGGCTCTGTTGGTTTGCTCAACTGGACCTATGGGCTCTAATGGTCCAAAAATGTTAGTCTGAGGTGATGAAAGTCCCAGATGCTGCTGAATCTAACGAAGGATAGCAATATACTAGTCCTGCTGAGCACTATGTTTGCCATCTACCGGAATAGAGCATTGTACATATCAATTAGTGTCCTGAACAACTGTACCATGGCACAAAACTCCGTGGCAGATACCGTCATAGAGGCCTCCAATGTAGGAGGTACAACTGGTGGAATAGGGGGTGTAGTAGGAGGATCAGTAAAGGTGGCCTAATGCATAGATGGTGTAGCAGGGGTGGGTGGAACAGGCTTTGTGGGACGCTCATCCTACTGTGCCTGCTTAACCTGTGTTGGCACTGGAAATGTTGGCCTAGGTGGGGCTGCTTCAGGTGCTGACTCCATTAGATTCTTACCTGCCAATTGTGTCCATTGGTCGAGAGTGAAATGCTCTCAGCAATGGTGGCAGAGCTCAAGGTGGGGCTCAGTTGGATAGCCTATATGCTCCAATATATGGCAGAGCAGCCTCGAAAACAGCAATGGAATAGTGTCGACTTGCTGTAGCTTCTTCATATGAACTTTCTCCTCAAAGTATAAGAGAGCGACCATAATCAGGTGATGTGGCCCAAAATAGAAGCCCTTAGATATCTTGAATAACGCATCCAGGATGGCTCCTCGCCTCTACACTAGATGCTGAAGAGGGAAAATGTTGGACTGCAACAATACATCTACTAGGAGCATCCCAGATGGAAGCTCCTTACATAGAAGGAATGAATCTCCATACGTCCCTCTTGATAGGATGCGGACCATGTATTGCTGAGATATAGGGGATCACTGCCTAAAGTGTGTTGAATCTCCTGGCTGAAATGGAATATGGAGAGCCTCAGTAATATGCCTAGCCTCTAAGATACCCTGGCTTCCCACTGACTGTTAGCTTTTTACTCGGAGGCTGTTGGAATTCGCAAAGCAAATTTCACATGGATTTCGCAAAGCAAAATGGTTTTCTGAATTGTTGGCATCCCTTGCGAAAATTTTCGCAAGTCAGATATGGGGTTGCAAAATTTTTTCAAGGCATTTGTGGTGTTACGAAAATTTTCACAAGTGGATTTTGAGTTCAGAAATTTGAGGAAGTGGATTTGTGGGGTTGCGAGATTTTCGCATGCCCTGCGAAATGCTCTGTTTTTCCTCTATTTTGAAATTCCCCTGCATTTGATCATCAAAAATTAAATTAGGTCACAACAAAATAAAATGAAGACAAGAAATTTCAATTTAAAACATATACTAAATCAATAAAACTTGAAATTAATATTAAAACAAAAAATTATGGACTTAGTGTCTTCTAATAGACTAAGTCCATCTACCCATTTGTCTTTTCAGGCTTGATGTGGTTCAAGGAGGTTGATTTCCTCCTTGTCTCGAGAAAATGGCTCCAAGAATGGTTTGAGACGTTGGCCATTGACTTTGAAACTCCCGGTACTGTTGAGTAGCTCTACTACGCCATTTGAATACACTTGTTGAATAGTAAACGGACCTATCCATCAACGAGGAGATGGCATGCTTTGTTATAGACTAGGTGATAAGGAGACAACCAAGAATGGTCTTGTAAGTTGTTCATTAAGCCCATAGTGAATCTTGCATCTTAACAGACCAATCTCTTTTGCTCGTATTCACCACCTTCATCAGTATGTTTTTGATATTCTGATTGGCTAACTCAACTTGCCCAGAAGTCTGAAGGTGGTAAGGTGTAGCTACCTTATGCTTCACCCCATACTTGGCTAAGAGAGTTTCGAACGACTTGTTACAAAAATGAGTACCCCCATCACTGATTATGGCATTGGGTACTCCAAATATGGAGAATATGTTCTCTTTGAGAAATTTGAGAATAACTCTGTGATCATTTCTTTTGCACAGGATTGCTTCAACCCATTTAGAAACATAATCCACTCCCACCAAGATTTAGGAATAGCCAAAGGACATAGGAAAAGGTCCCATGAAGTCAATGCCCCATACATCAAAAGGATCAACTATTAAAATGGGGTTCAAAGGCATCATGTTCTTACGTGTTAATTTCCCAAGCCTCTGGCATTTGTCACAACTCCTACACATGGTGAGGGCATCTTTGAAAAGTGATGGCTAGCAAAAACCCGATTGCAACACCTTCATAGCTGTCTCCTGAGAAGCAAAGTGGCCTCCACATGTGCTTTCGTGGTAATGACTGAGGATCCTTTGTTGCTCTTGCTCAGGGATGCACTTCCATATTATTTGATCCACACAATATTTGAATAGGAATGGCTCTTCCCAATAGTAGGCATGAATTTTTGCAAAGAAGTGCTTCTTATCTTATGTTTTCCACTCACTTGGAACTTCTCCAGTAACTAGATAGTTAGCAATACGAGCATACCAAGGAGCAACTTCAATCAACATGAGTGACTCCTCTGGAAAATCATCATTAATTGGCAAAGTATGGGAATTATGTGTGATGGTTAGCCTTGACAAATGGTCGACTACCACATTCTCCACTCCTTTCTTGTCTTTGATTTGAAGATTGAATTCTTGAAGCAAGAGAATCCATCTAATCAACCTTGCTTTTGCATCTTGTTTAGTCAACAAATATTTCAAGGCTGAGTGGTCAGTGAAAACCACAATGAAAGACCCCACTAAGTAAGCTCAATATTTGTCTAAGGCAAAACTATAGCTAACAATTCTTTCTCTGTGGTTGTATAATTTCTTTGCGCTTCATTCAACGTTTTGCTCACATAGTAGATCACATAGGGCTTTCCATCTTCTTTTTGCCCAAGAACAGCTCCTATAGCAAAGTCACTGGAATCGGACATCACTTCAAAGGGCTATTGCCAGTTGAGAGCTCTCACTATTGGAGCGGTTGTCAGCAATAACTTCAATTCTTCAAAACTTCATTGACATTGATCATCCCATACAAATTTAAAATCCTTTACCAATATCTCACAAAGAGGTTTGCAAGTTTAGAGAAATCTTTGATAAACCTCCTATAGAACCCAGCGTGGCTAAGGAAGTTGCCTTACTCATTTGACAGTTGTTGGTGATGGCAACTTGACAATCAGTTGAACTTTTGCTTTGTCCATTTCAATTCCTTTCTTTTAAATAATATGCCCAAGGACAATCCCTTGGGGTACCATGAAATGGCATTTCTCCTAGTTAAGCACCAAGTCTTTCTCAATGCATTGGTTCAGCACAAATTCCAAATTAACTAAGCATTCGTCAAATGTACTTCCATAAACAATGATATCATCCATAAAGACTTCCATAATATGCTCCACCATATCACTAAAAATGCTTAACATGCATCTTTGGAATGTTGCTGGTGCATTGCATAAGCTGAAAGGCATTCTTTTGTATGCATAAGTTCCTAATGGACAAGTGAAAGTGGTCTTCTCTTGGTCTTCAATAGTAATTTCTATTTGAAAATACCCGGAGTAGCCATCCAAGAAATAGTAGAATGGATGGCCTGATACCCTCTCAAGCACTTGATCAATAAACGGCAACGGGAAGTGGTCCTTTCTTGTTACACCATTCAACTTTCTATAATCAACGCACACCCTCCAACCTGAAGTGAGGCGTGTAGAAACTTCTTCTCCCTTATCATTTTGTACCACTACGATCCCTAATTTCTTTGGCATGACTTGCGTAGGACTCACCCATGGGTTATCTTATATGGGGTAGATAATACCGGCCTAAAGTAGCTTAAGCACTTCAGCTCGCACCATCTCTTGCATGTGAGGGTTCAACCTTCTCTGGGGTTGATGAACTGGCTTAGCTTCTTCTTCCATGTATATATGATGAGTACAGATTAAAGGGTTGATCCCTTTTAGATTAGAAATTTTCCATCCTATTGCCTTCTTGCATCTCTTGAGGATTTCAAGTAGATAATCCTCCTGAGTAGTAGTAGTAAGAAATGAAGAAATAACAACAGGGCCCTGCTTGTTCTCTTCCAGATATGAATGCTTCAACTCCGTGGGTAATGGCTGCAGAATAAGTTTTGGGGGCTCCTCTTTAATAGCTTCTTGTGTCTCCTCTTCATTGAATAAAAGGAGAATTTCTTCCCTCAACTTCAAATAAGGCAGAGTTGTAAGCAAATCTAAGGGTTCAGGTAACCCTTCATCAAGATCCCCAAAACTCGCGTTCCAACTCCTCCACTAAGTTGTCAATCATGCATACCTCTTCTGGTCCTTTTTCTTCTCCTGGATGGAATTGTTTATTGCTTATATAGAAGACATTGAGCTCCAACGTCATGTTGCCAAATGTAAGCTGCATGACTCTATTCCTACAATTGATGATAGCATTTGATGTAGCTAGGAATGGTCTTCCAAGTATGATAGGAGTATAGTTAGTTCCTTTAGTGACCTGGTCCGTATCAAGAACAAAAAAATCCATTGGGTAGTAGAATTTGTCAACTTGAACTAGGACATCTTCAATCATACCTCTTGGAATTTTCACAAATATATCTGCTAGAGATAGAGTGATTGATGTTGGCTTCAACTCTCCAAGTCCCAATTTCTTATAGACAGAGTAGGGTAGCAAATTCACACTTACTCCCAAGTCCAACAAAGTTTTCTCCACAACCGTCCCTCCAATCATCACTGAGATGGTAGGACAGCCTGGATCTTTGTATTTCACTGGAGACTTGCACTGTATAATGGAACTTACTTGCTCAGTTAAGAAGGCCTTCTTACTCACATTCAACCCTCTTTTTATAATGCATAAGTCCTTCAGGAATTTTGCATAAGTCAGAACTTATTTGATCATGTCTAGCAAAGGGATGTTAACTTTCACTCGCCTCAACACTTCAAGAATTTCTGATGCATTATTGATTCCCTTTTTGCCATGCAAAACTTGTGGGAATGGTGGAGGCGTGTGCTTCTTCATAATTTCTTCTTGGTTGGTGGTCCTCTCCGGTTTTTCATTCACAGTAGCTTCAAGGTCCTCCTTCTTTCTCTTTCCTTTGATTTTCTCCCTCTTCTCTTCCTCTGCTTCACTCTCTGGTTCTTTCTCTGGCTTGGATGTAGGTAGATCAACCTCTTTACCACTCCTTAGAGTGATCATTGCTTTGACTTCCCTCAGCTTTGAAGATTCTCCCTCGTAAATGTCCACTTCATGGATACCCTTGGGATTTTGATGAGGTTGAGAAGGAAATTTTCCTTTCTCTTACATTGTGTTGAGGTTGGTAAGCCTTGAGATCGAGTATTGGAGATTATCTATCTTTGAAGCTAGATCATTCACCCTCCCATCTATCTTTCTGTTGTGGCTATCAATTCTTTGACTAATATGAGAATTGATGGATTTCTAGTCTCCAACAAAATCTCCCATGACCTTGCTAAGATTCAAAATGGCTTGTTTAAGACTTGAGGCTTGCGGGGGTGCTTGGCTAGGTTGCGTGTACTGAAGTGCCCTTGGCTTCCAAGAGAAATTCAAATGGTTCCTCCAATTTGAATTATAGGTATTGCCATATAAAGCATTGTTATTGGGTTTAAATTGTCTAATAACATTTGCTTGATCCCCAAACATTTCTCTCATAGCTGGCATCGTAGGACACTTTTCCACCAAGTGCTCAAAAGATTGACAAATTGAACACTGCATAGCTTGCACTGGTGTTTCCGAAGTGGCCTATACTTCACGTATCTTCTTCACTTCAAGCACCTCCAATCTTCTTGCCATAGCTGTAAATTTTTCTTTCATATCAGTATCTTCATTCAAAGTATACATCCTAGCCTTAGCATTAAAAGCATTTGGTTAAGAATTCATTCTTCCCACTTCTCTAGCATTGGGCTTATCCCCTCCTCTTGAAACTTTAGCTACATAACTCAAGAAATCCATGGCTTCCTCTAGATTCTTACTCATGAAGTTTCCTCCGCACATCGTTTCTAAGAGTTGTTTCATTGAGGAAGACATACCATTGTAAAAATAGCTCACCAATAGCCATGTATCAAAGCCATGGTGAGGACAAACATCGATAGCTTCCATGTATCTCTCCTAACATTTATAGAATTTCTCATTCTCCTTAGCTGAGAAGTTTGAGATTTGCCTTTTCAAGCCGTTGGTCCTATGAGTTAGGCAAAATTTTCTTGAGAAATTCAGCTTGCAAATTAGTCCAAGATCGGATACTCCTTGGCCTTAAAGAATTTAGCCAGACCTCGGCCTTGTCATTTAAAGTGAAAGGAAATAGCTTGAGCCTCATCAAGTCGATTGAAGCTCCTCCTTCTTGGAAAGTATTACAAACGTCCTCAAATTCCTTGATATGCTGGTAGGGATTCTCAGTTTCCATCCCGTGAAAAGTAGGTAGAAGTGGCACAATATGTGGTCGGATCACTAGTTGCTCTATAAGTGGCACTATACATGATGGTGCACTCATACGAGGTGGATGCATGCGGTCCCTCATGGATCGATATGCGTTGATATTCTCTTTTGGAGCATGTTGACTATACTGATCGATATGCGTTGATATTCTCACTTTTGCTTCCAATTCCAACTCTGTTTTGTGAAGATTTTTTATTTTCACAAGTCTTCCCTCACTGTCTCGTATCCAATATGGCATACAGAACTAGCAATATCTGAAACAAAAACAAAGAAAAACAATTCTAGAAAGAAAAAATTAAGGTTAACTAAACTAGATAAAAGATAAACTAAAAACGGAAACAAATAAAAAGAAATAATTAAAGATTTAGTAAAAGAAAAGAAAAATCACCAAACTTGTGATGAAGATCACAAGTGTTCTGGAAATCTCATATCATTGTAAAGTGGCACCATCCCCGGCAACAGCGCCATTTGATTCTTCGCCAATTGGTGTACCTTTGATTCAGTCCTCAGATGGGAGTTATCAACAAAATTTATAAACCTAATTCACCATATACTAGGGTAGCATAGCTAGCATAGCATAGTGGTTTTAAGATCGTCCACAGGGATGAGTTTTCATTTCACACATGATATTAGTTTAAATAATTGGATTGATGCTTTTTCTTTTATAAGTTAGCTTTAAAAGAAAACATAATCTTTAGTTGAAAAAGGTTGGTTTTAAGCTAACAAAAAATAGTAACTGATTTTAATTACAAAGAAAATGTTTCTTGGAGTTTTAGGTCACTAGGTCCAAGCTCCTTATACAAAAGGGAAGATTCCGGATCTTTTCCTAGCATTGGGAATTTAAACTATAGTTATCCTCTCAACCGGTGTGTTACAACTGCTTTCCATTAATGATTTCAACGCTAAATCCCTCTCACTGATGCATCTTGCAATGGCTCGTATCTCTCACCTAGCATTTTCCATTCAAGTTGATCCTTAACGTTGGATTACCATTCAAAAGCTCATAGCAGATAACTAATGGATGTCTCTAGGGAGTTCAAAAGCTTACAAAGTGTTGGCTATCATAGGTAATCCTACCTTTAAACCACCTCCTAGAGGTTGGCAAGAGATAACTAAGAGATCTCTATGGATTGAGTCCGAAAAGCTTACCAAGTGTTGGCCCAAGTGATTATAAGGGATTTTAAGTTAACTAAAAATATAAAAACCATTAGCAGGCAACTTCCTTTTCATTAAAAAATGAAGCAAGGAAAACTCCCACTTTTGTATCTGGGTCCCTTACCTAGCTTCCTTCAGTCCAAGAAACAAAAAGCCTAGCCACTCATCCTTTGAGAAAACATCCTCAGAGGTTGTTTGGTTAGAAAGAAAATACAATCAAAGTGAGTAGGTGAGGCAGAGCAAAGCTCTATATATTTCTTACTAAAAATATACAAGTGATCCCCAAGAATGTCTTCCGAGATTCTGAGATGAGATATTACAAAAAGAGATATGTTAGGATATATATAGAGAGATATTTTTAACCCCTCAATTAGATATCCTAAATATCTAAAAATATCTTTAGCTGATTACAAGGAGAGGATAGACAATTACATAAAATATCTTGAGGTAAAAATCTAACGGAGTCGGTGCAAAATATCTAAAGATTACATGAAGATTTTGCAAGTCAGATATGGAGTTGCGAAAATTTTGCAAGGTTGAAAAGAAGTTGCGAAATTTTCTTCTGGCTTGAGAAAATTTCGCAAGAATGAAAAGAGGTTGCGAAATTTCCTTCTGTCTTGAGAAAATTTCACAAGAGGTTGCGAAATTCTTTAGCATTAAATTCCTTCTCTGATTTTCTTCCTTGCACATTTGATTGATTTGGCAAAGGCTTTGAAGGTTCCAAAACTTGGATTCTTCATGTAATTTAGCTTCAATCTTACTTTGCCATGGATTATACCATGTTCTCCCTCATTCTTGGCTTGTTTTAATGATCAAAAAGATATCAAAAACATCAAAACTTGCCAAAAACTAATTAGTAACACTTGCAAGGGTACTTAATGTGCCAATTGAGTTAAAAGGTAATAAATACTACTTAAAAGTGTTTAAAAGAGTTTAAAACAAGCTACAAAAGAGCACTTTTTGAGTAGTAATCACATCCATAGCCCTATGTTGTATGTAGAATTTAAAGCCATGGTTCATGACTAAGAATCATTCATATCATTTACAACCCTAAGTTGTTCATAGCATATAGAGGCCTAAGCTTGTAGGATCTCGATTCATTCATATTTTCCAATCCCTAAGTTTTTCATAGCATCCAGTGTCGTAAGCTCATGACTCAGAGTTGTTCCTGTTACCCATAACCTTGAGTTGTTCATAGCATCTAGAGCTTTAAGCTCACGACTGGGACTCATTCTTATCAACCACATTCCTGAGTTGTTCATGGCATATAGTGCCCTAAGCTCACGACCAGGAGTCCTCCACGTCGTCCACCGCCCTAAGCATTTCATAACATTTAAAGCCATAAGCTCATGACCAAGAATCATTCATATCATTCTCAACCTTGATTTGTTCAAAACATCTAAAGGCCTCAAATCATGGGATCCAGAGTCATTCATATCATCCACAATAATGAGGTGTCCATATTATCTAGGGTCCTAAGCTCATGACCCGAATTCGTTTATTCATCCATAACCTTGAGTTATTCATTGTGTTTAAAGGCTTGAGTTCATGACCCAAAACGGTTCATAGCATACACAACCCTGTGTTGTTCATAGCATCTAGATCCTTGAGCTCATGACCTAGAATCATGTGTATCATCCATAACATGGAGCTGTTCATAGCATCTAGAGACCTGTGCTCATGACCTAGAGTAGTTCATGTCATTAACAGGCAGAAGTTGTCCATAACATCTAAAGCCCTAAGCTCATGACTTGGAGTTGTTCATGTTAACCACAGGCCCACACTCTTCATAATATGTAGAGTCCTCTGCTCATGACCTAGAGTCGTTCATGTTATCCATAACCTTGAGTTGTTCATAGAATCTAGAGCCCTTAACTCACAACCCGAAGTCATTCATGTCAACTATAACCTTGAGTATTTTATAGCATCTAAAGCACTAAGTTTACGACCCAAAATTTGATTTTAAACATAGTTTTGAGCTGTTCATAGCATCTAGAACCTTGAGCTCACTACTTGGAGTCATTCATGTCATCTACAATCCTCAGCTGCTCATAGCATTTAAAGCTATGAGCTCACGATCAAGAACTATTCATATGATCCACAACCTTGAGCTGCTCATAGCTCGGGTCGTGAATTCAAGACTCTAGATGCTTTGAACAACTCAAAGCTATGAACTGCTCAAGGCTATGGATGATATGAACGACTTTGGGTCATGATCATAGGGCTTTAGATGTTACAAACTGCTCATGGTGCTAGTTGACATGAGCAACTCTAGGCCATGAGCTCATGGCTTTTGATGCTATAAACAACTTAGTGCTATGGATGACATGAACGACTTTGGGTCTTGAGCTCAATCCTCCAAATACTATGAACAGCTTAGGGTTGTGGTTGACATGTACTATTCCAAGTCGTGAGATCAGGGGTCTAGGTTCTATAAACTACCTAAGGTTGTTGATGGCATGAGCTACTCCGAGTTATGAGCTTAGGGCTCTAGATGCTATGAACAACTCAGGGTTGTGGTGGACAAGAACCACTCTGAGTGACGATCTTAGGCCTTCAGATGCTATGAACAACTTAGGATTATGGTTGATATGAACGACTCTAGGTCATGAGATTAGGGCTCTAGATGCTTTTAACAACTCGGGGTTATGGATGATATGAACGACTCTGGGTCATGGCCTCAAGATTATATTAATAGCTCAGGATTGTAGTTGACATGTAAGGCTCCGGGTCCTGAGCTCACGGTTTTAGAAGTTATGAACAACTCAAAGTTGTGGATGATATGAAGGACTTGGGATCCCATAAGTTGAAGCCTTTAGATGCTATGAACTCCTCAATGTTGTGGATGACATGTATGACTCCGAGTCGTGATCTTAGGGCTCGAGATTCTATCAAGAACTCAAGGTTGTGTTTGACCTTAACAACTTCGAGTTGTGAGCTTAGGGATCTAGATGCTATGAACAACTCATAGTTATGGATGATATGAATGACTCGATCTCCTGTGACTTGAGGCCTCTAGATGCTATGAACCAGTGAGGATTCTAGATGTTAATAACGATTCTATATCATGCACTCAAGCCTCTTTATGCTATGAACAACTCAAGGCTATGGATGCTATGAACAAACCTAGGTCGTGAGCTCAAGGCTTTAGATGCTATGAGCTACTCATGGTTATGGTTCACAAGCAGAAGTTCGGGTCGTGATCTCAGGGCTTTAGATTCTATGAATAGCTAAGGATTATGGATGACTGATTGCTACTAAAAAAGTACTCTTTTATAGCTTAAAACTAACTATTTTAAACACTTTTGAGTAGTAGTTAATACCTTTTAACTCATTTGACACATTAAGGAACCTAGCAAGGGTTACTAATCAATTTTTGGCAAGTTTTGGTGTTTTTGGTAGCTATTTGATCATTGAAACAAGCCAAGAATGAGGGAGAATTTTGTGAAATCCATGGCAATGCAAGTTAAAGCTCAAATACATGAAGAATCCAAGCTTTGGAGCACTTCATAGCCTTTTGCCAAGCCAATCAGAGATACAAGGAAGAAAACCAGAGGAAGAAATCCAACAACCAACACTTTCGCATGGCTATGCAAAATTTCGCACACCATGCGAAGCCACTTGAGGTAGCCAAAGAATTTTGCACACCATCCGAAATTTCGCATGGTATGCAAAATCTTCCTGTGCACCGACTTTGTTAGATCTTTAGCTCCAGATATTTTGTGTAATTTCCTATTTTCTCCTTGTAATCAACATAGATATTTTCATATATATCTTTTTATATATTTGGGGTGTGTACCATCTTTTAGGGACACACACAGGGATGTAATAAAAAAAAAAAAAACACTTGTAAAAAATTCCAGTAGTAAGAAATATACAGAGCTTTTGCTCTGCCTTTCCTTTTCATTTTGTTTTCACTTTTCTTTCTAGCCAAACAACCTCTGAGGATGATTTCTCAGGGGATGAGTGGCTAGGTTTTACATTTCTTGGAGCGATGGAAGCTAGGTGAAGGACCCAAATGCAAAGGTTGGAGTTGTCCTTGCTTTAAATGAAAGTAGTTGTTAACCATTAATGGTTTTTATTTCAAGGTTTAGCTTTAAATCCCTTAAAATCACCTTGAATGGCCAATACTTGGTAAGCTTTTAGATTCTATGGATGCTTATTGCTAGATCCATGGATGTCTATTAGTTATCATTTATGAGCCATTAGAAGGTGGTTGAAGGTGAGGGTCTTTAGTGTTTGAAGCCATTAATGGAAAGTAATTACCATTTTTCATGAACCCTTTGGATCAAATCTTAATTGCTAAATACAAAACCAGTTCAGGAAATAACCATTCTTTATGTTATTGTCCCTAACACGAGGAGAAGATCCAGAATCTCCTCTTTTGCCTAAGGAACTTGATCCTAGTGACCTAAAGCTCTAAGAGACCTTTTTGTTTGTAGTTAACTTCACTTATTATTTTTTATTAACTTAAAATCAATCTTTGCAACCTTAATTCTATTTTCTTTAAAAGCTAATTTTCATAAGGAAAAGCACCATTTTATTTCCTTCACTAATGTTAACTGTACGATGAAAACCCATCATTGTGGACGATCCTAGAGCCACTATACTATGTTAGCTATGCTACCCTAGTGTAAGGTGATTTAGGTTTTATAAATTTTGTTGATAACACCCGTCTAGGCCAAAATCAAATGACACGACTGCAATAGGGATGAATCAAATGACGTCATTACCAGGGATGGTGTCAAAGTACATTAACATGATTTTTGGTGAACACTTGTGATCTTCATCACAATTTGGTGATTTTTCTTTTACTAATTCTTTTTCTTTGTCTATATTTTAGCTTATCTTTTATTTAGTTTTTAGCTAACCTTAACTTTTTCCTATAATTGTATTTCTTCTGTTTTCTGTGTTTTTATTTCAGTGATTTTTAGTTATGCATGCCCTATTGGATAAGAGATATTGAGGGAAGACTTGTGAAGATTGAAACTCCTCGAGAAACTGAGTTGAAAGTGTGCTTGAACATCATGGATGTTCCACTTGAAGACCAAAATAGCCAACATGGTCAAGAGGATAATTTCAACGGATACCGATCCATGAGGGACCGCATGCATCCACCTCGTATGAGTGCACCATCATGGATAGTGCCTCCCACTAACTAGCTAGTAATCCAACCTCACATTGTGCCACTCCTACCTACTTTCCATGAGATGGAAAGTGAGAATCCCTACTCGCATATTAAGGAATTTGAGGAGGTTTGTAATACGTTCCAAGAAATAGGAGCTTCAATTGACTTGATGAGGCTCAAGCTATTTCCTTTCACCTTGAAGGATAAGGCTAAGATTTGGCTTAATTCTTTAAGGCCAAGGAGTATCTGAACTTGGGCTGATTTACAAGCCAAGTTTCTCAAGAAGTTCTTCCTTACTCATAGGACCAATGGTTTGAAAAGGCAAATTTCAAATTTCTCAGCTACAGAGAATGAGAAATTCTATGAGTGTTGGGAAAGGTACATGGAAGCTATTAATGGTTGTCCTCACCATGGCTCTTAGTGAGCTATTTTTACGATGGTATGTCTTTTTCAATGAAGCAACTCCTATAAACTATGCGCGGAGGAGACTTCATGAGTAAGAATCTGGAGGAAGCCGTAGACTTTTTGAGTTATGTGGTTGAAGTTTCAAGAGGATGGGATGAACCAAATGCTAGAGAGGTGGGAAGAATGAAGTCTCAACCTAATGCTAAGGGTGGGATGTAAGTTTTGAAGCTCCTCAGATTTCTACTCAAAAAGTGCTCTTTTATAGCTTGTTATAAACTCTTTTAAACACTTTTGAGTAGTATTTATTACCTTTTAACTCAATTGGCACATTAAAGACCCTTCCAAGTGTTTGTAATAACTTTTTTGCAAGTTTTGGTGTTTTTCATAGCTTGTTTATCATTAAAACAAGCCAAGAATGAGGGAAAATCTTGTATAGTCCATGGCAAAAAAAGTTGAAGCTCAAACACATGAAGAATCTGAGTTTTGGAGAGCCTCGTAGTCTTTGCCAAATCAATCAAGTATGCAAGGAAGAGAATCAGAGAAGAAATCTATCATCCAGCAATTTTGCATGGCTATGCGAAATTTTTGCAAAGCATGTGAAATACCAAAAGGAGTATAGATTGTGGAAAATGAATTTCGCGCCTTATGCGAAATTTCGCAAGCCTTATGAAAATCCTCCTTGTAATTTTCAGATATTTTTGCACCAACTTCGTTAGATTTTTATCTCGAGATATTTTGTGTAATTACCTATTTTCTCCTTGTAATAAGCTAAAGATATTTTTAGATATTTAGGATATCTAAATGAGGGATTAAAAATATGTCTCTATATATGTCTTAAAATATCTCTTTTGTAATATCTCAGAATCTTGAAAGAAATTTCAGAGAACACTTGTAAATTTTTTTAGTAAGAAATACAAAGAGCTTTTGCTCTGCCTTACATATTCATTTTGTTTTTAATTTCTTTCTAGCCAAACAACCTCTGAGGATGTTTTCTTAGAGGATGAGTGGCTAGGTTTTTCGTTTCTTGGATTAAAGGAAGCTAGGTAAGGGATCTGGATACAAAGGTGGGAGTTTTCCTTGTTTTAAATGAGGAGAGTTGTTACCCGTTAATGGTTTTTATTTTTTTAGGTTTAACTTAAAATCCCTTAAAATCACCTGGGCCAATACTTGGTAAGCTTTTCGGACTCCTTAGAGATCCATTAGTTATCTCTTATGAGCCTTTGGGAGGTGGTTTAAAGGTAGGATTACCTAGAATGGCCAATACTTGGTAACCTTTTCGGACTCGCTGGAGATCCATTAGTTATCTCTTATGAGCCTTTGAAGAGTAATCCAAGGTTAGGATCACCTTGAATGGCCAATACTTGGTAAGCTTTTCGGGCTCCATGGAATCCATGGATGTCTATTAGTTATCTCTTATGAGCCATTGAAAGATGATTCACAATGAGAGGTCATAGTGTTTGAAGCCATTAATGGGAAGCAACTGCAGTTTTTAATAGATCGTGGGATCAAATCTTGGTTGCGAAATACACACCGGTTTGGGGATAACCATTCTTTATGTTATTATCCCCAACGTGAGGAAAAGACCCAGAATCTTCCCTTTTTGTCTAAGGAGGGAGGAAAAAACCCAGAAACCTTTTCTTTGTAATTAATCTTAGTTACTATTTTTGGTTAATTTAAAACCTACCATTTTCAACCAAAATTATGTTTTCTTTTAAAGTTAACTCATAAAAGAAAAAGCACCATTTCAGTACATAAACTAATATCATTGTAATATTAAAACCCATCTCTATGGACGATCCTAGAACCACTATACCATGCTAGTTATGCTACCCTAGTGTATGGTGAATTAGGTTTATAAATTTTGTTGATAACTCCCATCTGAGGACTGAATTAAATAGAACACCAATTGGGGACGAATCAAATGGCGCCGTTGCTGGGGATGGTGCCACTTCATAGTGATATAACCTTTATAGAACACTTGTGATCTTCATCACAAGTTTGGTGATTTTTCTTTTCTTTTACTAACACTTTTTATTTATTTTTATTTTAGTTTATCTCTTATTTAGTTTTTAGTTAACCTTAATTTTTTTTCTAGAATTGTTTTTCTTTTGTTTTTTTTTCTCTTTTGTTTTAGTTATTGCTAGTTGTGCATGCCCTATTAGATACGAGACAGTGAGGGAAGACTTGTAAAAATTGAAACTCCTCACGAAATAGAGTTGGAATTGTGCGTGAACGTCATGGAAGCTACACCTAAAGATCAGCATAGTCAACATGCTCAGGAGGATACTTTCAATGCATATCGATCTATGAGGCACCGCATGCATCCATCTCGTATGAGTGCACCGTCATATATAGTGCCAGCTACAGAGCAGCTAATGATCCGACTGCATATTGTGCCACTTCTACTTACTTTCCACGGGATGGAAAGTGAGAATACCTATGTGCATATTAAGAATTTGAGGAGGTTTGTAATACTTTCCAAGAAGAAAGAGCTTCAATTGACTTGATGAGGCTCAAGCTATTTCCTTTCACCTTAAAGGATAAGGCTAATATTTGGCTTAATTCTTTAAGGCCAAGGAGTATCTGAACTTGGACTGATTTGCAAGCTGAATTTCTCAAAAAAAATTTCCCGACTCATAGGACCAATAGCTTGAAAAGACAAATTTCAAACTTCTCAGCTAAAGAGAATGAGAAATTCTATGAGTGTTGGAAGAGATACATGGAAGCTATCAATGCTTGTCCTCACCATGGCTTTGATACATGGCTATTGGTGAGCTATTTTTATGACGATATGTCTTCCTCAATGAAGCAACTCTTAGAAATGATGTGCAGAGGAGACTTCATGAATAAGAATCCAGAGTAAGCCATGGATTTCTTAAGTTATGTGGCTGAAGTTTCAAGAGGATGGGATGAGCCAAATTCCAAAGAAGTGGGAAGAATGAAGTCTCAGCCTAATGCTCCTAACGCTAAGGTTGGGATGTATACTTTGAACGAAGACATTGATATGAAAGCAAAAGTTGCAGCTATGGTGAGAAGATTGGAGAAGCTAGAAATGAAGAAGATACGAGAAGTGCAGGCCATTTCTGAAACACCAGTGCAAGCTATCCGTGTTCCATTTGTCAATCTGTTGACCACTTGGTGGATGAGTGTCCTATGATTCCAGTTGTGAGAGAAATGTTTGGGGATCAAGCAAATGTTATTGGATAATTTAATCCCAATAACAATGCTTCATATAGAAACACCTACAATTCAAATTGGAGGAACCATCTAAATTTCTCTTGGAAGCCAAGGGCACCTCAGTACACGCAACCTGGCCAAGCACCTCCGCAAGCCTCAAATCTTGAACAAGCCATTGTGAATCTTATCACGGTCGTGGGAGACTTTGTTGAAGACCAGAAATTCATCAATGCTGAGCTCAGTCGAAGAATTGACATTGTAGAGAGTTAATTGAACAAAAGGATGGATGGAATGCAAAATGATCTATCTCAGAAGATAGATAATCTCCAGTACTCAATCTCAAGGCTCACCAACCTCAACACAGTGCAAGAGAAAGGAAAGTTTCCTTCTCAACCTCATAAGAATCCCAAGGGTATCCAAGAAGTGGAGGCTCAGGAGGGAGAATCTTCACAAGTGAAGGAAGTCAAAACAGTGATCACTCTAAAGAGTGGTAAAGAGGTTGATCTACCTACATCCAAGCCGGAGCATAAACTAGAGAGTGAAGCAGAGAAAGAGAAGAGGGAGGAAATCAAAGGAAAGAGAAAAGGTAGCAGTGTAAAGAAGAAAGACCTTGAATCTATTGTGAATGAAGAACCCTAGAGGACCATCAACCAGGAAGATATGATGAAGAAACACACACCTCCACCTTTCCCCCAAGCTTTGCATGGCAAAAAGGGAATCAATAATGCATCAAAAATTCTTGAAGTGTTGAGGCAAGTGAAAGTCAGCATCCCTTTGTCAGACATGATTAAACAAGTTTCGACTTATGCGAAATTCCTGAAGGACTTATACACTATAAAAAGAGGGTTGAATGTGAATAAGAAAGCCTTCTTGACTGAGCAAGTAAGTGCCATTATACAGTGCAAGTCTCCAGTGAAGTATAAAGATCCGAGTTGTCCTACCATCTTAGTGATGATTGGAGGGACGATTGTGGAGAAAGCTTTGTTGGACTTGAGGGCAAGTGTGAATTTGCTAACCTACTCTGTCTACTAGTAATTGGGACTTGCAGAGTTGAAGCCAACATCAAATACTCTATCTCTAGCTGATATATCTATGAAATTTCCAAGAGGCATGATTGAAGATGTCCTAGTTTAAGTTGACAAATTCTACTACCCAGTGGATTTTGTTGTTCTTGATACAGACCCGATTGCCAAAGGAACTAACTATGTTCCTGTCATACTTGGAAGAACATTCCTAGCTACATCAAATGCTATAATCAATTGTAGGAATGGAGTCATGCAATTTACATTTGGAAACATGACATTAGGGCTCAACATCTTCTATTTGTGCAAGAAACAATTCCGTTCGGAAGAAGAAGAAGGACCAGAAGAGGTGTGCATGATTGACAACTTAGTGAAGGAGCATTGTGATCTAGAAATGCTCAAAGATTTGAATGAGAGTCTTGGGATCTTAATGAAGGGTTACCTGAACCCTCGGATTTGCTTGCTACTTTGCCCCCTTGGAAGAGGAGGGAAGAAATTCTGTCTTTATTCAATGGGGGGGAGACACAAGAAGTTATTAAGGATGAGCCCCCAAAGCTTATTCTGAAGCCATTACCCACGAAGTTGAAGTATGCATACCTGGAAGAAAACAAGCAGAGCCCTATTGTTATTTCTTCATCTCTTACCACTAATTAGGAGGATTCTCTACTTGAAGTCCTCAGGAGATGTAAGAACGCAATAGGGTGGCAAATTTCTGATCTAAAAGGGATCAACCCTTTAGTCTGTACCCATCATATATACATGGAAGAAGAAGCTAAGCCAGTTCGTCAACCTTAGAGAAGGTTGAACCCTCACATGCAAGAGGTGGTGCAAGTTGAAGTGCTTAAGCTACTTTAGGCTGGTATTATTTATCCCATATCAAATAGCCCATGGGTGAGTCCTACGCAAGTCTTGCCAAAGAAATTAGGGATCACGATGGTGCAAAATGATAAGGAGAAGAAGTTTCTACACGCCTCACTTCAGGTTGGAGGGTGTGTATTGATTATAGAAAGTTGAATGTTGTAACAAGAAAGGGCCACTTCCGATTGTTGTTTATTGATCAAGTGCTTGAGAGAGTCTCTAGCCATCCATTCTACTATTTCTTGGTGGCTACTCCGGGTATTTTCAAATAGAAATTGATGTTAAATACCAGGAGAAGACCACTTTCACATCTCCATTCGGAACCTACACATACAGAAGAATGCCTTTCGGCTTATGCAATGCACCTATAACATTCCAAAGATGCATGTTAAGCATTTTCAGTGATATGGTGGAGCATATTATGAAAGTCTTTATGGATGATATCACCATATATGGAAGTGCATTTGACGAATGCTTAGTCAACTTGGAAGCTATTCTGAACTAATGCATTGAGAACGACTTGGTGCTTAACTGGGAGAAGTGCCATTTCATGGTACACCAAGGGATTGTCCTTGGGCATATTATCTCAAATCAAGGCATTGAAGTGGATAAAGCAAAGGTTGAACTTATTATCAAGTTGCTATCACCAACAATTGTCAAATGAGTAAGGCAATTCCTTAGCCATGTTAGGTTTTATAGGAGGTTTATCAAAGATTTCTCTAAACTTGCAAGACCTCTTTGTGAAATATTGGTAAAGGATGCTAAATTCGTATGGGATGATTAATGTCAATGGAGTTTTGAAGAACTGAAGCTATTTCTGACGACCGCTCGAATAGTCAGAGCTCCCAACTGGCAATTGCCTTTTGAAGTGATGTGCGATGCCAGTGACTTTGCTATAGGAGCTGTTCTTGGGCAAAGAGAATATGGAAAGCCCTATGTGATCTACTATGTGAGCAAAATGTTGAATGAAGTGCAAAGAAACTACACAACCACAGAGAAAGAATTGTTGGTTGTAGTTTTTGCCTTAGACAAATTTTGCACTTACTTGGTAGGGTTTTTCATTGTGGTTTTCACTGATCACTCGGCCTTGAAATATATGCTGACTAAGCAGGATGCAAAAGCGAGGCTGATTAGATGGATTATCTTGCTTCAAGAGTTCAATCTTCAGATCAAAGACAAGAAAGGAGTGAAGAATGTGGTAACCGACCATCTATCAAGGCTAGCCATCGCACATAATTCCCATAGTTTGCCCATTAATGATGATTTTCCAGAGGAGTCACTCATGTTGCTAAAAATCGCTCCTTGGTATGCTCATATTGCTAACTATCTAATTACCGGAGAAGTTCCAAGTGAGTGGAAAGCATAAGATAAGAAGCACTTCTCTGCAAAAATTCATGTCTATTATTGGGAAGAGCCATTTTTATTCAAATATGGTGCGGGTCAAATAATACGAAAGTGCGTCCCTGAACAAGAACAATAGGGGATCCTCAGTCATTGCCACGAAAGCACATGTGGAGGCCACTTTGCTTCTCAGAAGACATCTATGAAGGTATTGCAATCGGGTTTCTACTGGCCATCACTTTTCAAAGATGCCCACACCATGTGCAGGAGTTGTGATAGATGCCAGAGGCTTAGGAAGTTAACACGCATGAACATGATGCCTTTGAACCCCATTTTAATAGTTGATTTGTTTGATGTCTGGGGCATTGACTTCATGGGACCTTTTCCTATGTCCTTTGGCTACTCCTACATCTTGGTGGGAGTAGATTATGTTTCTAAATGGGTTGAAGTGATCCTGTGCAAACACAATGATCACAGAGTTGTTCTCAAATTTCTCAAAGTGAACATCTTCTCTAGATTTGGAGTACCCAAGGGCATAATCAGTGATGGGGGTACTCATTTTTGTAACAAGTCGTTCGAAACTCTCTTAGTCAAGTACGGGGTGAAGCATGGGGTAGCTACACCTTACCACCCTCAGACTTCTAGGCAAGTTGAGTTAGCAAATCAGAAGATCAAAAACCTACTGATGAAAGTGGTGAATACGAGTAGAAGAGATTGGTCTCTTAAACTTTATGATTCACTGTGGGCATACAAAACAACTTACAAGACTATTCTTGGAATGTCTCCTTATTGCCTAGTCTACGGTAAAGCGTGCCATCTCCCAGTGGAAGTGGAATACAAAGCTTGGTGGGCAATCAAGAAGCTCAACATGGATTTGAGCAGAGCCGGCATAAAGAGGTTCTTAGACCTTAATGAGATTGAGGAGCTGAGAAATGACGCCTACAATAATTCAAACATTGCAAAACAAAGATTTAAGAGGTGGCATGATCAGTTAGTCTCCTGCAAAGAATTCTAGAAGGGACAAAGAGTCTTGCTGTATGACTCTAAGCTCCACATCTTCCCGGGAAAGCTGAAGTCAAGGTGGATAGGTCTTTTTACTATTCAACAAGTGCATTTAAATGGAGTAGTGGAATTACTCAATTCTAACAGCACCGGGAGTTTCAAATTCAATGGCCATCGTCTCAAGCCATTCGTGGAACCTTTTTCTCTAGACAAGGAGGAAATCATCCTCCTTGAGCCACATCAAACTTAACAAGATAAGTGGTTAGATGGACTTAGTCTGTCAGAAGACATTAAGTCCATAATTTTTCGTTTTAATGTTGATTTAAAGTTTTATTGATTTAATACCTATTTTAATTATGATTTCTTGCTTTAATTTTATTTTGCTGTGATTTAATTTAAATTTTTGATGATCAATTATAGGTGGATTTCAAAACAGACGGGAAAAACCTTGAAAAACTTTCTAGAGAGGGAAAAGCTAGAAAAACAGAGCATTTCTCATACCCTACGAAACTTTCGCAGGGCTTGCGAAAATTCCAAATACCATTTCCCAAGGCGTGTGAAAATTTCTCATACCAGATTTGCTTTGCGAAAAGGTGTGCCAAATCAGAGAGGGCATGAGAACCCATTTCGCAACCCTAAAACCCATTTCGCAACTCTGTACGAAGTCTAATAGTCGGTGCGAATTCCAACAGTCACTTAAAAGTCTATTTAAAGTCTTTTAGGCCTTGTTTTCATTTTGCATGCCCCATCTGCTCATTGCAAAACCCTCCATCACCTTGTGACTCCCAAGCTTCCATCGTTTTTTTCCACTAGACGTCCCGCCACCACCCATTTGAAGAGGCAATTTCTGACATGGTGCGGATCAGAGGAGGCCATACTAACTCTTCATTGTCTCACCATCCGACATCTCAGGCCCTTGAGGCCCTGACCATTCCATCTTCTAAGGGTGGAGTGCCCTCTAACCCTCCTCAGCATAGATACGAGACACGGAGACCACCGACTACACCCGGGGCAACTTCTTCACACCCTGAGATCTCAGTACATCGCACTCCAGCTAAGAGGGCCATGACTTCAAGCCTTGGAGAGTCATCTAGACCCTCACAGCCTGATCCTCGGGCCCCTGCCGATTCTCAGTGTCCTTCCAACATGTCACCGAAAGCCATCATCAAGAGGCCTATGGTCATCGCGCTGCCCATTGAGGGAAATGCAGATTGTAGAGCTAAACCATTCCATTCCAAGCTATATTTTGACCTCGAGGCCTTATGACTCCCAGGGAGTTCTTTTACCCCAGAGTGGCACTAGACTTCTATCAGTCTATGACTACTCATGGTGCCCGGAGTCCTACAACCATTTACTTCAACATTGATGAGCGCTAGGGTATCCTTGAGGCTAGACATGTTGTAGAGGCTCTACATATTCCGTACAAGCTAATGGATCCAATAGATTTTTGGGAGTGGTCCCTTGTATCTCAGCGGGACATCGTCCACATCTTATCCAGGGGGACCTCTAGAGATTCAGTCCTTCTACATAAGGAGCTTCCACCTAGGATGCTCGTAGTAGATGTGTTGCTACGATCCAACCTTTTTCCTCTTCAACATTTAGTGTAGAGGTGAGGAGCCATCTTGGAAGCTTTATTCAAGATATCTGAGGGCTTTTATTTCGAGGCACATCACTTGATTATGGCCTCTCTCCTCCACTTTGAGGAGAAGGTTCACAAGAAGAAGCTCTAGAGGGCCGACACTATTCCATTACTGTTTCTGAGGTTGCTCTGTCACATATTGGAGCATATGTGCTATCCTACTAAGCCCCACCTAGAGCATCGCCACCATTGTCGAGAGCGATTCACTCTCGACAAATGGACATAGTTAGCGGGCTATTCGGCACCTTTAGGAGCCCCACCCAGGCCAGCACCTCTAGTGCCACCACAGCCTGAGCAGGCATGGTAGGATGAGTTTCCCACGGAGTCTATACCACCTGTCCCTGTAGCACCTATGCCTAAGGCCACTTATACTGCTCCTCCTACCACTCCTGCTGTTCCACCAGTTCCACCTTCTACATCGGAGGCCTCCATCACCATTTATGCCACAGAGTTTCATGCCATGGTACATACATTCCAGACACTGACCACTACACACACTGCTTTATTTCGGTAGATGGCCGACATACGTGCTTAGTAGAACCAATCCACAGCATTTGGGACTTCTGCCACCACTTGAGCCTGACATTCCTGGACCATCAAAGCCCATAACTCCAGCTAAGGAGACCACCAAAGCCAATGTCACGATCCAGCCCACTCATCAGGCCACCGTAGAGCCATCATCTCCACATGATCCTACCACTACTTGATCATCTCTTTATATTTTATTTACTTATTATATTAGTAGACATAATTACATTTTTTGATGTTTATATTCTGGGATTGGATGTATTACATGATCATATCTCACATTGTACTTTCTCAGAGTAATATACATACATTATGTTTGATTATATTTGTCATTCTTCTATTTCCTTTACTCATTACTCTTTTGTTTTTTGAATCATGTGGTTTCTTCTATACGTCTCAGACTTCATTTCACTCAGAAGGTACCACTTCCTCCCTTTATTTTCAATCGCTCTTGCCACATTGAAGGCAATGTTGATCTTGGTTAGGGGGAGAGTTCAGGAAGGAATTTTGTTAATATTGCTAGGTTATTTTGTTAATTTAGTAGTTTTTGCTTAATTTAAAATTTTTTGCTTAATTTTAAAAGTTTTTACTCTACTCTCCATGATTATTAAGGAAAAATTCTCAAAATGAAATGGGAGAAATTGAATTCTTACCCTTTTACTTGAATCTTAGAGTTTGCATTATGCTTATTGAAGTTGATGAATTATTGAAACTCCTACTGCATTCAACCTTATTTCTTCCACTTTAATCTTACCACACACTGTGCACATTAGGTTCCGATTATAAGATGAAAAACTATCTCACCCCTTGAACTTAGAAAAATTTCGACTTGGTACCTTTGACCTCATTTTTATAGTGTTGGGACACCTTATAAAAGGCCAATGGGCCTTTGGAAAAAAAAAGGAAAAAGAATAACGTGTTACACTTGCCTTGAAACTCGAGCAAGGTCTGAGGGGTATACGGCAAAAGCCTTTAAAACCTAGTGCCCTAACCCTTGATTAATTAGGAGTCATCGACCTCAATGCTCGTTACAAGGATGAATAGGTGGAGTTTAACATATTGTAGGTGCTTGGGTATTAAATTTCATTCTCAAAAGTCTAGGAAAAAATTTGAAGAGTTAGTGGTCGAAAGATCCTTAAAGCTTGATGCCTTAACCTTGACTAGTTGGGAGTCTGATTCGTTCCCAATTGGTGTCTCAGCTGATTCATGTCCAGCTGGTACTCTTTGATTAAGAAAGTAATCAACAAAATTTATAACCTATATCACCATACATTAGGATAGCTTTAGCTAATATAGCATAGTGGCTCTAGGATCGTTCTCTAAGAAGGGTTTTCAACTCACAACGGATACCAATTCAGAGTTAAATTGGTGCTTATTCATTTCAAGGTTAGCTTAAGAAATAAAACACAAACTTTGGTTAAACAAGGTTTTGTTTCAAGCTAACTAAAAAGAAAGTAATGGAAATTACTTATGAAGAAAAAAATTCCTTGGAGGTTTGGGTTCACCAGGGAGGTTCCTCATGCAAAAACAGAGCTCCGGTCATTTGGTTCATTTCCTCGCATTAGAGAATTAACATATAGTCAATTCTCTAACCGGTGTTGTACAGAAGTATCCTTTAAATGGATTTCTGCTCTAATTCCCTCTCATTGATGCAACTTGCAATGGCTCGTGCCTCTCACCTAGCATTTGCCACTCAAGGTGATCTTTAACTTTGGACTTCCCTTCTCAAGCTCGCAAGAGATAACTAATGGATGTCTCCTTGGAGTCCAAAAGCTTACCAAGTGTTGGCAATTCTAGAAAATCCTACCTTCAAGTCACTTGCCAAAAGCTCGTAAGAGATAAACTAGTGCATCTCCATGGATGGAGATCACTTACCTTACCAAGTGTTGGCTTAAGTGAATTGAAGGTGTTTTAAGTTAACTAAAAACATAGAAATCATTAAAGGATCACACTTTCTCTTCATTAATGGCTGAAACCACAAAGCTATAGAGCAACTCTATCTGGATTCCTCAAGAGGACACATGGCGGTGCTCCCCTATCTGGACTCCCTCAGGGAGAAGCACACGGCACTCGCGAACATCATACCCGGGATGATAGCATATCCTATCCGGATATGTTGTCCGGATCATTGACTAAAGTGAGCAAGCCGTGCTACGTCATTCCAACAGCCTGCCACAGCTCACGTTCCGCCGCCCTCCGATGGTGTGTTCGGACATCTTTTTCCATGGATTCCAAAGAACTCTCCTCAATCTCAGATTGCTTTGGTGATAAAAAATCTATCAAAACACCAAAACTTAACACAATTTGATTAGAATTGATTGCAAGGGTCCTTAACATGTTAATTGGGTTAAAAGGTGATAACTACTACTCAAAAGTGTCTAAAAGAGTTAATTACAAGCTATGAAATAGCACTTTTTGAGTAGTAATCAGAGTCATCGATGGATCCTCGTTACATGGACACTTTAGAAAACAATACCTTTAGCATTGCACTCCTACAATGAAAAAAAATTGTGAAATAAAATAAGTGCATTCTTAGCCTATTGGAGGTTGGTCAGTTTGCTAAGGTTGGAGAAGGAACTAGGTTGGGGGGAGAGAATAGTCCGACATACTATAATTAGAAACTAATAAGCTTAACACTTATATTTTTGTGGAAAAATAAGGATTGGACCTTTGAGAGTGGAAATCCTTTTAATACTTAAATTTGCATAATGCCTACTCTTTATGAATTGTGATCAGACAAGATATTTGATAAACTCTTGTTGAAGGTTGAGTTTTGCTTCTTTGATGTCCCATGAGAGAGTATGCTCTACATCATGCCACTTGAAAATTTTTTGGAAGTGATTGGCATGATTTTATAAATTATTTTGCTGTCTATTTTTCTTTTTTCTCTCCTTCATTGCTAAGGGACCAGCAATATGTCGGTTGGGAGGAGTGATTACTACTAAAAAAGTGCTCTTTTATAGCTTGTTATAAACTCTTTTAAACACTTTTGAGTAGTATTTATTACATTTTAACTCGATTGGCAAATTAAAGACCCTTGCAAGTGTTTCTAATTAGTTTTTGGCAAGTTTTAGTGTTTTTTATAGCTTTTTGATCATTAAAACGAGTCAAGAATGAGGGAGAATTTTGTATAGTCCATGGAAAAGCAAGTTGAAGCTCAAAAACATGAAGAATATGAGTTTTGGAGAGCCTCATAGCCTTTGCCAAATCGATAAGTATGCAAGGAAGAGAATCAGAGAAGAAATCTAGCATCTAGTAATTTCGCATGGCTATGCGAAATTTTCGCAAAGCATAGGAAATACCAAAAGGAGTACAAGCTGCAGGACAAAGAGTAAGACTGGAAAATGAATTTCGCACCCTGTGCGAAATTTTGCAAGCCTTGCGAAAATCCTCCTGTGTAATTTTCATATATTTTTGCATGGACTCCGTTAGATTTTTATCTCAAGATATTTTATGTAATTACCTATTTTCTCCTTGTAATCAGCTAAAGATATTTTTAGATATTTAGGATATCTAAATGAGGGGTTAAAAATATCTCTCTATATATGTCTTAAAATATCTCTTTTGTAATATCTTGGAATCTCGAAAGAAATTCCAGAGAACACTTGTAAATTTTTTAGTAAGAAATGCATAGAGCTTTTGCTCTACCTTGCCTATTCTTTTTGTTTTTATTTTCTTTCTAGCCAAACAATTTCTGAGGATGTTTTCTCAGAGGATGAGTGGCTTGGTTTTTCGTTTCTTAGACTAAAGGAAGCTAGGTAAGGGATCTGGATACAAAGATGGGAGTTTTCCTTGTTTTAAATGAGGAGAGTTGTTACCTATAAATGGTTTTTATTTTTTTAGGTTTAACTTAAAATCCCTTAAAATCACCTGGTCCAATACTTGGTAAGCTTTTCGAACTCCCTAGAGATCCATTAGTTATCTCTTATGAGCCTTTAAAGGGTAATCCAGGGTTAGGATCACCTTGAATGGCCAATACTTGGTAAGCTTTTAGGGCTCCATGGATTCCATGGATGTCTATTAGTTATCTCTTACGAGCCATTGAAAGATGATTCATAGTGAGAGGTCTTTAGTGTTTGAAGCCATTAATGGGAAGCAACTGCAGTTTTTAATAGACCAGTAGGATCAAATCTTGGTTGCTAAAAATACACACCGATTCGGGGATAACCATTCTTTATGTTATTATCCCCAACGTGCAGAAAAGACCCAGAATCTCCCCTTTTTGTCCAAGGAACCTGAACCTAGTGACCTAAAACTCCAAGAATTCTTTTCTTTGTAATTAATCTTAGTTACTATTTTTGGTTTATTTAAAACCAACCCTTTTCAACCAAAATTATGTTTTCTTTTAAAGCTAACTCATGAAAGAAAAATCACCATTTTAGTACTTAAACTAATACACTCGTAATATGAAAACCCATCCCTGTGGACGATCCTAGAACCACTATACTATGCTAGCTATGCTACTCTAGTGTATGGTGAATTAAGTTTATAAATTTTGTTGATAACGCTCGTGTTAAGACTAAATTAAATAAAACACCAATTGGGGACGAATCATGCAACTATGGCAAAGAGATTGGAAAAGCTATAAATGAAGAAGCTACAAGAAGTGCAAGTCATTTCTGAGATATTAGTGTAATCTATGCCTTGTTCTATTTGTCAATCTTATGAGCACTTAGTGGAGGAGGTCCTACAATTCCAGTAATGAGAGAAATGTTTGGTGATCAAGTAAATGTTATTGGTCAATTCAAACCCAAGAACAATGCTTCATATGGCAACACCTACAATTCAAATTGGAGGAACCATCCAAATTTCTCTTGGAAACCAAAGCCACCTCAGTACACACAACCTACTCAAGCACCTCAACAAGCCTCAAATCTTGAACGAAAGGATGGATGGGATGCAAAATGATCTATCTCAGAAGATAGACAATGTCCAATACGCAATCTCAAGGCTTACCAACCTCAACACAGTGTAAGAGAGAGGAAAGTTTCCTTCTCAACCTCAGCAAAATCCCAAGGGTATCCATGAAGTGGAGGCTCGAGAGGGAGAATCTTCAAAGGTGAGAGAAGTCAAAGCAGTTATCACCTTGAGGAGTGGTAAAGAGGTTGATCAGCCCACATCCAAGCCAAAGCATGATGAAGAGAGTGTAGCAGAAAAAGAAAAGAGTGAGAAAAATAAAGAAAAGAGAAAAGTACAAAGAAAGATGACCATGAGTCTAGTGTGGATGAAGAACTTGAGAGGATAGTGATCAAGGAAGATATGTGTAATTTTTTCCCTTGACACTTGCATTTTATCCTATGGGTGTCACATGCACCCATGTTTTCATATGACCCCGCCATGGCCCCCTTTTGGCTTTGATTAGTTTCAAAGCCTTCTGTAAGTTCATTTGCGGTCCAATGTAGTATAGGTGTGTAGTTAAAATTTGGAGTTCCATCACAGACAATTTCCCTAGTTGTTCACATCATGCTATAGGGAAGGAAGTGAGGCCCCCAAAAAATTTCAGTTCAGTTGGAATTCATAGGAGCAGGTTCGAATTCAGAGTACTTAGGCTTGTTTTAATCATATCTCCTTCAGGCGAACTCGGAATTGCGCACCATTTTTTTTTTTATGGACTCCTTATTCTTCAAGGAACATTCTATCAAAATTTTAAATTTTTTCTCAACAGGCTTGACCAGTTCCCAAAAGTTTCAATTTAGGCAGAATTTATTGAAGCAGGTCCGAATTCGGAGCACTTGAGCTTGTTTTGATCATATCTCCCTCAGCCGAACTCAGAATCGTGCACCTTTTTTTTTTTTTTTTTTTTTTTTTTTTTTTTATGGACTCCTTACTCTTCAAGGAACATTCTTTCAAAATTTCAAATTTTTCTCAACCGAGTCGACCGGTTCCCCAAAAATTTCATTTTAGGCAGAATTCATTGAAGCGGGTCCTAATTTAGAGCACTTGGGCTTGTTTTGATCATATCTCCCTCATCCAACCTCAGAATCGTGTACCATTTTTTTTATGGACTCCTTATTCTTCAAGGAACATTCTATCAAATTTTTAAAATTTTTATCAACCAGCTCGACCAGTTGGCATCTGGTTCAACCAGTTCATCAAGTCAGCTTGTATAAAGCACTGATTTTGGTGATTTTGGAGCCCAATTCCTACATGGCTTGGACCCATGGGCTCTAGATCAGTTTTGGGAGTATTTCGGATTCCTTGCAGCCCACCATGAATCCATATGGATCCTTGGTGGGGAAGCAAGTTGAAAGCTTAAGATAGTCAACTTGCATGGAGAATGAGGAATGGAGTTAATGAGGAAGCTGATTCTGAGACTGAATGGAGCTCTTTCCAGAGATTTAAAGAGAGAAAAATGAAGAGGCTTTGATGGCTGGAGGGCTGGGACTATAAAACAAAAAAAAAAAAAAAAAACAGATTTGAAGGGACTTCTTCTTTTTCTAAGAGGGGGGACTCTGTGGAATCGTGGGGGAGGAATTTTATAAGAGGTTTTTGAAGGGTTTCTTTTTTGTGAGGGGTCTGAGGGAGTGGAGTGAATAGGTCCTCAAACTTTGGGGGGTCTTGGATACATTTGGAGAAGCTTTGCAAGCTAAAGGAGCACCTCTCAAAGGCCGGTTCTTCAGGTACATTTCTAGTTCCTCACAGAACTCTTGCTTGCATTCGGTTCCTCTTTCTGATCATTCTAGAATGCTTCATGCTTTATTGATTAGGGTGGATGGAAAGGGCCACAAATTGTTATGTTGAAATTGGTTCTTTGTGTGTTTGCCATGATCTTCATTCAGTTGATGGCATTGATCCCGTTTGATTTTGTTCATGTTAAAAAATTATTTTGAATCATTCTCCCGTTTTATAATCACATTGCCTTGTTTTGGCCGGTTCTCCCTCATCCGAGCTTGGAATTGAATGTCGTTTCTTTTTTTAGATTCCCTATTCTTTGAGGAATCTTTTGTTAAAATTTCAGAATTTTTTTTAATCGGTTGAACCAGTTCAACAGGTAGCTCTGTGGCAGCCTCGGTTTTGAAGCACTTTACATTGTTTTGGCCGATTCTCCCTTATCTAGGCTTGGAATTGAGCACCATTTTTTTTAGATTCCTTATTCTTCAAGGAATCTTATGGTAAAGTTTCAGTTTTTTTCTCAATCGGATGAACCGGTTGGGAATTAGTTTAACAGGTGGCTCTGTGGCAGCCTCGGTTTTGAAGCGCTTTGTATTGTTTCGGCCGGTTCTCCCTCATCCAGGCTCGGAATTGAGCGCTTTTTTTTTTAAGATTCCTTGTTCTTCAAGGAATATTATGGTAAAGTTTCAGTTTTTTTCTCAACAGGATGAACGTGTTAGGAACTGGTTCAATAGGTGGCTCTGTATCAGCCTTGGTTCTAAAGTGCTTTGCATTGTTTCGACCGGTTCTTCCTCATCCGGGCTCGGAATTGAGCGCCATTTTTTTTGTTAGATTCCTTATTCTTCAAGGAATCTTTTGATAATTCATATTTTTTCTCAATCGGGTGGACCAGTTGGGAACCAGTTCAACAGGTGGCTTAGTGGCAGCCCTATTTTATAAGTGCTTTGCATTGTTTCAGCTAGTTCTTCCTCATCCGGGCTCGGAATTGAGCCCCATTTATTTTTTTGGATTCCTTATTCTCTAAGGAATCTTATGGTAAAGTTTCATATTTTTTATCAACTAGTTGATTTGGTTGGGAACCGGTTCAACCGATTCTGCTAGGTAGCTCCAGTTTTAGCATGTTTTGACTCCCATTTTTGTTGTGGCTTGGGCCCTTAGGCTCCAAGGAACTTGTAGGCCACCTTTAGGGTCTGAATCCAGATTTGGTTTGAATTAATGTGGGCCCATCTATGAGTTGAGGGAATTATTGGCTAGGAAGGTTGGGGGCTTATTGTGAATGTTTGGCTTGGGCACAGTTTGATGTTTGATTAAAAATGCTTGTGTCTATTGGTTTGCCCCTGTTTGCAGCGCTTGGCTGGGGATCCGAGGTACGTACTTGACTTGTTGGGAATTGGATTCATTTGTATGAGTAGGGCTTGGATATGTTTGCTCATTGTGTGTTTATATTGCTTGACTAACCTCTTATGTAGCGCTTGGCTAGAGACCTCAGGTACACACTTTTTTAGCTTTGATTTATGGAGACTAAGTGCACGCTAGATACCGAGTAGGTTCGTGTGATCTATGTCATTTATTTAGCCTAATTGATCGATTGATCTTTGACCTATATGCTCCCATGTACCCAATTCATTAGTAGAGACCAAGTTCCGGGCCTAGAGGGGTGGTACCTCGCATGAGGTACCTTCCTAATAGATAACCTGATCCCTAGACCTAGAATCTAGTTTTCGCAAACTGCTTTTTCTATGCTGGAGTCATTAAGGGTTTTTATTCTTACTTTATTTTCCCTTTTATAAAATAAAAATAAAAAGTAAGTGGCGACTCTAAACAAAACCGTTCCTCACTAGGGACAGATTTTCCAAAACCCAAAAACACACTTACTTTCTTATTCTTTTAAAAAGTGAGTCGCGCCTGCCGGTGGATCGGGTGAGGGTCCATAAATTGGCGACTTTGTTGGGGATCGAACCTAGGATCTCTGGTTTCATAAGAGGATCAAGCTTGAACTTGAATTAGGTATATTAGAGCACATGGTTCTATGATCAATGGACTCTTAGGCTACATAGATGACTAATGATCACGTACTTGATTGGTATGTGGCTTGCACCTGTGATGTGTTGATGCTTATGTGTCCACTTTGATTAGTTATGAGATTTGGGATTGGCATAGATGGTCAGATTGTGTGTAGATTTTGTGGTAGGCCTTGCCCTTTGCGCATGACTATTTGCTGCATGGCTACCCTTTCTCTTGCATGACTATTTGCCGCTTGTATTTGTGGGGCGCTCTTGTATGCCCTTATTTTCGAATTACTAGTCTTGGTCGACTATTCCTCATTGATTGCTTGAGTTGTGTAGGAGTAGGGTCTAGCATAGGGGCTATATCGATGTTTGGGAGCACTATGGAGATGATGGATATCCGAGCAATGAAGACCTGTATAACCCTAAGCTGGATTTCATGGATACATGCGTGGCTAGTGTGTCACTTTGATTGTTGATTGATTATTGGTTAGAATAATAGGTTGCATATCCCCTTTGTGGGTACTGTCATCTAGCTTTTAGGATTGTCTTTTCCCGTTGTTAACTTTTGAGCCACCTTACCCCTGAGGTATCACCATGTCAGAATCACACTCCTGACCGTGAAGCCATATATTAGATTAGCTGTTAACATCACATGATAGTTCATTCCCTCAAAGGATTTAGTCGTGGGATTACATTACAGAATTAATTTCAGGACTGGTAGTCACGGGGATTAACGTGCCGTTTTTCTTTTGTAGATTGTTCATTGAGATCGACTTGGGTTCTCGAGCTTGGATCAGGGTCGAAGGCAAACTTGTTAGAGGATCAGACCAATATAGCCAGGTAGGATAGACATCAATTCAGAGAAATATGAATCGCACTATGCTACTGTTGACCAGTTGACTGAGATTACAGATACCATGGCATCACTTTGGGATGCTATATTGGGATTGGGTCAGAGGATAGATGGGCACTAGGCCTAGCCATTGCCGATTTCGAGGAGCACTCCGCTTGACTCTCTTATACCTCCACCTCCACCACCACCATCTAGGCCTACTGTATAGCAAGATTATATAGTTCCACCTCCGCCACCACCCCTAAATCAGTCAACCCCTCGGGCTGGGGCCTTTGTCTTACATGGTCATACTGAGACTACACCACATTCTGTTGTGGCACCTGCATAGATTCTTGATGACACTCAGGCCCATATCGATAGGATTGAGCAGAGGATCAAGTCTCTGCATGTTTCTGATGGAGTCATGGGTTGGGACGGATATGATGACTTGCCAGTGGTAGCTTTGCCAGTTGAGTTCTGCATGCTGGACATTAAGAGGTACACGAGGGTAGGGTGCCCCCGTATTCATTTACAGTTATATAGCACTGTTATGCTCGGGCATAGATTGGATGAGGCACAGATGATCATGCTATTCCCTCTGTCTCTGAGCGGTGCCGCTCAACGTTGGTTTGCCTCATTAGACCCTTAGAGGTGTAGGACATGGGCTGATTTGGCATAGGAGTTTCTTAGATAGTATTCTTTTAATACGATAGTGGATGTATCCTAGAGGGAGCTAGAGGCCCTCAGGCAGAGGCCAGATAAGTCAGTTACTTCATTCATCTCCCGTTGGAGGAAGAAGATAGCACAAATTATAGATAGACCCTTCGAGCATGATCAGATCAGCATGATTATGCGCAGTCTTCAGCCCCGCTTTACTAGGCATCTCATGGGTTTTCCATAGACAGACTTTGGATCATTGGTTCAGGCCCTCTACGGCATTGAAGAGGGCATAGCTAGAGGATTGATTATGGGTAGACTCTTCCCCTTCAGACTCAAAGGGGAAGAACTCGGGCTAGGATCAAAGCCTTCAGATGTTGGTACCATTGGCATGACAGGGCACAGGTCCCCTCGTTGCCTTATAGGCCGATAGGGCCTACTTATCTACATCCGGCACCGCAACCAGTATATGCTACACAGGCTCCTCAGAGGCCACCTGTACTGTTCCATCAGCAGTATAGAGCACCGCCTCCACTGAGGCTGGCTAGGTAGTTTACATAACTATGGATGTCTTTGAGCTGAGCATTTTAGAATTGGTTGAGGAGGGTTTGATTGCTCCATTACCACCCAAACCACCACCACATCTTACCCCACTAGGATTCAGGATAGATCTTCACTGTGCCTACCATCAGAGAGTTGGCCATGATACAGACAGTTGTGTGATGCTGAGGCACGTCATTTAGGACTTGATTCAATAGGGTTTGGTTGATTTAGGACGCATTGTAGTGACTACAAACCCATTACCTACTCATGACACTAGAGTTGTACCTCTACCCTCGGGTGGGGGGGGGGGGGGAGGATACAAGAGATGAGATATTCATGATGGGGTGGGACAAAGAGGCTCCTCAACCTATTAGTCTATAGGAGGACTCGGATTTTAGTGGATATATCCATGGACAGCAGGTTCCTAGGCCATTCAGATTAATCCCAGATGAGATTCCTCGACAGACAGCAGTATCGTCGGTATACTTACATCATGTTCCACCCATGACACCCTTCATTCTATTCCTGGAATAGTATGGGCCCGTTCATAGAGATGTTCAAATTGTTACACGGAATGGGAGAGTAGCTTAGCCTCCACCCATTGACAGGCCTTTTGCTAGCACAAATGCTAGAGAGGATGTTCAGAGAGAGGATGATGAGATATTGCGCCAGCTGCGCACCACACAGGCTTGCATATCCATTTGGAGCCTCTTGGCCTCATCCAGCACACATAGAGATGCCTTGATCAAAGCTCTTAGTCAAATCAAAGTTGACACTATTACTACCCCTGAGGAACTGATTCATTTTCTAATGGCTGATAGAGCAACATGCATTGTATTTTTAGATGATGATTTACTGATGCGACTCATGGTAGCTTAGCTTTAAAGGCGTATCAACAAAATTTATACCTTAAATACTATTACTAAAGTAGCCAAGCTACTATAGCATAGTGGTTCTAGGATCGTTCACTGGGAAGGGTTTTCGCAAACACGAGTGATATTCAAATTAGGAAAATAGGTGATTTTCTTATGGATGTTAGCTTTAAAAGAAGATGAAAATATTTTAGAGAGATTTAAACTAACTTAAGCTAACATTAAAGACTAAAATGAAAGGGTGTAAAAACAAGTTTCTCAAAGATAGGATAACTATGCTCTGGCTCTTATGCAAATTGGAAATCTCAGGATAGGCTCCTCGCGTTGGGGTTGCAACTATGGTGATGCTTGCTTCCCGAACCGGTATGGATTTAGCAAATCAAGTTTTAATCCTTTAAAATGACAAAATAGATGGTAGTGAATTTCATCAATGGTTATTCACCTTAGACTTCCTTTGAATGGCTCGTAAGAGATAACTAATGGTCTAAAGCCAAAAGCTTACCAAATATTGGCAACTCAAAGTCATTCTAGGTGATAAACTCACCTTTCAATGGCCATTAAAATTGGTTCTAATGGATTAATGCAAAACTTGGAATTGAAAACCTCACCTTCCAATAGCTCGTAGGAGATAACTAATGGATAGAAATCCAAAAGCTTATCAAGTATTGACCGTTGGAAGTTGTCCAAAGGAAATAAAAACCAAAATTTACATTAATGAACCATTAATGAAAAACGACTACCTTACCTTCCGGGTGCGAGAAATTTCCATGGGATTGCATCCAAGCCATCACATAACATCCATACTTTGAGAAACTTAAAGGTTTTAGCCAACCATCCTCTGAGGAAAAGTCCTCAGAGGCTGTTTGGCTACTAAGAAAATGAGAAAGAAAAGAGAAAAGAAGGAAAACAGAGCTTTATATAATTCTAATTTAATCTACAAAGGATCGATCACCCCATCCGTCCATTTTCCAATCTCCCCTTTTGGAGGTGTTGTGCACCTCTATATATAGCAAAATTACAAGATAAAGCCTTATGATGGCTGAATACAAGGTTACAAAAGGAATTTACATGAGAAAATATCAAGCTAAAAATATCTCAAAAGTCGGTGGTGCGTGCGTGGAGAAACAGAGGAGATTTGGCATTTTCGCAATGTGAATTTCTCCTTGCGAAATTTCGCAAGGAGAAATTCACCTTGCGAAATTTTCACAAGATTTGATGCAGTTGTCTTCCGAAGGCCATATCTTCCTCATTTCAGCTCCAAATTGTACACGGTTTGAAGCGTTGGATTCTTGACTTCCTGAGCTTTGAAATGGTATATAGTATGTAGAAAATGGACTTCGGGAAGTGCTCCAAAAGTTCGAAAGAAGACTGCAGCTGCTGTCCTCTGTTTTCCTCTTCTCCATTTGTTTGTTTTTCCTCTTTGCATTCTCTTTGCTTGTGCTCGTGTTTCCACTTGAAATTCAAGCCTGTAAACTTCCAAAATCCTTGCTTTAACTTGTCCAATTAGCTCCTCCATCATTTGGCATGCTTGAATTGATTCATAAGCTGATAAAAACATGTAAACTTGCCACAAAATGGTTAAAACCAATTACTAAGGACCTTAATGAATTAATTGGGTTAAATGAATATGATTACTACACAAAGGTGCTTAAAACCATTATAATTAGGTCTACAAAATAGCACTTTTTGGTAGTAATCATTTACCACCTGAGGGGTCAGATCATGTTCGACCCTTATTCATTGATATTGCTTGTTCAAGTCACCAGGTGTCGTTTGTCCTATTGGACAATGGCTTCGCCCTGAACGTGTGTCTATTGGTTACTGCCACTACTTTAGGATTTTCACCATCTGATTTTGGGCCATCTATGCAGACCGTCAGATCATACGATGGGACTCAGAGGATACTTATGAGTACTCTCACTACACATGTCATGATAAGGTTGGTTAGATATTCTATACTTTTTTAGGTTTTGAGGATCCAGACATCCTTTAACCTGTTCCTCGGTTGTCCCTGGATTCATGAGGCAAGTGTTATACCATCTTCCCTTCATCAGAAGGTGAAGTTCATACACAAAGGGCACGTTATTACGATACAGTCTAATAAAGACGTTGTTACCTCTTTTGAGCCAGTGTTACAGATCAGTCATAGTGAGGATGACTTGCACTTGACCAAATTTACTTTTGAGGAGGTTCAGGTTGTCAGTTTAGAGGATGACAGTAGAGACATGGTACCTATGTCTTTTGATCAGTACAACAGCACTTTGGTACTCACTATGATAAGAGGCATGTCCTATATGCCTGGCTTGGGATTGGGTCACCGCTAACAAGGGCCGCGCGAGTTTGCTTTCACAATTGATCATGACATACCATATGGATTAGGTTACACTCCTTCTGAGGAGGATGCACAACACATGGTGCAATTGCATCGAGATAAGGTGAGAGCTCGCTTGTCTGAGGTTCCATTCGATTACCCCCTTCTCCCATACACTTTTCAGTTGGCTGACTATTTTACCAGAGGATCAGAGCATGCACCCCGCAAAGAGGAAGTTAACCTTGTTCCTGAGGCAATTGAGATTCAGGGCATTCAACAAGCCCTAGGATAGATATGTTTGAGTTTTGGGACCACGGAGCCACCTGAGGCCATGATAGTTGCATCTCCATTATCGGATTGAGCCAATGTGTTTTCCATGTGCTTTCCTGAGGAGATTCCTGACTATGACCTACCTATGGATTTAGGAGATGGTTCTGATGGTGTGATTCTACCTAATATTTATATGGATGAGATGGACATGATCGGCACTAGTCGTATCCTTGACACAGCCCTGTGTGAGCCCCATTATGCTTTTAACATGTTTGGAGTTTCTAAAATTGATTCTTTATGATGCTTGCACTGACGCAATGGACGTGATCGGCATTAGCTACATTCTGGATGCTTCCCCACCTAGGCCCCGATCCGCTTTTGATGTGTTTGGGATTTTTATGCTTGAGTTTGATGGTAATGGACTTGTTGCTACTGATATTACTCATGATATTGTTTCTGTTGAGGGAGCGTCCGACTCTGTGGACCCACCTCTTTCTTTTGAAACTATGTCCAGGTTTGTCACCCGCTTTGATGACATTTCTTATGGTAATAATGACATGAGTATTTTCAAGTATTTGCCTATGTCACAGCATTTTCCTTTGATTGCACCACCAGCACCCACAACACATGTATGCGATGTTGATGATGTGGGGAACACAGATGACCCACTAAGTAGTCAGTCAGAGTGTGATTCTGATTCAGATACGGAGGACAGGAAAGTTACACCCATTTCTGGTAGCACTGAGTTGATAGATTTTGGGGCACCTGACCAGCCTTGGGAGCTTAGGATTGGTTCTTCCCTATCTCCTGATGAGAGGAGTAGATTGATTACCTTGCTCAGGTCATACTTGGATGTATTTGCATGGTTGTATGAGGACATGCCAAACCTTGACCCCACTATAGTTCAGCATCACCTGCCCATTTTGCCACATGTTAGGCCAGTTAAGCAGAAATTGGGGAGACTACACCCTCGATGGAGTTTGCAGGTGAAAGAGGAGATTCAAAAGCAACTCAGCGTTGGCTTCTTGTCAGTGGTTGAGTATCCTGAGTGGCTGGCTAATGTCGTGCCTATTCCCAAAAAGGACGGCAAGGTTAGAGTTTGTGTTGACTTCCGAGATCTGAACAAGGCCAGTCTTAAGGATGATTTCCCCTCCCACACATTGATATGTTGGTTGATAGTACTATAAGGCATTCGATGTTGATGTTATCATTCATGGATGGATTTTCTGGGTATAATCAGATTCTGATGGCTCTAGAGGATATGGAGAAGACTTCTTTCATCACTGAGTGGGGTACTTACTGCTACCGAGTTATGCCATTTGGTTTGAAGAATGCGGGAGCCACTTATCAGAGAGCTGCTACTACTTTATTCCACGATATGATGCACAGAGACATCGAGGTATATGTGGATGACATGATAGTGAAGTCCCAAGACAGGGCAGATCACTTAGCAGCACTATAGAGATTCTTTGAGAGGATACAACAGTTTCGACTGAGATTGAATCCTAAGAAGTGTACCTTTGGGGTGACTTCTGGGAAATTGCTAGGGCACATCGTTAGTGAGCGTGGTATAGAGGTTGATCCTAAAAAGATTAGAGCCATACTTGACATGCCTGCTCCGAGAACTGAGAGAGAGATTAAAGGCTTTCTTGGCATACTACAATATATCAGTCGTTTCATTGCTAGATTGACGGACATATGCGAGCCTATCTTCCATCTTCTGAGGAAGAACCAGCCTACAATTTGGAATGATGATTACCAGCATGCTTTTGAGAAGATTAAGGAGTGTCTCCTCTCTACTCCAGTTTTAATGCCTCCCACACTGGGGTGGCCCTTACTTCTGTACTTGTTCGTTTCAGACATGGCTTTGGGATGCATGTTAGCTCAGCTCAATGATTCAGGGAAGGAGCGTGCCATTTATTATCTGTGTAAGAGGATGTTGGAGTATGAGTGCAGATACATTATGATTGATCGCCTCTATTTAGCATTGGTTTAGGCCATTAGAAGGCTGAGGCACTACATGACAGAGCATCCCATATTATTAGTCTCACGATTGGATCCATTAAGATATTTGTTTGACAGACCTGTCCTGACTGGTAGGCTCATGAGATGGTTGGTGTTGTTGACAAAGTTTGATATTCAGTATGTTACACAGAAGTCAGTAAAAGGGAGCATTGTTGTAGATCATTTGGCTTATTTGCCCATATCTGACGACAAACCGATTGACAATGATTTCCATGATGAGCAATGATTCATGCCCAGTTGAGTATTTTAATCAAAATTATTTATAAATCCTATGACCTTATATTGGCGTAGCAAAGCTACTATAGTATAGAAGCTCTAAGGTCGAACTCAGGGATGGGTTTTCACTCTACCAATGATAGACTATGAATTAGAAGTTGAGTTTGATGATTTCCTTTGTCAAAAACTTAAAGTTTAAAAGAAAATAAGATTTGTTTTGAAAGAGGTGCTTGAAACTAAACTAATATAGAACTAAGTAAAAATGGAAGAAAGAAAGTCTCCCGGAGCTAGAGGTTACTAGGATCAAGTTCAGAATGCAAAGTAGAGAACTCCGGATTTTTCTCCTTGCATTGGAGATTTAACCTATAGTTATTTCCCGAACCGGTATAGGTTTAACAATGAAGATTTAATCCATAAAAAGTCAATAGAAGTGGTAGTCAAGTTCCATTAATGGCTTTAGACACTATGGGTCTTCACCTTGAACCACTTTCCAATGGCTCGTACATGATAACTAATGGACTGATATGGATCTAGCAATAAGCATCCACAGAGACCTGAAGCTTACCATGTATTGGCCATTCAAAGTGATTCAAAGGGATTTAAAGCAAAACATTAGATTTAAAAGCCATTTATGAACTCCAACTACCTGTAGTTAATGCACGAGAGTTTTCCACCTTTGCATCTGGACTTTTCACCTAACTTCCTTTCACTCCAAGAAACCAAAAGTTTAGCCTCTCATCCTCTGGGAAAACATCCTTAGAGGGTGTTTGGCTTCCGAGAAAAAGAAAATAGTAGAAGGAAAAAGAAAGAAAAAGAGATCTCTGTATTTCACTAAACGTAAAAAAATACATAAGTTGGTCTCCTGGAGAAAGTTCCCCGAGAGTCCCCTTTTTTAGTGTTTACAAGAGAGTTTATATAGGAAGGTAATTTATCCTTCCTTGGAAACATAGTAGCTAGGAATTACATGAGTGGCTGAATACAAGGAGAAAATGGAAATTTAGACACAAAAATCTGAAGAAAAATATCTCAAAGCATCAGTCACACAAATCGGGAAGCACTAAGGACCACTTCGCAAGTGAAAATGAGGTCTGCGAGATTTCACAAACTCACAAAAAGGGCTGCGAAATCACTTCGCAGCAAAAGGCTGATTTCGCAGCGCTGCAAAGTTGGCTTTCAGCTTGCGGTGTCCGGCTTCCAACAGCTGTAACTTCTTCATTTCAGCTCCAAATCGTACACGGTTTGAAGCGTTGGATTCTTGACTTCCTAATATTTGAAATGGTATATAGCATAGAGAAAATAGACTTCGGGAAGTGCTCCAAAAGTGCTAAGGAATACTGCAGCTGCTATCCTCTACTTTCTTCTCTCCATTGATTTTTCCTTGCATACTTTGAACGACTAAGGCAAAGGACTATGAGGCTCCAAAGCTTGGTTTCTTCATGAATTTTAGATTCCAAAAGCTTTGCCATGAACTATATATAGCTCTCCCTTAATCTTAAATTGCTTTGGCGAGTAAAAAGCTATCAAAAACACCAAAACTTAACACAATTTGATTAGAAACGATTGCAAGGGTCCTTAACATGCCAATTGAGTTAAAAGGTAATAATTACTACTCAAAGGTGTTTAAAAGAGTTAATTACAAGCTATCAAATAGCACTTTTTGAGTAGTAACCACTCCCCCCAACCAACATATTGCTAGTCCCTTAGCAATGAAAGAGAGAAAAATAAAAATAAACAGTATTATAATTTACTACATCATGCTGATTACTTCAAAAAATTTTAAGTGGCGTGATGATCTAACTCTCATATGGAACATTAAAGAAAAATAAACTCAAATTTCAACAAGAGTTATCAAAAACTTTACTAAACACAATTGAACAAGGGAATGCATTATGCAAATTGAAGTTTTAAAATCATTTTCACTTCTAAAGAACCAAACTTTATTCTTTCACAAAAAAACTATGTATAAGATGATAGCTTCTGAATATAGTATGCTAAACTAATCTCTCCCCCCAACTTATCTCTTTTTAGCACTTAGCAAACTGACCAAACTCACTAGGTTGAGGACAATTTTTTTTTTTTTTTTTTCACAAGGTACAAGGCTTAAGGGGTATTCTTTTCTGAATTGTCCGTGTAACAGGGGTCCATTGATGACTCCCAACCAATTAAGGTTTAAGGCATCAAGCTTTAAGGATTTTTCAACCACTAACTCCTCGGATTTCACCCCAGACTTTTGAGAATGAATTTTTAATACCCAAGCACCTACCATATGCTAACTCCACCTATCCACCCTTGTAAGGAGCATTGAGGTCAGTGACTCCCAACCAATGAAGGCTTAGGGCACCAGGTTTTAAAGATTTTCACCATATACCCCTCAGACCTTGCTCAAGTTTCAAGGCAAGCAAACATTTTGCTTTCTTGTTCTTTCTTTTTTTCCAAAGGCTCATTAGCCTTTCATAAGGTGTCTCAACATTATTAAATGAGGTCAAAGGTACTAAGTCCCAAAATTTTTCCAAGTCAAGAGGGAAATAGTTTTTCATCTTATAATCAGAATCTATTGTGCACAGTGTGTGGATAGCTTAAAGTGGAAGAAATAAACTTGATTTCAATAGAAGCTTCAACAATTGAACCACTTTAGTAAGCATAATCCAAACTCTAAGTCAAGTGAAAAGCAAAAGTTCAGTTTCTCCTATTTTGATTTGAAATTTTTTCCTCATAATCCATGGAGGTTAGAGAAAAAAGAAAAACAACTAATTTACTAACATAACTGAATTACCAAAATAACTTAGCATACTTCCTTCCTCATTTCTCTCCCCCCCCCCCCCCCCCCCCCCCCAACCGAGCTGAGCATTATCCCCAATGTGATATGGGTGATTGAAATTAGAGGAAGGAAAGTGGTACCTCCTGAGTGATGTCAATGTCGAATACTGATTGGAGAAACCACATGTTTCAAAAAGAATAAAAGATGTGAGAAAAGGAAATAAGAATAAATTAATTCAAGAGTTAACAAAAAATGCTATACTTGTATTACTATTAATTCATGTTAGTACAATCGGAAAGAAGGTAATACAAGTAATCCCATATATGATATCAAAATGGTGGGATTTCATAAAATACTAGCAAAAACGAAATACATAAAAGAAATATATAGTAGATATATAAATGATCATATGGGTGGATAATGCTGGAGCTGATGGCTTAGGCAGATGGCTTTGCCTCTTCAGTAGCTGATTCAGGAGGGGCCTAAGGCTCTGTGACTTGTGAGTGAGGCACTGCAGTGGCAGGGGTGAGGTGCTCAACAGCTGATGGAAGACCGAGATGATGCTGGAGCTACCTCAAGATGGCAGTGTGCTGAGCCTGGGTGGTCCACATCTGCTCCTAGCGAGCTCGAATAGCTACCATCTCCTGAGCAAGGCTGCTCTGAGATGCAGTCAGGGATTGCAGTATACGGCATAAATCTCTATACTCTGAAATGGGAATGGCCATCCTTGGCTCAACTGAAGCAGAGGGCTTTGATGAAGCTGGAGTAACTGGAGGGGCTCTAGATATTGTAGGAGAAGCAATGGGTATTCCCTCAAGTATATGCTCTAAAGATGCTCTCCTGGTAGCTGGTATCTCAACTGGCTGTGGGAGCTCTGGATGTGGGAGCTCTTGCTGTTCAATTCTATATGTTGTCATATTGGTCCACTTGTTGAGAGTAAATACCTCTCGGCATATACGCTTGCGCTCCAGCTGAGGATCTGATGGATACCCCAAATGCTCCAGAATCTGACACAGCAGCAGTGGCAAAAGAAGTGGAATGGCATCAGCTCGCTGCAGCTTCTTCTTATGCACCTTCTCTTCAAAGTAGAGAAGGGCAGCCATGATTAGGTGGTGAGGGCCAAAGAAATATCCCTCTGAAATCTCGAACAGGGCCTCTAAAAGAACTCTCGTCCTCTGAGTCCAGTGCTATAGTGGATAAATGTTGTGACACAAGAGTGCATCAATGAGAAACATGCTTGGAGGAAGCTCTCTCCTCACTAGATATGGCCTTGTGGAAGCTCTTCTGGATAAGATATGAATCATTTCCAGCTGAGAGGGACTAGTCCATACTCGGTAATCCTCAAAATGGCTTGGCTCGAATGGTATATGCAGGGCCTCAGCTATATGGCGAGCTCCTAAAATGCCATGCCGACTGTCAATAGTAAAATGGATTAGAGTAGGATCTCTAACCTGATTAGTAGTCATGGACTGATAAAAATCCATGGCTACTCTGGGATAAAAGAAATCTCTTCGGGTCAGCAGATGCTCCATGAGATATCTGCACAGTAGGCGGAATGAATCTGCAAGCTCCAGCTGCAAACTGAAGGTGGCTGTGTCAAAGCACAGCTCAGAGTGAAATGGTCGAGCTCGGCAGTCCAAATTCCCTTCAATTGGGGGTTGGGTCAGCATCGGACGCCTCATGAGCTCTTCAGGAGCTATCCCAGATGGAATTTGGGATTCTGAACGTGGCGGCTGGTGCCCCTGAGGCTTCCCAGGAGGCTCTGACGACGGCGCCGAAGATGGTGCCGGAGAGGGTTCCGGTGACTGCTCTATTAAGTCGATGGGCTCTAAGCTTTCGACCTTGGCTCTCTTTTGCAGGGGACGGCCCCCTGACCTAGTGAGATAACGCCTCATCGGAGGGTTCTTTGACATGGGCTTCGCCGGAGGATTCTTTGGCGCGGGCTTCGCCGAAGGTGAAGCAGCTTCTGGCTGCGAAGGTTCAGAGGTGGGGCTTTGAACAGGCGCCTCTCGCGGGACTCGTTTGCGGCTGGAAGGAGAGGGTGATTTGGCTCCTCTGGTGCGCGCCATATCGGACTGACGAAATTTGGCCAGAAGTGATGACCGGAGGAGATGACTGGAGGTTCGAGCGCTGTCGGGCTTGGGCAAAGAAATGAATAGACGGTGCTATGGCGCTTCCCCTTTCTGAAATCCTTTCGCAACTCAAATGACCGGTTTTTATAAAAAATAACGGAATATTAAAGGTCATTTTGATTTTCGAAGAAGAAGGCTGATTTCGCAGCAAAAGGGGGTTTTCGCAGAAAAAAACTACTTTCGCAGCCCAACTCGCAGCTCGTTTTGCAGCTGCGAAATGGGTGTCACTGTGCTGCGAAGTGGCACTCGTGTCCCAAAAGTTGGTTTCGCAGCTTCGAAATACCCTGCGAAATGGAGCTTTGGCTGCGAAATTGGAAGTTTTTACACTTTGGAGCTTCGCAGCCGTTTTGCAACTGCGAAATGGGGTTTCCTATGCTGCGAAGTGGCACTCGTGTGCCAAACTTGGTTTCGCAGTTGCGAAAATTTTCACAGAGGAGACAATTTAGCTGTGAAATAATTTCACAAAAAACGGTCATTTTCGCAGAGACTCGTTGATTCCGCAGCGGCTTCTTTTAAGTTGCGAAACAGTTTCGCAACGAAGTGCTAATTCCGCAGAGGATTCTCTTAGGCTGCGAGATCTCGCAGACCCCTGTTTTTGCCCTGTTTTCACTCCGAAAGACTTCCTTTCAATTTCTTTGCATTTTCTCTGACCTGAAATCATTCAAGAAGACTAAATTACAGATAAATACACAATTTAAGATCAAAAATTAAAATCAAAAGTATGGATAAACTTTGAAATTTACAAAATTTACAAAAATTTTGGACTTTGGTGAAACCAAGTCCGTCAAACCCTTATTTGCTTAGGCTTTTTGCGGCTCAAGGAGGTTGATTTCCTCCTTTTCGGGTTTGAATGGCTCCATGAATGGCTTGAGATGATGGCCATTGAATTTGATGGTTTGATTGCCTTCGAGATTGGATACTTCCACCGCTCCATTAGGATACACTTCACGAATTATGAAAGGACCCGTCCACCTGGATTTCAATTTTCCTGGAAAAAGATGAAGTTTAGAATCATAAAGCAAGACTCTTTGTCCCTTCATAAAATTCTTCTGATTTACCAACTAATCATGCCATTTCTTCAACCTTGCTTTGGCGATTTTCGAATTGAGGTAAGCATCATTCCTCATTTCTTTCAATTCATTCAAATCCAAACATCTTCTTAATCCGGCTCTTGTCAAATCCATGTTGAGCTTCTTGATTGCCCACCATGCTTTGTATTCAATTTCCACTGGAGATGGCACGCTTTGCCATAAACAAGGTGATATGGAGACATTCCAAGAATTGTCTTATAAGCATTCCTATAAGCCCATAATGAATCTAGGAGCTTAATAGACCAATCCTTCCTATTCACATTCACCACCTTCATCAGTATATTCTTGATTTCCCGATTGGCTAACTCAACTTGGCCACTTGTTTGAGGATGATAAGGTGTAGCTACCTTGTGCTTGATCCCATATTTGGCTAGAAGAGTCTCAAAAGGCTTGTTGCAAAAGTGGGTTCCTCCATCACTGATAATGGCTTAAGCACCCCAAATCTAGAAAAGATGTTCTCCTTGAGAAATTTGAGAACCACCTTATGATCATTGCTCCTACAAGGGATTGCTTCTACCCACTTAGAGACGTAATCCACTCCCACCAAAATGTAGGAGTGTCCAAATGACATTGGAAATGGCCCCATGAAGTCTATCCCCCAAACATCAAAGACATCCACTATCAAGATAGGGTTCAAGGGCATCATATTCTGGCGTGTTAGCTTCCCTAGCCTTTGACACCGATGACATCCCTTGCATATAGCGTGGGCATCCTTGAAAAGAGAGGGCCACCAAAAACCTGATTGGATCACTCTCATGGATGTTTTCTAGGAAGCAAAATGACCCTCATATGCACTATCATGACAATGGGATAAGATCCCTGATTGCTCTTATTCAGGAACACATTTCCTTATGATTTGATCAGCACAATACTTGAAGAGAAAAGGTTCCTCCCAATAATAGGCATGGATCTTAGCAAAGAAATGCTTCTTGTCTTGGGCACTCCACTCACTTGGAACATCTCCAGTAACCAAGTAATTTGCTATATGAGAATACCATGGAGCTACCTCTATTGACATGAGAGACTCCTCAAGGAAGTCATCATTGATAGGTAGACCATGTGAGTCATGTGCTATCACAAGTCTCGACAAGTGGTTAGCTACCACATTTCTACTCCCTTTTTATCCCGGATTTGGAGATTGAATTCTTGAAGCAAAAGGATCCATCTTATCAATCTTGCCTTGGCATCTTGCTTGGTTAGCAAGTACTTCAAAGCGGAATGGTCAGTGAACACCACTATAAAGGACCCTATCAAATAGGCACGAAACTTATCCAAGGCAAAAACTACTGCTGACAACTCCTTCTCAGTAGTTGTGTAGTTCCTTTGAGCTTCATTCAAAGTTTTGCTTGCATAATAAATCACATAGGGCTTTCCATCTTCTCTTTGCCCCAAAACAGCCCCCATAACCAGATCACTTGCATCACACATTACCTCAAAAGGTAATTTCCAATTTGGGGCTCTCACTATTGGTGCAGTTGTGAGGAATTGCTTCAGTTCCTCAAAACTCTTCTGACACTTCTCATCCCACACAAACTTGGTATCCTTTACCAAGAGTTCACAAAGAGGTTTTGAAATTTTTGAGAAATCCTTAATGAACCTCCTATAAAACCCGACATGTCCTAGGAATTGCCTAATTCCTTTAACATTTGTGGGAGGTGGCAACTTAACAATTAGCTCCACCTTTGCCTTATCTACCTCAATGCCATTCTTGGAGATTATATGTCCTAAGACAATTCCATGTTGTACCATAAAATGACACTTCTCCCAATTTAGCACTAGGTCTTTCTCAATACATCTTTGGAGAACAGCTTCTAAGTGCAACAAACTCTCCTCATAAGAATCTCCATATACAGTGATGTCATCCATGAAGACTTCCATGATTCGCTCCACCATATCATTAAAGATGCTTAGCATACATCTTTGGAAAGTTGCAGGTGCATTACATAGACCAAAAGGCATCCTCCTATAGGCAAAAGTACCAAAGGGGCAAGTGAAGGTTGTCTTTTCTTGATCTTCCAAATCAATCTCTATTTGGAAGTACCCTGAGTAACCATCCAAAAAACAATAGAAAGGATGCCCTGAGACTCTCTCAAGGAGTTGGTCCATGAAAGGTAATGGGAAATGGTCCTTCCTAGTCACTGAATTCAACCTCCTATAGTCTATACACACCCCCCATCCTGAGGTAAGACGTGTAGAGACTTCCTCCCCTTTCTCATTCTAAATCGCAGTAATTCCAGATTTCTTTAGGACTACTTGGGTTGGGCTCACCCACAAGCTATCTGAAATGGGATATATGATCCCTGCTTGAAGTAGCTTCAGAACTTCACCCCTTACCACCTCTTGCATGTGAGGATTCAACCTCCTCTGGGGCTGCCTCACTGGTTTTGCATCTTCCTTCATATAGATATGGTGGGTGCATACCAAAGGACTAATCCCTTTCAGATCAGAAATTTGCCATCCAATGGCTTTCTTGCATTTTCTGAGGACTCCCAAAAGACTATCCTCTTGATCACTTGTAAGATTTGAAGAAACCACCATTGGACATTCCTCATCTTCCTCCAAATATGCATACTTCAAATCAACATGAAGCGGCTTCAAAACAAGCTTTGGAGGGTCCTCCGTAGCAACTCCTTGTGAGTCCTCCTTATTGAACAGTGGTAAGATCTCTTCCCGTCTCCTCCAAGGAGACATGGTGGCTAGCACACAGAGGGTTCAAGTAACCCTTCTTCTGGCACTCCAAGGCTTTCATTCAAGCTCTCTTCTAAATTCTTGTCACAATGCTCTACAACCAAAGTATCAATCAAGCACACCTCCTCAAATCCATCTTCCTCTTCTGGGTGGAGATGCCTCTTGCATAGGTGGAATATGTTTAATTCCAAGGTCATGTTTCCAAATGTGAGCTGCATCACCCCATTCCTACAGTTAATGATGGCATTGGAGGTAGCTAGGAAAGGTCTCCCAAGGATGATTGGCACATAATTTACTTCCTTAACAGTGGGATCAGTATCAAGCACCACAAAATCCACGGGATAGTAGAATTTATCCACTTGAACTAGAACATCCTCTATCACCCCCCTTGGGATTTTAACTGACCTATCAGCTAAGAAGAGAGTGATGGTTGTGGGCTTCAATCCTCCAAGTCCCAGCTGTTTGTACACAGAGTATGGGAGCAAATTCACACTTGCCCCCAAGTCTAGTAAAGCTTTCTCCACATGTGTCCCTCCAATGTTAACTGAAATGGTGGGACATCCCGGATCTTTGTACTGAACTGGAGACTTACACTGAATGATGGCACTTACTTGCTCAGTGAGGAATGCATTCTTTGTCACATGTAACCCTCTCTTGACCGTGCACAAGTCCTTTAAAAATTTTGCATATGTGGGGACTTGCATGATCATATCAAGTAAGGGTATATTCACCTTCACTTGTCTCAAAACTTTAAGAATTTTTTATGAATTCTTGATTTCCTTCTTTCCATGTAAAGCTTGAGGAAAAGGGGGAGGCATTTGTTTCTTCATCATATCCTCATTAATCACTAACCTTGGCTCATCTTCAATGCTTGATTTAGATGCATTTTTCTTCCCACTCTCCTCTTGGTTAATGCTCTCTTTAACCAAGGTTCTCTTTCATATGAGTTCTTCCTCTTGCCTCACCTTAGGCAAGGGTTGATCGATCTCCTTTCCACTCCTCAAAGTGATCACAGCTTTGACTTCTCTCAAATTTGAAGACTCCCCATCTTGGGTTTCAACTTCATGAACACCCTTTGGATTTTGGTTTGGTTGAGAGGGAAACTTTCCTTTCTCATTCACTTTGTTGAGGTTGGTAAGCCTAGAGATGGAGTATTGAATATTATCTATCTTCTGATATAGATCATTTTGCATCCCATCCATCCTCTTATTTTGAGAACTCTCAACATTCTCAATTTTTGGGTGCAATTGAGAGTTGATTGCCTTTTGTTCACCCACAAAGTCATCCATGACTTTACTTAGGTTAGCAATGGCTTGCTCCACTGAAGAGGTTTGTTGAGGTGCTTGGGTTTGGGTTTGTGGTTGGTATTGAGGTGGCCTTGGTTTCCAAGAAAAGTTTGGATGGTTTCTCCAGCTTGAATTATAGGTGTTTCCATAAGGAGCATTGTTGTTGGGCCTAAATTGCCCCACAACATTGGCTTGATCACCTAACATCTCCCTCATAGCTGGGATGGTTGGGCACTCATCTATCACATGATCACATGATTGGCAAATGGTGCATAGCATAACATGGGCTTTTGTCTCGGAAATGGCTTGGACTTCATGCATTTTTTTCAATCAAGTTCTTCCAACCTCCTTGCCATTGTTGCAACCTTAGCTTTCATGTCCATGTCTTCACTTAACATGTACATTCCAGCCCTTGGATTTTGGGTTGGTTGAGAGGGAAACTTTCCTTTCTCTCTTGAGTTGGGTTCATCCCATCCTCTTGACACCTCAAACACATAACTTAAAAAGTCCATGGCTTCTTCCGGATTCTTACTCATAAAATCTCCCCCACACATGGTTTCAAGAATTTGCTTCATGGAGGAAGACATCCCATCATAAAAATAGCTCACCAAGAGCCATGTATCAAAGTCATGATGAGGACAAGCATTGATGGCCTCCATATACCTTTCCCAACATTCATAGAACTTCTCATTTTCTTTGGTAGAAAATTTTGAGATTTGTCTCTTCAACCCATTGGTCCTATGGGTGGGGAAAAATTTCTTTAAAAATTCGGCCTGCAGATCAACCCAATTTCTTATGCTCCTTGGTCTTAAAGAATTAAGCCATATTTTTGCCTTGTCCTTCAAAGTAAAAGGGAATAGCTTGAGTCTCATCAAGTCTATTGAAGCTCCTCCCTCTCTAAAAGTATTGCACACCTCCTCAAACTCCTTGATGTGGGCATATGGGTTCTCACTCTTCATTCCATGGAAATTTGGTAGGAGGGGCACAATATGGGGCCTTATAATCAGCTGCTCAAGAGGAGGCACGATGCATGAGGGTGCACTCATCCTTGGTGGGTGCATTCTATCCCTCATGGATAGATATGCATTTGGATTACCCCCTTTTCACTGTTGAGAATTCTGATCCTCGGTTGGAAGGTCCATGATGTTTACACAGATATCCAACTCTGTGTCTTGAGGATTCTCTATCCTTACTAGCCTTCCCTCTTGGTCCCGAATCCAATAAGGCATGCACAAGTTACAACTTACCTGAAAACAAAATAAAAACAACAAAAACAAAAGAAAGCTAGAAGAAAGTTAAGGTTAGAAAAATTGAAGGTAAACTTAACAAAAGAAATTCTACAATTAAAAGAGAGGAAATGAAGTTAGTGAAAAAGGAATTCACCAAACTTGTGATGGAAATCACAAGTGTTCTTATAAGATCATATCACTGCAAAGTGGCACCATCCCCAGCAGCGGCGCCATTTGATTCATGCCCAGTTGAGTATTTTAATCAAAATTATTTATAAATCCTATGACCTTGTACTGGCGTAGCAAAGCTACTATAGTATAGCAGCTCTAGGGTCGAACTCAGGGATGGGTTTTCACTCTACCAATGATAGACTATGAATTAGAAGTTGAGTTTGATGATTTCCTTTGTCAAAAACTTAAAGTTTAAAAGAAAATAAGATTTGTTTTGAAAGAGGTGCTTGAAACTAAACTAATATAGAACTAAGTAAAAATGGAAGAAAGAAAGTCTCCCGGAGATAGAGGTTGCTAGGATCAAGTTCAAAATGCAAAGTAGAGAACTCCGGATTTTTCTCCTCGCATTGGGGATTTAACCTATAGTTATTTCCCGAACCGGTATAGGTTTAACAATGAAGATTTAATCCATAAAAAGTCAATAGAAGTGGTAGTCAAGTTCCATTAATGGCTTTAGACACTATGGGTCTTCACCTTGAACCACTTTCCAATGGCTCGTACATGATAACTAATGGACTGATATGGATCTAGCAATAAGCATCCACAGAGACCTAAAGCTTACCATGTATTGGCCATTCAAAGTGATTCAAAGGGATTTAAAGCAAAACTTTAGATTTAAAAGCCATTTATGAACTCCAACTACCTGTAGTTAATGCACGAGAGTTTTCCACCTTTGCATCTAGACTTTTCACCTAACTTCCTTTCACTCCAAGAAACCAAAAGTTTAGCCTCTCATCCTCTGGGAAAACATCCTTAGAGGGTGTTTGGCTTCCAAGAAAAAGAAAATAGTAGAAGGAAAAAGAAAGAAAAAGAGATCTCTGTATTTCACTAAACGTAAAAAAATACATAAGTTGGTCTCCTGGAGAAAGTTCCCCGAGAGTCCCCTTTTTTAGTGTTTACAAGAGAGTTTATATAGGAAGGTAATTTACCCTTCCTTGGAAACTTACTAGCTAGGAAGTACATGAGTGGCTGAATACAAGGAGAAAATGGAAATTTAGACACAAAAATCTGAAGAAAAATATCTCAAAGCGTCAATCACACAAATCGGGAAGCACTAAGGACCACTTCGCAGGTGAAAATGAGGTCTGCGAGATTTCATAGACGCACAAAAAGGACTGTGAAATCACTTCGCAGCAAAAGGTTGATTTCGCAGCGCTGCAAAGTTGGCTTTCAGCTTGCGGTGTCCGGCTTCCAACGGCTGTAACTTCTTCATTTCAACTCCAAATCGTACACGGTTTGAAGTGTTGGATTCTTGACTTCCTGAGATTTGAAATGGTATATAGCATGTAGAAAATGGACTGTGGGAAGTGCTCCAAAAGTGCTAAGGAAGACTACAGCTGCTATCCTCTACTTTCTTCTCTCCATTGATTTTTCCTTGCATACTTTGAACGACTAAGGCAAAGGACTATGAGGCTCCAAAGCTTGGTTTCTTCATGAATTGTAGCTTCCAAAAGCTTTGCCATGAACTATATACAACTCTCACTTAATCTTAAATTGGTTTGGTGAGTAAAAAGCTATCAAAAACACCAAAACTTAACACAATTTGATTAGAAACGATTGCAAGGGTCCTTAACATGCCAATTGAGTTAAAAAGTAATAATTACTACTCAAAGGTGTTTAAAAGAGTTAATTTCAAGCTATCAAGTAGCACTTTTTGAGTAATAATCAAGCAGTTTGTCTCAGTGACCAGTATTGCAGGATGGCGGTTGTACTTTGATGTTGTCGCCAATCAGTCGGGGTTTGGTATCGATATCCTATTGATATCACCTTAGGGTGATCATATTCCCTGTTAGCCCAAGGGTTCTCCTAATCAGGTTTTGATGATAACAAACCATGGTTAAGTGACTAATTGTTTTAAACTGTTAAGAATCTCAGGCTTAATCTCAAAAATTCATCAAGGACCAAACGAATACGGGATCGAGATCATTTGGAAGACTTGCGATCATAGGAAATGAATGTAAGATGATAGCATGAGTGCACTTAGGATGTTCATACCTTTTCATGCATCTTAGAAAACTCGGTTTATTATCTAAAACTTGATTTTCTTTAAAACCCGAGTTTTATCAAATATACCTTAGGCAAACTGATTCAAAATTGGCATATTAACTCACCTAAAGACCTTGCCTAAGTATTGGAAAAGAAAGAAATAAAAAAGGATAGGTTTTCGGGGCCAAAAGGCTCAACCGATCGAGGCTATGGCCAACCGGGTCAACCGGTTGGGGAACTGATCGACCGGTTACCCTTGTCTGGTCGAGGTCCGGTCGAGGGAGCAGAAAAACTTTCTCTCTCTCCCAGTAGCTTGTTCTTCCCGGTCAAGCCTCACCCCTTGTCCGGTCGAGGTCCGGTCGAGGCAACGGTAACCTGCCATGCATTAAATGCACCAACGGCTAGTGATCCGGTCGACCCTTTGCTCGTCCGGTCGAGGCTACTTTTCTGCTGTTTTTGTCTCCCGAGCTTAGAAACCTATAAATTAAGAGCTCCTCTTCATTTATGACTAAGAGAACAATTGCATTCAAAGCCTACCTACCTGTTCTTGATCAAAAAGCTCTCCTTTTCTTTCTAAGTGCATCAAACCATCAATTGCATATTCTTAGTGCACTCTTGCAATTCATCCTAGCTTTCTCTTGTAATCGAGCCATCCTTAAGCTAGGTTGAGAGTTTCATCCTTGTGTTAACTGAGTGTGAAAGCCTTCAAGTGGTTCAAATCTTGAAGAGATTGTGTAAGAGCTCATTGGAGCCAGAATCCAAGTGTAAGACGATTGAAAGCTTGATTGAAGCTTCAAGTTAGTGGAACCCTCACTCGGTTAGGAGATTGAGGAGAGTGGACGTAGGCAAGGAAGGGCCGAACCACTATAAACCCGAGTTTGAATTCTCTAACTTTATCTCTTTCCTTTATTTATTTTGTGCATATATTATTGTGTGGAAAAAGATTTTGAAAAACCCAATTCACCCCCCCCCCCCCCCCCCCTCCTTTGGGTATTTTCCTTAATTAATTCATAGCCTTTGTTTTATCAATTGGTATCAGAGCTAGACCTCTTGCTTAAGACTTAATCATCTAAGAGGAAAATGGCTATTCCATCATGCTCATCTCAAACTGAAAATTGTTCAAAACATAGAGCTCTATTCTTTACGGGAACCGACTATCCCTATTGGAAAGCTAGAATGACTTGGTTCTTACAATCAACTGATTTAGATGTATGGGATGTCATTGAAGATGGCTCAACTTTTCCCACTAAATTAGTTGATGGAGTTTTGGTTCCAAAACCCAAGAAAGAATGGAATAAGCTTGATAGAAGAAATTTTCAATTAAATGCTAAAGCCGTTTATACTTTGCAATGTGCTATGGATAGGAATGAATACAATAGAATATGCCAATGTAAATCTGCTAAGAAAATTTGGAGATTGCTTGAAATAACTCATGAAGGAACTAATCAAGTGAAAGAGTCAAAAATTAATATACTTGTCCATAACTATGAATTGTTTTCAATGAAAGAAACTGAAACTATTGTTGAGATGATTACTAGGTTCACTGAAATCGTTAATGGCCTTGAAGCATTGGGAAGGGTCATAACTGAATCCGAAAAGGTGATGAAGATATTGAGGTCTCTCCCCTCAAAGTGGCATACAAAGGTCACCGCTATTCAAGAAGCTAAAGATTTGACCAAGCTACCTATGGAAGAACTCTTAAGGTCATTAATGACCTATGAAATCAGTTTGACAAAGCAACTACAAGAGAGTGAAGACAAAAAGAAGAAAAGCATAGCTCTCAAGGCTACAACCAAGGAAGAAGAAGATATTGAAGAAGATAAACCAAGTGAAGATAATGATGATTTAGCTCTCATCACAAGAAAGCTAAACAAGTATATGAGAGGTGAAAGGTTTAGAGGAAAAAAGTTTACCTCTAAAAGAAATCCCTCAAGAAGGGAATCCTCATCACATGGTGACAAGGAAAAATGGGAAGAGAAAGGAGATTTGATATGCTTCAAATGCAAAAAGCCGGGACACATTAAATATGATTGTCCTCTCTACAAAATTGAAGCCAAGAGAAGAATGAAGAAGGCAATGATGGCCACTTGGAGTGAGAGTGAAGAATCTTCCGAGGAAGAAAAGGAAAAAGAAGTGGCGAACATGTGCTTCATGGCAATAGATGATCTTGATGAGGTAAACTCTAACTCTAGTGATGAAGATATGCATGTTATTTTTGAAGAACTATCTGAGGATTTTGAAAAACTTAGTTTGAAAAATAATTCTCTTAAAAAGAGAATTCAAGAACTTGAAAAAGAACTTGAGGAAGTGAAAGAAAAGTTTTCGATTGATGAAATCTCTAAAACTCATCTTGAAAAAGAGAATGAGATTTTAAGAAATGAAAATGAAATTTTGAAAAAGAAAAATGAATGGTTGACCTCCTCTCTTTCAATTTTCTCTTGTGGACAAAAGTCCTTTGAAATGATCTTAGCAAGCCAAAAATGTGTTTTTGACAAACAAGGACTAGGATTCAAATCTTCAAAGAACCAAAAGTATTTTAAAAACTATTTGTAAAAGAATCCTCAAGTGAATGTGCTTCCACTATTTGTAACTTTTGTGGAAGAGGAGGGCACATTAGTAGTACATGTCCCTTAAGAAATGGTGCTCAAAAGAATTCAAATGCTAAGGTTAAAAAGGTTTGGGTTGAAAAATCCAAAGTCACTAACCCTCAAGGACCTAAAAAGACATGGGTACCTAAACCAACTTGAATTCTATTTTGTAGGGCTCAAAGGAGGATAAGTGGTTCTTGGATAGTGGGTGCTCAAGACACATGACTAGGGATGAATCCAAGTTTGCCTTCCTTACAAAGAGAAAAGGAGGATATGTCACCTTTGGAGACAATGCAAAAGGAAGAATCATTGGTCAAGGTAACATAGGTAATGGTACATCCTCCCTTATTGGAAGTGTTTTATTAGTAGATGGTTTAAAACACAATCTTTTGAGCATTAGTCAACTTTGTGACAAAGGTTTTAAAGTAATTTTTGAAGCATCTCATTGTATCATCAAGGATATTCAAAATGACAAAACCATCTTCATAGGCCATAGATGTGAAAATGTATATGCTATAAATATTTCAAAATATGATGGCCATGATAGATGTTTTTCAAGCATGCATGATCAAAGTTGGTTGTGGCATAGGAGGTTGGGACATGCTAACATGGACCTCATTTCCCAACTCAACAAAGATGAACTCGTTAGAAGCCTTCCCAAAATTAATTTTCAAAAAGACAAAATTTGTGAAGCTTGTCAAATGGGAAAGCAAATCAAAAACTCTTTTAAAAACAAAAATTTCATCTCAACATCTAGACCTCTTGAATTGCTACACATGGATTTATTTGGTCCTTCTAGGACACCTAGTCTAGGAGGAAAATCTTATGCTTATGTCATTGTGGATGATTTCTCTAGATACACATGGGTCTTGTTTTTAAGTCAAAAGAGTGAAGCTTTTTATGAGTTTTCAAAATTTTGTAACAAGGTTCAAAATGAAAAAGGCTTTTCAATCACTTGCATTAGAAGTGATCATGGGAGAGAATTTGAGAATTTTGACTTTGAGGAATATTGCAATAAGCATGGTATCAATCACAATTTTTCGGCTCTTAGAACTCCTCAACAAAATGGGGTAGTTGAAAGGAAAAATAGAACTCTTCAAGAAATGGCAAGAACCATGCTAAATGAAAACAATTTGCCAAAGTATTTTTGGGCCGAAGCGGTAAACACCTCTTGCTATGTTTAAATAGAATATTGTTGAGGCCCATTCTTAAGAAAACTCCCTATGAGCTTTGGAAAAACAAGAAACCCAGCATTAGCTATTTCAAAGTCTTTGGGTGCAAATGTTTTATATTAAACACCAAAGATAATCTTGGAAAATTTGATGCAAAATCTGATGTTGGAATTTTTCTTGGCTACTCAACGTCTAGTAAAGCTTTTAGAGTTTTCAACAAAAGAACCATGGTTGTAGAAGAGTCCATCCATGTCATTTTTTATGAATCTAACAATTCTCTTCAAGAAAGAGAAAGTTTTGATGATGATTTAGGATTGGAGACCTCCATGGGAAAATTGCAAATTGAAGACAAAAGACAACAAGAAGAAAGTGGAGAGGATCCCAAGAAAGAAGAATCACCTTTAGCACTACCTCCTCCTCAACAAGTGCAAGGTGAATCAAGTCAAGACCTTCCAAAAGATTGGAAGTTTGTCATCAACCATCCACAAGATCAAATCATTGGTAATCCATCAAGTGGGGTAAGAATGAGATCATCCCTTAGAAATATTTGTAATAATCTTGCATTCATCTCTCAAATTGAACCTAAAAACATAAAAGATGCTATAGTTGATGAAAATTGGATGATTGCTGTGCAAGAAGAATTAAATCAATTTGAAAGAAGTGAAGTATGGGAACTAGTACCAAGACCTTCAAATCAAAGTGTCATTGAAACCAAATGGGTTTTTAGAAACAAAATGGATGAAAATGGCATCATAGTAAGAAATAAGGCAAGATTGGTAGCCCAAGGGTATAATCAAGAAGAAGGAATAGACTATGAAGAGACTTTTGCCCCCGTAGCTAGAATGGAAGCAATTAGAATGTTGCTTGCTTTTGCATGTTTCAAAAACTTTATTCTATATCAAATGGATGTGAAAAGTGCTTTTCTAAATGGTTTCATAAATGAGGAAGTATATGCTAAACAACCACCCGGTTTTCAAAGCTTTAATTTTCCAAACCATGTTTTTAAACTTAAAAAGGCACTTTATGGTTTGAAACAAGCACCTAGAGCTTGGTATGAAAGGCTTAGTAAATTTCTTTTGAAAAAGGGTTTTAAAATGGGAAAAATTGACACAACTCTTTTCATAAAAACCAAAGAAAAGGATATGCTCCTAGTTCAAATATATGTTGATGATATTATTTTTGGAGCTACTAATGACTCTCTTTGTGAAGATTTCTCGAAGTGTATGCATAGTGAGTTTGAAATGAGCATGATGGGAGAACTCAATTTCTTCCTTGGACTTCAAATCAAGCAACTAAAGGAAGGAACCTTCATCAATCAAGCAAAGTATATAAAGGATCTTCTCAAGAGGTTCAACATGGAAGAAGCCAAGGTGATGAAAACTCCAATGAGCTCATCCATCAAGCTTGACATGGATGAAAAAGGTAAATCTATTGACTCAACTATGTATAGAGGCATGATAGGATCCTTGCTTTATTTGACCGCTAGTAGACCCGATATCATGTATAGTGTATGCTTGTGTGCTAGATTTCAATCTTGTCCAGAAGAATCTCACTTAAGTGCCGTTAAAAGAATTCTTAGATATTTGAAATGGACAATGAATATTGGGTTGTGGTATCCTAAGGGTGATAATTTTGAATTGATTGGTTTCTCGGATGTCGATTTTGCCGGTTGTAGAGTTGAAAGAAATAGCACTAGTGGCACTTGTCATTTCTTAGGACACTCACTTGTCTCATGGCATAGTAAGAAGCAAAATTCAGTAGCTTTGTCAACGGCGGAAGCCGAATACATAGCAGCCGGTTTGTGTTGTGCACAAATCCTTTGGATGAAACAAACACTTAGTGACTTTAACTTGTCTTTTGAGCATGTTCCTATCAAATGTGATAACACTAGTGCCCTAAATATTTCAAAAAATCCCGTGCAACACTCTAGGACCAAGCATATAGAAATTAGACATCATTTTCTTAGAGATCATGCACAAAAGGGTGACATTACACTTGAATTTGTAAGCACAAAAGATCAACTTGCCGATATTTTTACAAAACCTCTAAGTGAAGAACAATTTTCCGATATTAGAAGACAACTAGGGGTTATTTCTCTTTGATCTGATGTTTGTATAATGAATTCTTGTTGGACATGCATTATGATTGCATAAATTTCATCTCATACGCATCATATAGCAATCCCTTAGGAAATAGGTCAATTTTTGACCAAAAATACAAATTCCCGTGGCATTGGACATAAAAAATTGGGGATTTCAACTGAAAAGGGCAGGGGGAGGATCACGAGATAAGAAAATGCAAGAAAAATTGGAAAATGTGAACGTTGACCGTTGACCAAACGGTCGACCGGTTCCCCGGTTCGTCGGGGCTGGGAATTTAAAAGGCCCCCGCGCGTCAGTTTTTTTCACTGTTCTCTGGAATTCCTTGAAGCCTCTTCATCTTCTCGCCTTCAGAGACCTGTTTGGGCTATTCCTTGGACCGATTTCAGGGCTTGGAGTGATTTTTGACGAGATTTTGAGGCTAGGGTTTCATCTCTGACAGCTTTGGACTTCAGATCTGAACGGGTTCCTCTCTGTTTGCGCGCCATCTTCTAGTTTTGCTCCTTTCCCGCGCGCCTAGGGGTTATTCAGGTTGGGCTTCTCTCTTTGATCGCTTCATTTCTCTGTGATTATCTCCATTTTTGGTTTTGGATGGCTCCTCGAAAGGAGACGGGTACTTCCAGGGCTCAGGGCAAGCGCCCTGCTGAGCCCTCTCGGCAGCCTGAGCAGACCAAGGCTCACCGAAAGGCGAGGTACGACACCGCCCTTTTCGGCTCAGTTGAGGATTATCAGAGGTACAAGACGCATTTTGCCAAGAGAAAGGTGGTTCCAGTGAGAAACATCAATTTCTCCCAACTTTAGACCCTCGGGTTTGAGGGACTTTTCATCAGGATGGGATGGCTGCCTCTTGTGACGATTTCTGAGCCTATTTTTCTGACCTTAGTGCATGCATTCTACTCCAGGATGACCTATGGACTTGGAGGACCGATTAGGACCACTGTCCGAGGAGTTAAGATTGAGCTGAGTCCGGAGAGCATCTGCCGTATCCTAGACATTCCCCCTGTTGGTCTCCAAGTATATGAGGCCAAGGCATGGCCTACTATCCCAGGGTTCGAGCCTACAGAGGCCATTCAGAGGCTGTGCGGACTTGCAGATGCCCATGGGATGGGCAAACCTTCAGCACATAGCCTGACCGTGCCTAGCCGAGTCCTTCACCATATGATCTGCTCCATCCTATTACCACGGGGAGGACATCGGGACGAGGTCTCCTACTATGAGGCCTTTCTTGTCAACTCACTTCTCACCGGGAGGCAGATACACGTAGGATATGTGATGATGAGGCATATGATGTCCTGCTGTGAGAGCACCACACGAGTACTTCCCTACGGCCGCTTCCTCACTCATGTTTTCAAGGATGCTGGGGTAGACTTGAGTAGAGAGACAGAGTTTGAGGCACCCAACATATATGACACTTAGGACGAGCATTCTTTGGGACGCATGAAGCTTGAGAAGGCCCCCGATGGGTCATGGGTTAGGAAAGCCGAGCGACAGGCCCGAGGACATCCCGGAGTAGAGGATGAGGATGAGATCAGAGAGATGGAGGATGGGTTGGACCCTCAGAGGGACCTTGAGCAGACAGGACCCGAGCTTGACATTCCGCCTCCACATCAGTCAGAGGGCATTCATGTTGAGGCTATCTTCTCCGAGCTTATGATGACTAAGCCATCCTTCACCGCAGGCCATTCATCTCAGCCATCATTTACCGAGCTACCATCTCAGGCTCCTTAGACTCCTGAGCATCCACCTTGGATGGATTTGTCGGCACAAATCAGCTCTCTTGGGTCTCGTATGGAGGAGTTAGTAGTGGTTCATGATACTCGCTTTTATTCCATGGAGGATCGCATCGATCAGTATCAGGCCGGCTTCACTTCTCAATTCGAGCATCTTGTACAGAGGATTGAGCGTCTTGAGAGCCGCCAGGAGAGTTAGCACGAGGAAATGATGGCTTACCTCCGCTCTGTGTTTCCACCACCACCTCCTCAGCCTTGACTTTGTTTGGAATCCCCCTTCGTTTCTTTTTTATGTTGCCAAAGGGGGAGATATGTTTGGATAGGGACCTTAGGAGACTCTTTCATTTCCATGCATATCATACTGCTTTCATGTACTCTTGCTTTTTCTTATATATGATATGACACTCTTATTGATTCACATTGTCTTCTCGCTTTAAATTTCCTAAATTTTGTGTTGATTATTCCATGATTGGTTTTAGGGGGAGATTTCTCTATCTCCTAGATAACCAAGGTTTGTCATCATCAAAAAGGGGAAGATTGTTAGCCCAAGGGTTCTCCTAATCAGGTTTTGATGATAACAAACCATGGTTAAGTGACTAATTGTTTTAAACTGTTAAGAATCTCAAGCTTAATCTGAAAAATTCATCAAGGACTAAACGAATACGGGATCGAGATCATTTGGAAGACTTGCGATCATACGAAATGAATGTAAGATGATAGCATGAGTGCACTTAGGATGTTCATACCTTTTCATGCATCTTAGAAAACTCGGTTTATTCTCTAAAACTTGATTTTCTTTAAAACCCGAGTTTTATCAAATATACCTTAGGCAGACTGATTCAAAATTGGCATATTAACTCACCTAAAGACCTTGCTTAAGTATTGGAAAAGAAAGAAATAAAAAAGGATAGGTTTTCGGGGCCAAAAGGCTCAATCGGTCGAGGCTATGGCCAACCGGCTCAACCCATTGGGGAACCGGTCGATCGGTTACCCTTGTCCGGTCGAGGTCCGGTCGAGGGAGCAGAAAAACTTTCTCTCTCTCCCAGTAGCTTGTTCTTCCCGGTCGAGCCTCACCCCTTGTCTGGTCGAGGTCCGATCGAGGTCCGGTCGAGGCATTGGTAACCTGCCATGCATTAAATGCACCAACGGCTAGTGATCCGATCGACCCTTTGCTCGTCCGGTCGAGGCTACTTTTCTGCTGTTTTTGTCTCCCGAACTTAGAAACCTATAAATTAAGAGCTCCTCTTCATTTATGACTAAGAGAACAATTGCATTCAAAGCCTACCTACCTATTCTTGATCAAAAAGCTCTCCTTTTCTTTCTAAGTGCATCAAACCATCAATTGCATATTCTTAGTGCACTCTTGCAATTCATCCTAGCTTTCTCTTGTAATCGAGCCATCCTTAAGCTAGGTTTAGAGTTTCATCCTTGTGTAAACTGAGTGTGAAAGCCTTCAAGTGGTTCAAATCTTGAAGAGATTGTGTAAGAGCTCATTGGAGCCGGAATCCAAGTGTAAGACGATTGAAATCTTGATTGAAGCTTCAAGTTAGTGGAACTCTCACTCGGTTAGGAGATTGAGGAGAGTGGACGTAGGCAAGGAAGGGCCGAACCACTATAAACCCGAGTTTGAATTCTCTAAATTTATCTCTTTCCTTTATTTATTTTGTGCATATATTATTGTGTGTAAAAAGATTTTGAAAAACCCAATTCACCCCCCCCCCCCCTCCCCCCCCCCCCCCCCTTTTGGGTATTTTCCTTAATTAATTCATAGCCTTTGTTTTATCATTCCCAAATAAGTCTGGTTGGCATTCTCTGATCATCATCGACTGGCAAATAATATTGTTAAGTATGAGGCGTGCATCACAGGTCTGGAGACTGTGCTAGACTTAGAGTCAGATAGTTGGAAATCCACAGGGATTCCAACTTGGTTATTCAGCAAACTCAGGGTATTTGGAGGACTTAGGATGAGAAGTTGAAGCCCTATCATGCTTATTTGGATTTGTTGGTTGATAGGTTTGAGGAGTTGAGATATATACATCTGCCTAGGGTAGAAAATCAGTTTACTGATGCGTTAGCCACCTTGGCTTCTGTGATTGAGATTCCTGCGAGAGTGACTGTGTGACCATTACTAATTGAGACTAGGTCCGCACCACCTTACTGTTGTTTGATTAGGGATATTGAGGACCAAGATGAGCTGCCTTGGTATCATGACATTTATCAGTTCCAATTATGTGGCGCTTACCCTGAGTCAGTCTCAACCAAGGATAGAAGCTTTGAGGCAGCTAGCCACTAGATTCGTGATTTGTAGAGAGTCCTCATACAGACAATCACCCGAGGGATTATTCTTGTTATATTTAGATCATGCCTCTACAAATAGAGTTATGAGAGAGGTTCATGCAGGAGTTTGTGGCCCACACATGGGAGGACATGGGAGGACATATGTTGGCTCGAAAGATTATGAGGACAGGTTATTTTTTGTTGACCATGGAGACAAATTGTTGCCAGTTCGTTCAGAGATGCCTAGAGTGCCAGATGCATGGTGATCTCATTCACGTGCCACCTTCGAAGTTGCATGCACTCACATCCCCTTGGCCTTTTTCAGTGTGGGGTATTGATGTTATTGGAAAGATCTCACCCAAGTCTTCCAGCGGGCATGAGTACATCTTAGTTGTCATTGATTATTTCACCAAGTGGGTGGAAGCTGCTTCTTATGCTAGATTTACAGCAGACAGAGTGGCCAAATTCATCAGGTCGCATATTATATGCTGATATGGGGTCCTCCACAGGCTGATTTTCGACAGAGGAGTGCATTTTAGGGGCGAGGTGGATATATTGATTCAGGAGTATGGCATTCAGCATCACAGATCGTCTGCGTACAGGCCACAGACTAATGGGGCAGTTAAGGCCATAAATAAAAATATCAAGAGGATTTTGAGAAAGATGGTCGAGACTTCTCAGGATTGGTCAGCTCTCTTTTGCATTATGGGCTTATCGTACATCTTTTCGTACTTCTACCGGGGCTACCCCGCATTCTTTGGTGTATGGTATGGAGGTAGTGCTGCCTGTTGAGATTGAGATGGGATCCTTGAGAGTAGCATTAGAGTAGTAGATATCTGAGACTGAGTGGGCTCAGTCCCGTTATGATCAGTTTAGCCTTTTAGATGAGAGGAGATTGAGGGTAGCAGATCATGTTCAGGCTTATCAGAGGAAGATGACCCATGCATTCAGAAAGAGGGTTAAGCTTAGGAAATTTCAGAAAGATGACTTAGTCTTGAAAGTCCTCAAGGAATTGATCAGTGACCCTAGAGGCAAGTTTAGACCGACTTGGAACGGGCCTTATGTTATTCGAGATTTGACCCAAGAGGAAGCCGCTTGGCTGATGGACCTAGAGAAAAATCAGTTTACTGAGCCAGTCAATGTGGATCAGCTGAAGAAGTTTTATGCTTGAGATCATGGTCAGAGGATGGGTGGCCATCATTTTTTAGTAGCCATTTTCTCTGTTGCAGACCCACACATTGATATATCCTATTGCTAGCCTATTGAGCCTCATGTAGTTTGTTATGGCCTATTCATTCACTTAACCTTGCATACCTTTTCTCACCTGGGTTGGGGGCTTGCCCCTGTGCACTTTACATTTATTAATTGGATCTGTGAGTGTCGTAAGCTTTGTGTCATTGTTCATGTGTTCTTTCTTTGGTCATTCATGGTTTCTTCTTTTATCCATTGTGCATTTTCATTTCGTCTGCCTTTGAGTTTTGCTTCTATCATCTTGACTCTATTCGCTTATGTTTTCTCTTATGTGATGATGACACACTCTTGTCCCAGAGCTATAGGTCAAGCCTGTCACACCCCTCATTCCACCTGTAGCCTTTGATCTAGGATTCTTAGGTTGAGAGGGGACCATTTAGGATGAGAGGTTTGAGGTTCTTTTGGTTGGACTATGCTAGTGTGGCATTCAGCTAGCTTTGGTTGTTCGACGCAAAAAAAAAAAAAAAAAAAAAAACAAACAAACAAAAAAAAGGGTCTTGCTTTCTTGGGATGAGTTGTTCATCGTTGTCACACATTGCTACATTTCTATCCCAACTTGTTCCTCCATTTTCTACTACATCCATTCATCATTTGTCTTATCCTTTTTCGTCTTCTTCTATCCTCATCAAACGTCGTCTCGCTTTATGAACGACGAGTTCTTTGGTGCACATCACCTATCGTTTGACGTTATTCATTTGGATGTAGGTTGAGTCACCTTGCTCACATGATTCTGTGATATTTGGCATTGCGTACAAGGGTTTGGCATTTAGTTATTGGGTATTTGGGCCTTTGTTTCCCATCATTTCATTCACTTTTCACCCATCGCTTACATTACGATCTAAGTTGTAAGACCATCCTAAGGCCATGAGATCTTGTGTCTGCTTCGACGCGATTCATTCGGACAAGCTCCGTCTACTGATTGAGTACGGGATGTCGACAGGTCTCCATTGCTTCGAGGAATATCGAGGGTCACATATTGCCTTTCCATTCAATTTGCTTGCCTCAGATCTATGATTAAAGGCAGATGATAAAGAGAGTTGGGACCGTTGAGGGCACCTTTGCTTGATGCTTTGACATGTACTGGGGCATACCCCCATCCTTGCATGCTAGCTTCGACTCTTACACATGTACGTAGGCAATCCGTTTCACCTAGAGATGTTTTGGATATCAGAGTTTGAGTAAGCCTCGCATTCACCTTAGTTTCTTCATACAACAGAGTGCTTATGGAAGCTGACTTGAGATCAAATTCACGGTATTCATTGACCCAGCAGGGGTGTGCACACCAAGGCATACCCCATTCATTGTCCTGTTCACTAGCTTAGATGATTTGGTCTTCAATGATGTATTTTAGACTTTTCATTGAGATATTTGAGTTTCAAATGTACACATTCGGGCATACCCCCTATCAGGCTTTTTTTTTTTTTTTTTTTTTTTTTTTTTTGTGGATATTGGATGTTATGGATTAGAGTGGAGGGGTTTTCCTTAGGGATGGATGTTTACGATATTTCCAGCTTTTTGACTTTGACTCTATGTGCAGTTGTGGGTTTCTAACATGGTTTTGATGCCTCACACTAGGGCATACCCCTCTCTTTCATGGTGCCATTACTTTTCATTTCCTTTCATTTCGACGGCTCTCCGACATTGTGCCTGGATCCCTTAGTCATTCGGCGACTCTCTGGGATCATGCCCAGATCCCCTAGGCATTTGACGGCTCTCTGGCATCATGCCCGGATCCCCTAGTCATTCAGCGACTCTTCGGCATCATGCCCGGATCCCCTAGTCATTTCGGCGGCTCTCCGGCACCATGCCCGGATCCCCTAGTCATTCTACGCTCTCTGGCATCATGCCCGGATCCCCTAGTCATTCCGCGGCTCTCTGGCATCGTGTCTGGATCCCCTAGTCATTCTAGTGACTCTTCGGCATCGTGCCCGAATCCCCTATTTTTTGGCATCGTGTTCGATTTCTTTTTATCTTTCCCGACATCGTGCCCGAATTTCCTTTGTTTTCTCCAACATCGTGCCAAGATTCCCTAGTGATTTCGGCGGCTCTTCGTCATCGTGCCCAGATCCCCTAGTCATTCCGGCGACTCTTCGACATTATGCCTGAATCCCCTATTTTCTGGCATCGTGTCCAGTTTTCTTTTTATCTCTCCCTAAAATGTGTCTGGTTTTCTCCTATCTTTTCTCACACCATGTTCGGATTCCCTTTGTTTTCTCCGGCAATGTGCCTGGTTCTTTAGTCATTCGGTCATCATGGCTCATTTCCTTAGCCTCTTTATGGTTGTGTGGGGACAAAATTGTTGGTCATTTGAATTCTTCACTAGAGTTCATTACACTCATTAATTGCTTGCACTTTGCATTTGCGACTCACTTGTTCATTCACTCTACTAAAGAGGGGCATATTTGTAGACCCTCAATTTTGTCCCTCGATACTTGCATTTTATCCTATGGGTGTCACATGCACCTATGTTTTCATATGACCCCACCATGGCCCCCTTTTGGCCTTGATCGGTTTCTGAGTCTTGTATAGGTTCATTTGTGGTCCAATGTGGTGCAGGTGTGTAGTTCATTTTGGAGTTCCATCACGGCCAATTTCCTTAGTTGTTCACATCATGCTATAGGGAATGAAGTGAGGTCCCCCAAAAATTTCAATTCAATTGGAATTCATAGGAGCAGGTTCGAATTCGGAGCACTTGGGCTTGTTTTGATCATGTCTCCCTCAGCCAAACTCAAAATCATGCTTTATGGACTCCTTATTCTTCAAGGAACATTTTGTCAAAATTTCAATTTTTTTCTCAACCAGCCCCAAAAGTTTCAGTTTAGGCAGAATCATTGAAGCATGTCCGAATTCGAAGTACTTGGGCTTGTTTTGATCATATCTCCCTTAGCCAAATTCAGAATTGCACACCATTTTTTTTATGGACTCCTTGTTCTTCAAGTAACATTCTATCAAAATTTCAAAATTTTTCTAAACCGACTCGATCGGTCCCCAAAATACTTTTACTTTAGGAAGAATTCATTGAAGTGGGTCCGAATTCAGAGCACTTGGGTTTGTTTTGATCATATCTCCCTCACCCGACCTCGGAATCATGCACCATTTTTTTTAATGGACTCCTTATTCTTCAAGGAACATTATTTAAAAATTTCAAATTTTTTCTCAACTGGGTCGACCAGTTGACATCTGGTTCAACTAGTTTATCGAGTCAACTTGTATGAAGCACTAATTTTGATTATTTTGGAGCCCAATTCCTACATGACTTGGGCCCATGGGCTCCAGATAAGTTTTAGGTTGTATTTTGGATCCATTTTGGGCCTGATTTAGGATTCTTTTCAGCCCACCATGAATCCATATGAATCCTTGGTGGGGAAGCAAGTTGAAAGCTTAAGATAGTCAACTTGCATGGAGAATGAGGAAGGGAGTTAATGGGGAAGCTGATTCTGAGGCTCACTGGAGCTCTTACTAGAGCTTGAAGGAGAGAAAAACAAAGAGGCTTTGATGGCTAGAGGTCTGGGGCTATAAAAGAAGGGAAAAAAAATTAAATTTGAAGGGACTTCCTTTTTTGCTGAGAAAGAGGGACTCTGTGGAATCGTGGGGGAGGAATTTTATAAGAGATTTTTGAAGGGTTTCTTTTCATGAGGGGTTTGAGGGAGTAGAGTGAAGAGGTACTCAGACTTTTGGGGGTATTGGATACTTTCGAAGAAGCTTTGCAAACTAAAGGAGTACCTCTCAAAGGCCGGTTCTTCAAGTATGTTTCTGGTTCCTCATAGAACTCTTGCTTGCATTCGGTTCCTCTTTCTGATCTTCCAAAATGCTTAATGCTTTATTGATTGGGGTGGACGAAAAGGAGCACAAATTTTAATGTTGAAATTGGTTCTTTGTGTGTTATCCATGATCTTCATTCAGTTGATGCCATTGATCCCGTTTGATTTTGTTCATATTAAAAATCTATTTTGAATCATTCCCCCGTTTTATAAATGCGTTGCCTTGTTTTGGCCGGTTCTCCCTCATCCGGGCTTGGAATTGAGTGCCATTTATTTTTTTAGATTCCCTATTATTTGAGGAATCTTCTGTTAAAATTTCAGAATTTTTCTTAACCAGTTGAACTAGTTGGGAACCGGTTCAATAGGTGGCTCTGTGGTAGCCTTGGTTTTGAAGTGCTTTGCATTGTTTCGGCCGGTTCTCCCTCATCCTGGCTCGGAATTGAGTGCCATTTTTTTTAGATTCCTTATTATTCAAGGAATCTTATGGTAAAGTTTCAGTTTTTTTCTTAATCGGATGAACCAATTTGAAACCGGTTCAACAGGTGGCTCTATGGTAGTCTCGGTTTTGAAATGCTTTGCATTGTTTTGGCCAGTTCTCCCTCATCCGGGCTCAGAATTGAGTGCCAGTTTTTTTTAGATTCCTTGTTCTTCAAGGAATCCTCTAGTAAAGTTTCAATTTTTTTCTCAATCAGATGAACCATTTCAACAGGTGGCTCTATGGCAACCTCAGTTTTGAAGCGTTTTGCATTGTTTCGGTTGGTTCTCCCTCATCAAGGCTTGGAATTGGGCGCCATTTTTTTTTAGATTCCTTATTCTTCAAAGAATCTTCTAGTAAAGTTTCAGATTTTTTCTCAATCAGATAAACCGGTTGTGAATCGGTTCAACAGGTAGCTTGGTGGCAGCCCCGTTTTATAAGCGTTTTGCATTGTTTCAGTCGGTTCTCCCTTATCTAGGCTCGGAATTGAGCGTCGTTTGTTTTGTTAGATTCCTTATTCTATGAGGAAGATTTTGGTAAAGTTTTAGATTTTTTTCTCAATAAGTTGTGCTAGATGGGAACCGATTCAACTGGTTTTGCTAGGTAGCTCCAGTTTTAGCATGTTTTGACCCCATTTTTGTTGTGGCTTGGGTCCTTAGGCTCCAAGGCACTTGTAGGCCACCTTTGGGGTTTGAATCCAGATTTGGTTTGAATTAATGCGGGCCCACCTATGAGTTGAGGGTACTATTGGCTAGGAAGTTTGGGGGCTTATTGTGAATGTTTGGCTTGGGCACATTTTGATGTTTGATTAAAAATGTTTGTGTCTATTGATTTGCCCTTATTTGCAACGCTTGGCCAAGGACCCGAGGTACGTACTTGACTTGTTGGGAATTGGATTCATTTGCATGCATGGGGCTTGGATATGTTTTCTCATTGTGTGTTTATATTGTTTGACTAACCTCTTATGTAGCACTTGGCTAGGGACCTCAAGTACGTACCTTTTTAGCTTTGATTTGTGGAGACTAAGTGCACGCTAGATACTAAGCAGGTTTGTGTGATCTATGTCATTTGTTTAGCCTGATTGATCGATTGATCCTTGACCCATATGCTCCCATGTACCCAATTCATTAGTAGAGACCAAGTTCTGGGCCTAGAGGGGTGCTACCTCGCATGAGGTACCTTCCCAATTGGTAACCTGATCCCCAGACCCAGAATCTAGTTTTCGTAGACCGCTTTTTCCATACTAGAGTCATTAAGGGTTTTTGTTCTTACTTGATTTTTTCTTCTATAAAATAAAAATAAAAAGTAAGTGGTGACCCCAAACAAAACCGTTCCTCATCGGGGACGGATTTTCGAAAACCCAAAAACACACTTACTTTCTTATTCTTTTAATAAGTGAGTCGCGTCGGCCCATGGATCGGGTGAGGGTTCACAATATGATGAAGAAACATGTGCCTCCACCTTTCCCCCAAGCTTTGCATGGCAAAAAGGGAACCAATAATGCATCAGAAATTTTTGAAGTGTTGAGGTAAGTGAAGGTCAATATCCCTTTCCTAGACATGATCAAACAAGTGCCGACATATGCAAAATTCTTGAAGGACTTGTGCACTGTAAAGAGAGAGTAGCATGTGAACAAGAAAGCCTACTTGACTGAGCAAGTGAATGCCATGATAGAGTGCAAGTCTCCAGTGAAGTACAATGATTCGGGCTGCCGTACCATCTCAGTGAGTATTGGAGGGACTTGCGTGGAGAAAGCTTTGTTGGACTTTGGAGCAAGTGTGAATTTGCCACCCTACTGATCACTACTCAAAAAGTGTTATTTTTTAGCTTCTAATTAACTCTTTTAAACACTTTTGAGTAGTAGTTATTACCTTTTAGTTCAATTAGCATATTAAGGACCTTTGCAAGCGTTTCTAATCAAATTTATGTAAGTTTTGGTGTTTTTGATAGTATTTTGATCACCAAAGCAATCCAAGATTGAGGAGAGTTCTATGGAATCCATACCAAAGCAATTGGAAGCTCATTAACATGAAGAACCTAAGCTTTGAAGCTTTATAATCCCTTGCTAAAAGCAAATCATGAATGCAAGGAGGGAAAGCAAAGAGAGAAATCTAACATGAAGAATTTAAGAGAACAGAAATTGTTGGACACTTTTAGAGCACTTCCTAGAGTCCATTTCATGCATACTATATGTTGTTTCGAAGCTTGGGAAGTCAGAAATCACACGCTTTAAATGGTGTATGAATCAGATTTGAAATGAAGAAGTTATAGCCATTGGAAGCCAATCACACCAAGCTGAAGGCCAATTTCGCAAGCTGCGAAATCAGCCTTTAGCTGCTAAATCACAAGGTGATCGCTGCGAAACGGAGACCTTTGGCTTGTGAAATTTCGCAGCCTATCTTCCATGCCTGCAAAATCCTCCTGAGTGCTTCCAGATATTTGCAACCGACACTTTTAGATTTTTTCTTCAGATATTTGTTGTTTAAATCCCTATTTTCTCCTTATAATCCATCAATCATAGGATTCCTTAGTTAAAAAGCAAGAACAAAGGGTGAATAATCTCTGATATATATTTTGTAATTTTCTTTACAGAAAAACTCACGGGAGCTTGTTCTCAGAGACAACCTTTTGTATAGTTGTTTGAAGGAAGTAATATACAAAGCTTTGCTCTGCCTTACCTACTCATTTGGATTGTATTTTTCTTACTAGCCAAACAAGCTTTAAGGATGTTTCCTCAGAGAATGAGTGGCTAGGCTTTTTGTCTCTTGGAGCTAAGGTAGCTGGGTAAGGTGCTGAGTGCAAGAATTGGTAGTTTTGTTGTTTCAACTATTAATGAAGAGAAAGTGTGACCCGTTATTGGTTTCTATGTTTTTAGTTAACTTAAAACGCCTTTAAATCACCTGGGCTAGCACTTGGTAAGGCAAGTGATCTTCGTCCATTGAGATGCACTAGTTTACCCCTTGCGAGCCTTTGGGAGGTGACTTGAAGGTAGGATTTTCTAGAATTGCCAACACTTGGTAAGCTTTTGGACTCTAAGAAGACATCCATTAGTTATCTATTGTGAGCTTGAGAATGGAAATCCAAGGTTAATGATCACCTTGAATGGTAAATGCTAGGTGAGAGGCACGAGCCATTGCAAGATGCATCAGTGAGAGGGATTTAGTGTTTGAACCCACTAAGGGGAAACATCTGTACCATACCGGTTAGAGAATTAACCATATGTTAATTCTCTAATACAAGGAAAAGATTCAAGTGACTAGGACTCTGTTTTTTCATGAGGAGCCTGATCCCAGTGATCCTAAAACTCCAAGAAATACTTTTCTTTATAAGTAATTTCCATTTTTTTATTTTTTGGTTAGCTTAAAACCAATCCTTTTTCAACCAAGGTTTATGTTTTCTTTTGAAGCTAACCTTGAAATAAAAAACCATCAATTCAACTTTGAATTATTGTCAGTTGTAAGTTGAAAACCCTTCTTAGTGAACGATCCTAGAGCCACTATGCTATACTAGCTGAGGCTATCCTAGTGCATTGTGTAATAGGTTATAAATTTTGTTGATTACTCCCGTTTGAGGACCAAAATCAAGGTACACCAGCTGGGCTTGCAATCAAATGGCTCCATTGCTGGGGACCGTGCCAACTTCACAGTGATATTATTTGAGAGTATTTGTGATTTTTATCACAAGTTTGGTGATTTTTCTTTCATTTTACTAACTCTTTTAATTGTTTCTTTTATTTGTTCATATTCTAACATATCTTTTACTTTAGTTTTAGTTAATCTTAGTCTTTTGGTAGTCTTGTTTTCTTTCGTTTTCTTTTATTTTTGTTTTTGTTACAATTGATACTAGTTGTGTATGCCAAATTGGATACGAGATAGTGGAGGAAGGCTTGTGAAATCTGAAACACCTCATAACAAGGAATTGGAATTGAACTTGAATATCATGGAAGCTAGACCTGAAGATCAGCATAGTCACCATGGTCACCAGGACAATCCTAATGCTTTCAGATCATTGAGGGACCGCATGCATCCACCTCATATGAGTGCACCATCATGTATAGTGCCCCCCACAGAGCAGCTAGTAATCAGACCACATATTGTTCCACTTCTACCAACTTTCCATGAGATGGAGAGTGAGAATCCCTATGCCCATATCAAGGAATTTGAAGATGTTTGTAATACATTCCAAGAAGGAGGAGCTTCAATTGACTTGACATGGCTTAAGCTATTTCCTTTTACTTTAAAGGATAAGGCCAAGATCTGGCTTAATTCTTTAAGGCCAAGGAGTATCCGTACTTGGACTGATTTTCAAGCTGAATTCCTCAAGAAATTTTTTCCTACTCACAGAACAAATGGCTTGAAAAGGCAAATTTCAAACTTCTCAGCTAAAGAGAATGAGATATTCTATGACTATTGGGAAAGATACATGGAAGCCATCAATGCTTGTCCTCACCATGGTTTTGATACTTGGCTATTGGTGAGTTACTTTTATGATGGGATGTCTTCCTCAATGAAGCAACTCCTCGAGACAATGTGTGGAGGAGATTTCATGAGTAAGAATCCGGAGGAAGCCATGGATTTCTTGAGTTATGTGGCTAAAGTTTCGAGGGGATTGGATGAACCGAACAAAGGAGAAGTAGGGAAGATGAAGTCTCAACCGAATGCCTTTAATGCTAAGGCTGGGATGTATACCTTGAATGAAGATGTTGATATGAAGGCAAAGTTTGCAGCTATGAGAAGAAGATTGGAGGAGCTAGACCTGAAAAAGATACATGAAGTGCAAGCTATTGCTAAAACACCAGTGCAAGTCAAGCCATGTCCTAATTGTCAATCTTATGAACACCTGGTGGAGGAGTGCCCTACAATTCCAGCTGCTAGAGAGATGTTTGGAGAACAAGCAAATGTCATTGGATAATTCAAGCCCAACAACAATACTTCGTATGAAAATACTTACAACTCAAGTTGGAGGAACCATCCAAATTTTTCTTGGAAGCCAAGAGCACCTCAGTATGCACAGCCAGCTTGACCATCTCAACAAGCTTCAAATCTTAAACAAGCAATAGTGAATCTAAGCAAGGTTGTGGGAGATTTTGTTAGAGACCAAAAATCCATCAATGCTCATCTCAGTCAAAGAATTGATAGTGTAGAGAATACATTGAATAAAAGGATGGATGGGATGCAAAATGACTTATCTCAGAAGATAGATAATCTCCAATACTCAATCTCAAGGCTCACTAACCTGAACACAGTGCAAGAGAAGGGTAGATGTCCTTCTCAACCTCACCAAAACCCCAAGGGTATCTATGAAGTGGAAACTCATGAGGGAGACTCTTCACAGGTGAGAAATGTCAAAGCCTTGATCACTCTAAGGAGTGGTAAAAAGGTTGAGCTGCCAACACCCAAGCCACATGTTGAAGAGAAAGAAGAAGAAGAGACAGAGAAAATGGAGGAAATCAAAGGAAAGAAGAAAGACATCAGTGAAGGGAAAGAGGACCATGATTCATTAGTGAATGCAAATCCTGAGAAAGTACTTATCAAGGAAGAAATGATGAAGAAACACACACCTCTGCCTTTTCCTCAAGCTTTACATGGGAAAAAAGGGATTAGAAATGCATCATAAATTCTTAAAGTATTGAGACAAGTGAAAGTCAATATTCCATTGCTGGATATGATTAAACAAGTTCCAACATATGCAAAATTCCTAAAGTACTTGTGTACTATCAAAAGAGGGTTGAATGTGAATAAGAAATCCTTCTTGACTGAGCAAGTAAGTGCTATCATACAATGCAAGTCCTCTTTGAAGTACAAAGATCCGGGATGTCCTACCATTTCAGTCATGATTGGGGGAAAGGTAGTAGAGAAAGCTTTGTTAAACTTGGAAGCAAGTGTGAATTTGCTACCATACTTTATCTACAAGCAATTGGGACTTGGTGAATTGAAGCCAACATCAATCACTCTATCTCTAGTAGATAGATCAGTGAAAATCCCGAGCGGGATAATTGAAGATGTCTTAGTTCAAGTTGATAATTTCTCTATCCAGTAGACTTTTTTGTTCTTGATATGGACCCAATTGTCAAGGAAACTAATTATGTTCCTATCATCCTTAGAAGGTCATTCCTTGCTACATCAAATGCAATTATAAATTGTAGGAATGGACTCATGCAACTCATGTTTGGCAACATGACATTGGAGCTCAATATCTTCTATATGTCCAAAAAGCTAATCACTCCGAAAGAAGAAGAAGGTCTAGAAGAGTTGTGCATTATTGACACTCTAGTGGAGGAGCACTGTAATAAAAAAATGCAAGACAAGTTGAATGAAAGTCTTGGAGATCTTGAAAAAGGGTTGCCTGAATCCTCTTATATGCTTGCTACTCTACAAGGCTGGAGAAGGAGAGAAGATATTCTACCTTTGTTCAATAAAGAGGAGGCACAAGAAGCTACTAAAGAAGAGACCCCAAAGCTCAATCTGAAGCCTCTGCCCACGGAGTTGAAATATACATACCTAGAAGAAAATAAACAATGCCCTGTTGTTATATCTTCATCTCTTACTAGTCCTCAGGAGAAGTGTCTACTTGAAGTTCTCAAGAGGTGTAAGAAAGCAATAGGATGGCAAATATTTGACTTGAAAGGCATTAGTTCTTTGGTTTGTACACATCATATATACATGAAAGAAGAAGCTAAATTGATTCATCAACCTCAAAGAAGATTGAATCCTCATTTGCAAGAGGTGGTGCAAGCTGAGGTGTTGAGGCTACTTCAAGCAGGTATTATCCACCCCATATCTGACAGCCCTTGGGTGACTCCTACTCAAGTGGTACCAAAGAAGTTAAGGATTACTGTGGTTCAAAATGAAAAGGGAGAAGAAATTGCTACACGCCTCACTTCAGGTTGGAGGGTGTGTATTGATTATAGAAAATTGAATGGTGTGACAAGGAAATATCATTTTCCATTGCCATTTATTGATCAAGTGTTGGAGAGAGTCTCTGGCCATCCTTTCTATTGTTTCTTAGACGGTTACTCCGGGTATTTTCAAATTGAAATTGATGTTGAAGATCGGGAGAAGACCACTTTCACATGTCCATTTGGAACATATGCCTACAGAAGAATGCCTTTTGGTTTATGTAATGCACCTGCAACATTCCAACGATGTATCCTAAGTATCTTCAATGATATGGTGGAGCAAATTATGGAGGTTTTCATGGATGACATCACCATTTATGGAAGTACATTTGAAGAGTGCTTAGTCAACTTGGAAGCGGTTCTGAACAGATGCATTGAAAAGGACTTGGTGCTCAACTAGGAGAAATGTCATTTTATGGTACAGCAAGGAATTGTCCTTGGCCATATCATCTCCGAGAAAGGCATTGAAGTTGATAAAGCAAAGGTGGAACTTATGATTCATGCCTAATTGGTGTCTCAACTGATTTGTGTCCAGCTGGTGCTCCTTGATGGCGGAAGTAATCAACAAAATTTATAACCTATTACACCATGAACTAGGGTAGCAAAGAAAAAGCTACTATAGCATAGTGGCTCTAGGATCGTTCACTGGGAAGAGTACTCAAACTGAAAATGATATCAATTCAAAGTGAATTGGTGCTGTTTCATTCAAGGTTTGCTTTAAAAGAAATAAAACACAAACTTTAGTTGAAAAAGGGTTGGACTTAAATTAACAACACAACAAGTGATGGAATTTACTTAAGAAGAAAAACATTCCTTGGAGATTCAGGTTCACAGGGGAGGTTCCTCATGCAATAGCATAGCTCCGGTCAGTTGGTTTAATTCCTCGCATTAGAGAATTAACATAAAGTCAATTCTCTAACAGGTGCTGCACAAAGGCATCCCTCAATTGGATTTCAGCTTTAATTCTCTCACTGATGCAACTTGCAATAGTTCGAGCCTCTCACTTAGCCTTTACCATTCAAGGTGATCTTTAACCTTGGACTTCTTTTCACAAGCTTGTAAGAGATAACTAATGGATGTATCCTTAGAGTCCAAAAGCTTACCAAGTGTTGGCAATTCTAGAGAATCCTACCTTCAAGTCACCTCCCAGAGGCTCGCAAGGGGTAAACTAGTGCATCTCCATGGACGGAGATCACTTGCATTACCAAGTGTTGGCCCAGGTGACTCCAAGGCATTTTAAGTTAACTAAAAACATAGAAACCATTCACGGGACACACCTTCTTTTCATTCATAGCTGAAACCACAAAGCTTCTGATTCTTGCACTTGGAACCTTTCCCGGCAACCTTAACTCCAAGGAACTAAAAGGTTTAGTTACTCATTCTCTGGGGAAAATTCCTCAGAAAGTGCATAACTAAGTAAATGAAAAATACAATCAAATTGATCAGGTAAGGTAGAGCTCAAGCTCTGTATTTTACTTCCTTTGAAACTTTTACAAAAGGTTCATCACCCTCAGAACAGGCTCCTCGGGCTCTATTTATATCAAAATTACATTAATTGCTATTACATGGATATTTAGCCATTTTCCTAACTTAAAAGCTAAGGAATCCTATAATTGGTTGGATACAAGGAGAATTTGGGGATTTAGACAACAAAAATCTGATAAAAAAATATCTCCAAGTGTCGGTTACAAATATCGGGAAGCACTAAGGACCATTTCGTAGGTGAAAATGAGGTCTGCGAAATTTCGCAGATGAACAAGAAGGGCTGCGAAATCACTTCACAGCAAAAGGCTTAATCCGCACCGCTGCGAAGTTGGCTTTCATCTTGTGGTGATTGGCTTCCATCGCGTCGTGAAACTTCAGGGGAAATCCATAGCACTATGCAAAAAGGCTGTGAAATCATTCCGCAACAAAAAGGGTGATTTCGTAACACTTTGCTAAATCCTTCCTTCAGCTTGGAGTGATTGGCTTCCAACGGCTGTAACTATTTCATTTCAACTCCGAATTGCACACCGTTTGAAGCATTGGATTTTTGACTTCCTAAGATTTCAAATGACATATAGCATGCATAATTTGGACTTTGGGAAGTGCTCTAAAAGTAGCTGACACCACTGTCATCAAGAATGCTTCATAGCTGGTTTCTCTTTTCTTCCCCTCCTTGCATTCCGGATTTGCTTATGGAAAAGGACTTCAAAGCTTTGGATCTTCATGCTTCTGCTCTTTCCATTGCTTTTCCAAGGATTCCAAATAACTCTCCTCAATCTCATATTGCTTTGGTGATCAAATATCTAATAAAAACACCAAAACTTACACAATTTGGTTAGAATTGATTGCAAGGGGCCTTAACATGCTAATTGGGTTAAAAGGGACTAACTACTACTCAAAAGTATTTAAAAGGACTAATTACAAGCTATCAAATAGCACATTTTGAGTAGTAATCAACTTATTGTCAAATTGTCATCCCCAACAACTGTAAAAGGAGTAAGGCAATTCCTTGGCCATGCAGGGTTCAACAGGAGGTTTATAAAAGATTTCTCTAAGCTTTCAAAGCCTCTTTGTGAAATTTTGGCTAAGGATGCTAAGTTTATATGGGATGAAAGATGTCAAAGGAGTTTTGATCAACTGAAGCAATTCTTGACAACCGCTCCAATAATGAGGGCTCCTAACTAGCAACTACCCTTTGAAGTAATGTGTGATGCCAGTGACTTTGCTATAGGAGTTGTGCTTGGCCAAAGAGAAGATGGAAAGCCTTATGTGATCTACTATACAAGCAAGACATTGAACGAAGCTCAAAGGAACTACACAACCACAGAGAAAGAATTATTAGTTGTAGTGTTTGCCTTAGACAAGTTTTATGCTCATCATTGTTTTCACTGACCATTCAGCCTTGAAGTATTTATTGACAAAGCAAGATGCAAAAGCAAGGTTGATTAGATGGATTCTCTTACTACAAGAGTTCGATCTCCAAATCAGAGATAAGAAAGGAGTGGAGAATGTGGTAGCTGACCACCTTTTAAGGTTGGCTACAACACACAATTCTCATGTCTTATCTATTAATGATGACTTTCCTGAGGATCACTTATGTTGCTAGAAAAAACTCCTTAGTATACTCATATTACTAACTATCTAGTTATTGGTGAAGTTCCAAGTGAGTGGAAAGCACAAGATAGGAAGCACTTCTTTGCAAAGATTCATGCTTACTATTGGGAAGAGCCTTTCCTTTTTAAGTATTGTGCAGATCAAATAATAAGGAAGTGTGTCCCTGAAGAAGAGCAATAAGGAATCCTCAGCCATTGCCATGAAAGAGCATGTGGAGGCCACTTTGCCTCTCAAAAAACAGCCATGAAGGTGTTGCAATTAGGGTTTAGTTGGCCATCACTTTTCAAAGATGCCCACACCATGTGTAGGAGCTGTGATAGATGCCAAAGGCTCGGGAAGCTAACAAGAAGAAATCAAATGCCCTTGAACCTCATTCTAATAGTTGATCTCTTTGATGTTTGGGGCATTGACTTCATGGGACCTTTCCCAATGTCTTTTGGTAACTCTTATATCTTGGTGGGGGTGGACTATGTTTCTAAATGGGTTGAGGCAATCCCCTGTAAACACAATGATCACAAGGTGGTTCTCAAGTTTCTCAAGGAGAACATCTTCTCAAGATTTGTGGTGCCCAAGGCCATAATCAGTGATGGAGGTACTCATTTTTGCAACAGACCTTTTGAAACCCTATTAGCCAAGTATGGAGTGAAGCATAAGGTAGCTACACCTTATCACCCTCAAACTGCCGGGCAAGTTGAGCTAGCAAACAAGGAAATCAAGAATCTATTAATGAAGGTGGTGAACACGAGCATAAGAGATTGGTCTATTAAGCTCCATGATTCATTATGGGCATATAGAACAGCTCACAAGACTATTCTTGGCATGTCTCCCTATCTCCTAGTCTATGGCAAAGCATGCCATCTCCCTATGGAAGTTGAATATAAGGCTTAGTGGGCAATTAAGAAGGTAAACATGGACTTGATCAGAGCTGGGGCAAAGAGGTGCTTATACCTTAATGAGATGGAGGAATTAAGAAATGATGCTTACATCAATTCCAAAGTTGCAAAACAGAGGATGAAGAGGTGGCATGATCAATTAATCTCCCACAAAGAATTCCGGAAAGGACAAAGAGTCTTACTCTATGACTCAAGGCTCCATATCTTTCCTGGGAAGCTGAAGTCGAGGTGGATAGGCCCTTTCATTATTCACCAATTGCATCTCAATGAAGTGGTTGAATTATTGAATTCCAATAGCACTAACACTTTTAAAGTCAATGGTCATCGTCTCAAACCATTCATTGAGCCATTCAAGCAAGATAAGGAGGAAATCAACCTCCTTGGGCCACAAAAAGCCTAATCAGAAAGGGGTTAGATGGACTTGGTTTCACCAAAGTTCATAATTTTTTTTTAATTAAGAGTTTTATTAATTGTTTTGATTTTAATTTTAGTCTTAATTTGTGTTATTTATATGTAACTTAAACTTTTTGAATGATCTAATTTATGAGGAATTGCAAAGAAAGTGAAGGAAGGTCTCAGGGAAACAAAAGGAGCTCATGAGCAAGAAAAATTCAGAGGTCTGCGAGATTCGCAACCTAAGAGATGCCCCTGCAAAATTGGCCCTCTGCTGCGAAATGATTTCGCAGCTAAAAAGTGCGTGCTGTGAAATCAAGGGTTGGCTGCGAAAATGGCCCTCTGCTGCGAAATGATTTTGTAGCCCCATAGCTACCCCCTGTGAAAATTTTCGCAACTGCGAAACCAACCCTTGGCACACGAGTGCCATTTCGCAGCCTATACCCCCATTTCACAGCTGTGAAATCCTCTACAAAATCCACAAAGCCTTAAAAATCTCATTTTTGCAGCTGGTTTTGTAGCTGCGAAACCACCACTTGGCACACGAGTGCCATTTCACAGCCCCATCCCCTCATTTCGCAGTTGCGAAATGGGCTGCAAAAACAGCCCCCCGTTGTGAAATTGAGTCCCCGTTGCGAAAACGCTTGTCCGCTGCGAAAAGTCCAACAGTCACTTGGCCTCTATTTTAAATGTTATAAATTCCAAATTTCATTTGAACTTCCCTTTGGTGTGAAATAGGACCCAAGCCAGAACACCCTTCTAGAGGACCCCCATTTGAGCTCAAGCCGAACGCGCACCTCTGGCTACCTTCTCTGAATCAGCCATGGAAAAAACCTGAGGAGCTAAGTCCTCGTCTCCTTCAAGCCACCTCAGAGCTCCAAGACAGGCCCCTAAGCTTCCACAGCCACTAGCCGTCCCACTTTCAGTTGAGGACGCACCCTTGAGTTCTCCTTCGAGGCGATATGAGACGAGGAGACCACACACCACACCCGGGGCAAGCTCCTCTCATGCCAAAAAGTCAGGTAGTCATCCCCCTAAGAAGAAAGCAAGGGTATCAGCACCATTTGAGCCATCAGAGCCTCAGCCGCCTCAGCCACCTGCCACAGAGTCTCAGATTCCATTAAGGATGACTCCTGATGTAGTTATCAGGCGTCCCATGGTCACTCAGCCACCCATTGAGGGTAACTTGGATTGCGGGCTAAGCCATTCCACTCAGAGCTTTGTTTTGACACAAATACCTTCAGGCTTCGGCCAGAGCGCAGAGATTCCTTCCATCGCTGTAGAGGTACCATATGGAGCATCTGGTGACTCCTAAGGATTTCTTCTATCCCCGTGTAGCATTGGACTTTTATCAATCTATGACTACACATCACGTCTGGGATCCTACTGTCATCCATTTCACTATAGATGGACGCCATGGTATCCTGGGAGCCAAACATATAGAAGAGGCCTTGCGCATTCCCTACGAGCCAGCACGTCCAGAGGATTATCGAGTCTGAGCTCATTCTTCCCAGAGTGACATGGTTCATATCTTGTCTAGAGGGGCATCCACACGTTAGTATCTATTGAGGAAGGAGCTCCCTCCCAGCATGTTCTTTATAGATGCACTCCTGCGCCATAACATCTATCCACTTCAGCATATGGTGCAGAGGAAAGGAGCTTTGCTTGAGGCATTGTTCAGGATATCAGAGGGATTCTTCTTTGGCCCTCGTCATCTCATTATGGCCGCTCTTTTGTACTTTGAAGAGAAGGTCTATAGGAAGAAGATGCTCATAGTGGATGCTATTCCACTTTTATTCTCGAGGTTGCTATATCAGATCTTAGAGCACTTGGGATATCCTTCTGAGCCTCAGCTTGAGCGCAGACGCATTTGCCAAGAGATATTCACTCTCAACAAATGGACGAGTATAACAGCTTATGATGCAGAGCCAGGAGCCCCAACTGGACCAGTGCATCCAGAGATTCCACATCCAGAGCATCTAGAGGAGCCACAGTCGGTTGAGATACCAGCTGACATGAGAGCACCTGCCCCTACCGTGCCCTCTACAGGGCCTATGCCTGAGGTTGCATCCTCTGCTCCTCCTGCCACACCACGGACACCGCCTATTATACCATCTACATCAGAGCCCCCTTGATGCGACTCATGGTAGCTTAGCTTTAAAGGCGTATCAACAAAATTTATACCTTAAATACTATTACTAAAGTAGCCAAGCTACTATAGCATAGTGGTTCTAGGATCGTTCACTGGGAAGGGTTTTCGCAAACACGAGTGATATTCAAATTAGGAAAATAGGTGATTTTCTTATGGATGTTAGCTTTAAAAGAAGATGAAAATATTTTAGAGAGATTTAAACTAACTTAAGCTAACATTAAAGACTAAAATAAAAGGGTGTAAAAACAAGTTTCTCAAAGATAGGATAGCTATGCTTTGGCTCTTATGCAAATTGGAAATCTCAGGATAGGCTCCTCGCGTTGGGGTTGCAACTATGGTGATGCTTGCTTCCCGAACCGGTATGGATTTAGCAAATCAAGTTTTAATCCTTTAAAATGACAAAACAGATGGTAGTGAATTTCATCAATGGTTATTCACCTTAGACTTCCTTTGAATGGCTCGTAAGAGATAACTAATGGTCTAAAGCCAAAAGCTTACCAAATATTGGCAACTCAAAGTCATTCTAGGTGATAAACTCACCTTTCAATGGCCATTGAAATTGGTTCTAATGGATTAATGCAAAACTTGGAATTGAAAACCTCACCTTCCAATAGCTCGTAGGAGATAACTAATGGATAGAAATCCAAAAGCTTATCAAGTATTGGCCGTTGGAAGTTGTCCAAAGGAAATAAAAACCCAACTTTACATTAATGAACCATTAATGAAAAACGACTACCTTACCTTCCGGGTGCGAGAAATTTCCATGGGATTGCATCCAAGCCATCACATAACATCCATGCTTTGAGAAACTTAAAGGTTTTAGCCAACCATCCTCTGAGGAAAAGTCCTCAGAGGCTGTTTGGCTACTAAGAAAATGAGAAAGAAAAGAGAAAAGAAGGAAGACAGAGCTTTATATAATTCTAATTTAATCTACAAAGGATCGATCACCCCATCCGTCCATTTTTCAATCTCCCTTTTTGGAGGTGTTGTGCACCTCTATATATAGCAAAATTACAAGATAAAGCCTTATGATGGCTGAATACAAGGTTACAAAAGGAATTTACATGAGAAAATATCAAGCTAAAAATATCTCAAAAGTCGGTGGTGCGTGCGTGGAGAAACAGAGGAGATTTGGCATTTTCGCAATGTGAATTTCTCCTTGCGAAATTTCGCAAGGAGAAATTCACATTGCGAAATTTTCACAAGATTTGATGCAGTTGTCTTCCGAAGGCCATATCTTCCTCATTTCAGCTCCAAATTGTACACGGTTTGAAGCGTTGGATTCTTGACTTCCTGAGCTTTGAAATGGTATATAGCATGTAGAAAATGGACTTCGGGAAGTGCTCCAAAAGTTCGAAAGAAGACTGCAGCTGCTGTCCTCTGTTTTCCTCTTCACTTTGCTTGTTTTTCCTCTTTGCATTCTCTTTGCTTGTGCTCGTGTTTCCACTTGAAATTCAAGCCTGTAAACTTCCAAAATCCTTGCTTTAACTTGTCCAATTAGCTCCTCCATCATTTGGCATGCTTGAATTGATTCATAAGCTGATAAAAACATGTAAACTTGCCACAAAATGGTTAAAACCAATTACTAAGGACCTTAATGAATTAATTGGGTTAAATGAATATGATTACTACACAAAGGTGCTTAAAACCATTATAATTAGGTCTACAAAATAGCACTTTTTGGTAGTAATCACCCCTCCTCCATCTGAGTCTAGAATGGCCATATCCATTTCCAAGTTCAGAGGCCTATGTCACACCTTGCAAACACTGACCACTCACTACAAGAAAAAAGGTCTTCATTGACAGTTTTTCATCATCAAGATAAGGTATATCCATTAAGGTAGATCAGTATTCACAAATGTTATCTATGCCAGTGTCAAGAAATGATAAAAGCAACCTTAACATGTGCATGAAATAAGGTAGGCCTTATTTCTATCAATGTAGGAATCTGATTAATATGACATATGTTAATGTTTCTTCCACGTCAGTCAAGGTTAGGTTAAACATATGTGAAGGTTGACTCATTGTTTTGTCAATATTATATTCAATATATGTTAAGCTTAAGTATGATATATGTCAATGCTATTGTATATGCTTTTAAATTTAATTTACACATATGTCAAGGATTTTTATTTTTATTATTTTTTTTAAAGTTGAAATTTTAATATGTTAAGTTTCCTTTATTCTTATGTCAAGGACTAATGTCTTTTATGTCAAGATTTCTTTATTCATATAAAAGGAATTGTTTTATTTCATATCAAGATTGCATATGGAACATGTCAACAACCTACCTGTTGCCCAAATGATCTACATAAAAATTGAACCTGTTGTGTGTGTATATATATATGGATAAACTACATGAATGTATAAAATATATTTTTTTAAAAAAATATGAATATGTAGGCAAATATATTGACAAAAAACAAAAAAAAAAACTTAATATCCTTGCATAATCTTGTATTATCATCACATACATCCAAAAAAAGGCAAATATGTACCCAAAAATCCAATAGTTATATAGGATAAATATAATGTATGCATGATCTTGTGCCTTCAAAAGTGTTGTAATTGTTGCAAATGCCACCTAACCTTCTGCAAGTAAGAAAAAAACATCAGTATATGTTTATATTTGAAAGATTAATAAAATGATATAAATATGTATCCAAATGTATTCCCAAACAACCTAACAACTATATATAATCTTGTTATCTTGTCAAATATATATGAAAAAAAGATAAATATTTACCCAAAAATAACCAAATATCAAGTAGCTATACATGATAACAAAAATTTATGCATGATCTTCTCCTCTAAAAACTGCAGCTACTGCAAATGTCACCTAATCACAAACAAGAAAGAAAAAGGTAACGTTATTTTATGTTTATGTTTGAAAATTCATTAAAAATATATAAATATGTATCCTAAATATATTGAAATGTATCCATAAACAACCTAACAAGTATACATGATCTTATACTATTATCATACATACATATATATATATATATGAGATATTTACTAAAAAAGAACCAAAAATTAAATAATTATGCATGATAACAAGAACTTATCATGATCATGTACTCTAAAAATTGCAAGTGCTACAAATTTCACCCAACCTCTTGCAAGTAAAAAAAAAAAAAAAAACAACAACATTACTTTATGTTTCAAATTTTTTAAAAAAGATATAAGCATGTACCCAAATATATCCAAATGTATTCACAAACAACCAAGCAACTATACATGATCTTATACTCTTATCAAATATATATATATATATATATATATACCAAAAAATCTAATGGCTATACATGATGACAAAAACTTAAGCATGATCTTGTACTCTAAAAATTGTAAATGTTGCAAATATCACCCAACCTCTTGCAAATAAGAAAAAAACAACATTAGTTTATGTTATATTTAAAAGTACTAATTAAAAAGATATAAACATGTACCAAAATACATTTAAAAAAAAAATCTAGCAATGAACTTTTAGGGAAAAAATATAGATAAGATATGTACCTAAAAATATCCAATAAAAGAAAAAACTAATTGCAACTTTACATACATGATAGCAAGAACCTATGCTAATGTTGTATTCTCAAAATTCCAACTACTACAAATGTTATTCAACTTCTTGCAAGTACATAAAAAAACTACATTACTTTAAGTCTATATTTAAAATTTTACTAAAATGATATTAACACGTACGAAAATTTATGCAAAAAGAATCCAACAAACATACATAATAAAAAAAAACATTAATTGGTACTTTCATCAAATGTATCTTTTAAAAGATATAGGTATGTACCCAAAAGTATCCTAAACTTCAACTTCTATGCATGACAATAAGATCTTACGCATGATCTTGAAATCTCAAAATTGCAACAACTGTAACTGTCATCACCCTATACCTTGCAAAGAGAAAAGATGCAACATTAATTAAAATTTATGTTTGAGATTTTATTTAAAAATTATAAAATTCACAAAACCATTATACTTGGTTTAAGATAAGAGTGCTAAAAAATGAGACCCATTCAAATCTCACTTCATCTAACTCAGCTCGTGAATAGGTTTTTTTCCCTTCAAACTAAAATATATGAGAAGAAAAAATATGTTAACGTGAAACATTAAATATATGTATAAGTTCTCATGTACTTATGAAAATACATAGGTAAATAAACCTGAGATGTTAGGAGAGTTCTATTTGCAATTATGTCTCGCATGTATCGCATGAAAAAATATCCGCATGACACCATCCAACTGTTTGGGTCCCTATGAGCAAAATTATATCAACAAAATTTCACGATCAAATATGACATCATATAAATTTGGTCAATTTTTTCATCCTTCACATTTAAAATTTTAAAAAACAATGAATGACATAATGTTAGTTTCAAGTAAAATTTGCACCTAAATTAAGTCAATACATGTCTAGCATAATACCCTAAGCTCCCATTTTTCCAACTTGGACGGTTAAATTGGGTAAAATATAAGAATGTCAAATAACATGTATATGTGAAATATGGACAAAAAAAGAGATTAACTTTAAAAAAAGAGAATAATGATTAACTTTAAAAAAAAGAATAGTTAACTTTTGTATGTGTGAAAATATCCCTTAGAAAATATCATGACTTTTAACACTTCATTAAGGTATATTTTCAAAACTAGAAAACTCAACTTTTTCATTCTTTCTTTTCTTTTAAAAGCGAGTCGCGCCGGTCCAGAGATTCTGGGTTCGATCCCCAGCAGAGTCGCCAATTTGTGGACCCTCACCTGATCCACCGGACTGGCGCGACTCGCTTTTAAAAGAAAAGAAAGAATGAAAAAGTTGAGTTTTCTAGTTTTGAAAAACCCGCCTCCCGGTGAGGAACGGTGTTGTATGGAGTCACCACTTACTTTTTATTTTTATTTTTAAAATGGGAAAAATTAAGTAAGAACAAAAACCCCTAATGACCCTAGTACGGAAAAAGCGGTCTACAAAAACTGGATTCTAGGTCCGGGGATCAAGTTACCCATTGGAAAGGTACCTCATGCGAGGTAGCACCCCTCTAGGCCTGGAACTCGGTCTCTACTAATGAATTGGGTATGTGGGAGCATATGGGTCAAAGATGAAACCCTAGGCTAAATAGATGTCATGAATCACATAATCCTAATTGGTATTTGGCATGCATATGAATTCAACCAACCAAAACAATGGGTGCGTACCTGTGGTCCCCATCCATGCGCTACATAAAAGGTCAGTCAAACACAGATAAACACATAACAAACATTCAGGATTAAGCACCATGCATGCATATGATTCAACAATCAAAACCAACGATGCATACCTGTGGTCCCTAGCCATGTGCTACAGTAGAGGGTGAGTCAGCCACGTAACATGTATTCAAAATCAAGCATCAAAGCTTGTGCCAAAAAGGAAGATAGCTGGTTGAAATGAGGTAAGGGACTCCCCAAATGTCATACAAATCGAACTAAACTCATCTAGACCATACCACCCATAACTTCAAAATTTCCCATTGAAATCAAACACTGACTTAAACCTTCAAGATGGCTCACAAGTGCCCTATAGCAAATGGGTTTGAGCCCCAATAGCTAAGGGCTCAAAAAATGCCAAAATCGAGGGCTACCTAAAGTCCTCCAGCAGAACAGGTTGAACCAGTTCTCAACTGGTACAACCTATTGAGAAGAATTCCCAAATTTTTCTAGAAAACTCCTAAATGAGTGAGGATTCAAACAAAAGAAATGGTTCTCAATTCCGAGCCCGAATGAGTGAGGACCAGACAAAGAAAGGTCAGGTGTTCTTCATGGCTGACAGAGGCAGCCAGCTATGGCGTTGAACCAGTTGAATCGGTTCCCAACCAGTTCAGACGGTTGATAAAAAATCCTAAATTTGCCCAAGAAGTTTCTAACTGAATAAGGAAATAAACAAAAGAAACGGTTCTCAATTCCGAGCCCGGATGAGTGAGAACCGGACAAAGCAAGGTCAGGGCACCTTCTGAGTTAATAGATTGGGGAAAAGCGTTAGCACTGTGGTTATTTTGAAGAGGAGAGCTACAACATCTCAATTTTTGGAGGTCATCATCGGCATACACGGATCATATCTGGTGGAGATTCTGAGGATTATTGATTGAGATCGACCTGGGTTCCCGAGCTTGGATTCGGATTGGAGATAGACTGGTTAGAGGATTAGATCCACACAGCCAGTTAGAGCAGATACCAGATCATAGAGATATGGACCCTCAGTACGCTACTGTTGACCAGTTGGCTGAGATTACCGATACCATGGCGTCACTCAAGGATGTTATCTTAGGATTGGGTCAGAGGATTGATGGGCACCAGGCCCAGCCATTACCGATTCCGAGAAGCACCCCGCATGACCCTACCACACCACTACCACCACCACCTGGGCCATTTGGACCTACTATACAGCAGGACTACATAGTTCCACCACCACCACCAGTTCAGTCAGCTTCCCAGGCTGAAGCATTTGTGTTGCACGGCCGAACTAAGACTACGCCGCATTTTGTTGTGGCACCTGCATAGATTGTTGATGACACCCAGGCTTGTATTGACAGGATTGAGCAGAGGATGAGATCACTACATGTTTCTGATGGGATTATGAGTTGGGATGGATATGATGATCTGCCAGTAGCAGCTTTGCCTGTTGAGTTCTGCATGCCGGACATTGAGAGATACACGAGGATAGGGTGCCCCCGTATTCACTTGTAGTTGTATAGCACTGTTATGCGTGGGCATAGACTAGATGAGGCACAAATGATTATGTTATTCCCTCTGTCACTAAGTGGTGCTGCTCAACATTGGTTTGCCTCATTGGACCCTTCGAGATGTAGGACATGGGCTGATTTGGGACAAGAGTTTATCAGACAGTATTCTTTCAATACTGTAGTGGATGTATCCCGAAGGGAGCTAGAGGCCCTCAGACAGGGGCCGGATGAGTCAGTCACTTCATTCATTTCCCGTTGGAGGGAGAAGATAGCACAGATTATTGATAGACCTTCAGAGCGCGATCAGATCACTATGATTATGCGTAGCCTTTAGCCCTGCTTGCTGGGCATCTCATGGGCTTCCCTCATACAGACTTTGGCTCGTTAGTGCAAGCCCTCTATGGCATTGAGGAGGGTATATCTAGAGGTTTATGGGTAGATTCTTCCCATTCGGACTCAAAGGGGAAGAAGCCGGGATCAGGACCCAGGCCCTCAAATGTTAGTACTATTGGCATGATAGGACACAGGTCCGCACATCGTCCTCCGTTTCAAAGTTAGTTTTTAGGCACTCCTTATCAAATGATACAGCATGATCGGTACAGACCAGTTGCTCCCATTAGGCCGACAGGGACTACTTATCTGCACCCACCACCACAGCCGGTATATGCTACATAGGCACCCCAGAGGCTGCCTATGCAGTTCCATCATCAGTATAGAGCACCACCTCCACCGAAGTCGGTTAGATAGTTCACACAGCTTGGGATGCCACTGAGCCGAGCTTTTTAGAGATTGGTTGAGGGAGGACTAATTGCCCCACTACCCCCTAGACCACCATTACAGCCTACTTCCCCAGGATTCAAGACAGATCTTCACTGTGCCTACCATCAGAGAGTAGGCCATGATACAGACAGCTGTTCATCACCGAGACATGCCATTCAAGATTTAATTGATCAGGGCTTAGTTGATTTAGGGCGCCCGGGTGTAGCCACAGACCCACTACCTACTCATGACACTAGAGCACTACCTCCACCCCCGGAAGGGGTACATTTGATTGAGTTTGCAGGGGATGAGATATTTATGATGGGTTGGGATGGAGAGGCTCCTCATGCGATCAGTCTATATGAGGAGTCAGATTTTGTTGGATATATACCCAGACAGCAGATCCCCAGGCCATTCAGTTTGACCTCGGACAAGATTTATGGGCCGTCTCCAGTATCACCAGTATACTTACAGCATGTGCCACCTATGACACCCTTCATTCTATTCCCAGAGGAATATAGGCCCCCTTCCAAAGATGTTCAGATAGTTACACGGAGTGGAAGGGTAGCACAACCTCCACCTGTTGACAGGTCATTTGCTGGTATAGCTGTCAAAGAGGAGGTTCAGAGGGAAGATGATGAGATATTATGCCAGCTGCGCACTACTCAAGCTCGCATATCTATTTGGAGCCTTTTGGCCTCATTTAGTACACACAGAGATGCATTGGTCAAAGCCCTTGGCCAGATTGGGGTTGACACTGCTACTACCCCAGAGGGGCTTATTCACATGTTGATAGCTGATAGAGCTACATGTGTAGTGTTTTCTGATGATGACTTGCCACCTGAGGGATCAAATCATGTTCGACCCTTATTCATTGATGTTGTTTGTTCAGGCCGTCGGGTGCCATCTGTTCTGCTGGACAATGGTTCTGCCCTGAATGTCTGTCCATTGGTTACTGCTATTGCACTTGGGTTTTCGCCAGTCGATTTTAGGGCTTCTACACAGACTGTTAGAGCTTATAATGGGACAGAGAGGACAGTTATGGGTACACTTAGTACACATGTCATGATTGGGCCAGTTAGTTACTCCATAGTATTTCAGGTTTTAAGGATTCAGTCATCCTTTAACCTGCTCCTTGGTCACCCATGGATTCATGAGGCTGGTGCTATACCATCTTCCCTTCATCAGAAGGTGAAGTTCATACACGAGGGGCACATTATCACGATACAGTCTGATAGAGATATTATCACTTTTTCTGAGCCAGTGTTACATATCAGTCATAGTGAGAATGACTTACATTTGACCGAGTTTACGTTCGATGAGGTTCAAGTTGTCAGCTTAGAGGATGGCAGCAAAGATATGGTACCTATGTCATTCGACCAGCACAATAGCACTTTGGTGCTCAGCATGATGAGAGGCATGTCTTATTTGCTTGGCATGGGATTGGGTCACCACCAGCAGGGGCCCCACGAGTTTACTTTTGCAGTTGATCATGACACACCCTATGGATTGGGTTACATCCCCATAGAGGCTGATACATGTTATATGGCACGGCTGCGCAGGGATAGAGTGAGGGCTCTCATGTTTGGCATTCCATTTGATTATCCCCTCCGCCCATACACCTTCCAGTTGGCTGACTACTTCGTCAGGGATTCAAAGCATACACCTCCCACAGAGGGGACTGTTCGCATTCCAGAGACAGTTGAGATTCAGGACATCCAGCAAGCCCTGGGTCAGATGCATTTGGACAACGGGACTACTGAGACGCCTGGTGCCATGATAGTTGCACCCCCATCACCAGACCGAGTTAGTGTGTTCTCTATGCATTTCCCCAAGGAGGTCCCTGACTATGACCTACCTATGGATTTGGGATATGGCACTGACGAGATGGACATGATCAGCATAAGCTGTATCTTTGATGCAGCCCCACGCGGGCCCCATACTGCTTTCGATATGTTCGGAGTTTCTGTACTCGAGACTGATGAGGATGACTCTATTCCTGATGCCTACACTGATGATATGGATTTTATAGGCATTAGTCGTATCCTTGATGTAGCCCTACGCGGCCCCCATTCTGCTTTTGACATATTTGGAGTTTTCGTACTTGATGATGAGTCAGTCCTTGATGTCGTTACTTCTGATTTTACTTCTGTTGAGGGAGCGTCCGACTCTGTGGACCCGCCTCTTTCTTCTGACACTATGTCCGGGTTTGTCACCCGCTTTGATGATATTTCTGATGATAATAATGATATGAGTATTTTCGAGTACTTGACTGTGTCACAACATTTTCCTTTAATTGCACCACCAGCACCCATGACACATATATATGATGTTGACGATGTGGGGGATACGGATGACCCACTAGGTGGTTGGTCAGAGTGTGATTCTGACACAGAGGACGAGAAAGTCACACCCATTTCTGGTAGCACAGAGTTGATAGATTTTGGGGCACCAGATCAGCCCAGGGAGATTAGGATTGGCTCTTCTCTATCTCCTGAGGAGAGGAGTAGGTTGATTGACCTGCTCAGGTCATACTTGGATGTATTTGCATGGTCATATGAGGACATGTCGGGCCTTGACCCCTCCATAGTGCAACATCACCTGCCCATTTTACCACGTGCTAGGCCCGTTAAGCAGAAAATTAGGAGACTACACCCTTGATGGAGTTTGCAGGTTAAGGAAGAAATTCGGAAGCAACTCAGTGTTGGCTTCTTGTCAGTGGTTGAGTATACTGAATGGCTGGCTAATGTCGTCCCTGTTCCCAAAAAGGACGGCAAGGTTAGGGTTTGTGTTGACTTTCGAGATCTGAATAAGGCCAGCCCTAAGGATGATTTTCCCCTCCCACACATTGATATGCTGGTTAATAGCACTATAGGGCATCCGATGTTGTCCTTCATGGATGGCTTTTCTGGGTATAATCAGATTCTAATGGCTCTAGAGGATATGGAAAAGACTTCTTTCATTACTGAGTGGGGTACTTACTGCTACCGGGTTATGCCATTTGGGTTGAAGAATGTAGGAGCCACTTATTAGAGAGCTGCTACTACTCTGTTCCATGATATGATGCACACAGATGTCGAGGTATATGTGGATGACATGATAATGAAGTCTCGAGACAGGACAGATCACTTAGCAGCCTTACAAAGGTTCTTTGAGAGGATCAGACAGTTCAGGCTGAGATTGAATCCCAAGAAATGCACCTTTGGGGTGGCTTCTGGAAAATTGTTGGGACACATTGTTAGTGAGCGAGGTATAGAGATTGATCCAGAGAAAGTCAGAGCCATACTTGACATGCCTGTCCCGAGGATTGAGAAAGAGATCAGGGGATTCCTAGGCAGATTGCAATACATTAGTCGTTTCATTGCTAGACTGGCAGACATTTGTGAGCCTATCTTCCGCCTTCTGAGGAAGAATCAGCCTACAGTTTGGAGTAATGATTGTCAGCGCGCTTTTGAGAGGATTAAGGAGTGTCTCCTTTCTCCTTCGGTTTTAGTACCTCCCACACCGGGGTGTCCTTTGCTTCTGTACTTATTAGTTTCAGACATGGCCTTAGGATGCATGTTACCTCAGCTTGATGATTTGGGGAAGGAGCGTGCCATCTATTATTTGAGTAAGAGGATGCTTGAGTATGAGTGCATGTACATTATGATTGAGCACCTTTGCTTGGCATTGGTTTGGGCCACTAGGAGACTTAGACATTACATGATAGAGTATTCCGTGCTCTTGGTCTCACGATTGGACCCGTTGAGGTATCTATTTGATAGGCTTGTTCTGACCGGTAGGCTCATGAGATGGTTGGTATTGTTGACAGAGTTTGATATTCATTGTGTCACATAGAAGTCAGTAAAAGGAAGCATTAGTGCAGATCATCTAGCTTCTTTGCCGATATCCGATGACAGATCGGTTGATGATGATTTCCCTGATGAGTAGATCGTTTCAATGACTAGTATTACAGGATGGCGGTTGTACTTTGATGGCGCCGCCAATCAGTCAGGGTTTAGCATTGGTATCTTGTTAATATCACCACAGGGTGATCATATCCCCAGATCAGTCCGGTTAGCATTTCTCAATCATCACCGGTTGATGAATAATATTGTGGAGTATGAGGCTTGCATTACAGGTTTGGAGACTGCACTTGATCTTGGCATTAGACAATTGGAGATCCACGGGGATTCCAATTTGGTTATACAGCAAACTCAGGGTATCTGGAGGACTTAGGATGAGAAGCTAAAACCCTACCATGCTTACTTGGACCTGTTGATTGATGGATTTGATGTGTTAAGGTATATACATCTGCCCAGGGTGGAGAATCAGTTTGCCGATGCATTAGCCACCTTGGCTTCTATGATTGTGGTCCCTGCAGGGGTGACTGTTAGGCCATTGCTGATTGAAACAAGGTCTGCACCAGCTTACTATTGTCTGATTAGAGAGAAGAGGATCAGATTGAGTTGCCATGGTATCACGATATTTATCAGTTTCTGTCATGCAGCACTTACCCAGAGTCAACCTCGGCCAAGGATAGGAGAGCATTGAGATAGTTGGCCACCAGATTTGTTATTTACGGGGATGCACTGTATAGGAGATCACCTGATGGCCTGTTATTATTATGTATAGACCGTACATCTGTAGATCGAGTGATGAGAGAGGTTCATGCAGGGGTCTGTGGCCCACACATAGGAGGTCATATGCTGGCGCGTAAGATCATGAGGGCTGGCTGCTTTTGGTTGACCATGGAGACAGATTATTGCCAGTTTGTACAGAGATGTCAGGAGTGCCATATGCATGGAGACTTGATACACGTGCCACCTTCTGAGTTGCATGCACTCACATCCCCCTTGGCCATTTTCAGTATGGGGTGTTGATATTATGGGGAAGATCTCGCCCAAGTCTTCCAGTGGTCATGAGTACATCTTAGTAGCCATTGACTATTTCACCAAATGGGTGGAAGCCACTTCCTATGCTAGATTGACAGTGGCCAGGGTGGCCAAATTCATCAGATCGCACATTATCTGCCGATACGGGGTCCCTCACGAGTTGATTTCTGATAGAGGGGTGCATTTCAGGGGCGAGGTGGACACGTTGATTCAGGAGTATGGCATTCAGCATCATAGATCGTCTGCATACAGGCCGTAAACTAATGGGGTAGTTGAGGCCGCAAATAAGAATATCAAGAGGATTTTGAGAAAGATGGTCGAGACTTCTTGGGATTGGTCAGAAAAGCTCCCTTTCGCATTGTGGGCTTATCGTACATCTTTTCGTACCTCTACTGAAGCTACCCCATATTCTTTGGTGTATGGTATGGAGGCAGTGTTACCTGTTGAGATTGAGAAGAGATTGAGGGCAGCAAATCATGCTCAGGCCTATCAGAGAAAGATGACTTGTGCATTCAGAAAGAGGATTAGGCCTAGGAAATTCCAAAGAGGTGACCTAGTCTTGAAAGTCCTTAGGGGATTGATCAGCGACCCTAGAGGTAAGTTTAGACCAAGTTGAAGCGGGCCTTATGTCATCCGAGATCTGACTCGAGAGGGAGCTACCTCGTTGACGGACCTAGACGAAAATCAGTTCATAGAGCTAGTCAATGTGGATCAGCTGAAGAAGTTTTATGCGTGAGATCATGGTTAGAGGATGGGTGGCCGTCACTTCGAGTAGCCATATTCCCTATTGCACACCCACACATCGATATATCCTATTGCTAGCCCTTTGAGCCTCACGCGGTTTATTATGGCCCTTTCTTTCATTCAACCTTGCATACCTTTTTTGACCTAGGTTGGGGGCCTGCCCCTGTGCGCTTTGTATTTATTGATTAGATCTGTGAGCATTGGGAGCATTGTGTTTTTCTTCATTTGTTCTTTTTTTTTGCATCATTGCTTGTTTTTTTTCTTCTCTGTTTTGCATCTTCACACCGTATTCATTTCGCTTCTGTTTTCCTTTGTGTTATGGTGACGCACCCTCGTCTCAAGGCTACAAGTCAGGCTTGTCACATCTTTCGTTCCACCCTTAGGTTTTTATCCAGGAGTTTTAGTTTAAGGAGACCATTTGGGTTTAAGATTTGAGGTTCTTTTGGTTGGACTATGCTAGTGGGGTATTCGGCCTACTTTGAAAAAGAAAAAAAGAATGAAAAAAAAAAAGAATGAAAAAAATTGAAAAAGGAAAAAATAAAATAAAAAAAAGAAAAAAGAAAAAATTGTGCTTGTTTGGTATTCGTTGATATACTTGGGATCATCAAAGGAGGTTTTGGGTCTGAGGGATTTCTTTTTCCTTTGAGTCGGGTGAGAGCATTGAACGATCCTTCTCACCATGGATCTGGGTGACACATTAGGAGTGAGGTTTAGGTTTCCTTTGCACTAGGTTTCCTGGATCATTATCTACATCACCGTTCCCATCATATAGTGACTTGCTTTGATTTGCCGTTCTTAAGATGAGTTGTTCATCATTGTCACACATTGCTACACTTGTTTCCCAGATTGTTTCTCCATTTCTTATAACTCCATTCATTGTTTGTCTCATTCCTCTTCATCTTCAGCTACCCTCGCCGATCGTCGTCTCGCTTCATGAACGATGAGTTCTTTGGTGCATGTCACCTATTGTTTGATTTTTTTTATTTATTTAGATACATGGTTGAGTCACCTCACTCACATGGTTCTGCGATATTTGACATTACGCACACAGGGGTTTGGCACTATCTATTTGAAGATTTAGGCCTTTGTTTCCCATCGTTTCATTCACATTTTACCCCTGGCCTACATTACGGTCCGAGTCGTAAGACCACCCTGAGGCCATGAGGTCTCGTGTTTGCTTTGATGCGGTTCATTCAGACAGGCTTCGTCTACTGATTGAGTATGGGATGTTGACAGGTCTCCATTACTTCAGGGGATATCGAGGGTCACATATTGTATTTCCATTTAGTTTACTTGCCTCAAGCCCGTGATCAGAGACAGATGATACAGACAATTGGGACCATTGAGGGCACCTTTACTCGATGTTTTGACATGTTCATACTGGGGCATGCCCCCATCCTTGCATGCTGGCTGTGGTTTTTGTACATGTATGTAGGCATCCCGTTTCACCTAGCGATGTTATGGGCATCAGAGTTTGAGTAAGCCCCACATTCAGCTCAATTTCTTCATACAACAGAGTGCTTCTAGGATCTGACTTGAGATCAGATTCACAGTATTCATCGACCCAGTAGGGGTGCATACCCCATTCATTTTGTTGTTCGTTAAGTTCAAACGAGTGGGTCTTCAGTGATGTGTTTCAGAGTTTTCATTGAGATATTTGAGTTTCAGATGTACACATTGGGGCATACCCCCTATCAGTTTTTGTGGATATTGAATGTTATGGGTTAGAGTTGAGGGTTTTTTTCTTCAAGGAGGGATGTTTGTGATATTTTCAGCTCTCTGACTTTAACCATATGTGTGGTTATGAGATTCTGACATGATATTGATACCTTAGACTGGGGCATAACTCCTTCTTGTCACCCTTGGTCACATTTGTGAGTTGCCCTGCAGGGGCATACCCCTTGCTTTCCATCTGTTAATGGTGATTGTTTTTTCTCTTGTCATTTGTCGTCATTTTCTGGGGTTACACTGGGGCATACCCCTTTCTTTTGTCATGATGGAGGTGTTTGATTTCTAGCCTCTTCGAGTCATTTGTTGGCAATCCCGAGAGTCATATTGGGGCATACCCCTTTGTCATCAAGGTTAGTACATCGGCGGTTGCATCTTGAGTCTCCCCATTATGCTCTAAGTTTTATTTTAAGGCATCTCCTGTCTGTTTAGGCGTCTAGAGCCTTAGTCTTTGCATCTCTACTTCTTTTAGTTCAGTGGTTCCTCGGCATCGCGCCCGAGTTCGATCCCCTTCTCAGGTACTCGCCCGGATTCTACCATTTTTCGGTACTCGTCCGGACCCTTCTTTGGTACTTGCCAGAATTCTACCATTTTTACTTGCCCGGAACCTTCTCTGGTACTCACCCGGACCCTTCTTCGGTACTTGCTCGAATTCCACCATTTATTGGTACTTGCCCGAACCCTTCTTCAGTACTCGCCCAGAGCTTTTTCGGTACTTGCCTAAACCCTTCTCCGATAGTCGCTCGAATTCTACCATTTTTCGTTACTTGCCCGGACCCTTCTTTGGTACTTGCCCAAATTCCACCATTTTTCGGTACTTGCCCGAACCCTTCTCCGATACTCGCCTGGAACCTTCTCGGGTACTCGCCCAGACTCTTCTCTGGTACTCGCCCGGATTCTACCATTTTCCGGTACTTGCTCGAACCCTTATTTGGTACTTGCCCGAATTCCGCCATTTTTGGGTACTTGCCCTAAACCTTCTCCGGTACTTGCCCGAACCCTTCTCCGGTACTCGCCCAGATTCTACCATTTTTCGGTACTTGCCCGAACCCTTATTCGGTACTTGCCCGAATTCCGCCATTTTTGGGTACTTGCCCGAAACCTTCTCCGGTACTTGCTCGGACCCTTCTTCAGTACTCGCCCGGAGCTTTTTCGGTACTCGCCCAGACCCTTCTTCGGTACTTACCCGAATTCCACCATTTTTTGGTACTTGCCTGAACCCTTCTCCGGTACTTGCCTGGAGCTTTTTAGGTACTTGCCGAACCCTTCTCCGGTACTCACCCGAATTCCACCATTCTCTTGTACTTTCCCGAACCCTTCTCCGGTACTTGCCCGGACCCTTTCCGGTACTTACCTGGATTCCACCTTTTTTCTGGTACTTGCCCGAATCGGATCCCTAATCTTTCTCGACATTGTGATCGGGTCTCCTTGTATCTTTCTCCGGCATCGTGCCTGTATCCCATAGTCCATTCGGTCAGCATGACTTACTTCCCTTAGCCTCCTTTATTATTGGGTAGGAACAAAATTGTTGGTCATTTGGGTTCTTCACTAGAGTTCATTTCACTCTTGCATTGCTTGCACATCGCACTCACAATTCACTCATTCATTCACTCTACTGAAGAGGGGCATATTTGTAGACCCTCAATTTTGTCCCTCGACACTGACATTTATCCTTTGGGTGTCACCTGCACCCATCGTTCTCATATGGCACCACCAAGGCCCCTTTTGGGCTTAGTCGGTGTCCGAGCCTCGTGTGGGCTTGTCTGTGGTCCATTGTGGTGCGTATGTGGTTCATTTTGGAGGGTCATCGTGGCCATTTTCCTAGTCGTTCACATCACCCTATAGGGAGGAAGTGGGGTCATCCCGATGTTTTAGCTTAGTTGGAGTTTATAGGGGCGTGTTGAGGTTCGGAGCACTCGGGCTTGTTTTGATCATATCTCCCTTTTTCGAACTCGGAATTGTGCACCATTTTTTTTCATGGATTTCTCACTCTTCCAGAAACATTCTGTCAAATTTTCAAAATTTTTTGCAACTAGTTCGACCAGTTGGCATCCGGTTCAACTGGTTCATCAAGTCAGTCGGTGTAAAACACTAATTTTGGTAATTTTGGGACCCAAATCCTACATGGCTCAGGCCCATAAGCTCCAGATCGGTTTTGGGCAATGTTGTGGGCCCATTTTAGGCCTTGGTTTGGGTTCCTTGCAGTCCACCACGAATCCATATGGATTCTTGTTGGTGAAGCAAGCTGAAATCTGAAGGGAGTGAGCTGGCCTCATAAGTGCAAGAGAAACAATGGGGGTGTGTTTTCCATGCTGATGGAGGGGATTTTGGTGCTGAAGGGGAAGGAACTCAGGAGACTCAAATGCTGAGAGGGGTATGAGTATCAAAGGTGGAGAAGATAGGAAAAAAAAAAGGAAAAGGAGGGCACTTGGGAGAGGGGATATTTTGCTGGTGAGAAAAACAGAAGGTCAGGGCACCTTCTGAGTTAAGAGCATGGGGGAAAGCTTCAGCACTATGGTTATTTTGAAGAGGAGAGCTACAACATCTCATTTTTTGGAGGTGATCATCAGCATACATGGATCATATCTGGTGGAGATTCTGAGGTAAGTAAGCTGAATTTTTTTTTCCTGTAGTTTATCTTCATTTTCTTCATATGCATTTTCTCCTTCCGCATCATCTTTTATTTCCTTTGATATGAAGATTGTATTGCTTGGGTGTGGGTAATAAAGGCCACACATGATTGTTGTTGATTGGTTATGAATGGTTTAGAAACTTTCTGACCAAATTTAGGATTTTTCATCAACTGGCTAAACCGGTTCAACCGGTTCAACGCCATAGCTGGCTGCCTCTGTCAGCCATGAGGAACTCCTGACCTTTCTTTGTCCAGTTCACACTCATCCGGGCTCGGAACTGAGAATCGTTTCTTTTGTTTATTTTCTTATTTAGTTAGAAACTTCTTGGCCAAATTTGGGATTTTTTATCAACCGTCTGAACTGGTTGGGAACCGGTTCAACCGGTTTAGCACCATAGCTGGCTGCGTCTGTCAGCCATGAAGAATCCCTGACCTTTCTTTATCTGGTTCTCACTCATCTGGGCTCGGAATTGAGAATTGCATCTTTTGTTTGAATCCTCACTCATTTAGGAGTTTTCTAGGAAAATTTGGGAATTCTTCTCAATAGGTTGTACCAGTTGAGAACTAGTTCAAACTGTTCTGCTGGAGGACTTTAGGTAGCCCTCGATTTTGGCATTTTTCGAGCCCTTATCCATTGGGGCTCAAACCCATTTGCTATAGGGCACTTATGAGCCATCTTGAAGGTTTAAGTCAGTGTTTGATTTTAGTTAGTATGGGAAAATTTAAAGTTATGGGTGGTGTGGTCTAGATGAGTCTAGTTCGATTTATATTTGGGGAGTCCCTTACCTCATTTCAAATCCATCAATCAACAAGTCCAAGTAAGCATGGTAGGGTTTTAGCTTCTCATCCCAAGTCCTCCAGATACCCTGAGTTTGTTGTATAACCAAATTGGAATCCCCGTGGATCCCCAACTGTCTAATGCCAAGATCAAGTGCAGTCTCCAAAACTGTAATGCAAGCCTCATACTCCATAATATTATTCATCAACCGGTGATGATCGGAAAATACTAACCGGATTGATCTGGGGATATGATCACCCTGTGGTGATATTAACAAGATACCAATGCCAAACCCCAACTAATTGGAGGTGCCATCAAAGTACAATCGCCATCCCATAATACTAGTCATTGAAATGATCTACTCATCAGGCAAATCATCATCAACCGATCTGTCATTGGATATCGGCAAAGAAGCTAGATGATCTGCAACAATGCTTCCTTTTACTCACTTCTGTGTGACATAATGAATATCAAACTCTGTCAATAATACCAGCCATCTCATGAGCCTACCAATCAGAACAGGCCTGTTAAATAGATACCTCAACGGGTCCAATCGTGAGACCAAGACCACGGAATACTCTCTCATGCAATATCTAAGTCTCCTAGTGGCCCAAACCAATGCCAAGCAAAGGCGCTCAATCATAATGTACTTGCACTCATACTCAAGCATCCTCTTACTCAAATAATAGATGGCACGCTCCTTCCCCAAATCATCAAGCTGAGGTAACATGCATCCTAAGGCCATGTCTGAAACTGATAAGCACAGAAGCAAAGGACACCCCAGTGTGGGAGGCACTAAAACCGGAGGAGAAAGGAGACACTCCTTAATCCTCTCAAAAGCACGCTGACAATCATTACTCCAAACTGTAGGCTGATTCTTCCTCAAAAGGCGGAAGATAGGCTCACAAATGTCTATCAGTCTAGCAATGAAACGACTAATGTACTGCAATTTGCCTAGGAATCCCCTGATCTCTTTCTCAGTCCTCGGGGCAGGCATGTTAAGTATGGCTTTGATTTTCTCTGGATCAATCTCTATACCTTGCTCACTAACAATGTGTCCCAGCAATTTTCCAAAAGTCACCCCAAAGGTACACTTCTTGGGATTCAATCTCAGCCTGAACTGTCTGATCCTCTCAAAGAACCTTTGTAAGGCTGCTAAGTGATCTGTCCTGTCTCAGGACTTCACTATCATGTCATCCACATATACCTCGACATCTGTGTGCATCATATCATGGAACAGAGTAGTAGCAGCTCTCTAATAAGTGGCTCCTGCATTCTTTAACCCAAATGGCATAACCCGGTAGCAGTAAGTACCCCACTCAGTAATGAAAGAAGTCTTTTCCATATCCTCTAGAGCCATCAAAATCTGATTATACCCAGAAAAGCCATCCATGAAGGACAACATCGGATGCCCTGCAGTGCTATCAACTAGCATATCAATGTGTGGGAGGGGAAAATCATCCTTAGGGCTGGCCTTATTCAGATCTCGAAAGTCAACACAAACCCTAACCTTGCCGTCCTTTTTGGGAACAGGGACGACATTAGCCAGCCACTCAAGATACTCAACCACTAAGAATAAGCTAACACTGAGTTGATTCCGAATTTTTTCCTTAACCTGCAAACTCCATCGAGGGTGTAGTCTCCTCAATTTTTGCTTAACGAGCCTAGCATGTGGTAAAATGGGCAGGTGATGCTGCGCTATGGAGGGGTCAAGGCCCGACATGTCCTCATATGACCATGCAAATACATCCAAGTATGACCTGAGTAGGTTAATCAACCTACTCCTCTCCTCAGGAGATAGAGAAGAGCCAATCCTAATCTCCCTGGGCTGATCTGGTGCCCCAAAATCTATCAACTCTGTGCTACTAGAAATGGGTGTGACTTTCTTGTCCTCTGTGTCAGAATCACACTCTGACTGACCACCTAGTGGGTCATCCGTATCTCCCACATCATCAACATCATATATGTGTCGTGGGTGCTAGTGGTGCAATCAAAGGAAAATGCTGTGACACAGTCAAGTACTCGAAAATACTTATATCATTATTATCATCAGAAATATCATCAAAGTGGGTGACAAACCCGGACATAGTGTCAGAAGAAAGAGGCGGGTCCACAAAGTCGGACGCTCCCTCAATAAAAGTAAAATCAGAAGTAATGACATCAAGGACTGACTCATCATCAAGTATGAAAACTCTAAATATGTCAAAAGCGGAATGGGGCCCGCGTGAGGCTACATCAAGGATATGACCAATGCCTATAAAATCCATATCATCAGTGTAGGCATCAGGAATAGAGTCATCCTCATCAGTCTCGAGTACAAAAACTCCGAACATATCGAAAGCAGTATGGGGCCCGCGTGGGGCTGCATCGAAGATACGGCCTACGCCGATCATGTCCATCTCGTCAGTGTCATCTCCCAAATCCATAGGTAGGTCATAGTCAGGGACCTCCTCAGGGAAACACATAGAGAACACACTAGCTTGGTCTGGTGATGGGGGCGCAACTATCATGGCACCACGCGTCTCAGTAGTCCCGGTGTCCAAATGCATCTGACCCAAGGCTTGCTGGATGTCCTGAATCTCAACTGTCTCTGGAATGCGAACAGTCCCCTCTGTGCGGGGTGTATGCTCTGAACCCCTGACGAAGTAGTCAGCCAACTGGAAGGTGTATGGGTGGATGATTACTACTCAAAAAGTGTTATTTCATAGCTTGTAATTAACTCTTATAAACACTTTTGAGTAGTAGTTATTACCTTTTAACCCAATTAACATATTAAGGACCTTTGCAAGTACTTCTAATCAATTTGTGTTAAGTTTTGGTGTTTTGATAGCTTTTTTATCACCAAAGTAATATGAGATTGAGGAGAGTTATTTGGAATCCATGGCAAAGTAATGGAAAGCTCAGAAACATGAAGAACCAAAGCTTTAAAATCCTTTGCCATAAGCAAATCCGGAATGCAAGGAGTGGAAGTAAAGAGAAATCTGCCATGAAGCATTCTTGATGACAGTCATGTCAGCCACTTTTGGAGCAATTCCTGGAGTCCAATTTATGCATGCTATATGTCGTTTCGAAGCTCAGGAAGTCAAAAATCCAATGCTTTAAATGGTGTGCGATTTAGAGTTGAAATGAAGGAGTTACAGCCATTGGAAGCCAATCACTCCAAGTTGAAGGAAGAATTTTGCACGGCTGCGAAATCACCCTTTTGCTACGAAATGATTTCGCAGCCATTTTACATAGTGCTATGGAATTTCTCCTGAAGTTTCCCGATATTTGCGACCGACACTTTTGGATATTTTGCTTCAGATTTTTTATGTCTAAATCCCCATTTTCTCCTTGTAACCCACCAATTATAGGATTCCTTAGTTATTAAGTTTGGTAAAGGGGTGAATAACCTCAGATATTTTGTTTTGTAATTTTCTTTATATATAACTCTCGGGAGCTTGTTCTCGGGGGGACGCATCCTTTGTACAGTTTTGCAAGAAATATATTTTACAGAGCACTTGCTCTGTTTTTCCTTCATATTTTTGTTTTCTTGTTATTTTACTTTCTAGCCAATCAAACTCTAAGGATTTTTCCTCAGAGGATGAGAGGCTAGGCTTTTCGTCTCTTGGAGTGAAGAACATCGAGTGAGTTTTCTCATGCATAAATTGGAAGTTTTGTTGTTTTAGTTTTTAATGAAGAGAAAGTGTGACCCATTAATGGTTTTTATCTTTTTAGTTAACTTAAAACGCCTTTAAATCACCTGGGCCAACACTTGGTAAGGCAAGTGATCTCCGTCCATTGAGATGCACTTGTTTATCTCTTGCGAGCCTTTGGGAGGTGGTTTAAAGGTAGAATTTTCTAGAATAGCCAACACTTGGTAAGCTTTTGGACTCCAAGGAGACATCCATTAGTTATCTCTTGCGAGCTTTTGACAGGTAATCCAAGGTTAAAGATCACCTTGAATGGCAAATGCTAGGTGAGAGGCACGAGCCATTGTAAGGTGCATCAGTGAGAGGGATTTATTGTTTGAACCCATTAAAGGGAAGCATCTGTATCGCACCGGTTAGAGAATTAACTATATGTTAATTCTCTAATGCGAGGAAAAGAAACAAATGACCGGAACTCTCCTTTTTGTATGATGAACCTAAGCCTAGTGATCTAAACTCCAACAAACACTTTTCTTTATAAGTAAAATCAGTTACTATTTTTGGTTAGTTTAAAACCAAACCTTTTTTTTCATTCAAACATCTTTGTGTTTTCTTTTAAAGCTAACCTTGAAATGAAAAGGCACCAATTCAGTTTTGAATTAATATCATTTGCAATGTGAAAACCCATCCCAGTGAACGATCCTAAAGCCACTATGCTATAGTAGCTTTGTCTTTGCTGCCCTAGTTCATGGTGTAATAGGTTATAAATTTTGTTGATTACTCCCTCAATCAAAGAGCACCAATTGGACACGAATCAGCTGAGACACCAATTAGGCACGAATCAGCGGAGGGGAAAATCAAATGGAATGCTAGTCATGCGAGCCCTCACTCTATCCTTGCGCAGCCGTGCCATATAATGTGCATCAGCCTCTATGAGGATGTAACCCAATCCATAGGGTGTGTTGTGATCAACTGCGAAAGTAAACTTGTGGGGCCCCTGTTGGCGGCGACCCAATCCCATACCAGGCAAATAAGACATGCCTCTCATCATGCTGAGCACCAAAGTGCTGCTGTGCTGGTCGAATGACATAGGTACCATATCTCTGCTGCCATCCTCTAAGCTGACAACCTGAACCTCATCAAACGTAAACCCGGTCAAATGTAAGTCATTCTCACTGTGACTGATATGTAACACTGGCTCAGACGAAGTGATAATATCTCTATAAGACTGTATCATGATAATGCGCTCCTTGTGTATGAACTTCACCTTCTGATGAAGGGAAGATGGTATAGCACCAGCCTCATGAATCCATGGGCGACCAAGAAGCAGGTTAAAGCATGACTGAATCCTTAAAACCTGAAATACTATGGAGTAACTAACCGGCCCAATCATGACATGTGTACTGAGTGTACCCATAACTGTCCTCTGAGTCCCATCATAAGCTCTAACAGTCTGTGTAGAAGCCCTAAAATTGGCTGGCGAAAACCCAAGTGCAATAGCAGTAACCAATGGACAGACGTTCAGGGCAGAACCATTGTCCAACAAAACAGACGGCACCCAATGACCTGAATAAACAACATCAATGAATAGGGGTCGAACATGATTTGATCCCTCTGGTGGCAAGTCATCATCAGAAAACACTATACATGTAGCTCTATCAGCTGTCAACATGTGAATAAGCCCCTCTAGGGTAGTAGCAGTGTCAACCCTAATCTGGCCAAGGGCTCTGACCAATGCATCTCTGTGTGTACTAGATGAGGCCAAAAGGCTCCAAATGGATATGCGAGCTTGAGTAGTGCGCAGCTGGCATAATATCTCATCATCTTCCCTCTGAACCTTCTCTTTGGCAGCTATACCAGCAAATGGCCTGTCAACGGGTGGAGGTTGTGCTACCCTTCCACTTCGTGTAACTATCTGAACATCTCTGTGAGGGGGCCTATATTCCTCTGGGAACAGAATGAAGGGTGTCATAGGTGGCACATGCTGTAAGTATACTAGTGATACTGGAGGCGGCCCATAAATCTTGTCTGGGGTCAAACTGAATGGCCTGGGGATCTGCTGTCTAGGTATATATCCAACAAAATCTGACTCCTCATATAGACTGATCGCCTAAGGAGCCTCTCCATCCCAACCCATCATAAATATCTCATCCCCTGCAAACTCAATCAAATGTACCCCTTCCGGGGGTGGAGGTACTGCTCTAGTGTCATGAGTAGGTAGCGGGTTTGTGGCTACACCCGAGTGCCCCAAATCAACCAAGCCCTGATCAATCAAATCCTGAATGGCATGTCTCAGTGCTGAACAGCTGTCTGTATCATGGCCTGCTCTCTGATGGTAGGCACAGTGAAGATCTGTCCTGAATCCTGGGGGGGTAGGCTGTAATGGTGGTCTAGGGGGTAGTGGGGCAATTAGTCTTCCCTCAACCAATCTCTGAAAAGCTCGGCTCAGTGGCATCCCAAGCTATGTGAACTGTCTAACCGACCTCGGTGGAGGCGGTGCTCTATACTAATGATGGAACTGCATAGGCGGCCTCTGGGGTGCCTGTGTTGCATATACCAGTTGTAGTGGTGGGTGCAAATAAGTAGTCCCTGCCGGCCTAATGGGAGCAACTGGTCTGTACCGATCATGCTGTATCATTTGATAAGGAGTGCCTAAAAACTGACTCTGAAACGGAGGACAATGTGTTGACCTGTGTCCTGTCATGCCAATAGTACCAACATCCGAGGGCTTGGGTCCTGATCCCAGCTTCTTCCCCTTTGAGTCCGAATGGGAAGAGTCTGCCCATAAACCTCGAGATATACCCTCCTCAATGCCATAGAGGACCTGCACTAACGAGCCAAAGTCTGTCTGAGGGAAGCCCATGAGATGCCTAGCAAAGCGGGGCTGAAGGCTACGCATAATCATAGTGATCTGATTGCGCTTTGAAGGTCTATTAATAATCTTTGCTATCTTCTCTCTCCAACGGGAAATGAATGAAGTGATTGACTCATCCGGCCCCTGTCTGAGGGCTTCTAGCTCCCTCCGGGATACATCCACTACAGTATTGAAAGAATACTGTCTGATAAACTCTTGTCCCAAATCAGCCCATGTCCTACGTCTCGAAGGGTCCAATGAGGCAAACCAATGTTGAGTAGCACCACTTAGTGACAGAGGGAATAACATAATCATCTGTGCCTCATCTAGTCTATGCCCACACATAACAGTGCTATACAACTGCAAGTGAATACAGGGGCACCTATTCCCGTGTATCTCTCAATGTCCGGCATGCAGAACTCAACAGGCAAAGCTGCTACTGGCAGACCATCATATCCATCCCAACTCATAATCCCATCAGAAACATGTAGTGATCTCATCCTCTGCTCAATCCTGCACTAACGAGCAGGTGCCACAACAGAATGCAGCGTAGTCTCAGTTCAGTTGTGCAACACAAATGCTCCAGCCTGGGGAGCTGACTGAACTGGTGGTGGTGGTGGTGGTGGTGGTGGAACTATGTAGTCCTACTGTATAGTAGGTCCAGATGGCCCAGGTGGTGGTGGTGTGGTAGAGTCATGCGGGGTGCTTCCCGGAATCGGTAATGGCTGGGCCTGGTGCCTATCAATCCTCTTACCCAATCCTAAGATAGTGTCCCTGAGTGACGCCATGGTATCGGTAATCTCAGCCAACTTGTCAATAGTAGCGTACTGAGGGTCCATATCTCTATGATTTGGCATCTACTCTAACTGGCTGTGTGGATCTGATCCTCTAACCAGTCTATCTCCAATCCAAATCCAAGCTCGGGAACCTAGGTCGATCTCAATCAATAATCCTACAAAAGGAAAGGGGTACGCCAGTCCCCGTGACTATCAATCCTGACATCAAACTGGGAATGTATGACTAAAATCTTCCGAGAAAATGAACTGACATTTGATGTCAATAGCTAAACTGATATACGGTTCCGTAGGCAGGAGTGGGATTCTGACATGGTGATACCTTAGGGGTAATGTGGCTCAAAAGTCAAAAAAGAGAAGAGGCAAGTCCTTAAAGACTAGATGACTGTACCCACAGGGATACGCAACCTAAGGTCCTAACCAACAATCAATCAACAATCAAAGTAACATGCTGGCCACGCATGTATCCATGAAATCTAGCTCAGGGCTATACAGGTCTTCATTGCTCAGATATCCGTCTTCTCCATAGCGCTCCCAAACATCGATATAACCCTTATGCTAGACCCTATTCCAAACCCCTAGCTTGGTCGAAGGCGAGCAATTGGGAATGACTCCCAAGAAACACAAGCAATCCATGAGGAATAGTTCACCAAGACTAGTGATTCAGAAGTAAGGGGATACACACGTGCCCCACAAACACAAGCAGTAAGCAGTCATGCAAGGGAAGGAGCAGTCATATAGCAAATAGTCATGCACAAAGAGATAGCCTACCACACATCTACACACAATCTAATCATCTAAGTCTAATCCCAAATGTCATAGCTAGATACCAATCAACAATGAGCAAGCATGCTAGAATCCAACAGGTGAACACACAAGTAACAACACATCACAGGTGCAAGCCAAATACCAACCAATTATGTGATCATCAATCATCTATGTAGCCTAAGAGTCTACTGATCAATGAAACATGTGCTCCAATATACCCAACTCAAGTTCAAGCTTGATCTTCTTATGAAACCAGAGATTCTGGGTTTGATCCCCAACGGAGTCGCCAATTTGTGGACCCTCACCCGATCCTCCGAACCGGCGCGACTCACTTTTAAATGAAAGGAAAGAATGAAAAAGTTGAGTTTTCTAGTTTTGAAAAACCCGCCCCCCGATGAGGAACGGTGTTGTATGAAGTCACCACTTACTTTTTATTTTTATTTTTAATATAGGAAAAATTAAGTAAGAACAAAAACCCCTAATGACCCTAGTACGGAAAAAGTGGTCTACGAAAACTAGATTCTGGGTCCGGGGATCAGGTTACCCATTGGGAAGGTACCTCATGTGAGGTAGCACCCCTCTAGGCCCGGAACTCGATCTCTACTAATGAATTGGGTACGTGGGAGCATATGGTTCAAAGATGAAACCCTAGGCTAAATAGATGTCATGAATCACACAATCCTAATTGGTATTTGGCATGCATATGAATTCAACCAACCAATACAATGGGTACGTACCTGTGGTCCCCAGCCATGCGCTGCATAAAAGGCCAGCCAAACACAGATAAACACATAACAAACATTCAGGATTAAGCACCATGCATGCATATGATTCAACAATCAAAACCAACGATGCATACCTGTGGTCCTTAGCCATGTGCTACAGTAGAGGCTGAGTCAGCCACGTAACATGTATTCAAAATCAAGCATCAAAGCTTGTGCCAAAAAGGAAGATAGCTGGTTGAAATGAGGTAAGGGACTCCCCAAATGTCATACAAATCGAACTAGACTCATCTAGACCACACCACCCATAACTTCAAAATTGCCCATACTAACTCATATCAAACACTGACTTAAGCCTTCAAGATGGCTCACAAGTGCCCTATAGCAAATGGGTTTGAGCCCCAATGGATAAGGGCTCGAAAAAGGCCAAAATCGAGGGCTACCTAAAGTCCTCCAGTAGAACAGGTTGAACTAGTTCTCAACTAGTACAACCTATTGAGAAGAATTCCCAAATTTTTCTAGAAAAGTCCTAAATGAGTGAGGATTCAAACGAAAGAAACGGTTCTCAATTCCAAGCCCGGATGAGTGAGAACCAGACAAAGAAAGGTCAGGGGTTCTTCATGGCTGATAGACGCAGCCAGCTATGGTGCTGAACCGGTTGAACCAGTTCCTAACTGGTTCAAACGGTTGATAAAAAATCCCAAATTTGTCTAGAAAGTTTCTAACTGATTAAGGAAGCAAACAAAAGAAACGGTTCTCAATTCCAAACCCGGATGAGTGAGAACCAGACAAAGAAAGGTCAGGGGTTCCTCATGGCTGACAGAGGCAGCCAGCTATGGTGCTGAACCGGTTGAACCGGTTCCTAGCTGGTCCAGACGGTTGATAAAAAATCCCAAGTTTGGTCAAGAAGTTTGTAGCTGAATATGGAAATAAAAAAAAGAAACGGTTCTCAATTCCGAGCCCGGATGAGTGAGAACCGGACAAAGAAAGGTCAGGGGTTCCTCATGGCCGACAGAGGCAGCCAACTATGGCGATAAACCGGTTGAACCGGTTCCCAACCAATTCAGACGGTTGATAAAAAATCCCAAATTTGGCCAAGAAGTTTCTAACTGAATAAGGAAATAAAAAAAAGAAACAGTTCTCAATTCCAAGCCCAGATGAGTGAGAACCGGACAAAGAAAGGTCGGGGGTTCCTCATGGCTAACAGAGGCAGCCAGCTTTGGCGCTGAACCGGTTGTACCGGTTCCCAATCAGTTCAGAGGATTGATAAAAAATCTCAAGTTTGGTAAGGAAGTTTCTAACTGAATAAGGAAAAAAAAAAAAAAAACGGTTCTCAATTCTGAGCCTGGATGAGTGAGAACCGGACAAAGAAAGGTCAGGGGTTCCTCATGGCTGATACAGGCAGCCAACTATGGCACTGAACCGGTTGAACCGGTTGAACCGGTTGAACCGGTTGAACCGGTTTAGCCGGTTGATGAAAAATCCTAAATTTGGTCAGAAAGTTTCTAAACCATTCATAACCAATCAACAACAATCATGTGTGGCCTTTATTACCCACACCCAAGCAATACAATCCTCATATCAAAGGAAATAAAAGATGATGCGGAAGGAGAAAACGCATATGAAGAAAATGAAGATAAACTACAGGTAAAAAAAAAAATTCAGCCTACTTACCTTAGAATCTCCACCATATATGATCCATGTATGCCAATGATGACCTCCAAAAAATGAGATGTTGTAGCTTTCCTCTTCAAAGTAACCGCAGTGCTGACGCTTTCCCCCATGCTCTTAACTCAGAAGGTGCCCTGACCTTCTGTTTTTCTCACCAGCAAAATATCCCCTCTCCCAAGTGCCCTTCTTTTTCTTTTTTCCTATATTCTCCACCTTTTATACTCATACCCCTCTCAGCATTTGAGCCTCCTGGGTTCCTTCCCCTTCAGCACCGAAATCCCCTCCATCAGCATGGAAAACACACCCCCCATTATTTCTCTTGCACTTATGAGGCCAGCTCACTTCCTTTAGTTTTCAGCTTGCTTCACCACCAAGAATCCATATGGATTCGTGGTGGGCTGCAAGGAACCCAAACCAAGGCCCAAAATGGGCCCATAACATTGCCCAAAATCGATCTGGAGCTTATGGGCCTGAGCCATGTAGGATTTGGGTCCCCAAATTACTAAAATCAGTGTTTTACACCGGTTGACTCGATGAACCGGCTGAATCGGATGCCAACCGGTCAAACCGGTTGCAAAAAATTTTTAAAATTTGATAGAATGTTCCTGGAAGAGTTAGGAATCCATGAAAAAAAATGGTACACCATTCCAAGTTCGAAAAAGGGAGATATGATCAAAACAAGCCCGAGTGCTGAGAACCTCAACATGCCCCTATAAACTCCAACTAAGCTAAAACATCGGGATGACCCCACTTCCTTCCTATAGGGTGATGTGAGTGACTAGGAAAATGGCCACGATGAGCCTCCAAAATGAATCACATACACACCACAATGGACCACAGACAAGCCCACACGAGGCTCGGACACCGACTAAGCCCAAAAGGGGCCCTAGTGGTGCCATATGAGAACGATGGGTGCAGGTGACACCCAAAGGATAAATGTCAGTGTCGGGGGACAAAATTGACTGTCTACACCAGCTCTTCATCTGCTGAAGTAACCGTCTCTTCCCATGAGATATCTTCACTGAGGCGTTCTTTAAGAGTTCTTTCCCACGTGCTGACACAAAAAAGTTTTCTATCATTATATCTTTGGCATTAGCATCAGCTTCATATTCGCCACCAAGAACTAAAATCGGGCTACCAATAACATCAGTGAATGCATCATGATCATCCTGAAAGGCTTCCTGTCGGGTCTACTATGAGGCATAAACAACAAGCACATCTTTCTTTTCACGTTTCTTCGATCTTAGGAATATCAGGACCAAACGATGGCAACTTCCCATTTGGTTCACATAGAAACCACCCTTGACGGCACTCCTCAAACCATTCTCGGTAAGAAGCCACTTCCAAGCACCCCGTGATGACACCCATTACATCAATATATCGGCCAAATTTTTCTACTAATGTTAAGATGCACAAGTGAAAGTCCAAATGTAGACACTTGAGAAAACGGGCTGGTTGGGTACTAGAGGGTGGCCATGCAAATATAGTCTCCATGCATGTGGATAAGTGGATCTCGGGATTTTAATGAAGGCCTTGGGGAGAGCTTGGGGTGGCCATGCATGCGTAGAAAATGGGTTCAACAGAAAACGGGCATGAGGTTAAAGGTATGAAGGATGGGTATGTAGATTTAGAGAATGAGAAGGGTGATAAGTAAGGGAGATGGGTGGAGCGGTCAAAAAGGTGGTGAGAAAGAAAGCGAAGGAAAATGGGCTTGGTGGGTACATGGAATAAGAAATGGGTATGGTTATTTAATTGGATGAGTATGAGAGATATAGGTTGGGTGAAGATGGTGAACATGAACGATGGGAGGGTAGTGGGGTGAAGTGAGTATACGAGCAATGGACATGCATGAGGGATGGATATGGGTAGCGTGAAGGGTATGTGTGCCTGGCTCCATGCATGAAGGTGAGTGACCTTGGGGATTCCTATGGGGATGAGCATGACACGGGTGTGGTGGGCAACCAAGCATGCAAGGCTCCATGCACGTGAGTAAGAAATGAGTGTGGTGGTTAGAGAGAGAGAAGACATGGTAGATGAAAGATGAAATGGGTTAGTGAGTCGGTTGGATGGGTATGAAGATGTTAGAGAGAGAAGTGAGTTATGGGGAACGTAGAGAGAGGAAAGGTGGTGGCATGCATGGATATCATCCTATTATGAAAGGTGGGTATGGGTAGTGTGAAAGGCATGAGTTAGAGATGGTGACCAAATGGGTATGGAGGGTATGTAATGAGCGGGTTAGTGAGAGAAATAGGTATTGGTGGTGGGTAAATGGGAGTAGTGGTAGAGTGGTAGATGGGGATAATGGCAAGGTGAGTGTGATGATGATAGGAAGATGTGAGTGAACGGGTTTGGTGGACGTGCGTGGGGAATATAAGCATGGGATTGGCGAGATAAGTAGTAAGGTGTAGTGGGTTTGAGAGGCTCAGTGGATGCGAGTGAGAAGCGCATGGGGATACAGTGAGTGCATAAGAGGTGGATAATGATCCGCATGGCAAAAAAGCCTAGGGTTCATGGCTATTGGGTCAGCATCTGGGCACAAAAAATGGGTGCTTGTCCACGGCATTGCAGGTTGGCTGCACTGTATTAGATGATTCCCTTTTGTAAAGCCCGAGTCTTCCCATTGATAGAGATATTTTTGAACTTCTGATGAACCTGAGTAGAATGGGTCCTCGAAGTGGCTACTATGATCTTACCACCACTTTTAGGAAAGCTACGTGGCGCCAGGTGGTGGTGATGGAGGTTGATGCTGACTCGTGTCTTGCTTGCACTTGGACGCTTCCTCTCTTCATCATCAAGTTCCCATTATCTATGCTAGTGTCGGGGTCACATGCTGCACTTTTAATGCACCCGAGAACTCATCAATAATAGACTTTAGACTCTTGTTTATGGGACAGGTCGTTCATTTCCAAGTCTTAAAAATTCCGTCTTCCTCACTTTCTTCTATTACTTTTGAGGCCTTGTTGCAAAAGATCAAAACTGTAGGTTACCTCATGCAATGGTGCACACCATCTTTCCTCAGATTCTATTTTGTAGCTTGTCACAGCATGAACATGAACGGCGTGATCCGCATCATTCATTTCCATCAACAACTGATTACTACCAAAAAGTGCTATTTTGTAGACCTAATTATAATGGTTTTAAGCACCTTTGTGTAATAATCATATTCATTTAACCCAATTAATTCATTAAGGTCCTTAGTAATTGGTTTTAACCAATTTGTGGCTAGTTTTAGTGTTTTGACAGCTTTTTGGATCATTAAGACAAGCCAAGCAAAGGAAAGAAGCAAAGAGAAGCAAAGAGGAAAATAGAGTGAAGAGAACAGAGGACAGCAGCTGCAGTCTTCCTTCACACTTTTGGAGTACTTCCCGAAGTCCATTTTCTACATGCTATATACCATTTCAAAGCTCAGGAAGTCAAGAATCTAACGCTTCAAACCGTGTATGATTTGGAGCTGAAATGAGGAAGATATGGTCTTCGGAGGTGAATGACCAATTTCGCAAGGTGAATTTCACCTTGCCAAAATTTTGCAAGGGGATTTTCCTCATGGTGCGAAATTTGGCCATTTCGCATCATGAGTAATTCACCTTGCCAAAATTTTGCTAGGTAACCTTTTACCTTGCCAAAATTTCGCAAGTAACCTTTTACCTTGCCAAATTTCCTCTGTTTCTCCACGCACGCACCACCGACTTCCCAGATATTTTTAGCTTGATATTTTCTCGTGTAAATTCCTTTTGTAACCTTGTATTCAGCCGACATAAGGCTTTATCTTGTAATTTTGCTATATATATAGAGGTGCACAATGCCTCCAAACAAAAAAAGTGGAGGAATTTTGGGGGATCGATTCTCTGTACATTAACTTAGAAATATATAAAGCTCTGTTTTTCTCTCTTCTCCGGTTCTTCCCCATTTCTATTTTCTTAGTAGCCAAACAGCCTCTGAGGACTTTTCCTCAGAGGATGATTGGCTAAAACTTTTAAGTTTCTCAAAGTATGGATGTTATGTGATGGCTTGGATGCAATCCCATGGAAATTTCTCGCACCTGGAAGGTAAGGTAGTCGTTTTTCATTAATGGTTCATTAATGCAAAGTTTGGTTTTTATTCCCTTTGGACAACTTCCAACGGCTAATACTTGATAAGCTTTTGGATTTCTATCCATTAGTTATCTCCTACGAGCTATTGGAAGGTGAGGTTTTCAATTCCAAGTTTTGCATTAATCCGTTAGAACCAATTTCAATGGCCATTGAAAGGTGAGTTTATCACCTGGAATGACTTTGAGTTGCCAATATTTGGTAAGCTTTTAGCTTTAGACCATTAGTTATCTCTTACGAGCCAGTCAAAGGAAGTCTAAGGTGAATAACCATTGTTGAAATTCACTACCATCTATTTTGCCATTTTAAAGGATTAAAACTTGATTTGCTAAATCCATACCGGTTCGGGAAGCAAGCATCACCATAGTTGCAACCCCAATGCGAGGAGCCTATCCTGAGATTTCCAATTTGCATAAGAGCCAGAGCATAGCTATCCTATCTTTGAGAAACTTGTTTTTACACCCTTTCATTTTAGTCTTTAATGTTAGCTTAAATTAGTTTAAATCTCTCTAAAACATTTACATCTTCTTTTAAAGCTAACATCCATAAGAAAATCACCTATTTTCCTAATTTGAATATCACTTGTGTTTGCGAAAACCCTTCCCAGTGAACGATCCTAGAACCACTATGCTATAGTAGCTTGGCTACTTTAGTAATAGTATTTAAGGTATAAATTTTGTTGATACGCCTTTAAAGCTAAACTACCAGAAGTCGCATCAACAACAAATCTGCACTGAATGAATTCCCGATGGGGACACTCTCATAAGGGTGGATTATTTCAGCAGGCCCATAAATGGCTTCCGTTTGATAAATCCTTGCTAAGATACCAAATGTTTAGGGTCAGTGCACTCTCTTTCTGTCAGCTCATTAACATGCCCAGTTGCGTAATTAGCCATATAGAGAATGTCACCAACACAATCAACATTGATGCCTCGAAAACAACCGCTATTGATCAAGAATCGGAGAACTGTTCATGGGCCATCGTCTGGGTGAGATTTCAATCATTTCTCATAGAAGATTTTCTTTCCTTTGAATTCCCGTTTTGCATGGCCCAATGCATGAGAAACACCATTTCAAAATAGAGTTGGCACATCATCTCCGTGATGACCTTCTCATGTACAAACCATGTTTCTCCCCATGTGCCTAATGGAGGGAGATCCTGATAAACGGCACGAGGGCCTCTTCATGGCTTAGGAATTTGTCCCCACTAATCCTGTCGCAGTGAATTTCAAGAAAACAACTCCAATTCTGGCAGCTCCCCAGATCCAATTAAGTCACATCCTTTACACATCTGGGAATTATTTGGACCAAAGAGGAGTCATCAAATGAAGAATCTCCTCTATACCTTTCTTAGATAAGTAACTTCCAGCTCACCAAACAGATAAAAAGGGCAATATCCTCAAAACTCTAATGCTAAGCTCTCTTCGATGCGCCCCAATCCAGGCAGTCAATTCAAACATGATACCCATCACTCCAAAAAAAAGAAAAGAAAATAGAAACAGAGAAAAGAGAGTGAAGAGAAATCGAGCATATGTATATAAGAAAGGATGATGTTATTAAATCCAAACTCCACTTTAAGGAATGTCTACGAGCCTTCAAAAGAAAATGGTGGGAGGGTCTAAATGGTCTCAACATAGGAACAAGTAGCATAACAATCTTGCAACTCACACAGGGGGAAGAAAACAGAGACCCAACAAGTGAGAACGAGAAGTAGGTTTAACACATTAAATGATCAAAGCAAATATCCAAACATCAGCAAGAAGCTTAGTGTGTCCAATAAAATAAAATAAAAGTGAAGAACGTAGGGTGAAGAATGATCAAACCTGAGAAATTCTTCCCTTGCCCCTCTCTCTGTGGATGCGGAATACGTGCCTCCCCCCAGCACCTCTCCGACTCTGTGGCTGACTTTTTCCTCCAAAAAAAACCTGCCCTCTCTCCGAATAGCCTCCCAAAAAAAAAATCCTTTCCCTGTAACAGCTTTCTCTCTAAACTATCACCCAAACTCAAGAAAACTTCACTATAGATCCTGAATGCCCCTCTTCTCTAGCGCAACTCTGGTTTTCCCCTCCCCCCCTTTTCTTTCTTCCTGTTTCTATCTTCCTTGGCAAGCCATTACTTGCTTTCCTGTTCATCCCATCAGCAAGTATGGGCTCCTCAACCACCTTCATGGCCGACCATCACGCCCCTTGTCGTGTGCATGCAGCTGGGATCCATGCATAGAGAGGGGTCCCCTACATCTTGAAAAATGAATGCCAAAAAAACCTCCTCGGGTGGTCCCAACTAATGGAAAAAAAACATTGGTCTTTTAAGGGGTTTACACATATCTATGTCAATTACTTCCAAAATAATTTTAAAATGTGTATTCTTGCTTATTTTATCATTTTATAGTTTTTCCAAGCATTCCTATGAATGTTAAATAATTTTCGCTCCTTCGATATTTGTGAAAAAAATATTCATTGATATTTATTTGATATTTTCGATATATCCCTAAAATCGAAGTATCAATATATCTGTAATTATTGATATTTTTGCTCTTGATTTTAATTATATAAATAAAAAAATGTTTAAATATATAGCACCAAGTTTTTATGGATTTTTGTTTCCCACTCAGCACGTTTTTATGGAATTTTTTCCCGCTTTTTAATTTTTTTCTCCACCCATTGGGTGGTAATGTTCAATATTTTCACATGCTATAAGTAGCTAACAATATAGGGATGATGATTGGAGATATGACCTTTTCTCCACTTCTCCAGTATCCTATAGCCTATAAGTAGTCCTCCACTTCCCATCTAACTTGCAGTATTTAAGCACTTCACTTCCCATCTAACTTGTAGCATTTAAGCATTTGATAGTTAGGATGCTGATGACGTGACTCCACTAAATGAATTAAAATAGTCCTCCACTTCCCATCTAACCTCCAACATTGCCTTTACACTTACAGGATGTTGGGATAACATGCCTAATATATGTTTTCCAATGAATTCTTATTTATAATTTAATATGGCATCCAAATACAATAATATATAAGAAACATAATGAATTTCTACACCTTAGTTAATTTCTATATCAACATTTCAATTATAATCCTAATGAAAACATTTTTTACAAAGTGATTATGTATATGGTAACGTGTTTTTTCCTTAAAATATTATAAACCCTGTATTTTGTTATCTTGACACATTTCATATAGGATTGTCCTCCTACATCCTTTGATGTTTTAGTGTGCAATTGTGGTCATTTTTTCAGTTGTTTTTAGCTCTTATTAATTGATGGTCCACTTAGACTATATCGATCACTAGTTTTGGATTTTCAATTAGATATTTTGGAGAGACTAAGTGGATCCCTATTTCGTGTGTAGTGACCCTTATTTATTAGTTTAGGACTTTGTTTTTTTGATTGATTTACAACATATTTAGGTTTGTTTAGAATTATAAAACGTTAATTCTTACAAATAAATTAATTAAAATAATATAATAATTGATATCATATTCTTTAAAAATATAAAATACAATAAGGTTTTGATAATGAATTGGAATGAGTATTTTTTGTTTTTTTAAAAAAGAATGATTTAATAAGATTCTAGTTTTTTTTTTTTGTTAACTTTATTATATAAATTATAGAAATTGAGGTATTAATCAATAGATTGAACGATTAAATTGAGAAATAATATGTTAAGGTTATTAAATATATATATTCAAAGCTTTATTTTATGATAAAATAATTTTATTTTTTAACATCACAGGAATCCTAAATCAAAATAAAGATTTGAGTTTATTAATATATCAAAGAAATTCTCTTTTTAATACTTTATGAACCAAAAACAAAATTAAAATATAAGTTTATTATGGTTATCTAATTCATGTCTTAAAATATAAAACAAAATGTGTTAATTTTTTTTTATAATAACCATGCCAAAATAATTATTATTTTTAGATATCATGAATTATAAGTAAAGTCTATATGATATTAAAATTCACTCATCAAAACATAAAATAAATTAATTTTCTAAATCAAAAACAAATATGCAACTTGTATGATTTTATGAAATATTTATACTTAGCTTTCATATAATTTAAAACATACCAAACACACCTTAAACTAACCCAACTGTCCATCAATAGTCTCCATAGGTTTTTCCCATTTCTCTCACCCATCAAGTGCTTTGTTGCTACTGCTCAATGGCTTAAAACGTATTTTAACCCATGAGCCATACCACTCTCTCTTTAAAGCTGATTTTTAGTTGCTTAAGACTAGTACTTCAGACCATGCCATACCCTGCAACAGCCTATTCTTTAGGCAATAAAAAAAAGTTATCCCTACCACCTTCATCAGACATCAAACGTCTTTCTTCTGCCACAGCCCATGCTTTGGGCTGCCTAAAACCCATCTGTCATAATGAATAGCTATCCATGCTTCCCATATAGTAATTCTCCCTCCTTATCCCTCGACACATGCACATTTTGATCAGCACCACCCAGCCTCTCTGTGATGTCGTCTTCTTCTTTCCTTTCTAAACACCATAGCAGTTTCAATATGCAGTAAGTGATCCGTGAAGAGGTGGTGGGGATGGCCCCACCCAAACGTTTTTTGGCTCATCATGTAGAACTCCGTTGTCAACTCCATCGGAACTCACCACAGGGAATCCGACATGCAAGAAGTGTTCAGCTCTTGTTTTAGACATTAATTGTTGTGGACTTTGGGGTAAATCAATTGAATTAAAAGAGTTTTTGTTTCAAGCTTGGTGGTTATGGGTGCTTTTTGGTGGGTTTTCTGGAAGAGGAATTTTTTTTATATATAATTGGTGAAGTTTGTTCACTATTATTGCCTAAAAATTTTCTTCGTTGTGTTTTTACAATTTTAACATTATCAGTAAGCACCTCTTGCTTGTTTTACAATTTTAACATTATAATTTTTCTTCGGACACTAGGTGCCATTTTCTAATGACAGGATATACACCACTCACAGTGGAGTGCCAGGTAAGATTCCAATTCAAAGTTTTCTTGTCCAATTAGTCTTGTCATTTCAGACCATAAAGACCGAGGACAGGGAGCTCTTATGTATTTTGTAGTTTTATTTGGAATTCAATTTTCCCATCCAACCTGTTGGATCATTAGAAAATCCACAAAGAAGCCTTTTCAGTTTAGCCATTGGTCTGATTTATACCATATGGATGATTTTGGTAGTTCATTTTCTCATAAAATTTGAATTTGGCATTTTAGATTTCCATTAAAAGATTTTAGAAGCAGATTAATAATAAACTGGAAGGTTTGTTATTAATCTATATAGTTTTCTTTACATACTTTTCCTTAACCTTATGCCTTGACCTTGCTGGCAAAATCCAACCGTTCATGGCGTTTATTGCGGCCTACACATCCTCAAATTGCAAAATATGTTTTTGTGTTCATAATCCCAGATAAATTTTTTATGTGTTTATTTGATTCATGGGAGGCATACATCAATAACGGGCGAGTTTCGCTGATGGCACCTTCCGTAATCAAGAGGGTGCTTTAATAGTGCCTCACTGTACTTCTCCCCTCCATTAAATTATTCCTTCTTTCACAGAATACCACTTTTTAAGCATAAAGTATATATTTATATACTATCCATTGAATTTTAATAACAATATGTTTCTTCTACTATTTTTTCTCCGTTACCGGCCACTTGTACTTTCCTCATTCCAAACAAAAACATGTGGCTTAGTATACTCAATGTAGCATGCCATATAATTAGTTAATAATTAAAAATTTTTATATTCATTACCTTGAAAAATTTATATATTAATATTAAGTTTATTAAAAAAATTAAAATTAAAATAATTTATATTATTTTCCATTACTTTTTTTCTTTCTACTCTTTCTATCCATCTTTTTCTTTTTCTTCTTTTAATAACCAAAACTTATTTTTCCACACTATATTTGAACCAAAGAGTCAAAGACTTTAAATATGGAGTGGGGAAAGAGGAATTTTGGGTCAAATTAGTCTTTCGGGCATGCATAACGTGGAAATTTGGTGGTTTTCAAAACTTAATTCAAACTAGCCTTTTTCTTAATCCCACTCTGTGCCATTGCTTTTAAAATTCATATGTTTATAGGCTTTTTCTGCCATCTACATGTTCTTGAATTGCGGGATTTGTTTGCCTTCATAATCTCAGATAAACAGTTTACGTTTATTTGATTCATGGGAGGCATAAATTGATAATGGTAGTTCGCTATGGCACCTTTTGTTTCCCAGGAGGTGTTCTAATAGTACATCATCGTACATTCTTAATTTATTTTATTTTTTCTTGCCCATTTCCTTAATCTTATGCCATGTCATCACCTTTAGAATCCATCTGTTTGATTAATGGGAAGCAGACATCAATAACAAGAGTTTGATGGCACCTTTGTTTTCTATGAGGCACTCTAATAGTGCCTTTTGCCGCACCTTCTCAATCTATTTTTGTTTTTTCCCCACCAGTTCCCTCAAATCTTATGCTATCCCATTTCTGCTACGATCTATCTGTTGACAGGCATCTCTATTGCTGTATATAGGTCCTTAAATTATAGGATACTTTTTTGCCTTCATAATCCCAGATAAACTACTTATGTGTTTATTTGATTCATGGGAGACAGATGTCAATTATGGGAGTTTACTGATGGCGCCTTTTTTTCCTAGAAGGTGCTTTAATAGTACCTCACCTTACATTCTTTCCTTGCCATTTATACACGAGACCATCTGGATCATCACATTACCATGCTAATAACTTAGTGAAACCTAATTGGTAGGCAACCCTTCTCATGAATGCTTAATCCCTAGTCCACGGTTTCCTAGACTCTGTTTGATTGCAACTGCATTTTTCCATATTCTATGGTAAGATAATTTGAGCAGGCCAGTGAAACATGAGATAAGGCAAGTGCCCATTTGTTTTAATCATCATGAAATTTCTGTTGATGAAGGTGGATGAAGTTGTTTACCTGGTGGATGCCTGTGACAAGGAAAGATTCGCAGAGTCCAAAAAATAGCTGGATGCTCTCCTCTCCAACGAGGCCTTGGCCAATGTTCCATTCCTTGTTCTAGGCAACAAGATCAATATCCTATACGATGCCTCAGAAGATGAGTTGCATTACCACCTGGGTCTAACAAACTTCACCACAGGCAAGGGAAAGGTAAACCTGGCTGACTCAAATGTCCGTCCCCTCGAGGTATTCATGTGCAGCATCGTCCGCAAAATGGGTTATGGAGATGGCTTCAAGTGGCTCTCCCAGTACATCAAGTAGAGCACAACAAGATGTAAGATTTGGTTCATCTTAAACTTTATTACTAAACCAAAGCTGAACATGTGTCTGTTTGAAATCACTATTGCAAATATTTCACTTGTTTTACATGTTTTTCTTTTTTTTTTTTGTTGGTGGTGAATGACAGACATGCTCTCCATGCCCCATAGTGAAATTTTCAGATTTATTGTCTGATGTTAATAGAGAGTTGGAGAGGAAGTTGTTTGTTGTGGGTTGGTTGGTTGTTATTATTACAAAGTATGAATCAATTGTTCACCATCGCTGCCTTCACAAGGAAAACTAGAAGGAAAACTGGAAGGGTTGATACATGATCTCTTTTTGGCAGGCTAATGTAATTCTTAAAACTACTGTACTAGATGTGAGAAAAACACCAAGATACGATCCATTCACTTGGTTTGAATCTAAAAAAATAATTATGATTTAGAAATAATTTTTTATTAGCCTTTGGTATGTGGTGCAACTTGTACATTCCACTTATCCCATGTGTTCTTTAATAATCCGTTGTCAACATGTCTTGATTTCTTTTGTTAATTAATAATTTTTTATATATTATATCTAAGTGGTATATAATATCATATCTATATAAATTCAATTTAAATTTAAAATTTATCATATTTTAATTTTAGCTCATAATATCACATCATGTCCATAGGATCATAATTTATGAAAATATTATCATATTTTTATTTAAGTTCATAAATAGGCTTTCATAATTTATTTTTTAAATAAATATAATTTATTATTATTTTATTATATTTAAGTTTAATTAATTAATTATATTTATATTAGATATAGTGTCAATTGTTTTAATTAAAAAAAAAATTATACCGTATTAAAAATATCAATTATTTAATTTCATATATTAATATTTTTTAAATAATAAGATAAGTTTATTTAAAATCAAAATAATATAATTTTTAATTTAAAAAAATTAAAGTTATATATTTTAAATGAAACAACGTAATTATATATATATATATATATATATATATATATATATATATATATATATAAGTTAAAGTCATAGTTGATGACTATGGTTTTGATCATTTTTAAAGAATTCAAAACCGTAGTCAATAATTGTGGCTTTAAACTTAAAGGTAAAACCATGGTTGGTGATTACGGTTTCTAACCGTTTTAGAAAAATAAAACCGTAGTTGCCAATTACGGTTTTATGACATGACAACTTATGTGATACATACACATTAGATTGAGTATTATTTTGGAAATAAGTTTATTTTATGAATTTTTTTTCCAATGTACTATTTCGGGTCAAAACTCCCACTCTATAGATTTATCTATAATAATATTTGTTTCATTTTAAATTTAATTTTGTTTATATTTTACAAATTCATAACAAATGATCATCAATACAACGAAAAATGACAAAAAAGCTTTATGGTTTGCTAAGCTCTTGCATATTTGTATTCTAACATAACATCTTGGATGCATATTGAGAAATAAAATAGTTAATTTCAACAAATTTCCATTTTGGGTTTTTTTTTCTCATTGGTAGACTCCTAGATCATATGATATCAAATTTTGGTTAATATAGAAGTGAGGAATTAAGTTGTCTTGGACACTCCACCTCATGAGCCATATTTTCGGTTTCATGAATATATATATATATATATTTAACTGACACAACAATTATCTCAAGCCACTTCTAAACCTGAAGATATGTCACGGATGCACTATAAGAGAACAAACACTGATGCATTAATTGTTATTCTCTTTTTTAAATATTTCTTCAAGAAGATTTCATGGGGCTTTCACTTGGCTTTAATTTCATGCATGTTCCTTTTATTAATGTTCTTGAACCTTGAGTAAGCATTCCTTGCACAACCCGAGCTCAAGATCAAAGAAATTTTCATTCATATTTAAGGTTAGATTATTGACAACCTCATGCCAGTGGTTTCTATCATATTATGAGATCAAAACATCCATAGGACTTAGATAAGAGAGAATTAAAATTACATATTTTATTTCCAACTTTTTATCCATAAATAAAACAATTTCATTATCTTAAGAGTATAATTAATGAAATTTGATATACAATTTTTATGTCTTCTCTTGTTGTCCAAATGAATTATATAATGGTACTTGTAAACAATACCATAGTTTCCTAAAATAATTAAGGACCACATTTTTTAATTAAGTTCCAAATTTTCCTAAAATACTATAATGAATTTTTTTCATAATTATTATGGTTGCAATAATAAACCAAATAAAATGAAGTCATGTTACATCATTTAATAAATGTCATCAAAAATTCAAAAAAAAAAAAAAAAAAAACAAAAATTTAAACTCTATAAAGGATATATATTTGCATGGAGAATAAATATCTAATCCAATAAATTTTCATAAAAACTATTTTTACTTTTCACAAAATTTTTAATGGTGGCCTTTTAGGACTTTCTTTCAAGTTGCTTCTAGATGGGAATGGGTCTAGATAGAATTAAAAGAAAAACAAAATAATTAAAAGAAAAAACAAATGAGAAGTGAGATTTTCAATATTTACTAATATAACCTTGATAGATTTATAAATGAAATTACATTGACTTATAAATTATTTGTCAAGATAGCTTTTACCAACCTTGACATAAGAATATTTTAACTATATATATTGACTTATAATTTTTCTATCAATATTGTGTTACTATAAATTAAAGAAAATTTTAGCAAATTCCATATATGTCATTATTGCCATTATTTACCTACCTTGACATACGAATATATTAATTTTATATTGACTTATAAATTCTCTATCAAGGTTGCATCATCGTAAGTCATGGAATAATCACTGGAATTCATATATGTCATTATTTCTTTTAACTATGTTTTATATGTCATAGTTGCCCATTTAAATAAAAAATATTGACATATACTACTTTAAGTAAAGATAATATATGTCAACAATGACCCTTTTTCTTGTAGTGACTTCTCAGAGCATCCTTACTCAGCAGATGACAGCTCTTCGTGCCCATCAGGAGCAGATTATAGCCACCCAGACCCATCATACTGCCATTCTTAGGTAGATACAGCATCATCTGGGTATTCTATCGACTCTTGAGCATGCCATTCCTATCCCATCAAAGCCCACAGATCCATTACAGGGCCTTATCTCATAGAGCAGACTATGCCCCTTAAGGAGCCGACTACAGGAGAGACAGAGGCATCTATCCTGAGCATTCTGACCTCGACAGCCGAGCCATCATCTTCACATGATCCTCCCACCACTATCTGATCATTTGTATAATTTCCTTTCTGTATTTCCTTATTATAGTAGAACTTGTAATCCCATGATTTTGATGTTTTATATATTGGGATTGGTTATATTACTTGTTTTACTCTCTAGTGTACTATCTTAAAGTAATACAAATCTATCATTTTTGAGTATTCTTGGCATAATTTTATTTTAATTCCTCTACTCATATCTTTTATTGTTTTTGAAACATGTGGTTTCTCCTATTCTACTCGAACTCCATATCACTCAGGAGGCACCACTTCCTCCCTGTTTTTGAAGACAATGTTCAGCTAAGTTGGGGGGAGAGTTGAGGAAGGAAGTTTTGTTATTAATGCTAAGTTATTTTGGTAATTTAGTTGCTTTTTGCTTAATTTTTAAAATTTTTAAAGTTTTTATTTTACTTTCCATGGTTATTAAGGAAAATTTCTTCAAAATAAAATGAGAGAAATCAAATTTTTGTTTTTCACTTGACTTAGAGTTTGTATTATGTTTACTAAAGTTGATGAATTGTTGAAACTTCTATTGAATTCAACCTTAGTTCTTCCACTTTAAGCTATTCACACACTGTGCACAATAGGTTTCGAGTATAAGATGAAAAACTATTTCCCTCTTGATTTAGGAAAATTTTAGACTTGGTACCTTTGACCTCATTTAATAGTGTTGGGACACCTTATAAAAGGCCAATGAGCCTTTGAAAAGAAAGAAAGAAAGAAAGAAAAATGTTTTACTTGCCTTGAAACCCGAGCAAGGTTTGAGGGGTATATGGTGAAAATCTTTAAAACCTGGTGCCCTAAGCCTTCATTGGTTGGGAGTCACCGACCTCAATGCTCATTACAAGGGTGAATAGGTGGAGTTTAACATACTGTAGGTGCTTGGGTATTCAAATGCATTCTCAAAAGTCCAGGGTAAAATTCGAGGAGTTAGTGGTTGAAAGATCCTTAAAGCTTGATGCCCTAAACCTTAATTGGTTGGGAGTCATCGATGGACCCTCGTTATATGGACAATTTAGAAAAGAATAACTTTAAGCCTTGTACTCCTACAAAGAAAAAAATTGTGAAATAAAAGGGTGCGTTCTTAGCCTATTAAATTTTGTCAATTTGCTAAGTGTTGAAAAAGAACTAGGTTGGGGGGAGAGATTAGTTCAACATACTATATTCGGAAGCTATCAAATAACACTTAGATTTTTGTGGAAGAGTAAGGTTTAGTCCTTTGGAAGTGGAAATGATTTTAAAGCTTCAATTTGCATAATACCTTCTCCTTATGAATTGTGATTAGGTAAAGTATTTGATAACTCTTGTTGAAATTTGAGTTTTATATTTCTTTAATATTCCATGTGAGAGTTTGATCATCATGCCACTTAAAATTTTTTGAAGTGATCAGCATGATTTTGTAAAGTATATTACCGTTTATTTTACTTTTTCTCTCCTTTATTGCTAAGGAACTAGCAATATGTCGGTTGGGGGGAGTGATTACTACTCAAAAAGTGTTATTTTATAGCTTGTAATTAACTATTTAAACACTTTTGAGTAGTAGTTTTTACCTTTTAGTTCAATTAGCATATTAAGGACCTTTGCAATCGTTTCTAATCAAATTTATGTAAGTTTTGGTGTTTTTGATAGTATTTTGATCACCAAAGCAATCCAAGATTGAGGAGAGTTCTATGGAATCCATGGCAAAGCAATTGGAAGCTCATTAACATGAAGAACCTAAGCTTTGAAGCTTTATAGTCCTTTGCCAAAAGCAAATCATGAATGTAAGGAGGGAAAGCAAAGAGAGAAATCTAACATGAAGAATTTAAGAGGATAGCAACTGTTGGAGACTTTTGGAGCACTTTCTAGAGTCCATTTCATTCATACTATATGTCGTTTCGAAGCTCAGGAAGTCAGAAATCCAACTCTTCAAATGGTGTGTGAATCGGAGTTGAAATGAAAAAGTTATAGCCATTGGAAGCCAATCACACCAAGCTAAAGGCCAATTTCACAGGCTATGAAATCAGCCTTTGGCTGCGAAATCACAAGGTGATCGCTGCAAAATGGGCCTTTGGCTTCGAAATGGAGACCTTCAGCTTACGAAATTTCGTAGCCCATCTTGCATGCCTACGAAATCCTCCTGAGTGCTTCCAGATATTTGCGGCTGACAGTTTTAGATTTTTTCTTCAGATATTTGTTGTTTAAATCCCCATTTTCTCCTTAGAATCCACCAATAATAGGATTCCTTAGTTAATAAGCAAGAACAAAGTGTGAATAACCTTTAATATATATTTTGTAATTTTCTTTACACAAAAACTCTCGGGAGCTTGTTCTCAGAGACAACCTTTTGTATAGTTTTTTGAAGGAAGTAATATACAAAGCTTTGCTTTACCTTACCTACTCGTTTCGATTGTATTTTTCTTACTAGCCAAACAAGCTCTGAGGATGTTTCCTCAAGGAATGAGTGGCTAGGCTTTTTGTCTCTTGGAGCTAAGGTAGCTGGGTAAGGTACCGAGTGCAAGAATTGGTAGTTTTGTTGTTTCAACTATTAATGAAGAGAACATGTGACCCGTTATTGGTTTCTATGTTTTTAGTTAACTTAAAACGCCTTCAAATCACCTGGGCCAACACTTGGTAAGGCAAGTGATCTCCGTCCATTGAGATGCACTAGATTACCCCTTGCGAGCTTTTGGGAGGTGACTTGAAGGTAGGATTTTCTAGAATTGCCAACACTTGGTAAGCTTTTGGACTCTAAGGAGACATCCATTAGTTATCTCTTGCGAGCTTGAGAAGGGAAATCTAAGGCTAATGATTACCTTGAATGGTAAATGTTAGGTGAGAGGCATGAGCCATTGCAAGATGCATCAGTGAGAGGGATTTAGTGTTTGAACCCACTAAGGGGAAACATCTATACCATACCGGTTAGAGAATTAACTATATGTTAATTCTCTAATACGAGGAAAATATTCAAGTGATCGGGACTCTGTTTTTCCATGAGGAGCTTGATCCCAGTGATCCTAAAACTCCAAGAAACACTTTTCTTTATAAATAATTTTCGTTTCTTTATTTTTTAGTTAGCTTAAAACCAATCCTTTTTCAACCAAGGTTTATGTTTTCTTTTGAAGCTAACCTTGAAATGAAAAACCATCAATTCAACTTTGAATTATTATCAGTTGTAAGTTGAAAACCCTTCCAGTGAATGATCCTAGAGCCACTATGCTATACTAGCTGAGGCTATCCTAGTGCATGGTGTAATAGGTTATAAATTTTGTTGATTACTCTTGTCTGAGGACTAAAATCAAGGTACACCAGCTGGGCACGCAATCACCTACTCTATCTATAAGCAGTTGGGACTTGGAGAGTTAAAACCAACATCCATCACTTTATCTCTAGTAGATAGATCAGTGAAGATTACAAGAGGGATGATCAAAGATGTCTTGGTTCAAGTTGACAAATTCTACTATCTACTTATGTTCCTATCATACTTGGAAGACCATTCCTAGCTACATCAAAAGCAATCATCAATTGCAGGAATGGAGTCATGCAACTCACGTTTGGCAGCATGACATTGGAGCTCAACATCTTCCATTTGTACCAGACGCATATCCATCCGGAAGAAGAAGAAGGTCCGAAGGAAGTGTGCATGATTAACACTTTAGTGGAGGAGCATTGTGATCAAAGAATGAAAGAAGATTTAGTTGAGAGTTTTGGGGATCTTGATGAAGGGTTACTTGAACCCTCAGATTTGCTTGATACCCTACTCCCTTGGAGGAGGAGAGAAGAAATTCTACCCTTATTCAATGAGGAAGAGACGCAAAGAGCTGCTAAGGAGGAGCCCCTAAAGCTTATTCTTAAGCCACTACCCACGGAGTTAAAATATGCTTACTTGGAAGAAGACAAGAAGTGCCCTGTTGTTATATCTTCAGCTTTTACCATTCATCAGGAGGATTGTCTACTTGAAGTCCTTAGAAGATGTAAGAAAGCAATATGGTGGAAAATTTCTGATTTGAAAGGGATCAACCATTTAGTCTGCACCCATCATATTTACATGGAGGACGAAGCTAAACCAGTTCGCCAACCTCAAAGAAGGTTGAACCCTCACATGCAAGAGGTGGTGCGAGTTGAAGTTCTTAAGCTACTTCAGGTCGGTATTATTTACCCCATATCAGTAGCCCATGGGTGAGTCTTACTCAAGTTGTGCCAAAGAAGTTTGGGATCATGGTGGTGCAAAATGATAAGGAAGAAGATGTTTCTACACACCTCACTACAGGTTGGAGGTTGTGTATCTATTACAGGAGGTTGAAGGCGGTGACAAGGAAGGACCATTTCCTGTTGCCCTTTATTGATCAGGTGCTTGAGAGGGTCTCTAGGCATCATTTCTATTGTTTCTTGGATGGCTACTCCGGGTATTTTCAGATAGAAATTGAAGTTGAAGACCAGGAGAAGACCACTTTCACATGCCCATTTGGAACCTATACATACAGGAGAATGCCTTTCGGCTTATGCAATGCACCCGCAACTTTCCAAATATGCATGTTAAGCATTTTCAGTGATATGGTGGAGCGTATTATGGAAGTCTTTATGGATGATATCACCATATATGGAAGTACATTTGATGAATGCTTGATAAACTTAAAAGCTGTTCTGCACCGATGCAGTGAGAAAGACTTAGTGCTTAACTGGGAGAAGTGCCATTTCATGGTACACCAAGGGATTGTCCTTGGGCACATCATCTCCAAGCAAGGCATTGAAGTTGACAAAGCAAAGGTTGAACTCATTGTTAAGTTGCCATCCCCAACAAATGTCAAAAGAGTAAGGCAATTCCTTGGCCATGTCGGGTTCTATAAGAGGTTTATCAAGGATTTCTCTATGCTTGCGAGGTCTCTTTGTGAACTATTGGTGAAGGATACTAAATTCATATGGGATGATAGATGCCAAAGGAGTTTTGAAGAATTGAAGCTATTTAAGACAACCACACTAATAGTGAGGGCTCCCAACTGGCAACTGCCCTTTGAGGTAATGTGTGATGCCAGTGACTTTGCTATAAGAGCTATTCTTAGGCAAAGAGAAGATGGAAAATCCTATGTGACCTGCTACACAAGCAAGACATTGAGTGAGGCGCAAAGAAACTACACAACCACCGAGAAAGAATTGTTAGTTGTAGTTTTTGCCTTGGATAAGTTTCGTGCTTACTTGGTGGACTCCTTCATCGTGGTTTTCACTTATCACTCTGCTTTGAAGTATCTGTTGACTAAGTAAGATGCTAAAGCAAAGCTGATTAGATGGATTCCCTTGCTTCAAGAGTTCAATCTCCAGATCAAAGACAAGAAAGGAGTGGAGAATGTGGTAGCAGACAACCTTTCAAGGCTAGCCATCACACATAGTTCCAATGGTTTGCCCATTAATGATTATTTTCCAGAGGAGTCTCTCATGTTGGTGGAAGTTGCCCCTTGGTACGCTCACATTGCTATCTACCTAGTCATAGGAGAAGTTGCAAGTGAGTGGAAAGCACAAGATAAGAAGAACTTCTTTGCAAAAATTCATGCCTACTATTAGGAAGAGCCATTTCTTTTCAAGTATTATGCGGATCAGATAATAAGGAAGTGCGTTCCTGAAGAAGAGCAATGGGGGATCCTCAGTCATTGCCATGAAAATGCATGTGGAGGCCACTTTGCTTCTCAGAAGACAGCCATGAGGGTGTTGCAATCAGGTTTTCGTTGGCCATCACTTTTCAAAGATGCCCACACAATGTGTAAGAGTTGCAATTGATGTCAGAGGCTTGGGAAGTTAACACGTAAGACCATGATGCCTTTGAACCCCATTTTGATAGTTGATCTTTTTTATGTTTGGGGCATTGACTTCATGGGACCTTTCCCTATGTGTTTTGGCTACTCTTACATCTTGGTGGGAATAGATTATGTTTCTAAGTGGGTTGAGGCAATCCCATGCAAACACAATGACCATAGAGTGGTTCTCAAGTTTCTCAAGGAGAACATCTTCTCAAGATTTGGGGTGCTCAAAGCCATAATTAGTGATGGGGGTACTCATTTTTGCAACAAGCCTTTTGAAACTCTCCTAGCCAAGTATGGGGTGAAGCATAAGGTAGCTACACCTTACCACCCTTAAACTAGTGGGCAAATTGAGTTAGAAAATATGGAGATTAAAAACATATTAATGAAGGTGGTGAACACAAACAAAAAAGATTGGTCAATCAAGCTCCTCGATTCACTATGGGCATATAGAATAGCTTACAAGACCATTCTCGGGATGTCTATGGCAAAGCATGTCATCTCCTTGTGGAATTGGAATACAAGGCTTGGTGGGCAATCAAGAAGCTCAACATGGATTTGAGCAGACCTGGGTTGAAGAGGTTTTTAGACCTCAATGAGATGGAGGAATTGAGAAATGATGTCTATATCAATTCAAAAATTGTAAAAGAGAGATTAAAGAGGTGGCATGATCAGTTGGTTTACTGACTTTAAGCTCCACATCTTTCCAGGCAAGTTGAAATCAAGGTGGATAGGTCATTTTACCATTCACCAAGTGCATTCAAATGGAGTAGTGGAACTACTCAACTTCAATAGCATTAGTAGCTTCCAAGTGAATGGCCACCGTCTCAAGCCCTTTGTGGAGCCTTTTTCTCACAACAAGGAGGAATTCATCCTCCTTGATCCACATCAAGCTTAACAAGACTAGTTTTCTTGATGGACTTAGTCTTTCTAAAGACTATTGAATCCATATATTTTTGTTTTATTTTTGATTTGAGAGTTTTCTTGTATTATTAATTGTTTTGATTTTGATTTCTCATTTTAATTTTATTTTATTTTGATTTGACTTATGTTTTTGATGATCGATTGTAAGGGGGCCTCAAAGCAGTTGGCTGTGTCCTTAAAGACTTCAAACAGAGGAAAAACCAAGACAATTTGCACACTCTGCGAAATTATCATAGAGCATGCAAAATTAATGAATCATTTTGCACACCCTACAAATCAATTTTGCATACTGTGCGAAAATAAACCAACCCTACGAAATCATTTTGAACACTCTGCGAAATTTTCGCAAAGCATGTGAAAAACTTTGCACACCAAAACCGTTTTGCACATTGTGCGAAACCCTAAGGGGTCTGCGAACCAATTTCGCACCCCCAACGTCATTTTGCACATTGTGTGAAAACCAAGAGGCATTGTGTGAAAATGAAAAGTCACTCTGCCATTTCTTTTTAAACCCCAAGCCCTAGAATCCCCATTTCGCAACCACCCCTATCATTGCGAATCCCTCCTTTTCCTCTGCCACCTTGCGACCTTATTCCTCTTTATTCAACACCCAGCCCTGTGCATCTCATTTCGAAAACTGGCACTCTGCGCCTCCTTCGACCTTGAACACGAGGCTCACCTTCCATTTTTGACATGGCACGGACCCAAGAAGCCCTTCTCATCCCTTCACCGAGATGTACTCTGAGGCAAAGAGCCTCCTCTACTCAAGTGCCTAATGATTTTCCATCTCAGGCCGCAGAGGCCCCGCGAATTCCACCTTCCGAGGGTGGAACAACCACTGGTCCTTCCTCTCCTGCTCCTTAGCGTATATATGAGATGAGGAGACCACCTACTACACTAGGGGTGACTACTTCGTTCCCTGAGAGTTCAGTATGGCGCCCTCTTGCCAAGAGAGACAGGACTTCAGGCCCAGGCGAGTCATCCAGAGCTTCGCAGCCTAAGCCTCCTATTGCCACACATGCTCAAGCTCCTAAAGATTTTGAGGTTCCTTCTGACCTACCACCAGAGTTTATTATCAGACGTCCGATGCTCACAGCACTGCCCATTGAGGACATCTTAGATTGCAGAGCGAGACCTTTCCACTTAGAGTTATATTTTGATCAGGAGGCCATGCGATAGTAGCCTAAGCTTCAAGACTCTTATCACCTACTGCAGAGGTACCATCTTGAGCACCTTATGACTTCTCGTGAGTTCTTTTATCCCAGAGTGGCACTAGACTTTTACCAGTCCATGACTACTCATGGCTTCCAGAGTCTTACCGCGATTCACTTAAGGCTCGACATATTATAGAGGCTCTACAGAATCCTTTCGAGCCAGTGGATCCATCTGCTTTTCGCCAGTGGTCCCCAGTATCTTAGAGGGACATGGTCCACTTTTTATCCAGGGGGACCTCCACAAATTCGATCATTCTACAAAAAGAGCTTCCACTGGGATGCTCCTCGTAGATGTGGTGCTACGCTCCAAACTCTTTCCCTTACAACATTCGGTACAGAGCGATGAGCTATTTTGGACATTTTATTCTGTATATCAGAGGGCTTCTACTTTAGCTCGCACCACTTGATCATGGCCTCTCTCATCCACTTTGAGAAGAAGATCCATAGGAAGAAGCTTCGGAGGACGGACATTCCATTACTATTCCTGAGGTTGCTGTGCCAGATCTTAGAGTATATAGGCTTTCTTACTGAGCCTTGGCTCGAGCACCGCCGCCTTTGTCGAGAGCGATTCACTCTCGACAAATGGAATCAGTTGATGGGTTATTCTACACCTCTAGGAGCCCCTCCCATGGTAGCACCTCAAGTGTCCCCACATGTAGAGCAAGGCGAGCTTCCCACAAAGACTATACCACCAGTACTCATGCCAGAGGCTACTTCTGCTGCTCCCCCTATGCCTTCTATTGTTCCACCAGTCGCACTGACTACATTTGAGCCTTCCATTAACATATTGGCTTTAGAGTTTCGTAGCCTTATACATACCTTTCAAACACTAACGACCACACATGCTGCTCTCTTCCAGCAAATGGTTGAGATACGTGTCCATTAGGACCAACAAACCGTTATACTCCGCCAGATTCAGTAGCACCTGGGACTTATGCCTCCACCTCCTCCACCTCAGCCTAGTTATGTTCCCGCATCATCAAAGCCTCTAGCTCCAGCTGAGAATACTATTCCACCTGAGGACATTATCATAGTAGAAGTTCGCATTCCACCACCTCAAGAGGCCACCATAGCTACACTAGAGGATGCATCCTCTCCACCTGAGGCTCCCACTACTTGATCATAAGACATCTCTTTATCTTATTGTATTTATATATTATATTAGTAGAGATTTGTCCTTGTTTTGATACTTTATATTCTGGGATTGGATGTATTACTTGATTATATCTCATATTGTACTTTCTCATATTAATATATGGACATCATTTTTGCTTATACTTAGCATTTTTCTATTTCCTCTACTTATAACTCTTTTGTTTTTATTGACTCATATGGTTTCTCCTATATGACTCAAACTCCATTTCACTCATGAGGTACCACTTTGTCTCTTTATTTTCAATTGCTCTTGACACATTGAGGGCAATGTCGATCTTGGTTGGGAGGAGAGTTGAGTAAGGAAGTTTTGTTAATAATGCTAGGTTAATTTGTTAATTTAGTCACTTTTTGCTTAATTTTAAAAGTTTTTTTTTACCATACTCTTCAAGCTTATTAAGAAAAAATCAAAATGAAATAGGAGAAATCGAATTCTTGTCTTTTTACTTGAATATTTGATTTTGTATTATGCTTATTGAAGCTTATGAATTATTCAAACTCCTATTGAATTCAACCTTTTTCTTCCACTTTAATCTTACCACACACTATGCACATTAGGTTCCGATTATAAGATGAAAAACTATTTCACCCCTTGAACTTAGGAAAATTTTGACTTGGTACCTTTGACCTCGTTTTAATAGTATTGGGACACCTTAAAAAAGGCCAATGAGCCTTTCAAAAAAAAAAAAAAAGAAAAGAAAGAGCAAAGTGTTTTGCTTGCCTTGAAACTCGAGCAAGGTCCGAGGGGTATATGGCCAAAGTCTTTAAAATCCGGTGCCCTAAACCTTGATTGGTTGGGAGTCACCGACCTCAATGCTCGTTACAAGGGTGAATAGGTGGAGTTTAACATATTGTAGGTGCTTGGGTATTGAATTTCAATCTCAAAAGTCCGGGAAAAAAATCTGAGGAGTTAGTGGTCGAAAGATCCTTAAAGCTTGATGCCTTAAACCTTAATTGATTGGGAGTCATTGATGGATCCCCGTTACATGGACACTTTAGAAAACAATACCTTTAGCATTGCACTCCTACAATGAAAAAATTGTGAAATAAAAAAGGTGCATTCTTAGCCTATTGGAGGTTAGTCAGTTTGCTAAGGTTTGAGAAAGAACTAGGTTGGGGGGGGGGGAAGAATAGTTCGACATACTATAATTAGAAACTAATAAGCTTAACACTTAGATTTTTGTGAAAAAATAAGGTTTGGACCTTTGGGAGTGGAAATTCTTTTGTTGCTTAAATTTGCATAATGCCTACTCTTTATAAATTGTAATTAGGTAGGAGATTTGATGACTCTTGTTGAAGGTTGGGTCTTGCCTCTTTGATGTTCCATGGGAGAGTATAATTCGTACCATGTCACTTGAAAATTTTTTGGAGTGATTAGCATGATTTTGTAAATTATTTTACTGTCTATTTTTCTTTATCTCTCCTTCATTGCTAAGGGACTAGCAATATGTCGGTTGTGGGGAGTGATTACTACTCAAAAAGTACTATTTTATAACTTGAAACTAATTGTTTTAAACACTTTTAAGTAGTTAATACCTTTTAACTCAATTGGCACATTAAGGAACCTAGCAAGGGTTACTAATCAGTTTTTGGCAAGTTTTGGATTTTTTGGTAGCTATTTGATCATTGAAACAAGCCAAGAATGAGGGAGAATTTTGTGAAACCCATGGCAATGCAAGTTAAAGCTCAAATATGTGAAGAATCCAAGCTTTGGAGCACTTCATAGCCCTTTGCCAAGCTAATCAGAGATGCAAGAAAGAAAACCAGAGGAAGAAATCCAACAACCATAATTTCGCACAGCCATGCGAAACCACTTAAGGCAAGCAAAGAATTTCGCACACCATGAGAAATCTTCTTGTGCACCGACTTCGTTAGATTTTTAGCTCCAGATATTTTGTGTAATTTCCTATTTTCTCCTTGTAATCAACTTAGATATTTTCATATATATCTTTTTATATATTTGGGGTGTGTACCATCTATTAGGGACACACATCGGGATGTAATAAAAAAAAAAACACTTGCAAAAAATTCCAATAGTAAGAAATATACAGTGCTTTTGCTCTGCCTTTCCTTTTCATTTTGTTTTCACTTTTCTTTCTAGCCAAACAACCTTTGAGGATGATTTCTCAGGGGATGAGTGGCTAGGTTTTACATTTCTCGGAGTGATAAAAGCTAGGTGAAGGACCCGAATGCAAAGTGGGAGTTGTCCTTGCTTTAAATGAAAGTAGTTGTTAACCATTAATGGTTTTTATTTCAAGGTTTAGCTTTAAATCTCTTAAAATCACCTTGAATGGCCAATACTTGGTAAGCTTTTTGGATTCTATGGATGCTTATTGCTAAATCTATGGATGTCTATTAGTTATCATTTACAAGCCATTGGAAGGTGCTTCAAGGTGAGGGTCTTTAGTGTTTGAAGCCATTAATGGGAAGTAATTACCATTTTTCATGAACCCTTTGGATCAAATCTTAATTGCTAAATACAAAACTAGTTCGGGAGATAACCATCCTTTATGTTATTGTCCCCAACGCAAGGAGAAGATCAGGAATCTCCCCCTTTGCCTAAAGAACCCGATCCTAGTGACCTAAAGCACCAAGAGACCTTTTCTTTGTAGTTAACTTCACTTATTATTTTTGCTTAACTTAAAATCAATCTTTGCAACCACAATTCCATTTTCTTTAAAAGTTAATTTTCATAAGGAAAAGCACCATTTATTTCCTTCACTAAGGTCAACTGTATGATGAAAACCCATCCCCGTGGACTATTCTAAAGCCACTAGACTATGTTAGCTATGCTACCCTAGTGTAAGGTGATTTAGGTTTTATAAATTTTGTTGATAACACCTGTCTAGGCCAGAATCAAATGGCACGACTGCAATAAGGATGAATCAATGACACGAGCTACTCTAGGTCATAAGCTTACGTCTTTGGATGCTATGAAGAACTCGGGGTATTAGATGATATGAACGACTTGGGATTTCGTGAGCTTCGTCCTCTAGATGCTATGAATAGCTTAAGGCTATGGATAACATGAACGACCCCAGGTAGTGAGCTCAGGGCTCTAGTGCTATTAACAACTTAGGGCTATGGTTGAAAAGAACAATTCCAGGTCGTGAGCCCAATACTCTAAATTCTAAGAATAGCTCAAGGCTATGGATGACATGAATGACTCCAGGTCGTGAGGTCAGGGCTCTAGATACTATTCAAAACTTAGGATTATGGTTGACACAAATGACTTTGGGTCGTGAGCATACGACTCTAAATGCTATGAATAGCTCAAGGCCATGAATGATATAAACTACTGCGGGTCATGAGCTGAGAGCTATGGATGCTATGAACAACTAAGCATTATGGATGATATGAATGACTTAGGATTCTGTGAGGTCAATCCTATAGATGCTAAGTACAACACAAAGTTGTGGATAAAATGAATTTATCTACTTCATGAGGTCAGGGTTGTGGAGGACATGAACAACTTCGGGTTGTGAGGTCAGAGTTATGGATGATATGAGCGACTTAGGATCTCATGAGCCTAAGCTTCTAGATATCAAGCCATGAGTTCACAGGATTTGGAGTCATTCATTCATCCACAATGCTCAGTTGTTGATAACATCCATTGCCCTGAGCTTATGAACCAGAGTAGCTCATATTATCTGTAACCCTAAGCTATTCATAGCATCTAAGGCCTTGAGCCCACGAGCTAGAGTCATTCATGTCAACCATAACCTTGAGTTGTTCATAAATTCTAGAACCTTATGCTTACAACTTGGAGACGTTCATGTCATTCACAACCCTAAGCTTTTAATAGCATGCACAACCCTAATATTACGATCTCAAGTCGATCATATAAACTACATCCCTGATCTCACAACTTGGAGTCATTCATGTCATCTACAACCCTAACATTTTCATAACATATAAAGCCTTAAGCTCACAACTTGAAGACATTCATGTCAACCATAACACTAAGTTGTTCATAGCATCTATAGTTGTGAATTCATGACCCGGAATCGTTCATGTCAACCATAACCTTGAGCTATTCATAGCATCTAGAGCCCTGAGCTCACAACCCGGATTTGTCAATGTCATCTACAGCCTTAAGCTGTTCATTGCATTTAGAGCCATGGAATCATGACTAAGAATTGTTCATACCAACTACACTCCAGACCTATTCATAGCATCTAAAGGTCTAAGCACATGGCATCTCGAGCCATTCAGATCATCCACAACCCTGACCTATTTACAATATCTAGGGCACCGAGTTAACGATTGAGAGTAGCTTATGTCATTCACAACCCTGAGTTGTTCATAGCATCGAGAACCCTAAGCACATGACCTAGAATCGTTCCTTTCAACCACACCCCTAGGTTGTTTGTAGCATCTAGATCCCTTAGCTCACGAACCATAGTCATTCATGTCAACCACAGCCTAAAGATGTTTATAACATCTAAAGCCCTAAGCTCATGACTTACAGTCATTCATCTCATCCATAACCTTGAGTTGTTCATAGCATCTAGAGCCCTTAGCTCATGACACATAGTCATTCATGTCAACCACAACCTTGGGTTGTTCATAGCATATAGAGCCCTTAGTTCACAACCTAGAGTCATTCATGTCATCCACAACCTTGAGTTTTTCATAGCGTTTAGAGCCCTAAGGTCATGACCCGGAGTCATTCATGTCATCAATACCCTTGAGCTATTCTTAGGTTTTAGATCCATGAGCTCACGTCGGGAGTCATTTATGTCAAGGACAACCCTGAGCTATACGTAGGATCTAGAGCCCTAAGCTCATGACCTGGAGTCATTCATGTCATCTACAGCCCCAAGCATTTCATACTATCTAGAGCCCCGAGCTCACAAGATGGAGTTTGTCATGTCAACCATAACCCCAAGCTATTCATATCATCTAGAATCTTGAGCTCATAACCCAGAGTCATTCATGTCATCCACAACCTTTAAGTTATTCATAACATTTAAAGCTTTGAGCTCATGACCCGAAGTCATTCATTTCATCTATAGCCTTATGTTATTCATAGCATCTAGATCCTTTCATTCATAACCTAGAATCATTCATATCACCCACAACCCTAAGCTCTTTATAGCATCTAGATCCTTGAGCTCACGACCTAGACTCGTGCATATCATCCACAAACCTATGTAGTTTATAGAATTTAAAGCTCTAAGGTCATGACCCGAAGTCGTTCGTGTCATCTACAACCTTGAGTAGTTCATATCATCTAAAGCCTTGAGTTCACGACTTGAAGTAGCTCATATCATCTACAGCCTTGAGCTATTCATAGCATTTAAAGTCGTGAGCTCATGACCCGGAGTCATTCATGTCAACCACAACCCTAAGCTGTTCATAGTGTCTAGAGCCCTGAGCTCATGACCCAGAGTCATTCATATCATCCACACCCTTGAGTTGTTCATAGCATCTAGAATGTTGAGCTCATGACCTAGAGTTGTTCATGTCAACCACAACCAAGATTTATTCGTAGCATCTAGAGCCTTAAGCTAACTACCCAAAGTTGTTCATGTCATCCATAGCCCTTTGTTGTTCATAGAATTTAAAGCCATGACTCATGACCAAGAATTGTCCATATCATCTACAACCCTGAGTTGTTCATAACATATAGAGGCATGAGCTCACGGGATCCCGATTCATTCATATCTTTTAATACCCTGAGTTATTCATAGCATCCAGAGTCGTAAGGTCATGACCTGGAGTAGCTCATGTCACCAACAACCTTGAGTTGTTCATAAGATTTAGAGCCTTGAGCTTATAATTGGGACTCGTTCTTGTCAATCACAACCCTGAGCTGTTCATGGCATATAAGGCCCTGAGCTCACGACCAGAAGTCCACCACGTCATCCATCGCCCTTAGCTTTTCATTGCATTTAAAGCCATAGGCTCACGACCAAGAATCATTCATATCATCCTGAACCCTAAGTTATTGATAGCATCTAGAGGCCCAAGGTCACAGGATCCTAAGTCGTTCATATCATCCACAATAATGAGGTGTTCATAACATCTAGGGTCATAAGCTCAGGAATCGAAGTCATTTATTCATTCATAACCCTGAGTTGTTCATTGTGTTTAGATCCTTGAGTTCATGACCCAATATCATTCATGTCATCCACAACCCTGAGTTGTTCATAGCATCTAGATCCTTTAGCTCATAACCCAAAATCGTGTGTATCATCCATAACATGGAGCTATTTATAGCATTTGGAGACCTAAGCTCATGACCCATAGTAGTTCATGTCATTAACGGGCATAAGTTGTTTATAGAATCTAGAGCCTTGAGCTCACGACTTAGAGTTGTTCATGTTAACCACAAGCCCATGCTCTTCATAATATGTCGAGCCCTGAGCTCATGACATAGAGTCATTCATGTCATCCACAACCTTGAGTTGTTCATACCATTTAGAGCCCTCAACTAACAACTTGAAATCATTCATGTTAACTATAACCTTAAGTTGTTCATAGCATCTAAAGCGCTAAGCTCATGACTTAGAGTTGTTGGTGTCAAACATTGCCTTAAGCTATTCATAGCATATAGAGCCTTGAGCTCACTACCCGAAGTCATTCATGTCATACACAACCCTCAACTTCTCATAGCATTTAGAGCCATAAGCTCACGATCAAGAACTATTCATATGATCCACAACCTTGAGCTGCTCATAGCACTAGAGGACTAAGGTAACAAGATCACGAGCCGCTGATATCATCCACAACCCTAAGTTGTTCATAGCATCCAAAGTCATGAGCTCATGACCCAGAGTAGCTCATGTCATTAACAACCATGATTTGTTTATAGCATCTAGAGCCTTAAGCTCATGACCTAAACTCATTCTTGTCAACCACAACCCTTAGCTTTTCATAACATATAGAGCACTAAGCTCACAACTCAAAGTCTTTCATGTGATGCACAATGTTGAGTTATTCATAGCATTTAAATTCATTGGCTCACAATAAAGAATCATTCATGTTATCACCAACCCTAATCTATTCATAGTATCTAGAAGCTTGGGCTCATGGGATCCTAAGTCATTCATGTCATTCCATAACACTGAACTCACGACCCATAGTCGTTCATGCCATCTACAACCCTGAGCTCATGAAGCAAATAAATTCATATCATCCACAACTTTGAGCTATACTTAGCATCTAGAGGCTTGACCTCACAGGATCCAAAGTCGTTCATATCATCCATAATGCTTAGTTGTTCATAGCATCTGTAGCCCTCAACTCATAACCCAGAGTAGTTTGTATCATTCATAGTCTTGAGCTATTCATAGCATCTAGAGTCATGAGCTCATAACCTAAAGTCATTCGTGTCAACCACAATCCTAAGTTGTTCATAGTATCTAGAGCCCTGAGCTCACAACTCAGAGTCATTCATGTCATCTGTAGCCTTGAGCTATTCATAGCATTTAGAGCATTGAGCTCACCACCTGGAGTTGTTCTTTTCAACTATAGCCCTAAGTTGTTCATAGCATCTAGAGCCCTAAGCTCACTACTTGGGGTCATTCATGTCATCCATAGCCTTAAGCTATTCATATCATTTAGAGTCATGGGCTCACAACCAAGAATCATTCATATCATCCTAAACCTTGAGCTACTCATAGCATCTAAAAGACTAAACTCACAAAATCCCGAGTTGTTCATATCATCCAATACATTGAGTTTTTCATAGCATCCAAAGTTGTAAGCTCATGACCCGGAGTAGCTTGTGTCATCTATAATCTTTAGCCATTCATAGAATCTAGAGGCTTGAGCTCACAATCCGAACTTCTTCTTATCAACCATAACCATGAGCAGTTCATAGCATCTAAAGCCTTGATTTTACGACCTAGGGTTGTTCATAGCATATAAAGGCTTAAGCACATGATGTAGAATCATTATTAACATCCACAGCCCTAAGCGGTTCATAGCATCTAGAGGTCTCAGGTCACAAGAGACTGAGTCATTCATATCATCCACAAATATAAGCTGTTCATAGCATCTAGACCCCTGAGCTCATGACCTAAACTTGTTCAGGTCAACCACAACCCTGAGTTGTTGTTAGCATCTCAAGACCTAAGCTCACGGCCCGGAATCATTCATGTCATCCACAAAATTGGGTAGTTCATGGAATCTAAAGGCTTAAGCTCATATCACAAAATCATTTATATTTTTCTAAGCCCTTATCAATTCATAAAACCTAAAGGACTAAGCTCACGGGATCCCAAGTTGTTCATATCATCTAAAACTTTGAATTGTTCTTAACTTCTAGAACCCTGAGCTCAGAACCCGGAGCCTTTCATGTCTACCACAACCCTGAGTTGTTCATAGAATCTTGAGGCCATGACCTAGAGTAGTTTATGTCATCCACAACCCTGAGTTGTTAAAATCATATAGAGTCTTAAGCTCATGACCTAGAGTTTTCATGATAACCATAACCCTGAGTTGTTCATAGCATTTAAATGCTCAAGATCATGAATCGAAGTGGTTCTTGTCCACCACAACCCCGAGTTGTTCATAGCATCTGGAGCGCTAAGCTCACGACCTGGAGTAGTTCATGTCATCAACAACCTTAAGCAATTCATAGAACCTAGATCCCTAAGCTCATGACCTAGAATCGTTCCTGTCAACCACAACCCTGAGCTATTCATAGTATCTAAAGGATTGAGCTCAAGTTCCAAATTCATTCATGTCATCCATAGCCCTTAGTTGTTCATAGCATCTAAATCCATGAGCTCATGACCTAAAGTCATTCATGTCAACAACAACTCAGAGGTGTACGTTACATCAAGTGCCTTTAGCTCATGACCCAAAGTCGATCATGGCAATTAGCATCATGAGCAATTTATAACATTAGAGCCCTATGATCATGACCTAGAGTCATTCATGTCATCCACAACCTTGAGTAGTTCATAGCTCTGAGATGCTCAAAGCATCTAGAGCCTTGAGTTCACAACATGAAGTCATTGCTTTCAACCACAATCCTGAGTTGTTTATAGTATATAAAGCTTAGAGCTCACGACCCAGAGTCGTACATGTCATGCATAACCCTAAGTTGTACATAACATCTAGAGCCCTTAGTTCACGACTCGGAGTCTTTCATGTGATCGAGAACCCAAACCTGTGTATGGCATCTACAACCCTTAGCTCATGACCTCGACTCTTTCATGTCAACCACAACCCTAAGATGTTTATAGAATCTAGAGGCCTCAACTCATGTCCCGTGTCATTTATGTCATCCACAACATTGAGTTGTTAAGAGCATCTAGAGCCCTAAGCTCATGACTTGGAGTCTTCATGTCAACGATAAACCTATGTTGTTCTTAGCATCGAGAGCCTTAAGCTCATGACCCAGAGTCATTCATGTTAAACACAACCCTGAGTAGTTCATAGCATCTAGAGCCTTATGACACAGAGTTGTTCATGTCAAACACAACCCTCAGTTGTTCATAACATCAAAAGCCCTGGCCTCATGACCTAAAGTCGATCAAGTTAACCATAACCTTGAGATGTTCATAGCATCTAAATCCTTGAACTCATGACTTTGAGTTTTTCTTGTCACCGATAGCCTTAAGCTATGCATAGCATCTAGAGCCCTAAGCTCATAACTTGGAGTCTTTCTTATCAACCATAGCCTTAAGTTGTTCATAGAATCTAGAGGTTTGTTCTCATGAACTAGAGTCATTCATGTTATTCACAACCATGAGTTGTTGATAGCATCTACAACTATAAGCTCACAACTTAGAGTTGTTCATGTCATTCATAGCCTGAGTAGTTCATAGCATCTAGAGGCTTGAGCTCGTGATGGAGAATCATTCATATCATCCATAGCTTTGAGCAATTCATAAGATCTAGGGGCTTAAGCTCCAATGATCTCGGGTCATTTATATCAACCATAACTCTGAGCTCTTCATATCATCTAGAGCCTTACATTCATGACTAGAAGTAGTTCATGTCGTTCATAGCCGAGAGTTGTTCATAGCATTTAGAGCCTTAAGCTCATGACCCATATTTGTTCATGTCAACCACAACCCTGAGCTGTTCATAGCCTTTAGAGCCCTAAGCTCACCACCTAGAGTCTTTCATGTCAACGACAACCCTGACCTATGTATAGCATCTAAAGCCCTCAACTCATGACTCAGAGTCTTTCATGTCATCGATAACCTTAAGTTATGCATAACATCTAGAGCTCTAAGCTCATAACTAGGAGTCTTTGATGTCAACCACAACCTTGAGTTTTACATAAAATCTAGAGGCCTGATCCCATGACTCGGAATTGTTCATGTCATCCATAACTCATGTTTATTAGTAGCATCTAGAGCCTTGAGCTCATGACCCAACATGTCTTCCACTGGTCAGAGCAGTTCATAGCATTTAAAGGTTGGAGCTCATGACACAGAATCATTCATATCATCCACCACCTAGAGCGGTTCATAACATCTACAAGCCTAAGCTCACAGGATCCCAAGTCATCCATATCATCCACAACTATGAGTTGTTCATAGCTTCTAGAGCCCTAAGCTCAGTACCTAGAGTCTTTCATGTGAACCACCACCCTAAATTGTTCATAGTATTTAGAGCCCTGAACTCATAACTTAGAGTCATTCATGTCATCCACCATCCTAAGTTTTTCATAGCATCTAGAATCTTGAGCTCATGACTTATAGTCATTCATGTCAACCACAACCTTGAGCTATTTATAGCATTAAGAGCCTTGAGATCAAAACCCAAAGTCATTCATGTCAACCACAACCCTAAGTTATTTATAGTGTACATGATTTCTACTCAAAACATGCTATTTTGTAGCTTGTAATTAGCTCTTTTTAACACCCTTGAGTAGTAATTATTACCTTTTAACTCAATTGGCATGTTAGGGACCCATGCAATCGTTTCTAATCAAATTGTGTTAAGTTTTGGTGTTTTTGATAGCTTTTTGATCACCAAAGTAATTTAAGAATGAGGGAGAGCTGTATATAGTTCATGGCAAAGCTTTTGGAAGCTCAAATTCATGAAGAACCAAGCTTTGGAGCTCCATAGCCATTTGCCAAAGTCGTTCAAAGTATGCAAGGAAAGAACAAAGGAGAGAGGAAAACAGAGGACAGCATCTGCAGTCTTCCTTTGCACTTTTGGAGCACTTCCCGAAGTCCATTGTCTACATGCTATATACCATTTCAAATCTCAGGAAGTCAAGAATCCAACACTTCAAACGGTGTACGAATTGGAGCTGAAATGGGGAAGATATGGCCTTCGCAAGACAACTGCATCCAGCTGAAGGACAAATTCGCATCTTGCGAATTTGGAACTCCAACGTGCGAAATTAAAGCCTACCTTTGGAAATGGAAATGGAATACAGCTGCACAGTCACAGAGAAGCCCAACTTGCGAAAGTGATTTTGCAACTTGTGAACTTGGAGCTGAACGTGCGAAAATGGATTCCAAGTTGCGAAATCAACTTGCGAGATTTTCGCAAGTCACCATGCAACGTGCGAAATCTACATGCGAACTGGGATATTTGTGCACCGACTTTTTTAGATCTTTTCTTCAGATATTTTTGTATAAATTTCCATTCTTCTCCTTGTAATCCACTAACCATAAGATTTCTTAGCTAGGAAGGTTGGAAAAACTTCTCTATATATATTCCCTTGCATCCATTGTAAAATATATAGATATATAAGTATGTAGAATCGATCAATATATAGAATATACAGAGCCTTGCTCTGTTTTTCCTTCTCTTTCATTTTCATTTTCTTACTAGCCAAACATTCTCTAAGATGTTTTCTTAGAGGATGAGAGGCTAAACCTTTGGTTTCTTGGAGTGAAGGAAGCTAGGTGAAAAGTCCAGATGCAAAGGTGGAAAACTCTCGTGCATTAAATACAGGTAGTTAGAGTTCATAAATGGCTTTTAAATCTCAAGTTTTGCTTTAAATCCCTCAGAATCACTTTGAATGGCCAATACATGGTAAGATTTTAGGTCTTTGTGGATACTTATTGCTAGATCCACATCAGACCATTAGTTATCATGTACGAGCCATTGGAAAGTGGCTCAAGGTGAAGATCCATAGTGTCTAAAGCCATTAATGGAACTTGACTACCACTTCTATTGACTTTTTATGGATTAAATCTTCATTGTTAAACTTATACCGGTTCGGGAAACAACCATCCTTTATGTTGTTGTCCCTAATGCGAGATGAAAAATCCAGAATTTCCCACTTTGCATTCTGAACTTGATCCTAGCAACCTCTAGCTCCGGGAGACTTTCTTTCTTTCATTTCTACCTAGTTCTATATTAGTTTAGTTTCAAACACCACTTTCAAAACAAATTTTATTTTCTTCTAAACTTTAAGTTTTTGACAAAGGAAATCATCAAACTCAATTTCTAATCTTGAGTATATCACTGGTAGAGTGAAAACCCATCCCTGAGTTCGACCCTAGAGCTACTATACTATAGTAGCTTTGCTACGCCAATATAAGGTCATAGGATTTATAAATATTTTTTATTAAAATACTCAACTGGGCATGAATCAAAATGGCGCCGCTGCCGGGGATGGTGCCACTTTGCAGTGATATGATCTTTTGAGAACACTTGTGATCTTCATCACAAGTTTGGTGATTTTTCTTTTCTTTTACTAACTCTTTTTAATTGTTCTTTTTCTTTATTTATGTTTTAGTTTACCTTTCAACTAGTTTTAGTTAGTCTTAAATTTTTTTTAGAATTGTTTTTCTTTTGTTTTCTTTTGTTTTCTTTGTTTTTAATTCACAAATTGCTAGTTATGCATATCATATTGAATACGAGATAGCAGAGGAAGCCATGAACTTCTTGAGTTATGTGGCTAAACTTTCAAGAGGATGGGATGAACCAAATGCTAGAGATATGGGAAGAATGACATCTCAACCTAATGCTAAGGCTGAGATGTATATTTTGAAGGAAGAAATCGACATGAAGGCAAAGATTGCAGCTATGGCAAGGAGATTGGAAGAGCTAGAAATGAAAAAAATGCAAGAAATGCAAACCATCTCTCAGACACCATTGCAAGCTATGCTTTGGGCCATTTGTCTATCTTATGAGCACTTGGTGGAAGAGTGTCCTACCATTCCAGTGGTGAGGGAAATGTTTGGTGATTGCAACACCTACAATTCCAATTGGAGGGACCATCCAAATTTCTCTTGGAAACCACAGCCACCTCAGTACCAGCAACCTGCTCAAGCACCTCAGCAAGCCTCAAACCTTGATCAAGCTATAGTGAATCTTAGCAAGGTTGGGGGAGACTTTGTTGGAGCTCAGAAATCCATCAATGCTCAGCTTAGTCAAAGAATTGACAGTGTAGAGAGTTCATTGAATAAAAGGATGGATGGAATACAAAATGATCTATGTCAAAAGATAGATAATCTCCAATACTCAATCTCAAGGCTCACCAATCTCAAGGCTCATAAGAGAGAATCTTCACAAGTGAGAGATGTTAAAGCCGTAATCACTCTAAGGAGTGGTAAAGAGGTTGATTTGGCCACATCCAAACAAGAGCATGAAACAGAGAATGAAACAGAGAAAAAGAAGAGGGAGGAAATTAAAGGAAAGAGAAAGGGAATTGTTTCCATTGCCATCATACAATGAAAATCTCTAATGAAGGATGCTAACTTCATATGGGATCCGGGCAAGCTGAAACAGGAAAACATTTTTTTGATGGACTTAGTCTTTCTAAAGACTAGCTAGTCCATATCTTTTTGCTTTATTACTTGTTTTAATTTTGATTTCAATGCTTTAATTTTAATTAGTTTTTATTTAACATAAGTTTTTGGATGATCATTGCAGGAGGGACTGATGAAAGAAAAGGAAGAGAAGAGAGAATTTTGGCCATTGGTTCTATTGCCACTTTGGGACATATTTGGAGCACTACCTCAAGTCCATTTTATACATACTATATACCGTTTCAAATCTTGGGAAGTTAAAAGTCCAACACTTTAAACGGTGTCCAAATCGAAGTTGAAACGAAAAAGTTATGGTCATTGCAAGAAAACTACGCTGAGCTGAAAGAAAATTTCGCACAGTGCGAATCAAGGTGCGAAAATTTTCGCACCATGCGAAACACCCTCTTGGCACACGAGTGGCATTTCGGACAGCCCAAACGAATTTTCGCATGGTGCGAAATAGCTTGCAAAATTTTTTTCTTCAGCAAAACAACTTCCAAAAGTGGGGAAACTTGCGAAACAATTTCCAAAAAGGCGAATCAACTTGCGAAAATCCATCCAAGTTGCGAAAATCCAAAATCCAAATTCGCATGCCTACTGTTCAAGGTGCAAAAAATTTCGCACAGTGCAAAACCACCTGCTGCCACATGAGTGCCATCACCTCAAGTAGTGAAACGGTTTCGCACGGTGCGAAACAAGGTGCAAAAAATTTCGCACGGTGCGAATTCGAGTGCGAAATTCAAAACATGTTGTGAAAATTTCGCACCTTGAAATCCAAAGTGCGAAAAATCCTTTCCAAGGTGTGAAATATTTTTTAAAGTGCGAAAATGACCAATTGTCTTTTAAACCCATTTTTAAACACCCAAGACTCTATTTTTCATTCCTAAAAGCCATTTCGACTTCCGAAAGAGTTTTTAAACGTGTGACCATCCAAATTCCGCCCCTCCATCTCTATTTGAAGCCTTAGGAACATGCATTAGAGGAGAGGAGAGCCCCGTGCACCAGCTGAGTACCCTCTAGAACTCACAAACAACCACCTCTCTCCATTTCAGCCATGGCCAACACTAGAGGAGAGCCCCGTGCACCCTGGGATCACACACATGAAGCCTCTCACTCCATTTCTGACCTCCATAAACCATCACAACCCATAGCTCCAGCTGAAAGCTCCAGTTGAGAAGACTACACCACCTAAGGAGATTACCAGAGCAGAGGTCAATGTCCTGACCCAACCCACTCAGAAGGCCACCACAGAGCCATTATCTCCACAGGACCCTACCACTACTTGATCATCTCTTTAATTTTTGTATTTACTTATTATATTAGTATAGATAATTCCATGTTTTGATGTTTTATATTCTGGGATTGGATGTATTGCATGATCATATATTATATTCTATTTTCTCAGATTAATATATAGACATCATTTTTGTTTAAACTTGGCATTTTTCTATTTCCTCTACTAATTGAATCTTTTGTTTTTTTTTTAAACATGTGGTTTCTCCTTTACGACTCAGACTCCATGCCACTCAGGAGGTACCACTTCCTCCCTTTATTTTTTTAATCGCTCTTGAAACATTGAGGACAATGTTCAGGTTGGTTGGAGGGAGAGCTGAGGAAGGAAGTTTTGTTATTAATGCTAAGTTATTTTGGTAATTTAGTTGCTTTTTGCTTAATTTTTAAAATTTTTTAAAGTTTTTTTGAATACTCTCCATGGTTATTAAGGAAAAAATTTCAAAATGAAATGGGAGAAATTAAATTTTTGTCTTTTTACTTGAAACCTAGAGTTTGTATTATGTTTATTAAAGTTGATGAATTATTGAACTCCTATTGATTTCAACCTTATTTCTTCCACTTTAAGCTTATCACACACCGTGCACACTAGGTTCCATTTATAAGATGAAAAACTATTTTCCCCCTTGACTTAGGAAAATTTAGAGTTGGTACCTTTGACCTCATTTTAATAGTGTTGAGACACCTTATAAAAGGCCAATGAGCCTTTGGAAAAAGAAAGAAAAAGAAAAATGTTTTACTTGCCTTGAAACCCGAGCAAGGTCTAAGGGGTATATGGTGAAAATCTTTAAAACCTGGTGCCCTAAGCCTTCAATGGTTGGGAGTCACTGACCTCAATGCTCGTTACATGTGTGAATAGGTGGAGTTTAACATATTGTAGGTGCTTGGGTATTAAAATTTCATTCTCAAAAGTCCGAGGTGAAATCCGAGGAGTTAGTGGTTGAAAAATCTTTGAAGCTTGATGCCCTAAACCTTGATTGGTTGGGAGTCATCGATGGACCCCCGTTACATGGACAATTTAGAAAAGAATGCCTTTAAGCTTTGCACTCCTACAAGAAAAAATTGTGAAAGAAAAGAGGTGCGTTCTTAGCCTATTGGAGGTTGATTAGTTTGCTAAGCTTTGAAAAGAACTAGGTTGAGGGGAGAGATGAGTTTGACATACTATATCCGGAAACTAATAAATAACACATAGATTTTTGTGGAGGAGTAAGGATTGGACCTTTGGGAGTGCAAATTATTTTGAAGCTTAAATTTGCATAATGCCTACTCTTTATGAATTGTGACTAGGCAAATTATTTGATAGCTCCTATTGAAGTTTGAGTTTTATTTCTTTCATGTTCCATGTGAGAGTTTGATCTGTCATGCCACTTAAACATTTTTTAGAGTGATTAGCATGATTTTGTAAATTTATTACTTTTATTTTTATTTTTTCTCTCCTTCATTGCTAAGGTACTAGCAATATGTCGGTTGGGGGAGTGATTACTACTCAAAACATGCTATTTTGTAGCTTGTAATTAGCTCTTTTTAACACCCTTGAGTAGTAATTATTACCTTTTAACTCAATTGGCATGTTAGGGACCCTTGCAATCGTTTCTAATCAAATTGTGTTAAGTTTTGGTGTTTTTGATAGCTTTTTGATCACCAAAGTAATTTAAGAATGAGGGAGAGCTGTATATAGTTCATGGCAAAGCTTTTGGAAGCTCAAATTCATGAAGAACCAAGCTTTGGAGCTCCATAGCCCTTTGCCAAAGTCGTTCAAAGTATGCAAGGAAAGAACAAAGGAGAGAGGAAAACAGAGTGAAGAAAACAGAGGACAGCAGCTGCAGTCTTCCTTCGCACTTTTGGAGCACTTACCAAATTCCATTTTCTACATGCTATATACCATTTCAAAGATCAGGAAGTCAAGAAACCAATGCTTCAAACGATGTATGAATTGGAGCTGAAATGAGGAAGATACGGCCTTCGTAAGACAACTGCATCCAGCTGAAGGACAAATTCGCATCTTGCGAATTTGGAACTCCAACGTGCGAAATTAAAGCCTACCTTTAGAAATGGAAATGGAATACAGCCGCACAGTCACAGAGAAGCCCAACTTGCGAAAGTGATTTTGCAACTTGTGAACTTGGAGCAGAACGTGCGAAAATGGATTCCAAGTTGCGAAATCAACTTGCGAGATTTTCGTAAGTCACCATGCAACGTGCAAAATCTACATGCGAACTGGGATATTTGTGCACCGACTCTTTTAGATCTTTTCTTCAGATATTTTTGTATAAATTTCCATTCTTCTCCTTGTAATCCACCAACCATAAGATTTCTTAGCTAGGAAGGTTGGAAAAACTTCTCTATATATATTCCCTTGCATCCATTGTAAAATATATAGACATATAAGTATGTAGAATCGATCAATATATAGAATATACAGAGCCTTGCTTTGTTTTTCCTTCTCTTTCATTTTCATTTTCTTGTTAGCCAAACATTATCTGAGATGTTTTCTTAGAGGAGAGTGGCTAGGCTTTTTGTTTCTTGGGTGAAGGAAGCTAAGTAAGGTTCCAGCTACATAAGTGTGAAATTTTGTTGTTTCCGTTTTTAATGAAGAGAAAGTGTGACCCGTTTTTGGTTTTATATTTTTAGTTAACTAGGATTACCATGAATAGCCAATACTTGGTAAGCTTTCGGATTCCATGGATTCTTATTGCTTGCAATCTTGCTCCATGGAGGTCTAATTGTTATCTCTTGTTCGCTTGTGAAGGATGATCCGATGGTAAGGATCACCTTGAATGGTAAATACTAGGTGAGAGGTACAAGCCATTGCAAGGTGTATCAGTGAGAGGGATTTAGCGTTGAAACCATTAATGGCAACCATCTGTATCACACCGGTTCGGGAAATAACTATAGGTTAAATTCCGAATGCGAGGAAAAGATTCAAGTGACCGGAATCTCCCTCTTTGTAGTTGGCACCTGATCCTAGTAACCTGAAATCCCAAGAAACACCTTTCTTTCTAATTTCTTTCTAGTTAATTTTAGTTACTTTATGTTAGGTTAGCTTAATACCATCCGTTTTCATTCAAACTTATGTCTTCTTTTAAAGCTAACAAAGAAAAGAAAAAGCACCAATTCAGTTTTTGAACTAATATCAATTGCGAAGTGAAAACCCATATCTGTGGACGATCCTAGAGCCACTATACTATGCTAGCTAAATGCTACCCCGATATATGGTGAAATAGGTTTATAAATTTTGTTGATTACTCCCGTTTGGGGATTGAGATCAAAGCACATCAATTGAGTTGAATCAATTGGAACACCAATTGGGCACGAATTAGTACAGAGCCTAGAGCTCATGACCTAAAGTCGTTCATGTCATCCACAACCTTGATTTGTTCATAGCATCTAGAGCCCTTAGCTCATGACCTAGAGTCTTTCATCTAATTGATAACCTAGACCTATGTATGGCATCTACAACCCTTAGCTCATGACCTGGACTCTTTCATGGCAACCACAAGCTTGAGTTGTTCATAGAATTTGAAGGGCTCAGCTCATGATCGGTGTCATTTATGTCCTCCACAACATTGAGTTTTTAAGAGAATCTAGAGCCCTAAGCTCACAACCTAGAGTCTTCATTCAACGACAAACCTACATTGTTCATAGCATCTAGAGCCTTAAGCTCATGATCCAAAGCCATTCATGTTAACCATAACCCTAAGTAGTTCATAGCATCTAGAGCCTTATGACATAAAGTTGTTCATGAAAAACATAACCCGCAATTATTTAGAACAGGAAGATCCCTGACCTCATGACCCGAAGTCGTTCATGTCAACCATATCCTTGAGATATTCATAGCATTTAAAGCCCTGAACTCATGAATTGCAGTCTTTCTTATCATCAATAGCCTTAAGCTGTGCATAGCATCTAGAGCTCTAAGGTAAAAAATCAGAGTCTTTCTTGTCAACCACAACCCTGACCTGTTCATAGAATCTAGAGGCCTGATCTCATGAACTAGAGTCATTCATGTTATTTACAACCTTGAGTTGTTGATAGCATCTACAACCTTAGGCTTATGACTCGAAATCGTTCATGTCATCCATAGCCTGAGCAATTCATATGATCTAAAGGCTTAAGCTCACGAGATCTCGAGTCATTCACATCATCCACAACTCTAAGCTCTTCATAGAATCTATAGCCCTAGGCTCATGACTAGGAGTAGCTCATGTTATCCATAATCAAGAGTTGTTCAGAGCATCTAAAGCCTTAAGCTCATGACCACGAGTAGTTCATGTCAACCAAAGCCTTGAGCTATTCATAGCATTTAAAGCCATGAGCTCTCGACCCAAAGTCTTTCATGTCATCGACAACCTTGATGTATAGCATCTAAAGCCCTTAGTTCATGACTCAGAGTCTTTCATATCATCAACAACCTTAAGTTGTGCATGACATCTAGAACTCCAAGATCATAACTAGGAGTCTTTGATGTCAACCACAACCTTGAGCTTTACATAAAATCTAGAGGCTTGATCCCACGACCTGGAATCATTCATGTCATCCACAACCCTAGTTTGTTAGTAGCATCTTGACCCCTGAGCTCACAACCTGGAGTCATTCATGTCTTCCATAGCCTAAAGTAGTTTATAACATCTAGAGGCTTGAGCTCATGACACAGAATTGTTCATATCATCCACAACCTAGAGCAATTCATAACATCTATAAGAAGATTAAGCTCACGGGATCCCAAGTCACCCATATCATTCACAACTATAAGTTTTTCATAGCTTCTAGAGCTTTAAGCTTAGAACTTAGAGTCTTTCATGCCAACCACCACCCTGAGTTGTTCATAGTATCTAGAGCCCTAAACCCATAAGTCGGAGTCATTCATGTCATCCATAACCCTGAGTTTTTCAAAGCATGTAGCGCCTTGAGCTCATGACTTAGAGTCGTTCATGTCAACCACAACTCTGAGTTGTTTATAGCATCAAAAGCCTTGAGATCAAAACCCAGAGTTGTTCATATCTTCCATAGCCTTGAGCAGTTCATAGCATCTAAAGGCTTGAGCTCATGATGCATAATCGTTCATATCATCCACAACCCTAAGTGGTTCATAGCATTAAGAGCTCTGAGATCACGAGATCATGATTTGTACATATAATCATTAACTCTAAGTTGTTCATAGCATCTAAAGCCCTAAGATCACGGCCCAGAGTAGAGCATGTCATCCACAGCTCTGATTTGTTCATAGCATTCAGAGCCTTGAGCTCATGACCCAGAGTCGTTCATGTCATCGAAAACCCTGAGTTGTTTATAGTATCAAGAGCCTAAAGTTCATGACCTAAACTCTTTCTTGTCATCAATAGCCCAGATCTGTGTATAGCATGTAGAGCCCTATGCTCATGACCCGAAGTCTTTCATGTCATCGACAACCTTAAGTTGTGCATAGCATCTAGAGCCTTGAACTCATGACTCATAGTCTTTCATGTCAACCACAACCTTGAGCTACTCATAGAATCTAGAGGCCTAAGCTCATAACCCGAAGTCATTCATGTCATCCATAACCGCGAGTTGTTAATAGCATCTAGAACCTTAAGCTCATGACCCAGAGTCATTCATGACAATTACAGCCCTGAGTTGTTCATAATATTTAGATCCCTAAGCTCACGACCCAAAGTCATTCATGTCAACCACAACCCTTAGTTGTTCATAGCATCTAGAGCCTTAAGCTCATGACCTGGAGTTGTTCGTGTCAACCATAGCCTTAAGATGTTCATAACATCTAAAGCCTTGAACTCACAACCTGGAATATTTCATGTCATCGACATCCTTAGGTTGTACAAAGCATTTAGAGCCCTGAGCTCATGACGCAGAGTCTTTCTTGTCAACCATAACCCTATGTTGTTCATAGAATCTAGAGGCCTGAGCTAATGAACTGAAGTCATTCATATTATACATAACCTTAATATGTTAATAGCATCTATAGCCCTAAGCTCACAACCCAAAGTCATTCATGTCATCCACAACCCTTAGTAGTTCATACCATCTAGAGGCTTCAGCTCATGACGGAGAATCATTTATATCATCTATAACCTTGAGTAGTTTTTAGCTTTTAGAGGCTTCAGCTCATAGGATCCTGAGTCATTCATATTATCCACAACTTTGAGCTCTTTATAGCATCTAGAGCTTTGGTCTCACGACCAAGAGTAGTTCATGTTGTCCATAGCTCGGAGCTATTCATAGCATCTAAAGCCTAAAGCTCATGATCCAGATTTGTTCATGTTAACCACAGCCTTGAGTTGTTCATAGTATCTAGAGCCGTGAGGTCTTGATCCAAATTCTTTCATGCCATCGACAATCCTAACTTATGTATAGCATCTAGAGCCCCTAGCTCATGACCTGGAGTCTTTCTTGTCATCGATAACCTTAAATTGTGCATAACTTCTAGAGCCCTAAGCTCATGACTAGGATTATTTGATGCCAACCACATGCTTGAGTTGTTCATAGAATCTACAGTCTTAAGTCCATGACCTAGAGTTGTTAAGGCCATCCACAACCCTAACTTATTAGTAGCATCTAGAGCCTTCAGCTCATTACCCGGAGTTTTTCATGTCAATTGCTACCCTGAGTTGTTCATATCATCTAGAGCCCTGAGAATATGACCCAAAGTCATTCATATCTTCCACAACCCTGAGTAGTTCATAGCATATAGTGGCTTGAGCTCATGATACAAAATCGTTCAAATCATCCACAGCCTAGAGCGGTTCATAGTATTTACAAGCCTAAGCTCACGGGATCCCAAGTGGTTGATATAATTCACAACCCTAAGTTGTTCATACCTTCTAAAGCCCTGAGCCCAGGAACCAAAGTCTTTCATGTCAACCACAACCTATAATTGTTCATAATATCTAAAGCTCTGAGCTCATAACTAGAAGTTAGTCATGTAATCCATAGCCCTAAGTTGTTGAGAGAATTTAGTGTCTTGAGCTCATGACCCGAAGACATTCATGGTAGCCACAACCTTGAGCTTTTCATAGCATCTAGAGCCCTGAGATCAAGACTCCGAGTCGTTCATGTCCTTCATAGCCTTGAGCGGTTCATAGCATTTAAAGGCTTGAGTGATTCATAGCATCTAGAGGATTGAACTCATGGGATCCTAAGTTGTTATATCATCCACAACTCTGAGTTGTTCATGGCATCCAAAGCCCTAAGGTCACGACCTAGAGTAGCTGATGTCATCAATAGCCTCGAGCTGTTCATAGCATCTAGAGCCATGAGCTTACGACTTAGAATCGTTCACGTCAACCACAACCTTGAGTTTTTCATAGTATCTAAAGCCCTGAGCTCACAACCTAGAGTTGTTCATGTCATGCACAACCTTGAGTTATTCATAACGTCTAGAGCACTAAGCTCATGAGGCATAGTCTTTCATGTCATTGAAAACCTTAAGTTGTGCATAGCATATAGAGTCTTGTGCTCATGACTTGGAGTCATTCATGTCAACCACATCCCTGAGATGTTCATAAAATCTAAAGGCCTGAGCTTATGACCTGAAGTCGTTCATGTTATCCACAACCCTGAGTTGTCAATAGCATCTAAAGCCCTGAGCATGCAACCCGTAGTTGTTCATGTCATCTATAACACTGAGGAGTTCATGGAATCTAAAGGCTTGAGCTCATGATACAGAATCATTCAAACCATCCATAACCCTTAGCGGTTCATAGCATCTAAAGGATTGAGCTCACAGGATCCCAACTTGATCATATCATCCAGAACTTTCAGTTGTTCATAGTATCTGGAGCCTTGAGCTCATAACGTAAAGTTGTTCATGTCAACCACAACCCTGAGCTATTCATAGCATCGAGAGCCTTGAGCTCTTGACCTAGATTTTTTCATGTCATCTAAAGCTCATACCTGTGTATAGAATCTAGAGCCCTCAGCTCTTGACCAGGAGTCTTTCATGTAATCGAAAACCTTAAGCTATGCATAGCATTTAAAGCCTTGAGCTCACGACTCAGAGTCTTTCATGTCAACTAGAATCCTCAACTATTAGAATCTAGAGATCTAAGCTCATGACTTGAAGTCGATCATGTCATCTACAACTCTGTGTTGTTAATAACATCTACATTCCTAAGCTCACGACCCAGAGTCGTTCATGTCAATTATAGTCCTGAGCTATTCATAGCATCTAGAACCTTGAGCTTACGACTAAAAGTTGTTTATGTCTTCCATAGCACTAAGTAGTTCATAGCATCTAGAGGCTTGAGCTAATGACACAGAATCGTTCATATCATCCATAGCTTAAGCGGTTTATAGCATCTTGATGACTAAGCTCACTAGATCCCGAGTCATTCATATAATCCACAACTCAGAGCTATTCATAGTATCCAAAGCCCTAGGATCACAACTCAGAGCAGTGCATGTCATCTACAGTCCTGAGCTATTCATAGCATCTAGAACCCTAAGCTCACGACCTAGAGTCATTAATGTCATCCACAACTCTAAGTTGTTCATAGTATCAAGAGCCCTGAGCTCACGACCTGGACTCTTTCATGTCATCGATAACCCAGACTTGTGTATAGCATTTAGAGCCCTAAGCTCACGACCTAGAGTCTTTTATGTCATTGATAACCTTAAGTTATGGATAGCATTTAGAGCCATAAGCTCAAAAATTGAAGTCATTCATGTCAACCATATCTCTTAGTTGTTCATAGAATCTTGAGATCTAAGCTCATGACCCAAAGATTTCATGTCATCCATAACCTTGAGTTGTTAATAACATATAGAGCCCTAAGTTCATGACCCAGAGTTGTTCATGTCATCCACAACCATAATTTTTTCATAGCATCTTGAGGTGAGCTCATGACCCATAGTCGTTCATGCCAATCACAACCCTGAGTTGTTCGTTGCATGTATAGCATTGCACTCATGTCCTATAATCTTTCATGTCAATAACAACCTTGAGTTGCTCATAGCATTTAAAGATATGAGCTCATAACCTAGAGTTGTTCATGTATCTATAGCCTTGAGTTGTTAATAGATCGAAAGGCCTTAGCTCATGACCCACAGTCATTCATGTCAACTGATTCGTGTCCCAATGGTGTATCATGAGTTTGGTCCTCAGACAGGAGTAATCAAAAAAATTTATAACCTATATCACCATGCACTAGGATAGCCTTAGCTAATATAGCATAGTGGCTTTAGGATCGTTCACTGGGAAGGGTTTTCAACTTACAACTGACACCAATTCAAAGTTAAATTGGTGTTTTTTCATTTCAAGGTTAGCTTAAGAAGAAAACATAAACTTTGGTTGAAAAAGGATTTGTTTTAAGCTAACTAAAAAGAAAGTAATGGGAATTACTTATGAAGAAAGGTGTTCCTCAGAGTTTTAGGTTCACAGGGGAGGCTCCTCATGCAAAAACAGAGCTCCGGCCACTTGCACCTTTTCCTCGCATTAGAGAATTAACATATAGTTAATTCTCTAACCGGTGTTGTACAGATGTTTCCCTTTAATGGATTTCAGCACTAATTCCCTCTCATTGATGCAACTTGCAATGGCTCGTGCCTCTCACCTAGCATTCGCCATTCAAGGTGATCATTAACCTTAGACTTCCCTTTTCAAGCTCACAAGAGATAACTAATGGATGTCTCCTTAGAGTCCAAAAGCTTACCAAGTGTTAGCAATTCTAGAAAATCCTACCTTCAAGTCACCTCCCAAAAGCTCGCAAGAAATAAACTAGTGTATCTCCATGGACGGAGATCACTTGCCTTACCAAGTGTTGGCTCAGGTGAATTGAAGGCATTTTAAGTTAACTAAAAACATAGAAATCATTAATGGGTCATACTTTCTCCTTATTAACAGCTGAAACAACAAAACTACCAATTCTTACATCCGGGGCCTTACCTGGCTACCTTAGCTCCAAGGAACTAAAATCCTAGCCACTCATTCTCTGATGAAACATCCTCAGAGCTTGTTTGGCTAGTAAGAAAAATTAAATACAATACAATCAAATTGAGTAGGTAAGGCAGAGCAAAAGCTCTGTATTTTACTTCCTTCAAAAACTATACAAAGGATGTCTCTGAGAACAAGCTCCCCCATATCTCACTGTAATGGAAATTACAAACAATATATATGAGGCTATTTACCCTTTGTTCTTGCTTAAAGACTAAGAAATCCTATGATAGGTGGATTACAAGGAGAGTTTGGGGATTTAGACATCAAATATCTGAAGCAGAAAAATCTAAAAATGTCGATCGCAAATATCAGGAAGCACTTAGGAGAATTTCGCAGGCGTGCAAGATGGCTGCGAAATTTTGCAACCTGAAGGACACCATTTCGCAGCCATCCTCTTGTGATTTCAAAGCCAAAGGCTGATTTCGCAACCCGCGAAATTGGCCTTTAGCTTGGTGTGATCGGCTTTCAATGGCTCTAACTCCTTCATTTCAACTTTGAATCATGCATTGTTTGAACCGTTGGATTGCTGACTTCCCGAGCTTCGAAACGACATATAGTATGCATAAATTAAGCTCTAGGAATTGCTCCAAAAGTGGCTGACAGTTGCTATCCTCTTGAATGCTTCATGTTAGATTTCTCTCTTTGCTTTCCCTCCTTGCATTCATGATTTGCTTATGGAAAAGGACTATAAAGCTTCAAAGATTTGGTTCTTCATGTTAGTGAGCTTCCCATTGCTTTGCCATGGATTCCAAAGAACTCTTCTCAATCTTGGATTGCTTTGGTGATCAAATTACTAACAAAAACACCAAAACTTACACAATTTGATTAGAAATGATTGCAAAGGTCCTTAATATGTTAATTGAGTTAAAAGATAATAACTACTACTTAAAAGTGTTTAAAAGAGTTAATTACATGCTATCAAATAACACTTTTTGAGTAGTAATCATCAACGATTGCCCTGAGTTATTCATAGCATCTAGAGCCCTGAGCTCATGAGTCAGAGTATTCCATTTCATCGATAGGCTTAAGTTATGGGTAACATCTAGAGGCTTGAGCTCACAAATTGGAGTCTTTCATATCAACCACAACCCTTAGTTGTTCATAGAATCTACAGGCCTGAGCTCATGACTCAAAGTCGTTCATGTCATCCATAAGCCTAAGTAGTTAATAAAATCTAGAGCTTTAAGCTCACGACTCGGATTTGTTCATGTCATCCACATTAAAGCTTATGACATAGCATCATTCATATCATCCACAACCCTTAGTGGTTCATAGCATCTAAAGGCTTGAGCTCATGAGATCTCGAGTCATTCATATCATCTGGAACTTTGAGTTATTTATAGCATCTAGAGCCCTATGCTCACGACCCATAGTAACTCATGTAATCCACAACCTAAAGTTGTTCATAGAATTTAGAGGCTTGAGCTCATGACCTTGAGTCATTCATGCCAACCACAACCTTAAGCTTTTCATAGCACTTTGAGCTTTTCATAGCATCTTGAGCCTTAAGCTCAGACCTAGAGTCCTTCATGTCATCCATATCCCTGAGTTGATCATAGAATCTAAAGGCTTGAGCACACGAGATCACAACTCATTCATTTCGTCCATGATTACTACTTAAAAAGTGCTATTTGATAGCTTGTAATTAACTCTTTTAAACACTTTTGAGTAGTAGTTATTACCTTTTAACCCAATTACATATTAAGGACCTTTGCAATCATTTCTAATCAAATTATGTAAGTTTTGGTGTTTTTGTTAGTAATTTGATCACCAAAGCAATCCAAGATTGAGGAGATTTCTTTGGAATCCATGGAAAAGCAATGCAAAGCTCAGAAACATGAAGAACCAAAGCTTTGAAGCTCTAAAGTCCTTTGCCATAAGCAAATCCGGAATGTAAGGAGGGGAAGCAAAGAGAAATATGCCATGAAGCATTCTAGAGGACAGTCACTATCAGCCACTTTTGGAGCACTTCCTGGAGTTCAATTTATGCATACTATACGTTGTTTCGAAGCTTGGGAAGTTAGCAATCTAATTCTTCAAATGGTGCGCGATTCGGAGTTGAAATGAAGGAGTTACAGCCATTGGAAGCCGATCACTCCAAGCTAAAGGCAAATTTCACACGGTTACGAAATCAGCCTTGGGCTGTGAAATGGTGTCCTTTATGCTACGAAATTTTGCAGCTCTCTTGCACGGCTGCGAAATTCTCCTGAAGCATCCTGACATTTGCAACCAACATTTTTTGAGATTTTTTGCTTTAGATATTTGATGTCTAAATCCCCAAACTCTCCTTGCAACCCACCTATCATAGGATTCCTTTGTCTTTAAGTAAGAACAAAGGGTAAATAAACCCATATTTAATGCTTGTAAGTTTCCATTAAAAAAGAGACGAAAGCTTGTTCTCAGAGAACTTGATATAGTTTTTGGAAAGAAGTAAAATTCAGGGCTTTTGCTTTGCCTTACCTACTTGTTTTGATTGTATTATTTATTTAATTTTTCTTACTAGCCAAACAAGCTCTGAGAAAGTTTTCTCAGAGAATGAGTGGCTAGGCTTTTAGTTCCTTGGAGCTAAGGTTGCCGGGAAAGGTTCCAAATGCAAGAATTGGTAGTTTTGTTGTTTCAGCCATTAATGAAGAGAAAGTGTGACCCATTAATGATTTCTATGTTTTTAGTTAACTTAAAACACCTTCAATTCACCTAAGCCAACACTTGGTAAGGCAAGTGATCTCCGTCCATGGAGATGCACTAGTTTACCTCTTACGAACTTTTGGGAGGTGACTTGAAGGTAGGATTTTCTAGAATTACCAACACTTGGTAAGCTTTTGGACTCCAAGGAGACATCTATTAGTTATCTCTTGCGAGCTTGAGAAGGGAAGTCCAAGGTTAATGATCACCTTGAATGGTAAATGCTAGGTTAGAGGCACAAGCCATTACAAGTTGCATCAATGAGAGGGAATTAGTGCTGAAATCCATTTAAGGGATGCATCTGTACAACACCGATTAGAGAATTGACTATATGTTAATTCTCTAATGCGAGGAAATGAACCAAGTGACCAAAGCTCCATTTTTACATGAGGAGCCTCCCCTATGAACCTAAACCTCCAAGGAATGTTTTTCTTCATAAGTAATTTTCATTACTTTTTTTTTAGTTAGCTTGAAACAAAACCTTTTTCAACCAAAGTTTGTGTTTTTTTCTTAAGCTAACCTTGAAATGAAAAAGCACCAATTTAACTTTGAATTGGTATCAGTTGTGAGTTGAAAACCCTTCCCAGTGAATGATCCTAGAGCCACTATGCTATATTAGCTAAAGCTATCCTAATGCATGGTGATATAGGTTATAAATTTTGTTGATTACTCCCTCAATCAAGGAACACCAGTTGGACATGAATCAGCTGAGACACCAATAGGGAAATACGAATCAAATGACGTCGTTGCGGGGGAAGGTGCCAACTTCACAGTGATATTATTTCAGCGTACTTATGGTTTTCATCACAAGTTTGGTGAATTTTCTTTCATTTTACTAACTCTTTTAGTTGTTTCTTTTTCTCATTCATATTCTAACATAGCTTTTAATTTAGTTTTAGTTAATCTAAGTCTTTTTGGTAGTTTTGTTTTTTGTTTTCCTCTGTTTTTGTTTTTTTTGTTTTGTTACAGTTGATACTAGTTGTGTATGCCAAATTGGATACGAGATAGTGGAGGAAGGCTTGTTAAACTTGAAACACCTCATAAGAAGGAGTTGGAATTGAGCTTGAATATCATGGAAACTACACTTGAAGATCAGCATAATCACCATGGTCATCAGGACAATCCCAATGAATTTAGATCAATGAGGGACCGCATGCATCCACCTCGTATGAGTGCACCATCATGTATTGTACCCCCTACAGAGCAGCTAGTGATCAGACCCCATATTATTCCACTTCTACCAACTTTCCATGGAATGGAAAGTGAGAATCCCTATGCACATATCAAGGAATTTGAAGATGTTTGTAATACATTCCGAGAGGGAGGAGCTTCAATCGACTTGATGAGGCTTAAGCTATTTCCTTTTACTTTAAAGGATAAGGCCAAGATTTGGCTTAATTCTTTAAGGCCAAGGAGTATCCATACTTGGACTGATTTACAAGCTAAATTCCTTAAGAAGTTTTTTCCTACTCACAAAACAAATGGCTTGAAAAGGCAAATTTCAAACTTCTCAGCTAAAGAGAATGAGAAATTCTATGAGTGTTGGGAAAGATACATGGAAGCTATTAATGCTTGTCCTCACCATGGTTTTGATACATGGTTGTTGGTGAGTTATTTCTATGATGAGATGTCGTCCTTAATGAAGCAACTCCTCGAAACAATGTGTGGAGGGGATTTCATGAGTAAGAATCCTGAGGAAGCTATGGATTTCTTGAGTTATGTAGCTGAAGTCTCAAGGGGATGGGATGAATCGAACAGAGGAGAAGTGGGAAAGATGAAGTCTCAACCAAATGCTTTTTATGCTAAGGCTGGGATGTACACCTTGAATGAAGATATTGATATGAAAGCAAAATTTGCAGCTATGACAAGAAGATTGGAGGAGCTAGAACTGAAAAAGATGCATGAAGTGCAAGCTGTTGCCGAAACACTAGTGCAAGTAAAGCCATGTTCTATTTGTCAATCTTATGAACACTTGGTGGAGGAATGCCCTACAATTCCAGTTGCTAGAGAAATGTTTGGAGATCAAGCAAATGTCATTGGACAATTCAAGCCCAATAGCAATGCTTCATATGGCAATACTTACAACTCAAGTTGGAGGAATCATCCAAATTTTTCATGGAAGCCAAGAGCACCTCAGTACCAACAGCCGGCTGAACCATCTCAACAAGCTTCAAGTCTTGAACAAGCAATAGTGAATCTCAGCAAGGTTATGGGAGATTTTGTTGGAGACCAAAAATCCATCAATGCTCAACTCAGTCAAAGAATTGACAGTGTAGAGAATACTTTGAATAAAAGGATGGATGGGATGCAAAATGACTTATCTCAAAACATAGATAATCTCCAATACTCAATCTCAAGGCTCACTAATTTGAACACAGTGCAAGAGAAGGGTAGATTTCCTTCTCAACCTCACCAAAACCCCAAGGGTATTCATGAAGTGGAAACTCATGAGGGAGAATCTTCACAGGTGAGAGATGTTAAAGCCTTGATCACTTTAAGGAGTGGTAAAAAGGTTGAGTTACCAACACCTAAGCCACATGTTGAAGAGAAAGAAGAAGAAGAGACAAAGAAGAGGGAGAAAATGAAAGGAAAGAAGAAAGATATCAGTGAAGGGAAAGAGGACTATGATTCAACAGTGAATGCAAATCCGGAGAAAGAGCTTATTAAGGAAGAACTAATGAAGAAACACATATCTCCATCTTTTCTCAAGCTTTGCATGGGAAAAAGAGGATAAAAAATGCATCAGAAATCCTTAAAGTATTGAAGCAAGTGAAAGTCAATATTCCATTGCTGGATATGATTAATCAAGTTCCAACATATGCAAAATTCTTAAAGGACCTGTACACTATCAAAAGAGGGTTGAATGTGAATAAGAAATCCTTCTTGACTGAGCAAGTAAGTGCCATCATACAATGCAAGTCTCCTTTGAAGTACAAAGATCCGGGATGTCCTACCATTTTAGTCATGATTGGAGGAAAGGTAGTGGAAAAAGCTTTGTTAGACTTGGGAGCAAGTGTGAATTTGTTACCATACTCTGTCTACAAGCAATTGGGACTTGGTGAATTGAAGCCAACATCAACCACTCTATCTTTAGCTGATAGATCAATGAAAATTCTAAGGGGGATAATTGAAGATGTCTTAGTTCAAGTTGATAATTTCTACTATCTAGTAGATTTTGTTGTTCTTGATACAGATCCTTTTGTTAAGGAAGCTAATTATGTTCCTATCATCCTTGGAAGGCCATTTCTTGCTACTTCAAATGCAATCATAAATTGTAGGAATGGACTTATGCAACTCACTTTTGGCAACATGACACTTGAGCTTAATATCTTTTATATTTTTAAGAAGCTAAACACTCCGGAGGAAGAAGAAGGTCCAGAAGAGGTATGCATTATTGACACTCTAGTGGAGGAGCATTGTAATCAGAATATGTAAGACAAGTTGAATGAAAGTCATGAGTATCTTGAAGAAGGGTTGTTTGAACCCGCTGATGTGCTTGCTACTCTACAAGGTTGGAGGAGGAAAGAAGAGATTCTACCTTTATTCAATAAAGAGGAGGCATAAGAATATGATAAGGAAGAGATCCTAAAGCTCAATTTGAAACCTTTGCCTATGGAGTTGAAATATACGTACCTGGAAGAAAATAACCAATGCCCTGTTGTTATATCTTCATCTCTTACTACTCATCAGGAGATTTCTCTACTTGAAGTTCTTAAAAGGTGTAAGAAACCAATAGGATGGCAAATATCTGACTTGAAAGGAATCAGTCCTTTGGTTTGTACACATCACATATATATAGAAGAAGAAGCTAAACCAATTCATGAACCTCAAAGAAGATTGAATCCTCATTTACAAGAAGTGGTATGAGCTGAGGTACTGAAGTTACTTCAAGCAGGTATTATTTATCCCATATCTGATAGCCCTTAAGTGAGTCCTACTCAAGTGGTACCAAATAAGTCAGGGATTATTGTGGTTCAGAATGAAAAAGGAGAAGAAATTGTTACATGCCTCACTTCAGGTTGGAGGGTGTGTATTGACTATAGGAAATTGAATGTTGTGATAAGGAAAGATCATTTTCCACTCACGTTTATTAATCAAGTGCTGGAGAGAGTCTTTGGCCATCCTTTCTATTGTTTCTTGGATAGGTACTCAGGGTATTTCCAAATTGAAATTGATGTAGAAGATCAGGAGAAGACCACTTTCACATGTCCATTTGGAACATACGCCTATAGAAGAATGCCTTTTGGTTTATGCAATGCACCTGCAACATTCCAAAGATGTATGCTTAGTATCTTCAGTGATATGGTGGAGCAAATTATGGAGGTTTTCATGGATGATATCACCATATACGGAGGTACATTTGAAGAATGCTTAGTCAATTTGGAAGCGGTTCTTAACAGATGCATTGAGAAAGACTTGGTGCTCAACTGAGAGAAATGCCATTTTATGGTACATCAAGGAATTGTCCTTGGCCATATCATCTCCGAGAAAGGCATTGAAGTTAATAAAGCAAAGGTGGAGCTTATTGTCAAATTGCCATCCCCAACCACTGTAAAAGGAGTAAGGCAATTCCTTGGCCATGCAAGGTTCTACAGGAGATTTATACAAGACTTCTCTAAGCTTTCAAAGCCTCTTTGTGAACTTTTAGCTAAGGATGCTCAGTTTATATGGGATGAAAGATGTCAAAAGAGTTTTGATCAATTGAAGCAATTTTTGACAACTACTCCAATAGTGAGGGCTCCTAACTGGCAACTACCCTTTGAAGTAATGTGTGATGCTAGTGACTTTGCTATAGGAGTTGTACTTGGCCAAAGAGAAGATGGGAAGCCCTATGTGATCTACTATGCAAGCAAAACATTGAACGAAGCTCAAAGGAACTACACAACTATAGAGAAAGAATTGTTAGCTGTGGTGTTTGCCTTAGACAAGTTTCATGCTTATTTGGTAAGGTCTTTCATCATTGTTTTCACTGACCATTCAGCCTTGAAGTATTTATTGACAAAGCAAGATGCAAAAGCAAGGTTGATTAGATGGATTCTTTTGTTACAAGAGTTCAATCTCCAAATCAGAGACAAGAAAGGGGTGGAGAATGTGGTAGTTGACCACCTTTCAAGGTTGGCTATAGCACACAATTCCCATGTCTTACCTATTAATGATGACTTTCCTGAGGAATCACTTATGTTGTTAGAGAAAGCTCCTTGGTATGCTCATATTGCTAACTATTTAGTTACTGGTGAAGTTCCAAGTGAGTGGAAAGCACAAGACAAGAAGCACTTCTTTGCAAAGATTCATGCTTATTGTTGGGAAGAGCCCTTTTTTTTCAAGTATTATGCAGATTAGATCGTAAGGAAGTGTGTCCCTGAAGAAGAGCAACAAGGGATCCTCGGCCATTGCCATGAGAATGCATGTGGAGGCCACTTTGCCTCTCAGAAAATAGCCATAAAGGTCTTGCAATTAGGGTTTACTTGGCCATCACTTTTCAAAGATTCCCACATCACGTGTAGGAGTTGTGATAGATGCCAAAGACTCGGGAAGCTTACAAAAAGAAATCAGATGCCCATGAACCCCATCCTTATAGTTGATCTTTTTTATGTTTGGGGTATTGACTTCATGGGACCTTTCCCAATGTCTTTTGGTAACTCTTATATATTGGTGGGGGTGGACTATGTTTCTAAATGGGTTGAGGCAATCCCCTGTAAACACAATGATCACAGGGTGGTTCTCAAATTTCTTAAGGAGAACATCTTCTCAAGATTTGGGGTGCCCAAGGCCATAATCAGTGATGGAGGTACTCCTTTTTGCAACAAACTTTTTGAAACCCTATTAGCCAAGTATGGAGTGAAGCATAAGGTAGCTACACCTTATCACCCTCAAACTTCTGGGCAAGTGGAGCTAGCAAACAGGGAAATCAAGAACATATTGATGAAAGTGGTGATTACAAGCAGAAAAGATTGGTCTATTAAGCTTCATGATTCATTATGGGCATATAGAACAGCTTATAAGACTATTCTTGGCATGTCTCCCTATCGTCTAGTCTATGGCAAAGCATGCCATCTCCCTCTGGAAGTTGAATATAAGGCTTGGTGGGCAATCAAGAGGTTGAACATGGACTCGATCAGAGCTGGGGCAAAGAGGTGCTTAGACCTTAATGAGATGAAGGAATTAAGAAATGATGCTTACATCAATTCCAAAGTTGCAAAACAGAGGATGATGAGGTGGCATGATCAACTAATCTCCAACAAAGAATTCCGGAAAGGGCAAAGAGTCTTACTCTACGACTCAAGGCTCCATATCTTTCCTGGAAAGCTCAAGTCAAGGTGGATAGGTCCTATCATTATTCACCAAGTGCATCTCAATGGAGTGGTGGAATTACTGAATTCCAATGGCACAGACATCTTTAAGGTCAATGGTCATTGTCTCAAGTCATTCAAGTAAGAAAATGAGGAAATCAACCTCCTTGAGCCACAAAAAGCCTGATCAAAGAAGGGTTAGATGGACTTAGTTTCACTAAAGTCCATATTTTTGTTTAAATATGTTAATTTATAAGCTTTGTAAATTGTTTTGATTTTAATTTTGGTCTTAAATTGTGTTAATTGTATGTAACTTAATCTTTTTGAATGATCAAAAACAGGAGGAATTGCAAGGAAATTGAAAGAAAGGAGCTCAAAACCAAGGAGAAAGCTTGGGTTGCGAAATTTCCCAACCTAAAGTGGGTCGTTGCGAAAATCGCCTCTTGCTGCAAAAAAATTTCGCAGCCCTCAGGAGCCGCTGTGAAAATCCCTCATCTCGCTCAGAAAATCGATTTTCGCTGCGAAACCATTTCGCAGCCACCTAGCGCCCTCTGCGAAAATTTTCGCAGCTGCGAAGAGGCTCCTTGACACACGAGTGCCTTTCGTAGCCAAGTACACCCGTTTCGTAGCTACGAAATGGCTGCAAACTTTCCACGCCTTAGGATCCACCATTTCACAGCCGAGGCACCATTTCGAATGGTGTTTTGCAGCTACGAAACCACCCTTTGGCACACGAGTGCCACTTCGTAGCACTGTATGCCCGTTTCGCAGCTGTGAAATGGGCTGCGAAATCGATGCCGAAATTTCCCTCGTTGCAAAAATGCCTAACCACTGCGAAATCCACGCCTCCTCGCTACGAAAAGTCCCCTCTGCTGCGAAAAGGAACAATGACCCTTGGTGTCCCTTTTAAATGTATAAATTCCATTTTTCCTATTTTAAACCATCATTTGAACTTCAAAAAGGTGCCAAGAGGAACCAAGCCAAAGCACCCTCCCATCTGCCTCCTCCGCTTGAGCAAGCCACACGCATCTCCGGCCGTTTTCGCCGACACCGCCATGGCCAGAACACGAGGAGCAAAGTCTTCGTCCCCATCAACTCGCCTAAGAATCCCAAGAGACGCGCATGTCCAAGATTCTACGTCTGAGCTGCCGCGGCCTCGCCTCGTCCCACCTCCAATCAAGGATGCACCTACCACTCCTCCGGCCAGGCGCTATAATATAAGGAGATCACTTACCATCGTCAGTGCGAGCTCTTCCAAAGGCCAAAAATTAGGTACTGGTCCCCCAAAGAAGAAAGCAAAGGTCTCTGAGCCAATTGATCTGACAGAGTCATCTGCAGAGCCTGAATTAAAGCCTACGCCATCTCCACCACCTGCCAAAAAGTCTCCACCACCTACTAAGAAGCCTCAGCTATCTCAAACACTAGCAAGAGAATCTCAAATTCCCTCAGGCATGACTCTTAAGGTAGCCATCAGACGCCTCATGGTGACACAGCCGCCAATTAAAGGAATCTGGATTGCAGAGTAAGGACATTCCACTCCGAGCTCTGTTTCGATATAACGACCTTCAGAATTCAGCCTGAGCTCAGGGAGTCCTTTCGTCTGCTACAGAGGTATCATGTGGAGCATTTGTTGACTCCCAGGGATTTTTTCTATCCCCGTGTGGCATTGGACTTCTATCAGTCCATGACCATAAACCAGGTCCGCGATCCTACAGTCATCCATTTTACCATAGATGGACGACATGGCATTTTGGGAGCTCGACATATAGCAGAGGCACTCCATATCCCCTTTGAGCTAGCACGTCTAGAGGATTTTCGAGTCTGGACTCACCCTTCATAGAGTGACATCGTTCATACTCTATCCAAAGGGGCATCCTCGCGCCATTACATCCTGAGGAAGGAGCTTCCCCCCAGCATGTTCTTCATTGATGCACTCCTCCGCCATAACATTTTCCCACTTCAGCATTGGGTGTAGAGGAGAGGAGTGTTGCTGGAGGCATTGTATAGGATCTCTGAGGGATACTTCTTTGGCCCTCACCATCTCATTATAGCTACTCTTCTATACTTTGAAGAGAAAGTGCATCGAAAGAAGCTGCTCCGAGCAGATGCCATTCCACTCCTCTTCCCCAGACTATTATGCCAGGTATTAGAGCACCTGGGATACCCAGCAGAGCCTCAGCATGAGTGTAGACGTATTTGTCGAGAGATTTTCACTCTCGACAAATGGACCACTATGATAGTTTATGGTGGTGCAGACCAGGGAGCACCAGCTGGACTAGAGCATCCAGAGCAGCCAGAGGAGCCAGTCGACATACCTGCTGACACTCAGCCACCTGCCCCTGTAGTGGCCTCTAGTGAGCCTACACCAGAGGTTCCACCCTTTGCTCCTCAGGCCACACCACAACCTCCCCCTGTTATTCCACCTACATCAGAGCCATCTCCTTCAACTGAGCCAAGGATAGCTATACCCATTATCGAGTATAGAGGCCTATGCCACACTTTCCAAGCATTGGCCACTTCTCAGAGCATCCTCACTCAGCAGATCACAGCCCTTCGTGCTTATCAGGAGCAGATTGTTGCCACTCAGGCCTAGTACACTGCCATCCTGAGGCAGATTCAGCATCATCTTGGCATTATATTAGCTCCTGAGCATGCCATTCCCAGTCCACCAGAGCCATCACAGACCCCTCCTTATGTTGATCAACCTATGCCTCCTGAGGAGCCTCCTACAGGAGAGGCAGAGGCAGCTGAGCCATCATCTCCATAGCATCATCCACCCACCATCTGATCATTTTGATAGTTTCCTTCATATATTTCGATTATGTATTTCTTTTATGTATTTCCTTATCATAGTAGCACTTGAAATCCCATCATTTTGATATTTCATATATATTGGGATTACTTGTATTACTTACTTTCATTTTGTACTCACATGAATTAAAGTAATACAAATCTATCACTTTTTTATCACTCTTAGCATTATTTTATTCTTATTTCCTCTACTCACATCTTTTGTTCTTTTTGAAACATGTGGTTTCTCCAATCAATATTCGAAATTGATATCACTCAGGAGGTACCACTTCCTCCCTATAATCTCAATCGCTCATGCCACATTGAGGACAATGTTTAGCTTGGTTAGGGGGAGAGTTGAGGAAGGGAGTTTTTTTGTTATTTATGCTAAGTTATTTTGGTAATTTAGTTGATTTTTCGTTTAAATTTAAAATTTTTTAAAAAGTTTTTATTCTAATCTCCACGGTTTCTAAGGAAAAATTTTCAAATTAAAATGGGAGAAATTAAACTTTTGTTTTTCACTTGACTTAGAGTTTGTATTATGCTTACTAAAGTTGATGAATTGCTAAAACTTCTATTGAATTCAAGCTTAGTTCTTCCACTTTAAGCTATTCACATATTGTGCACAATAGGTTCCGATTATAAGATGAAAAACTATTTCCCTCTCGACTTAGGAAAATTTTAGACTTGGTACCTTTGACCTCATTTAATAGTGTTGGGACACCTTATAAAAAGCCAATGAGCCTTTGAAAAAAGAAAGAAAAAAAAAATGTTTCCTTGCCTTGAAACCTGAGCAAGGTCCGAGAGGTATATGGTGAAAATCTTTAAAGCCTGGTGCCCTAAGCCTTCATTGGTTGGGAGTCACCGACCTCAATGCTCGTTACAAGGGTGGATAGGTGGAGTTTAACATACTGTAGGTGCTTGGGTATAAAAATTCACTTTCAAAAGTCTGGGGTAAAATCTGAGGAGTTAGTGGTTGAAAGATCCTTAAAGCTTGATGCCCTAAACCTTAATTGGTTGGGAGTCATCGATGGACTCCCGTTATATGAACAATTTAGAAAAGAATACCTTTAAGCCTTGTAATCCTACAATGAAAAAAATGGTGAAACAAAAAGGTGCGTTCTTAACCTATTGAATTTGGCCAGTTTGCTAAGTGTTAAAATGAAATAGGTTGGGCGGAAAGATTAGTTTAGCATACTATATTCGGAAACTATCAACTAACACTTAGATTTTTGTGGAAGAGTAAGGGTTGGTCCTTTGGAAATGGAAATGATTTTAAAGCTTCAATTTGCATAATGTCTTCTCTTTATCAATTGTGTTTAGCAAAGTATTTCATAACTCTTGTTGAAATTTGAGTTTATATTTCTTTAATGTTCCATGTGAGAGTTTGATCAGCATGCCACTTAAAATTTTTTGGAAGTGATAAGCATGATCTTGTAAAGTATATTACTTTTTAGTACTTTTTCTCTCCTTTATTGCTAAGGGACTAGCAATATGTCGGTTGGGGGGAGTGATTACTACTCAAAAAGTGTTATTTGATAGCTTGTAATTAACTATTTTAAACACTTTTGAGTAGTAGTTATTACCTTTTAACTCAATTAACATATTAAGGACCTTTGCAATCATTTCTAATCAAATTGTGTAAGTTTTGGTGTTTTTGTTAGTAATTTGATCATCAAAGCAATCCAAGATTGAGGAGAGTTCTTTGGAATCCATGGCAAAGCAATGGAAAGCTCAGAAACATGAAGAACCAAAGCTTTGAAGCTTTAAAGTCCTTTGCCATAAGCAAATCCGGAATGCGAGGAAGGGAAGCAAAGAGAAATCTGCCATGAAGCATTCAGGATAGTCACTATCAGCCACTTTTGGAGCACTTCCTGGAGTTCAATTTATGCATACTATATGTCATTTCGAAGCTCGGGAAGTTAGCAATCCAATGCTTCAAATGGTGCACAATTCGGAGTTGAAATGAAGAAGTTACAGCCATTGGAAGCCGATCACTCCAAGCTAAAGGCAAATTTCGCACGGCTGCGAAATCAGCCTTGGGCTGCAAAATGGTGTCCTTTATGCTGCGAAATTTTGCAGCCCTCTTGCACGGCTGCAAAATTCTCCTGAAGCTTCCCGATATTTGCAACCGACATTTTTTGAGATTTTTTGCTTTAGATATTTGATGTCTAAATCCCCAAATTCTCCTTGTAACCCACCTATCATGGGATTCCTTAGTCTTTAAGTAAGAATAAAAGGTAAATAAACCCATATTTAATGCTTGTAAGTTTCCATTAAAAAAGAGACGAAAGCTTGTTCTTAGAGAACTTGATATAGTTTTTGGAAAGAAGTAAAATTTAGGGCTTTTGCTCTGCCTTACCTACTTGTTTTGATTGTATATATTTATTTAATTTTTCTTACTAGATAAACAAGCTCTGAAGAAGTTTCCTTAGAGAATGAGTGACTAGGCTTTTAGTTCCTTGGAGCTAAGGTTGCTGGGAAAGGTTCCAAATGCAAGAATTGGTAGTTTTGTTGTTTCAGCCATTAATGAAGAGAAAGTGTGACCCATTAATGATTTCTATGTTTTTAGTTAACTTAAAACACCTTCAATTCACCTGAGCCAACACTTGGTAAGACAAGTGATCTCCGTCCATGGAGATGCACTAGTTTACCTCTTGTGAGCTTTTGGGAGGTGACTTGAAGGTAGGATTTTCTAGAATTGCCAACACTTGGTAAGCTTTTGGACTCCAAGGAGACATCCATTAGTTATCTCTTGCGAGCTTGAGAAGGGAAGTCCAAGGTTAATGATCACCTTGAATGGTAAATGCTAGGTGAGAGGCACGAGCCATTGCAAGTTGCATCAGTGAGAGGGAATTAGTGTTGAAATCCATTTAAGGGATGCATCTATACAACACCGACTAGAGAATTGACTATATGTTAATTCTCTAATACGAGGAAATGAACCAAGTGACCGGAGCTCCGTTTTTGCATGAGGAGCCTCCCCTATGAACCTAAACCTCCAAGGAATGTTTTTCTTCATAAGTAATTTCCATTACTTTCTTTTTAGTTAGCTTGAAACAAAACCTTTTTCAACCAAAGTTTGTGTTTTTTTCTTAAGCTAACCTTGAAATGAAAAAGCACCAATTTAACTTTGAATTGGTATCAGTTATGATTTGAAAACCCTTCCCAGTGAACGATCCTAGAGCCACTATGCTATATTAGCTAAAGCTATCCTAATGCATAGTGATATAGGTTATAAATTTTGTTGATTACTCCTTCAATCAAGGAACACCAGCTGGACATGAATCAGTTGAGACATCAATTGGGAAATACGAATCAGTCCACAATTCTGAGTTGTTCATAGCACCTAGAGCCCTGAGCTCATGACCTGGAGTCGTTCATGTGAACCAAAGGCCTGAGCAGTTCATAACTTCTAGAAGACTTTATTCACAGGATCCCAAGTCATTCATATCATTCATAACTCTAGATTGTTCGTAGCATCCAAAGTCCTAAGCTCGTGACCCTAAGTACCTCATGTCATCTATAGCCCTAAGTTGTTCATAAATCCAAAGCCCTTAGCACATGACTCAGAGTAGCTCATCTCATTCACACCCCTGAGTTATTGATATCATTTAGAGCCCTGAGTTTATGATCCAGAATCACCGATGTCATCCACAACCCTATGTTATTCATTGTATCTAAAGGATTGAATTCATGATGCAGAATTGTTCATATCATCCATAGCCTTGAGCGGTTCATAGTATTTAGGGGCTTGAGCTCACAAGATCCTAAGTTGTTCATATCACTTATAACTCTTATATGTTCATAGCATCTAAAGCCCTTAGCTAACGACCCAGGGTTTTTCAAGTCAACCACAGCCTTGTGCTATTCATAGTATCTGGAACCTTGAGCTTGTGACCCATAGTCGTTCATGTCAACCACAAGCCTGAACTGTTCATCGCATCTAGAGCCCTAAGCTCACGACCTAGAGTCATTCATTTCATCCACAATCCTTATCCATTCATATCATTTAAAGGCTTGAGCTAATGATGCAGAATCGTTCATATCATCCATTGCCCTGAGCGGTTCAAAGCATCTAGAGGCCTTAACTTATGGGATCCTGAGTTGTTCATATCATCCATAACTCTGACCTATTCATGGATTCTAGATCCCTAAGCTTACGACTTAGAGTTGTTCACCTCAACCAAACACTTGAACGATTCATATCACCTAGAGACCTACGCTCACGGGATCCCGTTCATATCATTCATAACACTAAGTTGTTCATAACATCTAAAGCCTTGAGCTTATGACTCGATGTAGCTCATGTCATCCACAACCCTGAGCTATTCATAGCATCCAGGCCTTGAGCTCATGAATCGAAGTAGTTCATCTTATCCACACCATTGAGTTTTCATAGCATTTAGAGCCATGAGCTTACAACCTAGAGTCATTCATGTCAACCATAGCCCTAAGGTGTTCATAGCATCTAGAGTGTTAAGCTCACAACCTAGAGTCGTTAATGTCATCTAAAACCCTAAGTGGTTCACAACATTTAGAGGCTTAAGTTCACGGGATCCCAAGTCGTTCATATCATCCATAATTCTGAGTTGTTTATGGCATCCAAATCCTTGAGCTCACCTCCTTGAGCTGTTCATAGCATCTAGAGCCTTAAGCTCATGACTAGGAGTCGATCATGTCAACCACAACAATTGGTTGTTCATAGTATCTAGAGCCCTAAGCTTCTGATCCAGAGTCATTAATGTCATCCACAACCCTGAGTTATGCATAGCATCTAGATCCCTAAGCTCTTAACCCGGAGTCTTTCATGACATTGACAAACCTAAGTTGTGCATAGCATTTAGAGCTCTGAGCTAATGACCTAGAGTTTTTCATGTCATCAACAGTCTTAAGCTGTGCATAGCATCTAGAGGTCTAAGCTCATGTCCCAAAGTCTTTCATGTCAACCACAACCCTGAGTTGTTCATAGTATCTAGAGACTAAAGCTCATCACCCGGAGTCATTCTTGTCTTCCACAACCTTGAGTTGTTCATAACATTTAGAACCTTGAGGTCATGACCCGGAGTCGTTCATGTCAACCATAGCCTTGAGTTGTTCATAACATCTAAAGCCTTAAGCTCACATTCCTAAGTACCAATGACAACCCTGAGCTATTCATAGCATTTAGAGCCTTAAGCTCATAACTCAGGGTTGTTCATCTGAACCAGAGCAAAGAGTTGTTCATTGCATCTAGAGCCCCAAGCTCATAAGCAGGAGTTGTTCATGTCATCCATAGCCCTAAGCCCAATTTATGGGTCCGAGGATCAGGTTACCTATTAAGAAGGTACCACATGCGAGGTAGCACCCTTCTAAACCCGGCATCTGGTCTCTACTAGTGAATTGGGTACATTGGAATATATGAGTCAAAGACCAGTCAATTCTCTCCCGAGCTACATGGATGATAAGACTCATACAATTCTAATTGGTATTCGGCATGCATAGGAAGCCAACAATCAGAACAAGGATTCATACCTAAGGTCCCTAGCCATGCATTATGGAAAATGGTGAGTTAATAAGCACAAGCACACAACATATGTAACCATCAAATCTATTAAAATTTAGTCATATTTCTACTTGAATTAAGAGAATTTACAATCATGAACCAACCCTATATATGTAACCTCTATTCTCCACCAAACGACCACCAAAATGCAGCCATGAAACTTCATTATGTGGCAAAAATTTAGCTATCCCAATTCCATTGATTTTCAGTTAATAATTAACATCTTTTCCACTTGAATTTCATCCACAAGTAGCCACAAATTTCATAATTCTCCCTAAAAAAAATTCAACTACCAAAGATCAATTATATGGTGGCCTTAAGGGTGGTCATGGGTGCATGGTGGTGGTGAGGAGGCCATGGGTGAGCTGTGGTGAGATGCAGGCTGCATGGGGTGGCTTTGGATGACCCGTGAAGGCCATTGGTGAGTTGTGATGTGTGTGGACTACAAATGGGTGAGCGTGTGAGGGTGAGGTGTGCACGGGTGAACTGGGGGTTGCATGGCTGAGCTGTGTGGGCTTTGTGAGTGCATGAAAGTGAGGTACATGCTGCATGTGGTGGTGTGGTGGCCGTGTGTGAGCCGTGAGAAAGGTGCGGGCTGCATGTAGTTGCCATGGTGGGGTGCATGTGGACTACCTATGGGTTGTGTATGTGTTGTGAGGGAGGTATGGGCTGCATGTAGTGGCCATGGTGGCCATGGGATACATGTGGACTACTTATGGGTTGTGTATGGGCTGCATATATAAGTATGTGGTTGTGATGTTCATGATTATTGATCTGTACAAATTCATGGTCGGTTATTGTAGCAAGATAATACACAAGGTTCGTCTTTCCACTGGACCAATTCCACTTACAACATCATGCTTCCTTCCACAAGAAAAACAACACCCAAATCCCAAAACTAAAAGTTTCCCTTTCGTTTTACTTCCAGCCAAGCATAATTTCGCTTTTACAATCCAATACCTTTTCAAGTTTTGTTTCCATTTCTACAATACATGCAAGCAATTTCTATCCACATATTTAACCCCAATGGTTCAGATATAAAGTAATATAGAATCCTATAGTTTGATACCTATTCTCAAACAAATCACACCACAAAAATAAAAAATAAAAAAAATAAATTCAGATTATTTCTGAGCCAAAACTAGAGAAACAAAGATGGATTAACAACTACAATCAAAGAATGGCTTAAGAATCCAATAAAAACAAACATATGGCCTGATATCAGACCTTTGTTGTGTAACCCACATAAAATAGCAAATAGAAAGGAAAGATCACATGATAATCAATATGAACAAAAACTAAATTCATAATAGATATACCAGATAGTGCTTCTTTTCGACAAGGTCTATCTGGCTTCTAGTAGGCTCTTCTTTCCCTCTATATGCTTGAGAACCAGCCGACTCTCCTTTTCTTTTCTCAAACTAGTTTTCTGGCCACTCCCTACTCTATTTCTCTCTCTTCTCTCTGTTTCCTCCTCTTCCTTGATGAAAACCTCTTATTCTCTCCTCAAAACATCTCCTTCTTCTTCTTTCTCTTCTCTTGCTTCCTTCTCTATCTGAATGCAGAGCGCTCAGAGAGGTCAAGAATCCCCCCCACACTTTCAGTCGTCCTCAAGTAGAGTATCACCACTCAAAATTTTAAAAACCTCCTCTTTACTCTCTTTGAAATGTCTTTTATACCAAGAGCCCCCCTCAGCATCTACACCACCTCATTCTTCTTCCCATTCAATCTTGGAATCCCCCACCATCAGCTTCACAACTCGAGCTCATTCAACTCCTCCTTCCAGTCACAAGGTGGGCAATTGTCCCTCATAAATCCCCCATTGCTTACCTATCAAGAATCAACATGGATTCGGGGTGGGCTGTAATCCACCTGCAAACCGATTCAACCGGTTGATAAAAATTCTCAAATTTTGATAGAATGTTCCTTGAAGAGTAAGGAATCCAAAAAAAAAATGGTGTGCCATTCTTAGCTCGGATGAGGGAGAAATGACTAAAATAGTCGAGAGTGCTCCAATTCGGTTGGGCTTCAGCGAGCCGTCCCGATGAACTAAAGTTTTTTTTGGGGACCTTAACCTCTACCCTATAGCATGATATGAACCAAGGAATTGGCCATGATGGCATTTCATAATGGACTAAATGCTCACACTAGATTGAACCATAGGTGAACCCATGTGAGGTCCAAAAATTGATTGAGTCTAACAAAGGCTCCATGGTCGTCACATACAAAAATTGGGTACCAACGACACCCCCAAGATACATGGAAGTATCAATGGACAAAATTGAGGATCTACACATAGGTGTCAACGGACAAAATTGAGGGTCTACAAATAGGTGTCAAGGGATAAAATTGAGGGTCTATACCTGAGTTATTTATAAAATCTAAAGCCTTGAGCTCATGACCTGGAGTCTTTCATATTATTGACAACCCTGAGCTATTCATAGCATCTAAAGTCCTAAGCTCATGACTTGAAAATGTTCATGTCAACCATAGCCCAAATCTATTCATAACATCTAAGGCCCTGAGCTCACGACCTAAAGTGAGTAATGTCATCAAAAGCCTTGAGTTGTTCATAGCATCTAAAGCCTAAAGCTTATGACCCAAAGTCATTTATGCCAACCAAAACCTAGAGCTATTCATAGCATTTATAACCTTAAGCTTAAGACATAGAGTGGCACATGTCATCCACAACCTTGAGTTGTTCATGGCATCTAGAGCCTTGAGCTCATGACCTAGAGTCTTTCATATCAAACACAACCTAGAGTTGTTCATTGCATTTAGGGCATTAAGTTGATAACTGATTGCATGCCTAGTTGGTGTACCGTGAGTTTGGCCCTCAGACAGGAGTAATCAACAAAATTTATAACCTATATTTCCATGCACTAGGATAGCCTCAGCTAATATAGCATAGTGGCTCTAAGATCGTTCACTGGGAAGGGTTTTCAACTTACTATTGACATTAATTCAAAGTTGAATTGGTGCTTTTTCATTTCAAGGTAAGCTTCAAAAGAAAACATAAACTTTGTCTGAAAAAGGATTGGTTTTAAGCTAACCAAAAATAAACCAATGAAAATTACTTATAAAGAAAAGTGTTTCTTGGAGTTTTAGGTTCACTGGGGTCAGGCTCCTTATGCAAAAATAGAGTTTCGATCGCTTGAATCTTTTCCTCGCATTAGAGAATTAACATATAGTTATTTCTCTAACCGGTGTGGTACAGATGTTTCCCCTTTATGGATTTCAACACTAACTCCCTCTCACTGATTCACCTTGCAATGGCTCATGCCTCTCACCTAGCATTTTCCATTCCAGGTGATTCTTAACCTTAGATTTCCCTTCTCAAGCTCATAAGAGATAACTAATGGATGTCTCCTTAGAGTCCAAAAGCTTACTAAGTGTTGGCAATTCTAGAAAATCCTACCTTCAAGTCACCTCCCAAAGGCTCGCAAGTGGTAAACTAGTGCATCTCAATGGACGGAGATCACTTGCCTTACCAAATGTTGGCCCAGGTGATTTAAAGGTGTTTTAAGTTAACTAAAAACATAGAAACCAATAATGGATCACACTTTCTCTTCATTAACAGCTGAAACAACAAAACTACCAATTCTTGCACTTGGCACCTTACCTAGCTACCTTAGATCCAAGAGACAAAAAGTCTAGCCACTCATTCTCTAAGGAAACATCCTTAGAGCTTGTTTGGCTAGTAAGAAATATACAATCAAAACGAGTAGGTAAGGCAGAGCAAAGCTCTGTATATTACTTCCTTCAAAAACTATACAAAAAGTTCTCCCTGAGAACAAGCTCCCCAAGATATGTGTAAAGAAAATTACAAACAATATATATGAGGTTATTCACCCTTTGTTCTTACTTATTAACTAAGGAATCCTATGATTGGTAGATTACAAGGAGAAAATGGGGATTTAAACAACAAATATCTGAAGAAAAAATCTAAAAGTGTCGGTCGTAAATATCTGGAAGCACTCAGGAGGATTCCATAGGCATGCAAGATGGGCTGCGAAATTTTGCAAGCTGAAGGTCTCCATTTCGCAACCAAAGGCTGATTTCACAGCCTGTGAAATTGGCCTTCTGCTTGGTGTGATTGGATTCCAATGGCTATAACTTCTTCATTTCAACTCCAATTCATGCATCGTTTGAAGCGTTGAATTGCTGACTTCCCGAGGTTCGAAACGACATATAGTATGCATGCAATAGACTCCATGAAGTGCTCCAAAAGTGTCCAACAGTTTCTTTCCTCTTGAATTCTTCATGTTAGATTTCTCTCTTTGCTCTCCCTCCTTGCATTCATGATTTGCTTTTGGCAAAGGACTATAAAGCATCAAAGCTTAGGTTCTTCATGTTAATGAGCTTCCAATTACTTTGCCATGGATTCCATAGAACTCTCCTCAATCTTGGATTGCTTTGGTGATCAAAATACTATAAAAAACACCAAAACTTACACAAATTTGATTAGAAACGATTGCAAAGGTCCTTAATATGCTAATTGAGTTAAAAGGTAATAACTACTACTCAAAAGTGTTTAAAAGAGTTAATTACAAGCTACAAAATAACACTTTTTGAGTGGTAATCACTCCCCCCAACTGACATATTGCTAGTTCCTTAGCAATAAAGGAGAGAAAAAGTAAAATAAATAGTAATATACTTTACAAAATCATGCTGATCACTTCAAAAAATTTTAAGTGACATGATGATCAAACTCTCACATGGAACATTGAAGAAATATAAAACTCAAATTTCAACAAGAGTTATCAAATACTTTACCTAATCACAATTCATAAAGAGAAGGCATTATGCAAATTGAAGCTTTAAAATCATTTCCACTTCCAAAGGACCAAACCTTACTCTTCCACTAAAATCTAAGTGTTACTTGATAGCTTCCGAATATAGTATGCTGAACTAATCTCTCCCCCCAACCTAGTTCTTTTTTAACACTTGGCAAACTGATAAAATTTAATAGGCTAAGAATGCACCCTTTTGTTTCACAATTTTTTTTCATTGTAAGAGTACAAGGCTTAAAGGTATTCTTTTCCAAATTGTCCATATAACAGGGGTCCATCGATGACTCCCAACCATAAGGTTTAGGGCATCAAGTTTTAAGGATCTTTCAACCACTAACTCCTCAGATTTTACCCTGGACTTTTGAGATTGCATTTCAATATCCAAGCACCTACAGTATGTCAAATTCCACCTATTCACCCTTGTAACGAGCATTAAGGTCGGTGACTCCCAACCAATTAAGGCTTAGGGCACCAGGTTTTAAAGATTTTCACCATATACCCCTCAAACCTTGCTTGGGTTTCAAGGCAAGTAAAACATTTTTCTTTCTTTCTTTCTTTTTTTTCCAAAGGCTCATTGGCCTTTTATAAGGTGTCCCAACACTATTAAATGAGGTCAAAGGTACCAAGTCTAAATTTTCCTAAGTCAAGAGGGAAATAGTTTTTCATCTTATAATCGGAACCTATTGTGCACAGTGTGTGGATAGCTTAAAGTGGAAGAACTAAGGTTGAATTCAATAGAAGTTTCAACAATTCATCAACTTTAGTAAGCATGATACAAACTCTAAGTCAAGTGAAAAACAAAAATTCGATTTCTCTCATTTTATTTTGAGAATTTTTCCTTAATAACCATGGAGAGTAGAATAAAAATTTTAAAAAATTTTAAAATTAAGCAAAAAGCAACTAAATTATCAAAATAACATAGCATTAATAACAAAACTTCCTTCCTCAACTCTCTTCCCCCCAACCAAGCTGAACATTGTCCTCAATGTGGCATGAGCTATTGAAAAATAGGGAGGAAGTGGTACCTCCTGAGTGACATGAGGTTCGAGTAGAATAGAAGAAACTACATGTTTCAAAAGCAATAAAAGATATGAGTAGAGGAATTAAAATAAAATAATGCCAAGAGTACTCAGAAAAAATATAGATTTGTATCTTCATGAAAGTACACTATAAAGTAAAACAAGTAATACAACCAATCCCAATATATAAAACATCAAAAACATGGGATTACAAGTTCTACTATAATAAGGAAATACAGAAAGAAAACTATGTAAATGATCAGATAGTGGTGGGAGGATCATGTGGAGATGATGACTCGGCTGTCGAGGTCGGAATGCTCGGGATGGATGCCTCTGTCTCTCCTGTTGTCGGCTCCTCAAGGGGCATAGTCTGCTCTGCGAGAGGAGGGGCCTGTGATGGATCTGTGGGCCCTGATGGGATAGGAATGGCATGCTCAAGAGTCGATAGAATACCTAGATGATGCTGTATCTGCCTAAGGATGGCAGTGTGATGGGTTTGGGTGGCTATAATCTGCTCTTGATGGGCATGAAGAGCTGTCAACTGCTGAGTGAGGATGCTCTGAGAAGTGGTCAATGTTTGCAAAGTGTGACATCAGCCTCTGAACTTGGAAATGGATATGGCGATCCTGGACTCAGATGGAGGTGGAGGCTCTGATGTAGATGGTATAACAGGCGGAGTCCTTGGTGTGGCAGGAGGAGCAGAGAGTGCAACCTCAAGCATAGGCCCTATAGAGGGCATTGCAAGGCCAAGTGCTCTCATGTCAATTGGTATCTCAATCGGCTGTGGCTCCTCTGGCTACTCTGGATGTGGAATCTCTGGATGCTCTGGTCCAGCTGGGCTCCTGGCTCTGCATCATAGATTGTCATACTCGTCCATTTATCGAGAGTGAATATCTCTCAGCAAATGCGTCTGCGCTCAAGCTGAGGCTCAGATGGGTATCCCAAGTGCTCCAAAATCTGACATAGCAATCTGAGGAAAAGAAGTGGAATAGCATCCACTCTGAGCAGCTTCTTCCTATGGACCTTCTCTTCAAAGTATAGAAGAGCAACCATAATGAGATGATGAGAGACAAAGAAAAATCCCTCTGATATCCTGAACAATGCCTCTAGCAAAGCTCCTCTCCTCTGCACCATATGCTGAAGTGGATAGATGTTATGGCGCAAGAGTGTATCTATAAAGAACATGCTGGGATGGAGCTCCTTCCTCAATAGATACTAGTGTGTGGATGCCCCTCTGGACAGGATATGGACTATGTCACTCTAGGAAGGATGAGTCCAGACTCAATAATCCTCTTGACAAGCCGGCTTGTAAGGAATGCACAGGGTCTCTGCTATGTGTCTAGCTCCTAAGATACCATGGCATCCGTCAATGGTAAAATGGATGACAGTAGGATCCCAGACGTGATGTGTAGTCATGGACTGATAAAAGTCCAATGCTACACAGGGATAGAAGAAATCTTTGGGAGTCATCAGATGCTCCATATGGTATCTCTGTAGTAGATAGAAGAAATCTCTAAGCTCTGGGTGAAGCCTGAAGGTATCTGTGTCAAAACAAAGCTTGGAGTGGAATGACCTAGCCCTGTAATCCAAGTTACCCTCAATGGGTGGCTGAGTGACCATGGGTCACCTGATAACCACCTCAGGAGTCATCCCTGAGGAAATATGAGACTCTGTGGCAGGTGGCTGAGGCGACTGAGGCTCTGATAACAGCTCTGATGGCTCAAGTGGTGCTGATACCCTTGCTTTCTTCTTAGGGGGATGGCTACCTGACTTTTTGGCACGAGAAGAGCTTGCCCTGGGTGTGGTAGGCGGTCTTCTCGTCTAATAGCGCCTCAAAGGAGAAGTCAAAGGTGCGTTCTCAACTAATGGTGGGACAGTTAATGGCTGTGAAGGCTGAGTCATGGAGCCTTGCATAGGGGTCTCCCTTGGATCTCTCAGGTGGCTTGAAGGAGACGAGGACTTAGCTCCTCGGGTTTTTGCCATGGCTGACTTAGAGAAGGTGGCCGGAGGTGCGCGCGCAGCTTGGGCTCAGATGGGGGTCCTCTAGAAGGGTGTTCTAGCTTAGGTCCTATTTCGCACCAAAGGGAAGTTGAAATGACTGGTTTAAAAATGAAATTTGGAATTTATAACGTTTAAAATAGAGGCCAAGTGACGGTTGGACTTTTTGCAGCGGAGAGGCATTGTCATAGCAGGGCCTCAATTTCGCAGTGGGGGGCTATTTTCGCAGGCCATTTCGCAGCCTATTTCGCAACTGCGAAATGAGGGGGTGGGGCTGCGAAATGGCACTCGTGTGCCAAGGGGTAGTTTTATAGCTATGAAACCAGCTGCAAAATGGGGTTTGGGCTGCAAAAATGAGATTTTTAAGGCTTTAGGGATTTTGTAGAGGATTTCACAGTTGCGAAATGGGGGTATGGGCTGCGAAATGGCACTCGTGTGCCAAGGGGTGGTTTCGCAGGTGCGAAAATTTTCGCAGGGGGACTATGGGTTGTGAAATCATTTCGCAGCGGAGGACTGTTTTCGCAGCCAACCCTTGATTTCGCAGCGGGCACTTTTTGGCTACGAAATCATTTCGCAGCAGATGGCTAATTTCTCAGGGGCCTCTCTTAGGCTGTGAAATCTCGCAGACCTCTGAATTTTTCTTACTCCTGAGATTCTTTTGGCTCCCTGACACCTTCCTTCACTTTCTTTAGAATTCCTCTTAAATTAGATCATTCAAAAAGTCTATGTTACATATAAATAACACAACTTAAGACTAAAATTAAAATCAAAGCAATTAATAAAGCTTTTAAATTAACAAAATTAAACAAAAATTATGGACTTTGGTGAAACCAAGTCCATCTAACCCCTTTTTGATTAGGCTTTCTGTGGCTCAAGGAGGTTGATTTCCTCCTTATCTTGGTTGAATGGCTCAATGAATGGTTTGAGACGATGGCCATTAAGTTTAAAAGTGTCAGTGCTGTTGGAATTCAACAATTCAACCACTCCATTGAGATGCACTTGGTGAATAATGAAAGGGCCTATTCACCTTGACTTCAGCTTCCCAGTAAAGATATGGAGCCTTGAGTCATAGAGTAAGACTCTTTGTCCTTTCCGGAATTCTTTGTTGGAGATTAATTGATCGTGCCACCTCTTCATCCTCTGTTTTTCAACTTTGGAATTGATGTAAGCATCATTTCTTAATTCCTCCATCTCATTAAGGTCTACGCACCTCTTTGCCCCAGCTCTAATCAAGTCCATGTTAACCTTCTTGATTGCCCACCAAGCCTTATATTCAACTTTCACAGGGATATGGGCGATAGGGAGACATGCCAAGAATAGTCTTGTAAGCTGTTTTATATGCCCATAGTGAATCATGGGACTTAATAGACCAATCTCTTCTACTCGTGTTCACCACCTTCATCAATATATTCTTGATTTCCCTAGGTGCTAGCTCAACTTGCCCGAAAGTCTGAGGGTGATAAGGTGTAGCTACCTTATGCTTCACTCCATACTTGGCTAATAGGGTTTCGAAAGGTCTATTGCAAAAATGAGTACCTCCATCACTGATTATGGCTTGGGTGATTCATGCCTAATTGGTGTCTCAGCTGATTCGTGTCCAGCTGGTGCTCCTTGATTGAGGGAGTAATCAACAAAAGTTATAACCTATTACACTATATACTAAGGTAGCAAAGAAAAAGCTACTATAGCATAGTGGCTCTAGGATCGTTCACTGGGAAGGGTTTTCAAATTGAAAATGATACCAATTCAAAGTGAATTGGTGCTGTTTCATTTCAAGATTAGCTTAAGAAATAAAACATAAACTTTGGTTGAAAAAGGTTTAGAATTAGACTAACGGCACAACAAGTAATGGAAATTACTTATGAAGAAAAAACATTCCTTGGAGATTTAGGTTCACAGGGGAGGTTCCTCATGCAAAAACATAGCTCCGGTCAGTTGGTTCATTTCCTCACATTAGAGAATTAACATAAAGGCAATTCTCTAACCGGTGCTGCACAAATGCATCCCTTAATTGGATTTCAGCTCTAATTCACTCTCACTGATGCAACTTGCAATGGTTCGAGCCTCACACTTAGCCTTTACCATTCAAGGTGATCTTTAACCTTGGACTTCCTTTCTCAAGCTCACAAAAGATAACTAATGGATGTCTCCTTAGAGTCCAAAAGCTTACCAAGTGTTGGAAATTCTAGAAAATCCTACCTTTAAGTCACCTCCCAAAGGCTCGCAAGGGGTAAACTAGTGCATCTCCATGGATAGAGATCACTTGCCTTACCAAGTGTTGGCCCAGGTGACTCCAAGGCATTTTAAGTTAACTAAAAATATAGAAACCATTCACGAGACACTTTCTCTTCATTCATAGCTGAAACCACAAAGCTACTAATTCTTGCACTTGGAACCTTTCCCGGTAACCTTAACTCCAAGGAACTAAAGGTTTAGTTACTCATTCTCTGGGGAAACTTCCTCAGAGAGTGCATAACTAGTAAATGAAAAATACAATCAAATTGAGCAGGTAAGGCAGAGCTCAAGCTCTGTATTTTACTTTCTTTCCAACTCTTACCAAAGGTTCATCACCCTCAGAACAGGCTCTTCGGGCTCTATTTATATGAACATTATAATAATAGCTATTACATGGATATTTAGCCTTTTTCCTAACTTAAAAGCTAAGGAATCCTATAATTGGTGGCTTACAAGGAGAATTTGGGGATTTAAACAACAAAAATCTAATGAAAAATATCTCACAGTGTCGGTTACAAATATCGGGAAGCACTAAGGACCATTTCGCAGGTGAAAATGAGGTTTGCGAAATTTTGCAGATGTACAAAAAGGGCTACAAAATTACTTCACAGCAACTGGTTAATTTCACACCGTTGCGAAGTGGTCTTTCAGCTTGCCGTGATCGGCTTCCAACTTGTGGTGAAACTTCAGGAGGAATTCCACAGCACTGTGCAAAAAGGCTGTGAAATCATTCCGCAACAAAAGGGTGATTTCGCAACACTGTGCAAAATTCTTCCTTCAGCTTGGAGTGATCGGATTCCAATAGCTGTAACTCCTTCATGTCAACTCTGAATTGCACACCGTTTGAAGAATTGGATTGTTGACTTCCTAAGCTTTAAAATGAGATATAGCATGCATAAATTGGACTTCAGGAAGTGCTCCAAAAGTGGCTGACATGACTATCATCAAGAATGCTTCATGGCAGATTTCTCTTTGCTTCCCCTCCTTGCATTCCGGATTTGATTATGGAAAAGGACTTCAAAGCTTTGGTTCTTCATGCTTATGCTCTTTCCATTGCTTTGCCAAGGATTCCAAATAACTCTCCTCAATCTCATATTGCTTTGGTGATCAAAAAGCTATCAAAACACCAAAACTTAACACAATTTGATTAGAATTGATTGCAATGGTCCTTAACATGTTAATTGTGTTAAAAGGCAATAACTACTACTCAAAAGTGTTTAAAAGGATTAATTACAAGCTATCAAATAGCACTTTTTGAGTAGTAATCACTCCCCTCAACTGACATACTGCTAGTCCCTTAGCAATGGAGGAGAGAAAAGTAAATAAATACAACAATACTATAATTTACAACATCATGCTGATCACTTCAAAAAATTTTAAGTGGCATGATGATTTCACTCTCACATGGAACATTAAAGAAATATAAACTCAAATTTCAACAAGAGTTATCAAAAACTTTGCTAAATACTGTTGATCAAGGGAATGCATTATGCAAATTGAAGTTTTAAAATCATTTTCACTTCCAAAGAACCAAACTTTATTCTTCCATAAAAATCTAAGTGTAAGATAATAGTTTCCGAATATAGCATGCTAAACTAATCTCTCCCCCCAACCTATCTTTTTTCAACACTTAGCAAACTGACCAAATTCAATAGACAGAGAACACACTTTTCTTCATTTTTTTTTTTTTTTTCAAGGCACAAGGCTTAAGGGGCATCCTTTTCTGAATTGTCCATGTAACGGGGGTCCATCGATGACTCCCAACCAATCAAGGTTTAGGGCATCAAGCTTTAAGGATCTTTCAACTACTAACTCCTCGAATTTTACCCCGGACTTTTGAGAATGAATTTTTTTTTTTTTTTTTTAATACCCAAGCACTTACCATATGCTAACTCCACCTATCCACCCTTGTAACGAGCATTCAGGCCGGTGACTCCCAACCAATTAAGGCTTAGGGCACCAGGTTTTAAAGATTTTCACCATATACCCCTCAGACCTTGCTCGGGTTTCAAGGCAAGCAAACATTTTGCTTTCTTTCTTTTTTTTTTTTTCAAAGACTCATTGGCCTTTTACAAGGTGTCCCAACACTATTAAATGAGGTCAAAGGTACCAAGTCTAAATTTTCCTAAGTCAAGAGGGAAATAGTTTTTCATCTTATACTCAGAACCTATTGTGCAGTGTGTGGATAGCTTAAAGTGGAAGGATTTAACTTGATTTCAATAGAAGTTTCAACAATTGAACCACTTTAGCAAGCATAATCCAAACTCTAAGTTAACTAAAAAGCAAAAGTTCAGTTTCTCCTATTTTAATTTGAAAATTTTTCCTCATAATCCATGGAGATTAGAGCAAAAAGTAAAGAATTACAACTAATTTACCAACATAACTGAATTACCAAAATGACTTAGCATACTTCCTTCCTCATTTGCCCCCCCAACCGAGCTGAGCATTGTTCTCAATGTGATATGGGTGATTGAAATTATAGGGAGGAAGTGGTGCCTCCTGAGTGATATCAATTTCGAATACTGATTGGAGAAACCACATGTTTCAAAAAGAATAAAAAGTGTGAGAAAAGGAAATAAGAATAAATTAATGCTAAGAGTTAACAACGAAATGCTAGATTTGTATTACTTTAATCATTCGAGTACAATCGAAAAGAAAGTAATACAAGTAATCCCCATATATGATATCAAAATGAGGGGATTTCATAACAGACTAACGAAAACAAAATACATAAAAGAAATATATAATAGATATATATATGATTAGATAGGTGGGTGATGCTGGAGCTGATAGCTTAGGCAGATGGCTCTGCCTCTTGGGTAGCTGACTCAGGAGGGACCTGAGGCTCTGTGGCCTCTGAGTGTGGCACTGCAGTGGAGGGAGTGAGATGCTCAGCAGTTGATTGGAGACCGAGATGATGCTGGAGCTGCCTCAAGATGGCAGTGTGCTGAGCCTGGGTGGTCAACATCTGCTCCTGGCGAGCTCGCATAGCTGCTATCTCCTGAGCAAGGCTGCTTTGAGACGCGGTCAAGGTCTGCAATGCATGGCATAAATCTCTATACTCAGAAATGGGAATGGCCATCCTTGGCTCAGCTGAAGTAGAGGGCTGTGATGTAGCTGGACTAACTGGAGGGGCTCTGGCTATGGTAAGAGAAGCAATGGGTATACCCTCAGGTATATGACGTGGAGATGCTCTCCTGGCAGTTGATATCTTAGCTGGCTGTGGAAGCTCTGGCTGCTCCATTCTATACGCTGTCATATTGGTCCACTTGTCGAAAGTAAACACCTCTCGACATATATGCTTGCGCTCCAACTGAGGATCTGATGGATACCCCAGATGCTTGAGAATCTGACACAGCAGTCATGGAAAAAGAAGTGGAATGGCATCAGCTCACGGCAGCTTCTTCTTATGCACCTTCTCTTCAAAGTAGAGAAGGGTAGCCATAATCAGGTGGTGAAGGCCAAAAAAGTATCCCTTAGAAATCCTGAACAGGGCCTCTAGAAGAACTCCTCTCCTCTGAGTCCAGTGCTACAGTGGATAAATATTATGACGCAAGAGTGCATCAATAAGAAACATCCTTGGAGGAAGTTCCCCCCTCAATAGATGTGGATTTGTGGAAGCTCCTCTGGACAAGATATGCACCATTTCCAGCTGAGAGGGACTAGCCCATGCTCTGTAATCATCAAAATGGATTGGCTCGTACGGTATATGCAGGGCCTCTGCTATATGGAGAGCTCCTAGAATGCCATGCCGACCATCAATAGTGAAATGGATTAGAGTAGGATCTCTGACCTACTGAGTAGTCATGGACTGATAAAAATCCATGGCTACTTTGGGATAGAAGAAATCTCGTGGGGTCAGCAGCTGCTCCATGCGATATCTGCGCAACAATTGGAATGAACCTGCAAGCTCCGACCACAATTGGAAGGTGGGTGTGTCAAAACACAGCTCAGAGTGAAATGGCCGAGCTCGGCAGTCCAAATTGCCTCCAATTGGTGGTTGAGTGAGCATCAGACGCCTGATTAGCACTTCAGGATCTGTCCCAGATGGAATTTGGGGGCTCAGAAAGTGGCGGCTGGTGCTTTTGAGGTTTTGCCGACTGTGCCAGAGATGGCACCGGAGAAGGCTCTAGAGAGGGAATAGGGGACTGCCCTGTTAAGTCGATGGGCTCTGAGCTTTCGACCCTGGCTCTTTTTTGCAGGGGACGGCCCTCTGACCTGGTGAGATAACGCCTCGTCGGAGGTTGCTGTACTGCGGACTTGGTCGGACGTTTCTGTGGTGCGGGCTTCGCCGGAGGTGAAGCAGCTTCTGACCGCGGAGGCTCAGAAGTAGAGGCTTGAATAGATGCCTCGCACAGCGCTCGCTTTCGGGCAGAAGGAGAGGAAGATTTGGCTCTCTGGTTCGTGCCATTCCGGATTGATGAAATTTGGTCGGAAGTGATGACCGGAAGGGATGACGGGAGGTGCGCGCGTCATCGGGCTATGGAGAGGAGGTGAACAGACGGTTGCTATGACTCTTCCCCTTTCTGAAACTCTTTCGCAACTCAAATGACTGGTATTTATAAAAAATAACGGAATATTAAAGGTCATCTTGGGTTTCGCAGAAGAAGGCCGATTTTGCAGCAAAAATGGGGGTTTCACAAGAGAAATCAACTTTTGCAGTGCACTTCGCAGCTGCGGAATTGGAGTCACTGTACCGCGGAATGGCACTCGTGTGCCAAAAATCGGTTTCGCAACTGCGAAACACCCCGCGGAATGGAGTTATTGCTGCGGAATTGGGATTTTTCACGCCTTAGAGCTTCGCAGCCGCTTTCGCAGCTGCGAAATGGGGGCTCCTGTGCTGCGAAGTGGCACTCGTGTGCCAAAATCGCCTTCGTAGCTGCGAAAATTTTCGCAGAGGATTCAATTGTGTTGCGAAATGATTTCGCAACAAATGGCCGTTTTCGCAGAGAATTCCTCTTTGGCTGCGAGATCTCGCAGAGACCTGTTTTTGCTCTGTTTTCACTCTGATTTCTCTCCGATTTCTTTCTTTCAATTTCTTTGCATTTTCTTCCACCTGAGATCATTCAAAAAGATGAAATTACATATAAATACACAATTTAAGATCAAAAATTAAGATCAAAAGTATGGATAAAACTTTAAAATTTACAAAAATTTACAAAAATTTTGGACTTTGGTGAAACCAAGTCCATCAAACCCTTATTTGCTTAGGCTCTTTGTGGCTCAAGGAGGTTGATTTCCTCCTTTTCTAGTTTGAACGGCTCCATGAATGGCTTGAGACGATATCCATTGACTCTAAAGGTGTCTTTGCCATTGGAATCCAACAATTCCACTACCCCATTGATATGTACTTGATGAATAATGAAAGGACCTATCCATCTTGACTTAAGCTTTCCAGGGAAGATATGGAGTCTTGTGTCATAGAGTAGAACTCTTTGTCCTTTCTGAAATTCCTTGTTGGAAATTAGTTGATCATGCCACTTCTTCATCCTCTGTTTTGCAACTTCGGAATTGATATAAGCATCATTTCTCAATTCTTCCATCTCATTAAGGTCTAAGCACCTCTTTGCCCCGACTCTGATCAAGTCCATATTCAGCTTTTTGATTGCCCACCAAGCTTTGTATTCAACTTCCACAGGGAGATGACACACTTTGCCATAGACAAGACGATAGGGGGACATGCCAAGAATAGTCTTATAAGCTGTTCTATATGCCCATAAGGAATCATGAAGCTTAATAGACCAATCTTTCCTGCTTGAACTCACCACTTTCATCAATATGTTCTTTATCTCCCTGTTTGCTAGCTCAACTTGCCCGGAAGTCTGTGGATGATAAGGTGTAGCTACCTTATGCTTCACTCCATACTTGGCTAATAAAATTTCAAAAGGCTTGTTGCAAAAATGAGAACCTCCATCACTGATTATAGCTTTGGGCACCCCGAATCTTGAAAAAATGCTCTCTTTCAGAAACTTGAGAACCACTCTATGATCATTTTGTTTACAGGGGACTGCCTCAACCCATTTAGAAACATAATCCACCCCCACCAAGATATAAGAATTACCAAAAGACATTGGAAAAGGTCCCATGAAGTCAATGCCCCATACATCAAATAGCTCAACTATTAGTATCATTGGCATTTGATTTCTTTTTGTTAGCTTTCCAAGCCTTTGGCATCTATCACAACTTCTACACATGATGTGGGCATCTTTGAAAAGAGATGGCCATGTAAACCCTGATTGCAACACCTTCATAGCTGTTTTCTGAGAGGCAAAGTGGCCTCCACATGCATTCTCATGACAATGGTTTAGAATTCGTTGTTGCTCTTCTTCAGGCACACACTTCCTTATGATCTGATATGCACAATATTTAAAAAGGAAAGGTTCTTCCCAATAATAAGCATGAATTTTTGCAAAGAAGTGCTTCCTGTCCTGTGCATTCCACTCACTTGGAATTTCACCAGTAACTAGATAATTAGCAATATGAGCATACCAAGGAGTTTTTACAAGGAACATAAGTGATTCCTCAGGAAAGTCATCATTAATAGGCAAGGCATGGGAATTATGTGTTATAGCTAACCTTGAGAGATGGTCAGCTACCACATTCTCTACTCCTTTGTTATCTCTGATTTGGAGATCGAATTCTTGTAACAAAAGAATCCATCTAATCAACCTTGCTTTTGCATCTTGCTTTGTCAATAAATACTTCAAGGCTGAATGGTCAGTGAAAAAAATGATGAAAGATCCTACCAAATAAGCACGAAATTTGTCCAAGGCAAATAACACAGCTAACAATTCTTTCTCTGTAGTTGTGTAGTTCCATTGAGCTTCGTTCAATGTTTTGTTTTCATAGTAGATCACATAGGGCTTCCCATCTTCTCTTTGACCAAGCACAGCTCCTATAGCAAAGTCACTAGCATCACACATTAGTTCAAAAGGTAGTTGCCAGTTAAGGGCCCTCACTATTAGAGTTGTTGTTAAAAATTTCTTCAGCTGGTCAAAGCTATTTTGACATCTTTCATCCCATATAAACTTAGCATCCTTAGCTAACAGCTCATAAAGAGGTTTTGAAAGCTTTGAAAAATCTTTGATGAACCTCCTATAGAAGCCTGCATGGCCAAGGAACTGCCTTACTCCTTTTACAGTTGTTGGGGATGGCAATTTGACAATAAGCTCCACCTTTGCTTTATCAACTTCAATGCCCTTTTCAAAGATGATATGGCCAAGGACAATTCCTTGACGTACCATAAAATGGCATTTCTCCCAATTGAGCACCAAGTCTTTTTCAATGCATCTGTGAAGAACCGCTTCCAAATTGACTAAGCATTCCTCAAATGTACCTCCATATACGGTGATGTCATCCATGAAAACCTCCATAATTCGCTCCACCATATCACTGAAGATACTCAACATACATCTTTGGAATGTTGCAGGTGCATTGCATAAACCAAAAAGCATTCTTCTATAAGCATATGTTCCAAATGGACATGTAAAAGTGGTCTTTTCCTGATCTTCCACCGCAATTTCAATTTGAAAATACCCTGAATACCCATCCAAAAAACAGTAGAAAGGATGGCCAGAGACTCTCTCCAACACTTGATCGATAAATGGCAATGGAAAATGATCTTTCTTGGTTACTGCATTCAACTTTTTATAATCAATACACACCCTCCACCCTGAAGTGAGGCGTGTAGTAATTTTTTCTCCTTCTTCATTCTGAACCACAATGATCCCTGACTTCTTTGGTACCACTTGAGTAGGACTCACCCAAGAGCTATCAGATATAGGGTAAATAATACCTGCTTGAAGTAGCTTCAGCATCTCAGCTCGCACAACCTCTTGTAAATGAGGATTCAATCTTCTTTAAAGTTGACGAATTGGCTTAGCTTCCTCCTCCATATATATATGATGCGTGCAGACTAAAGGACTAATGCCTTTCAAATCAGATATTTGCCATCCTATTGCTTTCTTACACCTCTTAAGAACTTCCAGTAAACACTTCTCTTGATGACTGGTCAGAGATGAAGATATTACGACAGGACATTGATTATTTTCTTCAAGGTATGTATATTTCAGTTCCACGGGTAGAGGCTTCAAATTGAGTTTTGGGATCCCTTTTTCAGCATCTGCTCCTTCTTTATTGAACAAAGGTAGAATCTCTTTTATCCTCCTCCAACTTTGTAGAGTAGCAAGCACATTCCTGACAAGGCTTTCATTCAGCTTGTCTTGCATACTCTGATTACAGTGCTCCTCCACTAAAGTGTCAATAATACACACCTCTTCTAGACCCTCTTCTTCTTCCGGAGCGATTTGCTTTTTAGACATATAAAAAATGTTGAGATCAAGTGTCATGTTGCCAAAAGTGAGTTGCATCAGCCCATTCCTACAGTTGATGATTGCATTTGAGGTAGCAAGGAATGGCCTTCCAAGGATGATAGGAACTAAATTAGCTTCCTTTACAATAGGATTCGTATCAAGAACAATAAAATCCACCGGATAGTAGAAATTATCAACTTGAACCAAGACATCCTCAATTACTCCTCTGGGAATTTTTACTAATCTATCTGCTAGAGATAGAGTGATTGCTATTGGTTTCAACTCACCAAGTCCCAATTGCTTGTTGACAGTATATGGAAGCAAATTCACACTTGCTCCCAAGTCTAATAAAGCTTTCTCCACTACCTTTCCTCCAATCATGACTGAAATGGTAGGACTTCCTGGATATTTGTACTTCAAAGGAGACTTACATTATAAGATTGCACTTACTTGCTCAGTCAAGAAGGCTTTCTTATTTACAGTCAACCCTCTTTTGATAGTACATAAGTCCTTTAGAAATTTTGCATATGTTGGAACTTGTTTAATCATATCCAATAGTGGGATATTGACTTTAACTTGTCTCAATACTTTAAGAATTTTAGATGCATTTCTAATCCCCTTTTTCCCATGCAAAGCTTGAGGAAAAGGCGGAGAAGTTGATTTCTTCAGCATTTCTTCCTTCAGAAGTTCCTTCTCTAGATTTGCATTCATTGTTGAATCATAGTCCTCTTTCTTTTCTCTGATCTCTCCCTTTTTGTCTTCCATTTCCTCCCCTTTCATTGTCTCTTCTTCTTCCTCAACATGTGGCTTAGGTGTTAGCTTCTCAATTTTTTTACCACTCCTTAGAGTGATCAAGGCTTTGACATCTTTCATCTGTGATGATTCTCCCTCATGGCTTTCCACTTCATGGACACCCTTGGGGTTTTGGTGGGGTTGAGAAGGAAATCTTCCCTTTTCTTGCACTGTGTTCAAATTTGTAAGCCTTGATATTGAGTACTGGAGATTATCTATCTTTTGGGTTATATCATTTTGCATTCCATCCATCCTTTTGTTCAGAGTACTCTCCACTCTGTCAATTCTTTGATTAAGTTGAGCATTGATGGCTTTTTGGTCTCCAACAAAATCTCCCACTACCTTGCTGAGATTCACTATGGCTTGTTCAAGACTTGAAGATTGCCGAGATGGTTGATCTGGCTGTTGGTATTGAGGTGCTCTGGGCTTCCATGAAAAATTTGGATGATTCCTCCAACTTGAGTTGTAAGTATTTCCGTAAGGTGCATTGTTATTGGGCTTGGACAATTCCGTAAGGTGCATTGTTATTGGGCTTGAATTGTCCAACAACATTTGCTTGATCTCCAAACATTTCCCTTTCAGCTGAAATTGTAGGGCATTCCTCCACCAAGTGTTCGTATGATTGAAAATTAGGACAAAGCTTCACTTGCACTGGTGCTTCAGCAACCGCTTGCACTTCATGCATCTTTTTCAGTTCCAGCTCCTCCAATCTTCTTGTCATAGCTGCAAACTTTGCTTTCATATCATCATCTTCTTTCAAGGTATACATCCCAGCCTTAGCATTGAAAGCACTAAGTTGAGACTTCATCTTTCCCACTTCTCCTTTTATCGGTTCATCCCATCCCCTTGAAACTTCAGCTACATAATTCAAGAAATCCATAACTTTCTCAGGATATTTGCTCATGAAATCTCCTCCACACATTGTCTCCAGGAGTTGCTTCATTGAGGACGACATCCCATCATAAAAATAGCTCACCAATAGCCAAGTATCAAAACCATGGTGAGGACAAGCATTTATAGCTTCCATATATCTTTCCCAACACTCATAGAATTTTTCATTCTCTTTAGCTGAGAAGTTTGAAATTTGCCTTTTCAAGCCATTTGTTTTATGAGTGGGAAAGAATTTCTTAAGGAATTCAGCTTGTAAGTCAGTCCAAGTACGGATACTCCTCGGCCTTAAAGAATTAAGCCAAATTTTGGCTTTATCCTTTAAAGTAAAAGGAAATAACTTAAGCCTCATCAAATCAATTGAAGCTCCTCCCTATTGGAATGTATTACAAACATCTTCAAATTCCTTGATATGTGCGTAAGGATTCTCACTTTCCATCCCATGGAAAGTTGGTAGAAGTGGAACAATATACGGTCTGATCACTAGCTGCTCTGTAGGAGGCACTATACATGATGGTGCACTCATACGAGGTGGATGCATGCGGTCCCTCATTGATCTAAATTCATTGAGATTGTCTTGACGACCTTGGTGACTATGCTGATCTTCAGGTGTAGTTTCCATGATATTCAAGCTCAATTCCACTTCCTTATTATGAGGTGTATCACGTTTGACAAGCCTTCATCCACTGCCTCGTATCCACTTTAGCATACACAACTAGTATCTATCTGCAACTAAAATGAAAATAAAGGACAACAAAAGAAAACAGGACTGCAAAAACAAAATAAAACTTAAGCAGAAAGGAAAGAAAAAAGAATAAATAAAGCAAAAGAAACGTTACCAAACTTGTGATGAAAATCACAAGTACTCTAAAATAGTATCACTATAAACTTGACACCTTTCCCGGCAACGGCGCCATTTGATTCATGCCTAATTGGTGTCTCAACTGATTCGTGTCCAGCTGGTGCTCCTTGATTGAGGGAGTAATCAACAAAATTTATAACCTATTACACCATATACTAGGGTAGCAAAGAAAAAGCTACTATAGCATAGTGGCTCTAGGATCGTTCACTGGGAAGGGTTTTCAAACTGAAAATGATACCAATTCAAAGTGAATTGGTGCTGTTTCATTTCAAGATTAGCTTAAGAAATAAAACATAAACTTTGGTTGAAAAAGGTTTAGAATTAGACTAATGGCACAGCAAGTAATGGAAATTACTTATGAAGAAAAAGCATTCCTTAGAGATTTAGGTTCACAGGGGAGGTTCCTCATGCAAAAACATAGCTCCGGTTAGTTGGTTCATTTCCTCACATTAGAGAATTAACATAAAGGCAATTCTCTAACCGGTGCTGCATAAATGCATCCCTTAATTGGATTTCAGCTCTAATTCACTCTCACTGATGCAATTTGCAATGGTTCGAGCCTCTCACTTAGCCTTTACCATTCAAGGTGATCTTTAACCTTGGACTTCCTTTCTCAAGCTCGCAAGAGATAACTAATGGATGTCTCCTTAGAGTCCAAAAGCTTACCAAGTGTTGGCAATTCTAGAAAATCCTACCTTTAAGTCACCTCCCAAAGGCTCGCAAGGGGTAAACTAGTGCATCTCCATGGATAGAGATCACTTGCCTTACCAAGTGTTGGCCCAAGTGACTCCAAGGCGTTTTAAGTTAACTAAAATATAGAAACCATTCATGGGACACACTTTCTCTTCATTCATAGCTGAAACCACAAAGCTACTAATTCTTGCACTTGGAACCTTTCGCGGCAACCTTAACTCCAAGGAACTAAAGGTTTAGTTACTCATTCTCTGGGGAAACTTCCTCAGAGAGTGCATAACTAGTAAATGAAAAATACAATCAAATTGAGCAGGTAAGGTAGAGCTCAAGCTCTGTATTTTACTTTCTTTCCAACTCTCATCAAAGGTTCATCACCCTCAGAATAGGCTCTTCGGGCTCTATTTATATGAACATTACAATAATAGCTATTACATGGATATTTAGCCTTTTTCCTAACTTAAAAAGCTAAGGAATCCTATAATTGGTGGCTTACAAGGAGAATTTTGGGATTTAAACAACAAAAATCTAATGAAAAATATCTCACAGTGTCGGTTACAAATATCGGGAAGCACTAAGGACCATTTCGCAGGTGAAAATGAGGTCTGCGAAATTTTGCAGATGTACAAAAAGGGCTGCGAAATTACTTCGCAGCAACTGGTTAATTTCGCACCGCTGTGAAGTGGTCTTTCAGCTTGCGGTGATCGGCTTCCAACTTGTCATGAAACTTCAGGAGGAATTCCACAGCATTGTGCAAAAAAGCTGCGAAATCATTCCGCAACAAAAGGGCGATTTCGCAACATTGTGCAAAATTCTTCCTTCAGCTTGGAGTGATCGGCTTCCAATGGATGTAACTCCTTTATTTCAACTCCGAATTGCACAATGTTTGAAGCATTGGATTTTTGACTTCCTAAGCTTTAAAATGACATATATCATGCATAAATTGGACTTCAGGAAGTGCTCCAAAAGTGGCTGACATGACTGTCATCAAGAATGCTTCATGGCAGATTTCTCTTTGCTTCCCCTCCTTGCATTCCGGATTTGCTTCTTGCAAAGGACTTCAAAGCTTTGGTTCTTCATGCTTCTGCTCTTTCCATTGCTTTGCCAAGGATTCCAAATAACTCTCCTCAATCTCATATTGCTTTGGTGATTACTACCCAAAAAGTGCTATTTTACACCTTTAAGTCATTATGTTTTAAGCACTTTTGTATAGTAATTCTCCATCTTTATTCCAATTGGCATGTTAGGGACCTAGCAATGACTTCTAATCATATTTGTGGCTAGTTTTAGTGTTTTGACAGCTTTTTGGATCATTAAGACAAGCCAACCAAAGAAGAAAAGCAAAGACAAGCAAAGAGTAAAACAGAGGACAACAGCTGCAGTTTTCTTTGGCACTTTTGGAACACTTCCTGAAGTCCATTTTCTACATGCTATATACCATTTCAAATCTCAGGAAGTCAAGAATCCAACGCTTCAAACCGTGTACAATTTGGAGCTGAAACGAGGAAGATATGGCCTTCGGAAGACAACTGCTCCAGGCTTGTGCGAAACTCGCACACCCCCTCAGCTGTGCGAATGGTGTGCGAAACTCGCACACCTCCTCAGCTGTGCGAATGGTGTGCAAATGGTGTGCAAAACTCGCACACCCCCTTTCAAATTCGCACACCCCATGCGTGGTGCGAATTTTCCTCTGTTTTTGCCGACTCCACTTTAGATATTTTCTTATGTATTTTTTGATGTAATTTCCTTTCTTATCCTTGTAACAAGCCAATCACAAGCTTTGCTTTTGTAAAGACTATATAGGGGGTGGAAATCACCTCTCGATCATATATCAGACGTGTATGTTTTACACTTAGAAAAAATACAGAGCTCTCTTGTTTTCCCTTTTCTCTTTACTATTTTCTTTTTCTTGGAAGCCAAACAACCTCTGAGGATGTTTTCTCAGAGGATGAGAGGCTAAACTTTTGGTTTCTTGGAGTGAAGGAAGCTAGGTGAAAAGTCCAGATGCAAAGGTGGAAAACGCTCGTGCCTTAAATACAGGTAGTTGAAGTTCATAAATGGCTTTTAAATCCAAAGTTTTGCTTTAAATCCCTTAGAATCACTTTGAATGGCCAATACATGGTAAGCTTCAGGTCTCTGTGGATGCTTATTGCTAGATCCATATCAGTCCATTAGTTATCATATACGAGCCATTGGAAAGTGGTTCAAGGTGAAGACCCATAGTGTCTAAAGCCATTAATGGACCTTGACTACCATTTCTATTGATTTTTATGGATTAAATCTTCATTGTTAAACCTATACCGGTTTGGGAAATAACTATAGGTTAAATCCCCAATGCGAGGAGAAAAATCCGGAATTTTCCACTTTGCATTCTAAACTTGATCCTAGCAATCCTTAGCTCCGAGAAACTTTCTTTCTTCCATTTTTAATTAGTTTATGTTAATTTAGTTTCAAACACTTTCAAAGCAAATTTTCTTTTCTTTTAAACTTTAAGTTTTTGATAAAGGAATTCATTAAATTCAATTTCTAATCTCGAGTATATCATTGTAGAATGAAAACCCATCCTAGAGTTCGACCCTAGAGCCACTATACTATAGTAGCTTTGCTACACTAGTATGAGGTCATAGGTTTTATAAATGTTTTTGATTAAATGACCCGACTGGATTTACATGCGAATCATTTGGTGATCAAAAAGCTATCAAAACACCAAAACTTAACACAATTTGATTAGAATTGATTGCAAGGGTCCTTAACATGTTAATTGGGTTAAAAGGCAATAACTACTACTCAAAAGTGTTTAAAAGGATTAATTACAAGCTATCAAATAGCACTTTTTGAGTAGTAGTCATTGGGCACCCCAAATCTTGAGAAGATGTTCTCCTTGAGAAACTTGAGAACCACCTTGTGATCATTGTGTTTACAGGGGATTGCCTTAACCCATTTAGAAACATAATCCACCCCCACCAAGATATAAGAGTTACCAAAAGACATTGGGAAAGGTCCCATGAAGTCAATGCCCTAAACATCAAAGAGATCAACTATTAGAATGGGGTTCATAGGCATTTGATTTCTTCTTGTTAGCTTCCTGAACCTTTGGCATCTATCATAGCTCCTACACATGGTGTGGGCATGTTTGAAAAGTGATGGCCAACTAAACCCTGATTGCAACACCTTCATGGTTTTTTCTGAGTGGCAAAGTGGCCTCCACATGCACTTTCATAGCAATGTCTGAGGATTCCTTGTTGCTCTTCTTCAATGACACACTTCCTTATTATTTGATCTGCACAATACTTGAAAAGAAAAGGCTCTTCCCAATAATAAGCATGAATCTTTGCAAAGAAGTGCTTCCTGTCTTGTGCTTTCCACTCACTTGGAACTTCACCAGTAACTAGATAGTTAGCAATATGAGCATACCAAGGAGTTTTTTCTAGCAACATAAGTGATTCCTCTGAAAAGTCATCATTAATAGGTAAGACATGGGAATTGTGTGCTATAGCCAACCTTGAAAGGTGGTCAGCTACCACATTCTCCACTCCTTTCTTATCTCTGATTTGGAGATCGAACTCTTATAATAAGAGAATCCATCTAATCAACCTTGCTTTTGCATCTTGTTTTGTCAATAAATACTTTAAGGCTGAATGGTCAGCGAAAACAATGATGAAAGACCCTACTAGATAAGCACGAAACTTGTCTAAGGCAAACACTATAGTTAACAATTCTTTCTCTGTAGTTGTGTAGTTCCTTTGAGCTTCGTTCAATGTCTTGCTTCATAGTAGATCTCATAAGGCTTTCCATCTTCTCTTTGGCCAAGCACAGCTCCTATAGCAAAGTCACTGGCATCACACATTATTTCAAAAGGTAGTTACCAGTTAGGAGCCCTCACTATTGGAGTGGTTGTCAAGAATTGCTTCAATTGATCAAAACTCTTTTGACATCTTTCATCCCATATAAACTTAGCATCCTTAGCCAAAAGTTCACAAAGAGGCTTTGAAAGCTTAGATAAATCTTTTATAAACCTCCTGTAGAACCCTGCATGGCCAAGGAATTGCCTTACTCCTTTTACAGTTGTTGAGGATGGCAATTTGACAATAAGTTCCACCTTTGCTTTATCAACTTTAATGCCTTTCTCGGAGATGATATGGCCAAGGACAATTCCTTGCTGTACCATAAAATGGCATTTCTCCTAGTTGAGCACCAAGTCTTTTTCAATGCATCTATTCAGAACCACTTGTAAGTTGACTAAGCATTCTTCAAATGTACTTCCATATATGGTGATGTCATCCATAAAAACCTCCATAATTCACTCCACCATATTGATTACTACTCATAAAGTGCTATTTGATAGCTTGTAATTAACTCTTTTAAACACTTTTGAGTAGTAGTTATCACCTTTTAACCCAATTAACATATTAAGGACCCTTGCAATCAATTATAATCAAATTGTGTTAAGTTTTGGTGTTTTTGTTAGTTTTTTTATCACCAAAGAAATCTAAGATTGAGGAGAGTTCTTTGGAGTCCATGGCAAAAGATGTCCGGACAGGGCGGACACACCATCGGAGGGCAGCAGACGTGAGCTGTGGTAGGCTGTTGAAATGACATAGCAAGGCTTGCTCACTTTAGTCAATGATCCAGACAACATATCCGGATAGGATATGCTATCATCCGGGGTATGATGTTCACGAGTGTCGTGTGCTTCTCCCTAAGGGAGTCCGGATAGGGGAGAGCTGCCATGTGTCCTCTTGAGGAATCCGGATGGAGTTGCTCCGGATAGCAATGCGCGCTCCGTGTCATCAGGGGGAAAGGTCCCTACACCTTGCACACGCAGACGGTCCCCCTTGCGGCGCACAACATAGCTCATTCCACCTGGAGAGGAATTCTATCCGATCGACATTTTCACTTTCTCCGGATGTCTCACATCCAGAATTCTGTCCGCCGTCATTCCACCCTTATCCGGATATTTCACATCCAGCACCTAGCGCCGGATGGGAGAGGAAGGCGTTTCAACTTCCCCAGTCAGACATGTTCGGACCCTTTGATAGTGCTTACCAGGAGAGCATCCGCAGCCGCCAATTCAGATTCCCCGAACAGCTTGGCTCGTCAGACACTCGCGATTCGCCGGATCCATTTCGCAACCATCATGCACAGCTGTAGTGTTCTCCTGAAGCTTCCCGATATTTGCGATCGACATTTTGGGATATTTTGCTTTAGAAATTTGATGTCTAAATCCCCAAACTCTCCTTGTAACCCACCTATCATAGGATTCCTTAGTCCTTAAGCAAGAAAAAAGGGGTGAATAACCTCATATATATAGTTTTGTAATCTTCTTTAAAGAAATATCACATATGTAATCAGCGAAAGGAAAAAAGATATATATTACAGAGCACTTGCTTTGTTTTTTCCTTCATTTTTTGTGTTTTCTCGTTAATTTTTCTTACTAGCCAAACAAGCTCCGAGGAAGTTTCCTCAGAGAATGAGTGGCTAGACTTTTAGTTCCTTGGAGCTAAGGTTGCCGGGAAAGGTTCCAAGTGCAAAAATTAGTAGCTTTGTGGTTTTGGCCATTAGAGAAGAGAAAGTGTGATCCTTTAATGATTTCTATGTTTTTAGTTAACTTAAAACACCTTCAATTCACTTGAGCCAACACTTGGTAAGGTAAGTAATCTCCGTCCATGGAGATGCACTAGTTTACCTCTTACGAGCTTTTGGGAAGTGACTTGAAGGTAGGATTTTCTAGAATTGCCAACACTTGGTAAGCTTTTGGACTCTAAGGAGACATCCATTAGTTATCTCTTACGAGATTGAGAAGGGAAGTCCAAAGTTAAAGATCACCTTGAATGGAAAATGCTAGGTGAGAGGCACGAGCCATTGCAAGTTGCATCAGTGAGAGGGAATTAGAGCTGAAATCCATTTAAAGGATGCATCTGTACAATATCGGTTAGAGAATTGACTATATGTTAATTCTCTAATGCGAGGAAATGAACCAAATGACCGGAGCTCTGTTTTTGCATAAGGAACCTCCCTTGTGAACCCAAACCTCCAAGGAATGCTACTTTCTTTTTAGTTAGCTTGAAACAAACCTCGTTTAACCAAAGTTTGTGTTTTATTTCTTAAGCTAACCTTGAAATGAAAAAACACCAATTTAACTCTGAATTGGTATCAATTGTGAGTTGAAAACCCTTCCCAGAGAACGATCCTAGAGCCACTATGCTATATTAGCTAAAGCTATCCTAATGCATGGTGATATAGGTTATAAATTTTGTTGATTACTCTCTCAATCAAAGAGCACCAGCTGAACATGAATCAGCTGAGACACCAATTGGGAATGAATCACATATCACTGAAGATACTTAGCATACATCGTTGGAATGTTGCAGGTGCATTGCATAAACCAAAAGGCATTCTTCTGTAAGCATATGTTCCAAATGGACATGTGAAAGTGGTCTTCTCCTGATCTTCAACATCCATTTCAATTTGAAAATACCCGGAGTAACCGTCTAAGAAACAATAGAAAGGATGGCCAGAGACTCTCTCTAATACTTGATCGATAAATGGCAGTGGAAAATGATCCTTCCTTGTCACAGCATTCAATTTTCTATAATCAATAAACACCCTCCAACCTGAAGTGAGGTGTGTAGCAATTTTTTCTCCCTTTTCATTTTGAACCACAGTAATCCCTGACTTCTTTGGTACCACTTGAGTAGGATTCACCCAAGGACTATTAGATATGGGGTAAATAATACCTGCTTAAAACCTTCAGCATCTCAACTCGCACCACCTCTTGCAAATGAGGATTCAATCTTCTTTGAGGTTGACGAATTGGTTTAGCTTCTTCTTCCATGTATATGTGATGTGTACAAACCAAAGGACTAATGCCTTTCAAGTCAGATATTTGCCATCCTATTGCTTTCTTACACCTCTTGAGAACTTCAAGTAGACACTTCTCCTAAGGACTAGTAAGAGATGAAGATATAACAACAGGGCATTGTTTATCCTCTTCTAGGTATGTGTATTTCAAATCCTTGGGTAGAGGCTTCAGATTGAGCTTTAGCGTCTCTTCTTTAGCAGCTTCTTGTGCCTCCTCTTTATTGAACAAAGGTAGAATTTCTTCTCTCTTTCTCCAATCTTGTAGAGTAGCAAGCATATCAGAGGATTCAGGCAACCCTTCTTCAAGATCCCCAAGACTTTCATTCAACTTGTCTTGTATTTTCTAATTACAGTGCTCCTCCACTAGAGTGTCAATAATGCACATCTCTTCTGGACCTTCTTCTTCTTCCAGAGTGATTAGCTTTTTGGACATATAGAAGATATTGAGCTCCAATGTCATGTTGCCAAATGTGAGTTGCATGAGTCCATGCCTACATTTTATAATTGAATTTGATGTAGCAAGGAATGGCCTTCCAAGGATGATAGGAACATAATTAGTTTCCTTGACAATTGGGTCCGTATCAAGAACAACAAAGTCTACTAGATAGTAGAAATTATTAACTTGAACTAAGACATCTACAATTATCCCCCTTGGAATTTTCACTGATCTATCTGCTAGAGATAGAGTGATTGATGTTGGCTTCAATTCAGGAAGTCCCAATAGCTTGTAGACAGAGTATGGTAGCAAATTCACACTTGCTCCCAAGTCTAACAAAGCTTTCTCTACTACCTTTCTCCCAATCATAACTAAAATGGTAGGACATCCCGGATCTTTGTACTTCAAAGGGGACTTGCATTGTATGATAACACTTACTTGCTCAGTCAAGAAGGCTTTTTTATTCACATTCAACCCTCTTTTGATAGTGCACAGGCCCTTTAGGAATTTTGCATATGTTGGAACTTGTTTAATCATATCCAACAATGGAATATTGACTTTCACTTGTCTCAATACTTCAAGAATTTCTTATGCATTTTTTATCCCCTTTTTCCCGTGCAAAGCATGAGGAAAAGGTGGAGGTGTGTGTTTCTTCATCATTTTTTCCTTGATAAGTACTTTCTTTGGATTTTCATTCACTGTTGAATCATGGTCCTCTTTCCCTTCACTGGTGTATTTCTTATTTTCTTTGATTTCCTCCCTTTTCTCTATCTTTTCTTCTTCTTCCTCTTCAACATGTGGCTTGGGTGTTGGTAACTCAACCTTTTTACCACTCCTTAGAGTGATCAAGGATTTGACATTTCTCACCTGTGAAGATTCTCCCTCATGAGTTTCCACTTCATGTATACCCTTGGGTTTTGGTGAGGTTGAGAAGGAAATCTACCCTTCTCTTGAATTGTGTTCAGGTTAGTGAGCCTTGAGATTGAGTATTGGAGATTATCTATCTTATAAGATAAGTCATTTTGCATCCCATACATCCTCTTATTCAATGTATTCTCTACACTGTCAATTCTTTGACTGAGTTGAGCATTTATGGATTTTTGGTCTCCAACAAAATCTCCCACAACCTTGCTTAGATTCACTATTGCTTGTTCAAGATTTGAAGCTTGTTGAGATGGTTGAGCTAGCTATGCATACTGAGGTGCTCTTGGCTTCCAAGAAAAATTTGGATGGTTCCTCCAACTTGAGTTGTAAGTATTTCCATACGAAGCATTGTTATTGGGTTTGAATTGTCCAATGACATTTGCTTGTTCTCCAAACATCTCTCTAGTAGCTAGAATTGTAGGGTACTCCTCCACCAAGTGTTCATAAGATTGACAAATAGGGCATGGCTTGACTTGCACTGGTGTTTCAGCAACAGCTTGCACTTCATGTATCTTTTTCAGTTCTAGCTCCTCCAATCTTCTTGTCATAGCTGCAAACTTTGCCTTCATATCAACATCTTCATTCAAGGTGTACATCCCAGCCTTAGCATTAAATGCATTCGGTTGAGACTTCATCTTCCCTACTTCTCCTTTGTTCGGTTCATCCCATCCCCTTGAAACTTCAACCACATAACTCAAGAAATCCATGGCTTCCTCCAGATTCTTACTCATGAAATCTCCTCCACACATTGTCTTGAGGAGTTGCTTCATTGAGGAAGACATCCCATCATAAAAGTAACTCACCAATAGCCATGTATCAAAACCATGGTGAGGATAAGCATTGATGGCTTCCATGTATCTTTCCCAACACTCATAGAATTTTTCATTCTCTTTAGCTGAGAAGTTTGAAATTTGCCTTTTCAAGCCATTTGTTCTGTGAGTAGGAAAAAATTTCTTGAGGAATTCAGCTTGTAAATCAGTCCAAGTACGGATACTCCTTGGCCTTATCCTTTAAAGTAAAAGGAAATAGATTTAGCCTCATCAAGTAGATTGAAGCTTCTCCTTCTTGGAATGTATTACAAACATCTTCAAATTCCTTGATATGGGCATAGGGATTCTCACTTTCCATCCCATGGAAAGTTGGTAGAAGTGGAACAATATGTGGTCTGATTATTAGCTGATCTATAGGGGGCACTATACATGATGGTGCACTCATACGAGGTGGATGCATGCGGTCCCTCATTGATCTGAAAGCATTAGGATTGTCCTGGTGACCATGGTGACTATGCTGATCTTTAGGTGTAGCTTCCATGATATTCAAGCTCAATTCCAATTCCTTGTTATGAGGTGTTTCACGTTTCACAAGCCTTCCTCCACTGTCTCGTATCCAATTTGGCATACACAACTAGTATCAACTGTAACAATAACAAAAACAAAAGAAAACAAAATAAAACAAGACTACAAAAAGACTAAGATTAACTAAAACTAATTTAAAGGATATGTTAAAATATGAACAAGTAAAAGAAACAATTAAAAGAGTTAGTAAAATGAAAGAAAAATGACCAAACTTGTGATAAAAATCACAAGTACTCTGAAAAGAGAATATCACTGTGAAGTTGGCACCTTTCTCGGCAACGACGCCATTTGATTGCGTGCCTAGCTGGTGTACCTTGAGTTTGGCCCTCAGACAGGAGTAATCAACAAAATTTATAAACTATATCACCATGCACTAGGATAGCCTCGGCTAATATAGCATAGTGGCTCTAGGATCATTCACTGGGAAGGGTTTCAACTTACTATTGACATTAATTCAAAGTTGAATTGGTGCTTTTTCATTTCAAGGTTAGCTTCAAAAGAAAACATAAACTTTGTTTGAAAAAAGATTGGTTTTAAGCTAACCAAAAATAAATAAATGGAAATTACTTATAAAGAAAAGTGTTTCTTGGAGTTTTAGGTTCACCGGGGTCAAGCTCCTCATGCAAAAATAGAGTTTTGGTCACTTGAATCTTTTCCTTGCATTAGAGAATTAACATATAGTTATTTCTCTAACTAGTGTGGTATAAATGTTTCCTCTTTATGGATTTCAACACTAACTCCCTCTCACTAATTCACCTTGCAATGGCTCGTGCCTCTCACCTAGCATTTGCCATTCAAGGTGATTCTTAACCTTGGATTTCCCTTCTCAAGCTCGCAAGAGATAACTAATGGATGTCTCCTTAGAGTTCAAAACCTTACCAAGTGTTGGTAATTCTAGAAAATCCTACCTTCAAGTCACGTCCCAAAGACTCACAAGAGGTAAACTAGTGCATCTCAATGGACGAAGATCACTTGCCTTACCAAGTGTTGGCCCATGTGATTTAAAGGTGTTTTAAGTTAACTAAAAACATAGAAACCAATAACGGGTCACACTTTCTCTTCATTAACAGTTGAAACAACAACACTACCAATTCTTGCACTCGACACCTTACCCAGCTACCTTAGCTCCAAGAGACAAAAAGTCTAGCCACTCATTCTATGAGGAAACATCCTCAGAGCTTGTTTGGCTAGTAAGAAAAATACAGTCAAAACGAGTAGGTAAGGCAAAGCAAAGCTCTGTATATTACTTCCTTCAAAAACTATACAAAAAGTTCTCCCTGAAAACAAGCTTCCCGAGAGATGTGTAAAGAAAATTACAAACAATATATATGAGGTTATTCACCCTTTGTTCTTACTTATTAACTAAGGAATCCTATGATTGGTAGATTACAAGGAGAAAATGGGGATTTAAACAACAAATATCTGAAGAAAAAATCTAAAAGTGTCGGACGCAAATATCTGGAAGTACTCAGGAGGATTTCACAGGCATGCAAGATGGGCTGTAAAATTTCGCAAGCTGAAGGTCTCCATTTCATAGCCAAAGGCTGATTTCGTAGCCATCCTCTTGTGATTTCGTAGCTTGCGAAATTGGCCTTTAGCTTGGTGTGATTGGCTTCCAATGGCTATAACTTCTTCATTTCAACTCCAATTCATACACTGTTTGAAGCGTTGGATTTCTGACTTCCCGAGCTTCGAAACGACATATAGTATGCATGAAATGGACTCCATGAAGTGCTCCAAAAGTGTCCAACAGTTTCTGTCCTCTTGAATTCTTCATGTTAGATTTCTCTCTTTGCTTTCCCTCCTTGCATTCATGATTTGCTTTTGGGAAAGGACTATAAAGCTTCAAAGCTTAGGTTCTTCATGTTAATGAGCTTCCAATTGCTTTGCCATGGATTTCATAGAACTCTCCTCAATCTTGGATTGCTTTGGTGATCAAAATACTATCAAAAACACCAAAACTTACACAAATTTGATTAGAAATGATTGCAAAGGTCCTTAATATGCTAATTGAGTTAAAAGGTAATAACTACTACTCAAAAGTGTTTAAAAGAGTTAATTACAAGCTACAAAATAACACTTTTTAAGTAGTAATCAATAACCCTAAGTCGTTCATGTCATCCATAACTCTGAGTTGTTAATAGCATCTAAAGCCTTGAGCTCACAACCTAGAGTCGTTCATGTCAACCACTGCCTAGAGCTATTCATCACATTTAGAGGACTGAGCTCATGACCCAAAGTAGCTCATGTCACCCATAGCCTTGAGCTGTTCATAGCATCTATAGCCTTGAGTTGATGACCTGGAGTCGTTCTCATCCACCATGGCCCAAAGTTGTTTATAGCATCTAAAGCCCTAAGCTCACAACTGAGAGAAGCTCATGTCATCCACAAACTTTAGTTATTCATAGTGTTCAAAGACATGTGCTCATGACTTAGAGTAGCTCCTGTCATCCACAACCCTAAGCTATTCATAGGATTAAGAGCCTTGACCTCACGACCCATAGTCCTTCATATCATCGATAGCCTTGAGCTATTCATAGCACAAAAAGCATTAAGCACATGACCCATAGTTGTTCATGTCAACCACAACCTAGAACTATTATAGATCCTGAGCTCATGACCTAGAGTAGCTCATGCTATCCATAACCCTGAGTTGTTAATAGTATCTAGAGAGTTGTCTAGGTTAACCACAACCCAGAGCTATTCATAGTGTTTAGAGCCATGAGTTGTTCATACATAGAGTGGCTTATGTTATCTATAGCACTGAGCTGTTCATAGCATCAAGAGCTCTAAGCTCACGTCCTATAGTCTTCCATGTCATCAATAGGCCTAAGTTATTCATAACATCAAGAGCCCTGAGCACACAACTTGGAGTCATTAATTTCAACCACATCCCAATGTTATTCATAGCATCTAAAGCTTTTAGGTCACAGCATAGTGTAGCTCATGTCATCAACAACTTGAGTTGTTAATAGCATTTAGAGGCTTAAGCTGACGACCCAGAGTCGATCATGTTAACCACAGCCTAGAGATGCTCATAGCATCTAGAGCTTTGAGCTTAAGACATAAAATGGCTGATGTTGTCCACAACAATGAGCTGTTCATAAGATCTAAAGCTTGGAGCTCATGATCTACAGTCTTTCATGTCAACCACTGCCTAGAGCCATTCGTTGCATCTAGGTACCTGAGTCATGACTCAGAGTTGTTCACATTATCCACTACTCTGAGTTGCTTATAGAATCTAGAGTCCTAAGCTGATGACCTAAAGTATTTCATGTCATTGACAACCCTGAGTTGTTCATAGCATCTAAATTCCTAAGCTTATGACCTGAAGTCATTCATGTTAACCACAAACTAGAACTGTTCATAGACTCTAGAGCCATGAGCTTAAGATAAAGAGTGGCTCAAGTCATCCATAGCCTTTAGTTGTTCATAGCATCTAGAGCTCTGAGCTCACGACCCAGAATATTTCATATCAACCAAATCCTAACATTTTTCATTGCATCTAGGGCCTTGAGCTAATGACCTAATGTCATTTATGTCATCCACAACACTAAGTTGTTCATAGAAACTAGACTCTTGATCTCATGACCAAAAGTCTTTCATGTCATTGATAGACTTGAGTTGTTGATAAAATCTAGAGCCTTGAGCTCATGATCTGGAGTCTTTCATGTTATTGATAGCCTTGAGCTGCTCATAGCATCTAGAGCCCTAAGATCACAACCTAGAGTTGCTCATGTCAACCACAGCCCAAAGGTGTTCATAGCATCTAAAGCCCTCAGCTCAGGACCAAGAGAGGCTCATATCATCGATAGCTCTGAGTTGTTCATAGCATCTAAAGCCCTCAACTCATGACCTAGGGTCATTCATGTCAACCATAGCCCAAATATGTTCATAGCACTTAAAACCTTGAGCTCAAGACCCAAAGTGACTCATGTCACCTACAACCTTGAGCTATTCAACTCATCTAGAGCTTTGAGCTCACAACCCAGTTTTTTTCATGTCAAGTGCAACCTAGAATTGTTCATTGCATCTAGGGCCCTATGCTCACAACCCAGTCATTAATATCATCCATAACAATAAGCTGTTCATAGAATTTAAAGCCTTGAGCTCATAACCTAGAGTCTTTCATGTCATCATTAGCCTTGAGTTGTTCATAGAATCTAGAGCCTTAAGCTCACGACCTGGAGTCATTCATGTCAACCACAACCCAGAGTTGTTAAGAGCATCTAAAGCCCTAAGCTTATGACCTAGAGTCACTCATGTCATTAACAGCTCTAAGCTATTCTTAGCATCTCAAGCCCTATGCTCACGACCCGGAGTCGTTCATGCTAACCACAACCTAGAGTTTTTCATATCATCTAAATCCCTGAGCTCATGACCCGGAGTCTTATATGTCAACCACAACCTAGAACTTTTCATTTCATCTAGGGCCTTGAGTTGATGACCCAGAGTTGTTCATTTCACCCATAGCCTTGAGATGTTCATAGAATTTAAACCAGATCGGTTATTTCAAAAGCTTAAAGAATAAACTCAAAATTTTAAAACATCACTTCGTGTCAAGGTGATGCCCCCCTTCTGACTAGACATAGTCTCCCTAACATATCAATTTTTTGGCAAAAATGGGTTACAAGTCAAGGGTTAAGACTAAAGAGTCTAGTTTTAAAACCTGATTTTACACCCAAAACTTTCCAAATAACCCGATCATTTTTAAAAAAAAAATTGATGGAAACATTATATATAAAGGATCTATGTATATTGTAGATATTAACTAGTAACAAAAATTGAAATATAATTCAAATAATTTTCATTTTCCTACTTTATTTTTTTTTTATCACTTTTATCCCCTAAGGGTAAGAAAAAAACACAAAATAAATAAAGTCAAAATTAAATGAAAGCAGAAATTTGTCAAAAATTTCTTACTTTATTATTACTGATCCTAGAAATTTACAAGGTTGAAGATACAACAGAAACTTTGATCGATCACTTCTAACTTGCTACTTACTTCACTCTCACTTTCACACACCTTTCTTTTTCAATCTATGACATATTTATAGGTAGAACATTTACAAATGACAAGTGAAATTAAATTCAAGTGGTTGCGGTAGTTGATAGATTTAACTTTATTTGCCATGTTTGATTGTTCTATTGTTTGTATAGTTGTTTTTTCAGGACTTATTGGTTATTTTATTTCTTTAGGGTTTGAACTACCTTCCTCTTCTTCCGAGATTTTTCCTTTAATTATTATTTGTAAGTCTTTCCACATATTATAAGGTTTTCTAAATTTAAAGAGGTTTTCTTAAGTTGATTTTCCTCTTTTTCAATGATCATACAAATTTCTTCCTTTTTAGTTTTACTATCATCTATACTATATACACATGAGTTTTCGCTTTCAAAATCTAATTCACCAATGAGTTATTCTTCTTCATTATCTACCTGATACTCATTTATTAGGTTTATTTTTACTTGGGTTTATCTACTTCGTTCATTTAATGGTTTTTTAAGTTCAGGACATTCAGGTCTTATATGGCCTTCCTGACCATACAAATAACATTTACATTATCTTTTTCTTTTTGTAGTTATTTTTCTCAATATCCAAAACTTTCCGAGTTTTTTATATCTTGTTTGATATGGTCATTTCTTATAAAAGGTTTTTGATTTTCTTCTTAAAAATTTATTATAGTTCTTGGGTTTTCTAAACTTATATTCTCTACATCATACGTCTAAATTTTCTCCTATATGTAATTTTCTATAAAGTTGTTGATTTATGCCTTGTTTGTTTATTTGGCTTCTTTCTCCTATACTTACACATTCTCTTTCCAACCAGTTTTTTACAAATTCTATTCTAGCACCTATATAAGGAGAGTTTTTATATTCGGAGGTTGAAAATTCATTCCATAGTCTAAGTCCTACAGATCCTTGTATTTTAATATATATTTATTTAAATATTCAAGGGTTCTATCTACTCTAGCAAGGATTGCATATTTTTTAAATTTTTGTTCATATTCTTTTATATACGAAAGGTTACATAATTTCAATTTTTCTAACTTATGAAGGTATATTGCGGGTTCTTTTACATCTTCTTGAGTTATTCCTAAAAAATATAGTTTTATTAAATTTATAAATACAGATATGCTAAAATTGTTTCTATATTATAGAAAATAACTATTATTTTCTTGTTCCATATTTCTAAAGAATTGTAATACGGTTCCTCTAAGGGTGTTTTTAAAAAATTCATAAATTTCTTGTTGGTTTTCAAATGATACTACTTTACAGCTGAATTTAAAGATTGTTCCCAATTTTCTATGGTTTTCCTAAGATCTTGTGTACTATCTATATCTAATATCGTTCCATATTCATATATTGGTTGTAAAGAACTAGAAGGTTTTGTTTTAGTTTTCCATTAAGGTCCTTTTGACTTACTGTATGACTTATTATACCTTACTCTTTTAGTTTTTACATTTACAAATTCTTTTTCTTCATTTATTGTATTTATTGACTCATTTGAGACTGGTTCTAGGTTTTCTTTAACTTTTGGTTGAATAGTAAATTGATTTATTGTTTCTATATCTAAATTTTTTTTATTAAATTGGTTTTATAAAGTTTTTCCATTATTTGATCATCTGTATAGTTTTTACACATTATATCAAAAAAAATTTCCTGATCTAATTGTTCTTCTAGTAACGTTGGATTACTGAATTCCTCTAACATTATATTAACTAGATTTGAGTTTTTGTATAGGTTTTTTATTGTTTCAATACTTAGTAAAATATTTTCTTTTATAACATTTATAGTTTCTATCTCACTATCTGACTCTACCTTTACATTTATAGTTTTATAGTTTCCAAAGGTTATACTTGCACTTTCGTCTTAATTTTCATATAAACTACCAGATGTTGGATATTTTGTTACTGGTTTATTTATTTTGGGTAATTCCCATTCTCGTCCTAACAATTAGTCTATAGTTACAAGTTTCGCTTCTATCATATTTACAATTTTACACCCAAAGGTTTTTACTATATCATCAAATTCCATCATACATTTTAAGCTTAGAGCATTAGTGGTTTTTCCTATAAATCCTATATCTATGCTAAGGTTCTTACTTCCTAATTCCATATCATAACCTTTAGTATTTAGAGTTATTTTTATTTTTTTCTGTGAATTCTTTAAGATCTATACAAAATTGAGGTAAACAACCGATGATTGCGTGATTTTGGTTCATAAGAGCTCGTCCTACTGTGTTGTTTCTAGTATCTAAAAGGTTAATATTTATAAGTGCTCCAATTTCTTTACGATGAAGTCCTATTATTCCTATTAAAATTATTCCTAAATGCATATATTTATTAGTTTTATTTTTTAATAGTTTATGCTTTGTTTTTGGAGTGACTAAGTCTAAATATACAATATTTCCTATTGAACTTATAGTATGTTGGTTTAAAAATCTAGTTATTTTAGAATTTTGAACTAATTGTTTTTTGTAAGGTGTTACTTCCTTTACTGCCTTTTTTAATTTTTCTTCAATATATAATTCTTTTACATTATCTTTAGGGCTTATAACTTCTACTATTTCCATGGTTTTATTACTAAACTTTTTTTGTATTATTCAAAAGGGTTTATTTGTTGTTTTATTCTAATTACTAGTTTTTCTCCTAAACTAAAGTTTTCAAATTGTTTTTAAAATTTATTTAATTTTTGTTCCTCTGGTGATCTTATATTTCTTTGTTCTAAAAATTTATCTACCTTTTGGTTAACCTTTTCTAATGTTTCTTTTAAATTTTTTTGTTCTAATTTTATTTGTTCTATTTCTTTTCTAACAATTTTTTCTTCTCTAGCTAATTGTTCTTTAATATAATCTAGGTTATTTCTTAGCAAGTTATGGTCCTTAAAGTCTTCTAGCTTCTTTTCTAATTCCTAAGACTGTGTTTAGTTTTTCTACGGATTTTATTTGTCTTCTCTGGATTTCTTTTAAACAATCTATATTATTTTGGTTTTCTTCTTGAATTTGTTCCTTATGTTCTTGTAATACTACGTTTGTTATTTTTAATTGTATTTCTACTAGAAATTTTAACTGCTTTACCTCCTTGGTTTCTAGATGAGGGTTCATTAGTCTTTAATATTTTCAAATTAGATGAACTAGCAAATAAATTATTAATATAATATTTTATAATTTCTCTTTTAATTTGGGTTTCTATAGCAAAAAGTTCATCAAAGGCTTCTTGTATAGTGATTTCGTATTCATTCAAATATTTAAGAGAGGTTAGGTTTTTGATATTTGTGGTTAAATCTTTTATAGCAGTTCTTAAATTATGCAATTTATCATGAAGTTCTCTAAATTATTTTCGTTGAGCATACAATCTATTATTAAGTTCTTTTACACGATTGTAATCTAAATTATATATACTAGGAGAATAAAGAATAAAAGACATTAATTCATATCAAATCAATAGACTAAATGAACATACAGACTAAATAGACAGATCAATGAAATATAATCAGAGACTTTTTAATGGGGCAAGATAAAGTTCGGTACTCTGAAAATTAATTTGAATCAATAGTTTCCTTTCCTAATTAATATACTAACAATATACACGAAACTCTGATATCAACTTTTCCCATCCACTATTCACTGTTAAGGCAATCAACAAAAACTTTGAATAAAAATCAAAGTTTTAAACCAAAACTAGTGTGAACGTGGTTTCTTAATGAATTATTGATGAATATACCTTCTGATTGCATAAATTTCATGTCATACTTAGATAATGGTCAATTTTCAACCGAAAATCAAAATTCCCTTTTCATTGGGCATTAAAAATTGGGGATTTCAACTGAAAAGGGCAGGTGGAGGATCACAAAATGAAAAATTGTGCAAAAATTGGAAATTAAAAAACATTGATCGTGTTGACTAAGTGATCGACCAGATGAGGGCCGGTTGGCCAGTTTGTTAGGGTTGGGAATATTAAGAGGCTCCCATGCTCTTTTTTCTACACCATTCTCCTCCGATTCTTTAGGGTTTTTCTGGTTTTGGTTTCTAAAGACTGATTTTAGTGTGTTTTGGACCGATTGACCTAATTTTGGGAGAGTTTTAAAGACTTTGAAGGCTAGGGTTTCCGTTTTGGGTGGTCTTCTCTTCCTTAGGTGCGTCATAGTCAACTCCAGCATAGATTTCTCTCCATTTTCATTCATCCAGGTTTCAAGTGTGAGCCTCTACCAGTTCTCTCTCTTCATCTTACTCAGTCTCCATCTTCTATAGCCCCTAGGCAAGAGCCTCTGACCTCCAGGGCACAAGGCAAGTGCCCAGTTGAGCCGTCTCAGCCAAAGGCACGTCGAAGGGCGGGGTTTAAAGGATCTATGTATATTGCAGATATTAAATAGTAATGAAAACTGAAATATAATTCAAATTTTAAAAAATATTTTGATTGGGTTATTTAGAAAGTTTTAGGTGTAAAATCAGGTTTTAAAACTAGAGTCTTTACTCTTAACCCTTGACCTATAACTCGCTTTTTCCGGAAAATTGGCGTGTTAGGAAGACTTTGTTTGGTCAGAAGAGGGGTATCACCTTGACACAAAGTGATGTTTTAAAATTTTGAGTTTATTCTTTAAACTTTTGAAATAGTTGATCTTCAAAAACTTAACTTTCATGTAATAAATGTTTTCACACTATAAACTGGAAGTTTTAATTTAAATAAATATTATAATAATATGTAATAAATGGTTTCACATATATTTGAAAGTTTTTATTTTAAAATAATAATTATAATAAATATGTTCACACTGGTTTTGGTTTAAAACTTTGATTTTTATTCAAAGTTTCTATCAATTGCCTTGACAATGAATAGTGGATGGGAAAAGTTGGTGTCAGAGCTAGTGTATATAGTTATTATATTAATTAGGAAAGGAAACTATTGATTCAAATTAGTTTTTAAAGTACCGAACTTTATCTTACCCCATTAAAAGTCCGATTATATTTCCTTGATTTGTCCATTTAATCTGCTTATTTGATATGAATTGATGTCTTTTATTCCTTATCCTCCTAGTATTGATAATTTAGATTATGATCATGTAAAAGAACTTAATAATAGGTTGTATGCTCAATGGAAAGAATTTAGAGAAACTTGTGATAAATTACATAATTTAAGGACTACTGTAAAAGATTTAACCATAAATATTAAAAACCTAACCTCTCTTAAATATTTAAATGAATACGAAATTCTAGCTATACAAGAAGCCTTCGACGAACTTTTTGCTGTAGAAACCCTAATTAAAAGAGAAATAATATTATATTGATAATTTATATGCTAGTTCATCTAATTAGAATATGTTAAAAACTAATGAACCCTCATTTACAAACCTAAGAGGTAAAACAATTAAAATTTCTAGTAGAAACACAATTAAAAATAACAAACATAGTCTTGCAAGAACATAGGAAACAAATTCGGGAAGAAGACCAAAATAATATGGATTGTTTAAAAGAAATCCATAAAATACAAATAAAATCCGTAGAAAAACTAAACACAAACTTAGGAATTAGAAAAGAAGCTGGAATACTTTAAGAACCATAACTTGCTAAGAAATAACCTAGTTTATATTAAAGAACAATTAGCTAAAGAAGAAAAATTTGTTGGAAAAGAAAAAGAACAAATAAAATTAGAACAACAAAATTTATAAGAAACATTAGAAAAGGTTAACCAAAAGGTAGATAAACTTTTATAACAAAGAAATATAGGATCATCAAAGGAACCAAAATTAAATAACCTTTTAAAACAATTTGAAAACTTTAGTTTAGGAGAAAAACCAGTAATTAGAAAAAATGAAAAATAAATCCTTTTGAACCAAAAAAATTAGCAATAAAATCATGGAAATAGTAGAAGCTATAAAGCCTAATGATAATGTAAAAGAATTTATTGAAGAAAAATTAAAGAAGATAGTAAAGGAAGTAATACCTTACAAAAAACAATTAGTTCAAAAATTCTAAAATAATTAGATTTTTAAACAAAAAAATGATAAGTTCAATAGGAAATATTGTATATTTAGACTTAGCATATCTAGAAACAAAACATAAACTATTTAAAAATAAAATCAATAAATATATGTATTTAGGAATCATTTTAATAGGAATAATAGGACTTCATCGTAAAGAAATTAGAGCACTTATAAATATTAACCTTTTAGATACTAGAAACAATACAGTAGGACGAGTTCTTTTAACTAACATAGAAGTAAATATGAACCAAAATTACGCAGTTATTGGTTGTATACCTTAATTTTGCATAGATCTTAAAGAATTTACATAAAAAATAAAAATAACTATAAATACAAGGTTATGATATGGAATTAGGAAGTAAGAACCTTAGCATAACTATAGGATTTATAGGAGAAACCACTAATGATTTAAGTTTAAAGTGTATGATGGAATTTGATGATATAGTAAAAACCTTTGGAAGTAAGGTTGTAAATATATGATAGAAGCAAAACCCGTAAATATAGATTATTTTTTAAGACGAGAGTGGGAATTAACTCAAATGAATAAACCAGTAATAAAATATCCAACATCTAGTAGTTTATATGAAAATCAAGATGGAAGTGCAAGTATAACTTTTGGAAATTATAAAACTGTAAATGTAGAAGTAGAGTCAGATAGTGAGATAGAAACTATAAATGTTATACAAGAAGAGATTTTATTAAATATTGAAACAGTAGAAAACCTATGCAAAAACTCAGAGCTAGTTAATATAATGTTAGAGGAATTCAGTAACCCAACGTTACTAGAAGAACATGTAGATCAAGAAAACTTTCTTGACATAATGTGAAAAACTATACAAATGAGCAAATAATAGAAGAACTTTATAAAACCAATTTAATCAAAAAAACTTATAGATATAGAAACAATAAATCAATTTACTATTCAACCAAGAGCTAAAGAAAACCTAGAAATAGTCTCAAATGAGTTAGTAAATACAATAAATGAAGAAAGAGAATCTGTAAATGTAAAAAGTGAAATAGTAAGGTATAGTAAGTTGTACAGTAAGCCAAAAGGACCTCAATGGAAAACTAAAATAGAACCTTCTAGTTCTCTACAAGCAATATATGAATATGAAACAATATTTAATATAGATAGTACACAAGATCTTAGGAAAACCATAGAAAATTGGCAACAATTTTTAAATTTTGTTATTGTAACAGTATCCTTTAAAAACCAACAAGAAATTTATCAATTTTGTAAAAGCACATTTAGAGGAACCGTATTACAATTTTTTAGAAACATGGAACAAGAAAACAATAGGTATTTTCAAGAGGTTAGAAACAATTTTAGCATATTTGTATTTATAAATTTAATAAAATTATTTTTTTTAGGAACAACTCAAAAAGATGTAAAAGAACCTGTAATATACCTTCATAAGTTAGAACAATTGAAATTATGTAACCTTTCGTATATAAAAGAATATGAACAAAAATTTAGAAAATATGTAATCCTTGCTAGAGTATATATAACCCCTTAATATTTAAATAAATATATATTAAAAATACAAGGACCTATAGGACATAGACTATGGAATGAATTTTCAACCTCCGAATATAAAAACTCTCCTTATATATGTGCTAGAATAGAATTTGTAAAAAATTGGTTAGAAAGAGAATGTGTAAGTATAGGAGAAATAAGCCAAATAAAAAAACAAGACATAAATCAACAACTTTGTAGAAAATTACATATAGGAGAAAATTTAGACATAGGATGTAGAGAATATAAGTTTAGAAAACCCAAGAACTATAATAAATTTTTAAGAAGAAAATTAAAAACCTTTTACAAAAAACAAACATATCAAACAAGATATAAAAAAACTGGAAAGTTTTGGATAAACAAAAAAAGAACTACAGAAAAATGACAGTGTAAATGTTATTTGTGTGGTCAGGAATGCCATATAAGACCTGAACTTAAAAAACCATTAAATGAATGAAGTAGAAAAACCCAAGTAAAAAATAAACCTAATAAATGAGTATCAAGTAGATATTGAAGAAGAAGAACTCATTAGTGAATTATATTTTGAAAGCGAAAATTCAAGTGCATATAGTATAGATGAAAGTGAAACTGAAAAAGAAGAAATTTGTATGATCATTGAAAAAGAGGAAAATCAACCTAAGAAAACCCCTTTAAATTTAGCAAACCTTGTACAACCTTTAGAAAGTAAAACAAGACCTTATAATATGTGGAAAGACTTACAAATAATAATTAAAGGAAACATCTCGGAAGAAGAGGAAGGTAGTTCAAACCCTAAAGAAATAAAAGAACCAGTAAGTTCTAAAACAATAACTATACAAACAATAGAACAAGTAAATATGGAAAATAAGCATACCATGCTCTAGGTGCTTGCTTCAAACCATAAAGTGCCTTTTTAAGTTTAAAAACATGGTTAGGAAAGTTAAAACTTTGAAAACCGGGTGGTTGTTCAACATATACTTCTTCATTTATAAAGCCATTTAAAAAAGCACTTTCACATCCATTTGATATGAAACAAAGTCTTTAAAAAATGCAAAGGCAAGAAGCATCCTAATGGATTCCAACCTAGCTACGGGGGCAAAGGTTTCTTCATAATCTATCCCTTCTTCTTGATTAAAACCTTAGGCTACTAATCTTGCTTTACTTCTAACAATTATGCCATTTTCATCCATTTTATTTCTAAATACCCATCTAGTCCCAATAAAAACAAACACAAATATTAGGAAATAATGAATTGAAATTAATCTAGAATTATTTTTTTTGTTTTTTTTTTTTTTTTGAAAATATTTCAATTTTTTTAAGAACTTTTTACCAATTAAATAAATTTTTAATCAAGCAATATATAGATTTAGATTTTTTTTTTTAATGAGTATACTTATTTTTAAAAATTTTAAATTTAGAAACTGAATCAATTAATACCAAAAATTCTTGAATAAAAACCAATTTAGAATACTTCATCAGTAATTGAGTAAAAAATATGCTTATGAAAAAACTTGATATATTTTAAGAAAAAATATCTTAAATTTATATTCTAAAAGATATTATTGATCATTGTTATTGTCTAGACATTTATGACTAAAAATTATTTAACTTTAAAGATTTGTTTGTTAAAATAGATTAGAAGGAAAAAGTTATAAATAGTGAAATGAAAAGTAATATTAAAATCTTAATACTAAAATTTTATCTTAGTATTAAATCCAGATACTATTTGATACTTGAGAAGAAAAAAGATCTAGATACTATTTGATACTCGAGAAGAAAAAAGTTAAAATAGTGTAAAAAAAAAGAATGCTTGTCTGGTAAAAATTGGAATGAAACATATAATTGATAGAAAGAAAAGGGAGATGTGGTCAAATTGGTAAATCAAAACACAAGGAAGAACAAGAAAGTGAAAAGGGTATTCATGTGAGGGCCCCACGTGGACATCCTACCTGCCTCTTAAATTGTCTTATTTGATATAGGATTCTCTCACTCACTCACTCACTCACTCTCTCTCTCTCTCTCTCTCTCTCTCTCTCTCTCTCTCTCTCCCCCCCCCCCCCCCCCTTTCCTTTTCTCCCCTAAATACAGGTAATACTAAAATTTTAGTAAATCTAAAAGACCTTCCTCTCTCTCATGTCTTGGTTTTTTACCCCCTTTAGCCTAATTCCAACCCTCCATTCTGGATGACCATATTCCAACCATTGGACTAAGAGATCAACTCAACCCACATAAAACCTACAAATAAAAAAGAGAGCATGACTTTTAATGCCTTTGGGATAGAGCTATTCCAATAACAAACAAAAACAAAAAAACAAAAAATTGTGGGCGCACCATGGGCATTTAGTGAATGTTTGGTTTTGGTTAATTGAAATTAAATGAATATATATTTTAGATTTTTTTTTTCTTGTTTTAGCACTTTTCATAAACCAAACAAAACATAGCTTTAATACAAAAACAGTGACAACCCATGGACCTTTTAAAAACTTTAAAACAAACATAAGGAAATGTGAAATTCTTCTAAAGTTTAGATACCATCTTTATTCTTATAACCTTTGATGCTTTCTTAATAAATGGAAATGTTAGGATTCCCTCTATTATAGAGATTACAACCAACTGCCTTCGCTATGTATTTATATGCTTTACATACCCTATTTATTTTCTTTTAACTAGACATACATCAATGGAATAGAATAATAAATATTATTTTGAGGCAAGAACAGAAATAGATTACAATTATCTATTCAATGCTCCTAAAACAAGTTCAAGTAGATTGCATTGATCACAGTCATGTAGATTAATTGTATAAGACATCAATATACTATGGAACACTGAACTATGTATTTTCTATTCACAATCTCTTACATTCTTGACATTTATATGGTAGTTTAATTGTTAAGTTATTCACTTGGTTCAAATATGAATGACCATTATTTTTTTTTCTAAAATATCTCCAACTGGGAAAAGATCACTTATTAACATGTTTAGTATGGTATGCATTAATAGTTTTAATTAATGGATGAAAGTTTTTTTTTTTTTTTTGTTTATGAGTATTTATTATAGGGCAGCTACAAAGAATTCCAAACAATATTTTGGAGCTATGTTATCATTGGTAATAAATTTAATTTGCTAGACTCCTTGTCTTCAAAATAATTATATAATCAATCTCTTTTAAGATTTAATATAATATAGGCATTGCTTCAATATTGTATTCAATTAACTCCATTATTTGTTTTCTCTGTTGCCTTAATTGGTAGATCTAATAATAAATTAGATCTTCTTTCCCATTTCACTCCATTTCAATATATATATTTATCTTTTAATAATAAACTTTTTAATTTGATATATATTATTTTATTAATGAACAATCAACGTTAAAATTGCTCCTCCAAATTTATAGTTTATAAGATTTTAGGTAAGCATCTTGATTTTACTATATTCAATCGATTATTTATTATACTTATAATTTAAGAGAAATAATTTTTTTTGGTTTTATTTATTTCTAACCTTTTTTTTTTCATTTTGTTCATTTTATTTAGGATTATTATGCTTTTAGCAACGTTAAGGCTTCAAAATGAAATAAGTTTTTGTTTCCAATGCATGAGATTGGAATGAGATAATTGGCTACATCAAATAATTTAGTTATGACACTTACAATTATGCTATTTGTATTAAGAATGGATGATCGAGAATGGTTTGATTCTTTTTTCCATGAAAAAAATGACAAAGTATTCACTAATTCTTGTTGTAAATCATGGCCAAGGTATGCATTTGATGGCATAATTTCAAATATTTTATGTCAATAGTGTTTTTTATTTCATAATTTTATAACATTCAAAGTCGTTATACTATTGCATAATGCTTGCTATGATGGTTGGTATAACTAAATCTTACTCATAAGCTTATAAGATTGAAAAGTCATTGCAAGCCCACTTTTGAGTGTTTTTCTCCCATAAATGAGAAAGTGATGCTTGCTATCATGGTCTTGTTTAGATATTTCTTACCAAAAGGAAAAGATAAACCACTTATAAGTTATCATATTCTACTTACAAAAGGAATGAGAGAAGAAGGGACTGAGGTATAGGGAAATGAACATAAAGGGGTTCAAAATTAAGTAATGAGTAAGACTCAACATAAAAGATGGTTGGTAAGACCTCATAAGAGGTTTCTTAGATGTCAATATCAAATTTGAAAGAAACATAAGCTAATGAAAACATCCTATATTGGTGGCTAGATAGTTGTTTTAGTATGAAATTATGGTGAAGGTGACACCTAGAGGTGAAAATCATGATTTTCACTTTCTCAATCTAGCCAAGATATGTTTGGTAATTTGTGAATCATTCTTGCCTCAACAAGCTATAAACATTGAGTCAAGACCCTCAAACTAATCTATTTACTTAGTGAAAAAGATGATTATTGTAGTACCTAACGAGTATTGGATATCAAACCCACACAAAGTGGGATTAACAAGTTCAAGATAGACAAGGGAAGGATTGAAAAATAGGTTAGTTTTAGATATTACTTTGATTAAAATTCTAAGGTGAAAATGGATTCAAAAGATGAAACAGAAATAGAACAAATAAATGAGTGGATGGATGCTAAAGTTGAAGTGATTTTCTATGCTCACTTCTTGATATAAAATGCAATGAATTGAATTTTTTAATGGTTAATTTTGTTAAATTCACCCTTGAAAACTCTCTAAAAAACTTATAATCCCTCATGGTCAAATTAAGGATTATCGAATATTTTCAACAAATTTTTTATTTCCAAATACTCTTCAGTTAGTTATTTAGAATTTTAAAATCATGAAAAGCCTAATATTAGTATTAGATTTGAAATCAATTTTGTTTTATACAAATCAAACATTTACACTCTTCACATTAGATGTATTAAAAGCAATATAAGAAGATGCATGTTAAATAAATAAGTTTTTAAACCCACAACAATGTACATTATACTCAACTAAATCTTTAATTCATTCCTCTTACACACGTATATAAAGAAAATAAAAAATAAGAAAATATAGCAGAACATTGTCAGTCAAATTAACAACTACAAAGCATTAGATTGAAGTTGAATCTAAAAATTCAATAAAAAAGTAAAATAAACTTATTTGAAAATTCTATTTATTGAGAAAGAAGTTTATAGCTTTAATTCACTCAAATAGGATTAACAATAGATTTCAAATACAAAGAATCAAAATATGAAACAAGCATAGTCAAATGACAATCTAAGTAATATCTATATGAATATGTATTTCTAGAGAAAGTAGACCTAAAAAAATTAAAATCAAAATTTGAAATACATAAAATATTCATGGAGTTTCAAAAGAATATTCACCCTTCCACTAGATAGGATTGTTCATAAATTCATACTTTAATGAAGGTATTACATAGACATTCTTTCTAAGCTTTGGAAGAAGGAAACTTAGTTAATAGGAAAAACTATCTCTAAAAAAAGGCCTCTATAAAAATTAACCTTGCTAAAATGTCAAGTTAAAACTAATTTTATTTCTTTTTTCAAATGAATTATATAAATCTTACATTTAATAAAATGTAGATATGTAGATAGTTCAAATTCAACTTCTCAAACTAAGGACAAAAATTATTGGCAACAATTACTCTTTAATCGGCTGCAAATTAGGAAATTGGATGAGAGCTTCAATTTTGAAAAAGGAATGGGTGAGATTAGTCTTTAAATTGGACATATTGACAACTAGTATTTCTACTTAATTCTTAGCTAAAATGAAACCTTATTGTTGAACTTTGAGGTTATCCATGGAGAGATAGATGTCTAAGATTCAATAACCAATTCTTCATCCTTTATTATTGGTGAAAAGATCCTATAATTAACAAGATTAAAAATACTATATAAACAAAATAATTATGAGAATATGATAGGGATTTGTAATACTCTTAGTTAGAATGGTGTCATTAAAACTTAATGTCATTTGAGAGATATAAAATAAAATGCAAAATATGTAATAATTGAGCTTTGATCGATTATGCAATGATTAAATTATTTATTAAACAACTTCTTGTGGGGTTATAAACATGATTTCTTCAAATGAACTTTTGTAATTAGGTAAGTGGATGATCATTTCTCATAGCCAACATGGAAAGATTATTGATTGAATTACATTGTTTTGGGAAGTCAGAGTGGTAAATAGAATGAGAGAGATGGGACCAATTATAGTTAACGAGAAGTTGACACTCTAACCTAGGCATTGTTAGAGTTGATTTTGGAACTTGCCATGCACAATGCATAAAGGGGGAAATAATCTTGAGGTAGTTGGTGTAAGCAAATCTACATATGTCATGGAGTTAATAAATGGAATGATCCAAATGGGACCAACTAACGTTAACAAGGAGTTTAAACTCCAACCTAGGCATAACCTAGGATGATTTTGGGCTTCACCATGCACAATGCATAAAAGGAACAATCACATTCAGGTACTTAGTATATGTAAATCTATATTAGTGAATCATATAGAAAATCTTTGAATAATTATTATATGATATTTTTTTTTTCATCTTAATGATAATTTATTCTTGTTTTAAGTCCACATAGAAAGGAGAGATCCTTCAAATGTGCTTGAATTCATAAATATTTTGGTGTTAGGGTTCCCTCATTGACTTTGAATCCACTAGTTTTTGGACTAATGTAGTGATATTTTCACTTTTCTTATTTATGAATGTTAGAGGCATGCTTTTGATGTAGGATTGATGTTTTACCTATAAGCATTAAAGTAAAGGATCAACAGGGACAATGGAAGGAAATAAACATACCTTACAGGTAAATATTTAAATGATATCCTCACATTTTTTATTTTTTTTTTTAAACTTGCTCTTTTGCTTCAATACTCTTATGTCACATGAATTTTGGTAAATCCCCAATGTGGGTACATCCCTAGGTGGCTTTGAAATAGAAGAAAAGATAGTTAAACAACTCCTTTAGAATCCATAATAAAATTGCAATCATCACAATTTTGAGATGAATCTCTAGGTTTCCATAATATGATCAAAATTTTCATAATAATTAAATTTCATATCATCTTTTTGGTTAGTCTAACCAATAAAAGAATCTTTCCTTTCTAACCTATTATAACCTTGATAATTTTTTTTTTAATCTTTCTAACTAAAAATTGAGTCATTTCCCAATTATCTACTCTTGAATACTATCATACTCTAGATCCAAATAATAAAAAGACATATCAAAGATACTAATTGTTAAAAAAATGTATAGAAAAGGAACTAATTTAAAAGGGTTCAAAAAATAATCCAACTTTTTCCAAGACTCTAAAGGAGATTTAAAATTTTAGATATTGAATGAATTTCTTATCTAGTTTCATATTATCATAGTTTTGAGTTATTTTCAACCTTGAATAGATTAGGAAGTAACATCCACAATCTTCATTAGTCCTTTATAACATTGTTATTAATGTCAAGTTGAATAGAATATATACAAGATGGTAAAAGATTGTAGAATTCTTTCTCTCCCAACCTTATTAAAGGTTCATCTATTTTAGACTTCTCTAATTTATAAGGCAATTCTTTTAATTTTCTTTGACTCTTGAGAAAGAGACCAATCATAGATTGAGATCGTTAAAGATCATTGGTATTTAGATTTCTTTATCACCAGCTAAATATTTTGCTTTATGTGGGCATACATCAAAGTACCCTCTATAAAAGATGGATTAATCCCAAACCAAGCAACAATTAGAATCATATAGCTACTCAATTTTTATTCTTTTTAATTAACCCCCTATTATTTCATTAGGTCATCCTTCTTGATACCTTATCTCAATTGCTCAATGTCCCAAGCATTTTTCCATATTGATCATGTTGCACATTAAGGTTACTTTGAAACATAACAATTCATATCTCAAAAGACAATATATCTTAATCATGTGCGGACCCTCACTTTTCATGTGCATTCCCACTCGATGGTAGGACTCGCTTTTTAGAGAAAATTTGATTTTTTTTTTTTTTTATTAAAAAAAATGGTGTCACCACTTATTTTATTTTTAGGGAAAACAAAATAAGAAATAAAACCCTAAAAATGACTCCTAATTTGGAAAGACAAGTTTGAAAAAACCTAAGTCTAAGTTTAGGGTTAGGTTACCTATTGGGAAGTTACCAAAATGGTAACACCCCTCTAAGTCCTAAAAAGGTTTCTACTAAATAAGGTGGGATAACTGTGACAATTGATTGATTAATATATAAATACTAAGAAATAAAAAATCATGATAATACAAAATGAGGAAGCAAGATAGATTCGGGATGTACCTTAACTACAAGTTGAATGCTATTATGATAGACAAAGTTAGTGCACAATCAATAAACAGGTAACCAGAATCAATTAACAAAGAAGTATATCATGTACATTGAGTCTGACCACTACCTATTTCATTTCTATAGATTAATTATATAAATTCCATTAATTTAGGAATTATAAAATTTACTTATGTTTATTAAAAATCAAGAAAAAAAAAACTATTAAAATAAGAAAAAAAAAAAAAGGTGCATATTAGAATGAAACTTGGTTTTATTAAAATTTGGATGTTATTAACCTAAGAATGGAATTTAGGAACCACAATTATTTTAATGAAAAAGATTTTGAAAACTAGATTTAAAATGGGTAAGATTGCAAGGAAAAAAGAAGCATCAGGAGAATAAGAGTGTGCACCAAGGTGGTCATGTATAAGGAAGTGACATGCACATCTATTCGTTTCTTGCTCAAGCTCCATTTTTGTTTTTCCAAGTTTTGAACTCAACATCTCTACTGACACTTTATCACTCCTAAGTTGTCCAACCAGTTTTCTATTCTCCTCCTCTAAGGGGTTTAGTTTCAACATCCTTCAGCAAGTCCATAAAAGCTACTACTTGGAGCTTCAGCAAGAGTGTATCCATAATAGCCAATCTAGGTAGGGTAGATTATATTGCCTTGTGTCTCAATTTTCATGTTGGTAATTAAGAGTTGGCTCTATCATTTGGATTTTTGTCTTCTCATTTGGTGAGAAGTCAACAACAACATAAGCATCCTCAAAATAATCTATATCTTGTCTAAAGAACTAATGGTCTTATCCATATTAGCCTTGAGTTTATCATAACTAAATATCTTTGACCATCTTTAGTGCTATTGTCATCCTGTTGTTTCTCCTCTTCTTTCTTCAAAGAGGTTACTGAGTCCAAAAATTTTGTATCAACTTCTAATAACTATCATTGATCATAGGATGACCAATGGATTCAGGGTGAAGTTTGTGTCTCGATCTATCATCCAAGCTGCTAGAGAAACTGTCATTTGAGAATGAAGACTCAAGAATAGATCCTAGAAAATGATCACTATCATGTGAAACTGTGACTGAAGTCCCTCATATCTTAGCTTTCTTACTTGATCAACTTATCACCATTAGGTGTTTTGAATTGCTTCCTTGCATAAGTCTTGTTGATCTCAGTAATGGAATTTTCAAATTTCTCAAGTGTAGCCTCTGTAAGCCTTTCCGAACCGGAGGTTTCTTTGTGAGCATTGACGAGATTCTCAAATCAAATCCTGGACTTGAAGCCAATAGCTACTTATATAACTCTCATATCTAACATCCACATAACATGATGAAATATAGGAAGGAAGTTAACTTGGTAGGTTACAAGTAGGACTGTCTTCCCAGAAAGTGCATCCACTTCGAAGAATTTCTTGAAAAGCTAGCCCAAATCATCATAAAAAAGGTTTAAACTCCTCAAGCATTCCAGTTTTTCACTCACAATTTCAAATTGTAAGGTTTCCTTCTTCCATTCTTCATCCCAATAAGATGAATGGACATGACCAAAGGATCTTATCTTTCTCTGTATTCTTGGAGTTATAAAGATCAAATTTCTCATGAAGCAATTCCTTAAGCTTTTTCTTCTTTGTTATCATGTAATTCTATTTCAAGATCATTCACAAGCTCAACAATTGCAGCACCCATAGTGTCTCCTAAATACAAATGTGCCTGTACTTGACTACCACATGTCCGAGACTATTCGCTTTTCGCTACTAGATATGATTCATCAATAACTTTCTATTCTTTCTATGTAATCAACACTGACATGTCCAATTTTCTTCAATGGAAGGGTTCAGTTAACACAATTGGAGTTGCATATGGAATCATTTCAAGTGTGCCAAAGCCATTATTGATACTTCTTTCTGTAGTCTCAAACACTGTTTTTACTCCCATCTGCACAAGTTTGCCACCTGATTATGGAACACCATCTTTAGTCATTGAAGCATTTGAAGCTATGTAGGAAGCTTTGGCTCTACATGGGGATCATTCAAGTTATTGATCATATTATCTTCTTCATGAATTAAAGCCTTTGATGTGATCCTAAAAAGGAAATCAATCCCACTTGTGACACCATTGTCCAACAGAGCTCCCTTGTAGAATTTGCTCATGCAGAAAGTATTGAATCCACATTGGTGTGGAGTTCTGCAGCATGCCCTCCTTTTCTTACTATTCATGTTTCAAAAAGAGCACATTGTAGCTAGGAAAGGTCTTGAACGAGACACTATACTACTTGTAGGTGTTTCATGATCGACATGAGTCCAAATATCACTTTAGCATCACCAAGAACACCTATCTTGATCATTTCACAAGTGTCCAAATCACCCTCCTCAACAAGCTGGAAAAGAAGTCTCACAGTTCCCTTATTTCTCACATAACTTTTCGAGAATACCCTAATTATGGTTTTAGATTGATTTATGGTGAAATTAGCAATTGGGTTTCTACATAATGGTACACGAAAAACAAGTGCTCAATTCAAATGGATCCTCTATGGTTTCTTGTCAGTATGATTGCATAAAATTGATGTGCAACTTATTATTGTAGATGACTGCATAACTTTTTCTTTTGGGACTTCTCCAATTGGTTCAATCCTCCATCTTGTCTGCATGTAAACTATCCAATGAACCACGGATTCCTTTTTATGGGTTCCACAACCAATGCACCTTCCTTTGTTGCTCACTGGAAAAAATAACCATAGCAAAGGGTTCTTCTGATTCCTCTTTCTTCGATACTCATTTTTCTTGCTACTTAAGCCTTCATCTTTAGGCTTGCACCTAATAGTAAGTTCAATAGGGTGGCCATGCGTAAGTTTAGTCTTCTATTTCATCATCAAATATGTCATTTTCCATTTCATCTATAATCATACTATCATTTTCATTCAGTTCTATTTCATTGCCTTGTATTAATGCCTGATACTCTTCAAAAACCCCAGATGATCCAATTATCTCCATTTTCTCTAACTGCACAATTTAGTTTTCCTTGCTTCTCTTTCAGCACATGAGAACTTCAAGAGAAAGTTCTTGGAATTCCTTGCAGATAGGACTTTAACAATTAAGATGTGGAATTCCAAGTGTTAAACTAAGCAGTAATGGATAAATTCATTTCATTGAGGATTCGACAATGTGAATAGTCATTTGTAGTGTTTTTAAAACCAGGAATAAAATCTGAAGGGGATCTCAGAATTGTAACTAGATGTTATGGATTCCAGATCAGCTCCCGGTTGTTGCAAAGAGATTTATGGACTCTTCAGTTGAGTGGAACACATAAGCCTTGTGGACCCTCACCCAATCCACCAACCGGCGTGACTCGCTATTTTAAAAGAATAAGAAGGTAAGTGGGTTTTCGGTTTTGGAAAATCCGTCCCCGGTGAGGAACGATTTTGTTTGGAGTCGCCACTTACTTTTTATTTTTATTTTTAAATGGGGAAAATCTAAGTAACAACAAAAACCCTTAATGACTCTAGTATGGAAAAAGTAGCCTGCAAAAACTAGATTTTGGGTCCGGGGATCAGGTTACCTATTAGAAAGGTACCTCATGCAAGGTAGCACCCCTCTATGCCAAAACTCAGTCTCTACTAATGAATTGGGTACATGGGAGCATATGGGTCAAAGATCAATCGATCAATTAGGCTAAACAAATGACATAGATCACATGAACCTACTCAGTATCTAGCATGCACTTAGTCTCCACAAATCAAAGTTAAAAGGTGCGTACCTGAGGTCCCTAGCCAAGCGCTACATACGAGGTTAGTTAAGCAATATAAACACACAACAAGCAAACATATCCAAGCCCCATGCATGCAAATGAATCCAATTCCCAACAAGTCAAGTACGTACCTCAGGTCCCCAGCCAAGCGCTGCAAACAGGGGCAAATCAATAGACACAAGCATTTTTAATCAAACATCAAAATGTGCCAAAGCCAAACATTCATAATAAGTCCCCGACCTTCCTAGCCAATAATACCCTCAACTTAGAGGTGGGCCCACATTAATTCAAACCAACTCTGGATTCAGACCCTAAAGTTGGCCTACAAGTGCCTTGGAGCCTAAGGGCCCAAGCCACAACAAAAATGGGGGTCAAAACACACTAAAACTAAAGCTACCTAGCAGAACCGGTTTAACCGATTCCCAACCAGCTTAACCAGTTGAGAAAAATCTGAAACTTTACCAAAAGATTCCTCAGAGAATAAGGAATCCAAAAAAACAAATGGTGCTCAATTCCGAGCTCGGATGAGGGAGAACCGGTTGAAACAATGCAAAGCATTTATAAAATGGGGCTGCCACCAAGCTGCCTATTGAACCGGTTCCAAACTGTTCATACCAAAAGATTCCTTGACGAATAAGGAATCTAAAAAAAATGACGCTTAATTCCGAGCCCGGATGAGGGAGAACCGGCCGAAACGATGCAAAGCGCTTCAAAACCAAGGCTACCATAGAGCCACCCTATCATACGAAAACAAAGGCCACCCTCTCAAACTAAACTAATGACCTTAGGAGGCAATGATGACTGAGGGCACCCTCCCATACACAACCAAGTGCCCTTGACTTCAAGTCTAAACCGAGCGTCCAAGATTGGCAGCCCCTAAATCCAACATAAAGAATGCCATGGAGACCTCATCCATTGACAAAACGAGGAAGGTAAAAGTCCTCCACCCAAATCCTAAGCTAAGGAGAACATTGACTTCAAGCAAGCCAAGCCTAAGCTTTACTTTGTATTTTGATTTTAATCAACTAAAATGTGACAGGAATGGCCTGAGTTCCCCAAATGAATTATCAATACCCTTCCTATTTCCCAAATTCAAAACAAACATGCAATCATAATTTTATTCAATATTTCCTCAAATGCACAACCTAGGCTTTAACCACTCATTCATGCTCAAGTAAAGACTAGGCCCCAAGTGGGCAAATCTGGAACTGAGATCTGAATGGCCCAAAGGTCACTACCCTTAGCACACTAAGTGGCCATGATGGCCCCTGTTCTCAACAAGAAAACCAATGATATCAAGACCCTTTTACATTTCAATTGAGATATCCTACCAAAACAACACTCAGGGGTGGACCTAAATCCCACCTAAATCCAAACTGTACTAAACCCGGAAAACATTTGAATAATAAAAAACAAAAGGGTCTCACATCCCAGGCCTTCCTCTCCTTACCCAACAACATCAAGCATCAATCAACCAATGAGAGAGACATATTAACTAACATATGAATAGAGAGATAATCTGAAGGAAACCACAACTGTCATACCAAATTCTCATGCATTCCCAGACAGAGGAAAGATAAGAAAACACAGTAGAACGAGTGTGCCAAAAAAAAGTAACCAAACTGCCTTCATCCTTATCTTCATTTCATGCAATACTTTGAGGGATAGCAATAGTTAAGAGTGGCAGTGAGCCCGACCCTTACACAGCATGCATAAGATTCTAAAGAAACCGACACCTATGCATCAACTAAACATAAAGAATATTGAAATCCATGAATGGGAGCATGAGTGCATACACAACAAGTCTAAAACAATCCACGTAGCTGGAATAATCTACTTAAATCAGAAAATGATATCCAAAGATTGACTGAGCATAAAAAAAGATAATTCAATCAAACAGATGAAATTCCTTAAATTTCCTCATGAATCTTATCTGGTAAAGATCCAAACTCAGACCTCCTTCTCCTTCGTTCCTTCACGCGCAGAGCCTTTCAAATGTCAAAAGATTCCCACTTTCAAGCGGGGCCCAGAGAGGTAGCCTTGATTTATACACGAGTAGCGTTTCCTTACTCTGCTTTTCTTCTAAAAACAGAGGATCTACTCCCTCAGCTTGCAAAGCTTCTCCAAACATATCTGAGACCCCAAAAAGTCTGAGGACCTCTTCACTCCACTCCCTCATAGCACTCACAAAAAGAAACCCTCCAAAAACCTCTTATAAAATTCCTCCCCCACAATTCCATAGAGTCCTCCCTCTCAAAAAAAGAAGAAATATCTTCAAATATGATTTTTTTCCTCTTTTATAGTCCCAGACCTCCAGCCATCAAAGCCTCTTCATTTTTCTCTCCTTCAAGCTCTAGAAAGAGCTCCAGTCAATCTCGGAATCTGCTTCCCCATTAACTCCCCTTCTCATTCTCCATGCAACCTGACTATCTTAAGCTTTCAACTTGCTTTCCCACCAAGGATCCATATGGATTCATGGTGGGATGCAAGGAATCCGAAATAAGGCCCAAAATGGATCTAAAATACAGCCCAAAACTGATCTGGAGCCCATGGGCCCAAGCCATGTAAGAATTGGGCTCCAAAATCACCAAAATCAGTGCTCCATACAAGCTGACTTGATGAACCGGTTGAACTGGATGCCAACTGGTCGATCCAGTTGAGAAAAATTTTGAAATTTTTACAAATGTTCCTTGAAGAATAAGGAGTCCATAAAAAAAATGGTGCATGATTCCAAGGTCGGATGAGGGAGATATGATCAAAACAAGCCCAAGTGCTCCGAATTTGGACCTGCTTCAATGAATTCTGCCTAATTTGAAACTTTTGGAGAACTGGTCGATCCGATTGATAAAAAATTTGAAATTTTGACATAATGTTCCTTGATGAATAAGGAGTCCATAAAAAAAATGGTGCACAATTCCGAGTTTGGATGAGAGAGATATGATCAAAACAAGCCCCAAGTGCTCCGAATTCAGACCTACTTCAATGAATTTTGCCTAAACTGAAATTTTTGGGGGGCCTCACTTCCTTCCCTATAGCATGATGTGAATGACTAGGGAAATTAGCCATGACGGAACTCCGAAATGAACTACACACCCGCGCTATATTGGACTGCAAATGAACCTACACAAGGCTCAGAAATCGATCAAGGCTAAAAGGAGGCCACAGCGGGGTCATATGAAAACATGGGTGCATGTGACACCCCTAGGATAAAATGCAAGTGTCAAGGGACAAAATTGAGGATCTACAGCCTTTTCAAGGATATCTATTATCCACGCTAAATTGCTCTTCAAAAACAGCTGAGATGGTATACAAGCAAGTTTTCATTGGGATTTATGAGAAGTAGCCAAGAGAAGTACAACTCATGATGATGACGAAGTCTGGATAAGAGTTCAATCTCTGTTAGGAAAACAGGGTTAGCATTTAGGCTCCCTTTTATTCTAATGCTTTCCTTGAGTAGATCACTATTCCAAACATTAACAAGCTTGACTATGAGATGAATCTTGTTGCCTCCATGATAGATTCAACTACAAAAGGCATAAAACATAGTGATTACTACTCAAAAAGTGCTATTTGATAGCTTTTAAACACTCTTGAGTAGTAATTATTGCCTTTTAACCCAATTAACATGTTAAGGACCCTTGCAATCAATTCTAATCAAATTGTGTGAGTTTTGGTGTTTTTGTTAGCTATTTGATCACCAAAGCAATATGAGATTGAGGAGAGTTATTTGGAATCCTTGGCAAAGCAATGGAAAACTCAAATTCATGAAGAACCAAGATTTGGAGCTCCATAGCCCTTTGCCAAAGTCGTTCAAAGTATGCAAGGAGAGAAGCAAGGAGAGAGGAAAAACAAAGTAAAGAAAACAGAGGACAGCAACTGTAGTCTTCTTTTGCACTTTTGGAGCACTTCCTGAAGTCCATTTTCTACATGCTATATACCATTTCAAATCTCAGGAAGTCAAAAATTCAATGCTTCAAACTGTGTGCAATTTGGAGTCTAAATGAGGAAGTTACAGCCGTTGGAAGCCGATCACTCCAAGCTGAAGGAAGGATTTTGCAAAGTGTTGCGAAATCACCCTTTTGTTGCGGAATGATTTCGTAGCCTTTTTGCACAGTGCTATGGTTTTCCCCTGAAGTTTCACGTCAAGTTGGAAGCCGATAGCCGCAAGCTGGAAGACCACTTCGCAGCGGTGCGAAATCAGCTATTTGCTGCGAAGTAATTTCGCAGCCCTTTTTGTGCGTCTGTGAAGTCTTGCAGACCAAGTTTTCACCTGCGAATTGGTCCTGAAGCTTCCCGATAGTTGTGCACCGACTCTTTTAGATCTTTTCTTCTGATATTTTTGTGTCTAAATTTCCATTTTCTCCTTGTATTCAGCCACTCATGTAATTCCTTAGCTAGGAAGTATCCAAGGAAGGGTAAATTACCTTCCTATATAAACTCCCTTGCATCCATTGTAAAAATATAATCCATCATATAATATAGCATATATAGAATCAACGAACAGAGCACTTGCTTTGTTTTTCCTATATATTCTTATTTTCTCTTTAGTTTTCTTTCTAGCCAATCAAACTCTAAGGATTTTTCCTCAGAGGATGAGAGGCTAGGCTCTTTGTCTCTTGGAGTGAAGAAAGCCGGGTAAGTTTCCACATGCATAAATTGGAATTTTTGTTGTTTTAGTTTTTAATGAAGAGAAAGTGTGACCCGTTGATGGTTTTTATCTTTTTAGTTAACTTAAAACGCCTTTAAATCACCTGGGCCAACACTTGGTAAGGCAAGTGATCTCTATCCATGGAGATGCACTAGTTTACCCCTTGCGAGCCTTTGAGAGGTAGTTTGAAGGTAGGATTTTCTAGAATAGCCAACACTTGGTAAGCTTTTGGACTCCAAGGAGACATCCATTAGTTATCTCTTGCGAGCTTTTGATGGGTAATCCAAAGTTAAAGATCACCTTGAATGGCAAGTGCTAGGTGAGAGGTATGAGCCATTGCAAGATGCATCAATGAGAGGGATTTAGTGTTTGAACCCATTAATGGGAAGCATCTGTACAACACCGGTTGGAGAAGGAACTATATGTTAATTCTCTAATGCGAGGAAAAGAAACAAGTGACCGGAACTCCCTTTTTGTATGAGGAATCTGAGCCTAGTAATCTGAGACTCCAAGAAACACTTTTCTTTGTAAGTAAAATCAGTTACTATTTTTGGTTAGTTTAAAACCAATCTTTTTTCATTCAAACATCTTTATGTTTTCTTTTAAAGCTAACCTTGAAATGAAAAGGCACCAATTCATCTTTGAATAATATCATTTGTGAAGTGAAAACCCATCCCAGTGAACGATCCTAGAGCCACTATGCTATAGTAGCTTTGTCTTTGCTACCCTAGTATATGGTGTAATAGGTTATAAATTTTGTTGATTACTTCCTCAATCAAGGAGCACCAGCTGGACACGAATCAGCTGAGACACCAATTAGGCATGAATCACATAGATCACTAGTGCATTTGCCTTTGTTTCAGCCTTTGCTTCTACAATAGTGATGAAGATAAACAATCCTGAGTGCTTTGTTCCACCATTCTGCAAAATTCTCCCTTCTTTGCTCTGTGTAGTAATAGGATAAAGAAAAAACATAACAAGGACAGACTCATTCTGCTTCACTCAGTACTGCTATACTGATAGCCATGATCCTTTCCATATTAGACACAAAAAAATCTTTAAATGGGTCCAAAAAACTAGATTTTCTACCATATGACAAATTTAACCTTTTATTCACCACTTTAGTCTGGAACTTGTTCTTTCCCAAAGTGAGCCTAAAAGTCTAATAAAATCATAGCGAGTAGATGCAATCTTCTTCTTTGACTCCTTATTCTTCATTATTAATTTCATGGTCTATTGTTCTAAGTCCTCCATAGAATTAAGCAAATCCACACAATTAGCTTCCTATATGTCAAACCTACTTGAGAGACCATATGCTGTGTCTGAATGCAACTTCTAATCCACAGGCCACTTAGACAAATATGCAAAATACCATTCAAAAGTATGCCACTCTTTTTATTGTCATAAGCCAAATAAACACCATACTCAATGTAAGGAATTTGATCAAAATTAGGATAATGAGATTGAAACTCTGATCAAAGGGAACTTGAGTGAATCTAAGGTAGGTGTGAATAGGCAAGTGGAAAGGGCAAGCTACTGGGAGGCCAAAGTATAGCTTCTTTGCCACAAAAGGAGGTTTATGGTGGTCCAGTTCATCTAAACTTGCTGAAAACCTCAATAGGTCCCCAAAGCTGGAAATGCTCCCATCTAGCAAGATCTATTGGGCTTCAAGTGCACTATCCTATTGCTTATGTACCAGGTGTTGCAAACAAATTTTTTACTTGTGGTGCCAAGGGATATGATTCATAATCATTGTCCAGGTTTGGAAAGTTGGGATCATTGACTTCTATTGTCCTCCAGAGACTTAGGTTCCATCTTTCTCATCATGGTAGTCAGTTCTATCATTCAACATTTCTTCTTCTCAATAATGGTCAATGATTACTACTCAAAAAGTGCTATTTTGTAGCTTGTAATTAACTCTTTTAAACACTCTTGAGTAGTAATTATTACCTTTTAACTCAATTGACATGTTAAGGACCCTTGCAATCGTTTCTAATCAAATTGTGTTAAGTTTTGGTGTTTTTGATAGCTTTTAGCTACACCAAAGCAATCCAAGAATGAGGGAGAGCTGTATATAGTTCATGGCAAAGATTTTGGAAGCTCAAATTCATGAAGAACCAAGCTTTGGAGCTCCATAGCCCTTTGCCAAAGTCGTTCAAAGTATGCAAGGAAAGAACAACAGAGAGAGGAAAAACAGAGTGAAGAAAATAGAGGACAGCAGCTACAGTCTTCTTTCACACTTTTGGAGTACTTTCCGAAGTCCATTTTCTACATACTATATACCATTTCAAAGCTCAGGAAGTTAAAAATCCAACGCTTCAAACGGTGTATGAATTGGAGCTGAAATGAGGAAGATACGGCCTTCACAAGACAACTGCATCCAGCTGAAGGACAAATTCGCATCTTGCGAATTTGGAACTCCAACGTGCGAAATTAAAGCCTACCTTGCGAAATGGAAATGAAATACAGCCGCACAGTCACAGAGAAGCCCAACTTGTGAAAGTGATCTTGCAACTTGCAAACTTGGAGCTCAACGTGCGAAAATGGATTCCAAGTTGTGAAATCAACTTGCGAGATTTTCGCAAGTCACCATGCAACGTGCGAAATCTACATGCGAACTGGGATATTTGTGCACCGACTCTTTTAGATCTTTTCTTCAGATATTTTTGTATAAATTTCCATTCTTCTCCTTGTAATCCACCAACCATAAGATTTCTTAGCTAGGAAGGTTGGAAAAACTTCTCTATATATATTCCCTTGCATCCATTGTAAAATATATAGATATATAAGTATGTAGAATTGATCAATATATAGAATATACAGAGCCTTGCTCTGTTTTTCCTTCTCTTTCATTTTCATTTTCTTGCTAGCCAAACATTCTCTGAGATGTTTTCTCAGAGGATGAGTGGCTAGGATTTTTGTTTCTTGGGTGAAGGAAGCTAAGTAAGGTTCCGGCTACATAAGTGTGAGATTTTGTTGTTTCCGTTTTTAATGAAGAGAAAGTGTGATCCATTTTTGGTTTTTATATTTTTAGTTAACTAGGATTACCATGAATAGCCAATACTTGGTAAGCTTTCGGATTCTATGGATTCTTATTGCTTGCAATCTTGCTCCATGGAGGTCTAATTGTTATCTCTTGTTCGCTTCTGAAGGATGATCCGATGGTAAGGATCACCTTGAATGGCAAATACTAGGTGAGAGGTATGAGCCATTGCAAGGTGTATCAGTGAGAGAGATTTAGCGTTGAAACCATTAATGGCAAGCATCTGTATCACACCGGTTCGGGAAATAACTATATGTTAAATTCCGAATGTGAGGAAAAGATTCAAGTGACCGGAATCTCCCTCTTTGTAGTTGGCACCTGATCCTAGTAACCTGAAATCCCAAGAAACACCTTTCTTTCTAATTTCTTTCTAGTTAATTTTAGTTACTTTATGTTAGGTTAGCTTAATACCATCCGTTTTCATTCAAACTTATGTCTTATTTTAAAGCTAACAAAGAAAAGAAAAAGCACCAATTCAATTTTTGAACTAATATCAATTGCGAAGTGAAAACCCATCTCTATGGACGATCCTAGAGCCACTATACTATGCTAGCTAAATGCTACCCCGGTATATGGTGAAATAGGTTTATAAATTTTGTTGATTACTCCCGTCTGAGGATTGAGATCAAAGCACATCAATTGAGTTGAATCAATTGGAACACCAATCGGGCATGAATCAATCAATATGAATGATGTCAACCCCATGAGTTGCACGCCCAGGTTAGGATCTAAGTTTAATGGATAGTTGATGAAGATTTTCATCTTGAAAATATGATTGCATGAAATTCCATTTATGCTTTTCACAGGCATAACTATATCACATATTGTCATAACCTGCTCCAAGTCCACATTGAATGCCATGTTTCTTCCATGGGATGAAATACCTGCTTCTGGCTTAATCATCATTGCTTTACTGCTTCCAAGCATTCCCAGCTATGCCCAAGTAGAAGTGATTTTAAATACCATATTTGACTTCGTGGTCTAAGTTAATAGAATGTGCAATAATTTGTGGCTCTTTTTTCCCAATAGATTTGTCTTGAGCAATTATGGCTACAAAAAGAAATGTCAGCTACAACTGTGATATTAAGTCCTAGGTTGCTTGTTATTTCCAAAACTTTTCTTGAGCACCAAATGAATCCATTTTCGCCATTCTCATAATATTGAACAGGCTTTTCCTTAGAAAACTCATTATTTTCCAGATTACTCATTGCATCAATAGTTCAATGGGGCACATGACAAAGAGCAAATTCTGCATTATCTTCATGCCCACCAGCTCAAGCAGAACTCTCCAACTCCCAATTCCTCATTGATTGCCAATTTTACATTCTTCGTGGGATTAAGTTCATCTGTTGCAGATTTGTCACATCATTCTCTTCTCAATGTGAAATAAAACCTGAAAACTAACAGTAATAAAAGAATCTGGTTTTCCTTTCCCAATACAAACCCTTTCCATTAAAAAAAAAAAAAAAAAAACCTGTCGTTTAGGTTTACTACCAAAAGAAACATGACCATACTTCATCAAAAATCATCATAATCCCAAGACTACTCACCATTTCCGCAACCCTCTTCAAGTGTTCAATGTTGTTCTAACTATCCCATTTTCAAGTGGCATCACATAAGCAAGTTCATCAATACATCTACTCTATGATGAAATTATGTTTCACCACCTATGAATACTAATAGGTTGAACCCTGTACAGAAATAGTCTATCTTCCCATTCCTATCATACAACTTCCACACCTTCATAATATTATCACAGCCACCAAAAACCAACTTCTAAATAGGACTCAATAAACCCGATCCAACTAAAGCATAAGATTACATATGATAGTAGAATATGGCTCTGGAATTGATCTAACCTAAATAGCAGTCAAAATGACACAGCTAAACCAACTCACCCCAAACCAAAATTTCCCAACATACTCTTTGGAATTAGTGACACCATTCTCTGAACCACTTCTCTTCATAGTTCAAGGCTCAAGAAAATGCAAAAACAAAAAATAGGGGGAAAAAAAACAGAACACCAAAGAAAGGAACAAAATAAACCAAAATATCAAATAACACAACCTTATTTCATGTTTGAATCAATGGGCTAAAAACCAGTGAGACCAACAAAGAACCGGAGCATGATTGTCTAATATACAAAAAAGAAAACGAAAAAATGATTCAAATATAAGCTATTTCAAAAAGGGTAAAGGATGAACATCAGATGAACCAAAACCATGGAAAACTTATAATCAATTTAGATTCCACCAACCAAAATGTAGTCCAAGCAATCCACTTTCAAACAACAAACAAAAACCAGAAAATACCTTGAAAATGAGACGAAAGAGAGCATTAATGAAAAGAAATAAGATTCATAGCAACCATACCTGGAAAGGCTTCAAATACCCTCTTTCTTCTTCCAAGGCTAGCAAAATCAGTTGGATTACCCTTTTTCCTTTATTGGTCTATCTCCTTCCACTTTCTCTGCTCGAGCTTGTTCTTCTCTCTATCACAACCTACCAGCAAAATCCCAAATCTTTTTCTCTTATTCTTATAATAGCTCGAAATCCCACTCTTTTTATTTTGCTTACTTTCCAAGCCTTTCTTTCACAACCCTAAGCTCGCTCTCTTTGCCTCTCATAACTCTCAACTCAAGAAAATCCTAAAATCCCAAAAATCCTCCCAAAATAGAGATTGTGTTCTCCTTCCAATACCCTAAAACCCCAACTTCTAGAAATATCTTGGACATATGATCTCTCTACCTCTAACTAACTAGTCTCTAGAACCCTCTAAATGTAACTACCACCTCCTCCTTTCAAACTCATACCCCCTTTCACCTCTTCTCTTTTTATTTCTTTTCCTACTAAGATATTTCTCCCAAAAGATCAAAGCTCCTAACTAAATCCTTTTTCTTTTCTTAAAATGCTCCCCATCTGATATCCATGTCTCACCAACTTTCTGGAGATTTCCTAACTACTCAGAATTTTTTAGAATGCCACTAGTTCACACTTTTTTACTTGAATGCTCTTCATGCTTTTCCACATGAATACCTTATCTTGCAAGACTCCTTTTCTTATAGAGTTCTCTTCCCAGCTTCTTCTAATCCCCATCTTTTCCTCGTGTGACCTCACAAAGAAAATCTATGTATTAGTAACCATAAGGCAAATCACACACTAACAAGAATTAGTTCTCATGAAAAATTTAAATATATTAGCATGCAATTCAAAATTTAAAATAAATTTTATGTAACCAAAAATTAAAAAATCAAAACTATGCAATTGACAATTAAAAATATCAAACTAGTATACTTAAAAAATCCTAAGGCACACAAAAATTCAAATTATTTGTAACATGCAATCAAATATCGAAATGACTCATACACAATAAAAAAATCAAAATCAAATCCAACTTATCTAAACCTAAAATCATGTACTAAAAGAACAAAGGTCAAACATAAATGCACTAGAAGAAAATCATAGTTAAGACAAACAAAACCCTAAACTAAAAAAAACTAAAGGTCACTGATCATCACACTAAGGATCTCATAAAGTCCCCTAAGATATCTCCAAAGAAAGTCCAAAGATACTGATTGAAAGAGTCATAGTAGACTACCAATGGAACTTAAAAAACAACTTGGATAAGGACACATAAGTGCATACTAGGGCAATAGAGGATGTAAGAAAGCAATCCTGAATGAAATATGCCAAGATGACAAAATAGGGGGTCTACATCATGAGAAACATGTTTCTACATAGCAATCAATAACAATAATATTCAGTCATTGCATATAATGAAAATTCCTAAAAAATGATTAAATAAACATATTAAACATTTTCTTAACTTGTGCATAATCCTAAATTACCATTTAAACTAGCTTTAGTTCAAAGAATTGTTAGAAAACAAGATTATAGTTAAATTAAAAATGTTATGAAAATGAGCTCTTGATTTCTATTTCTCTTCTTGAGTCATCTTATTTAAATCAAATTTGTGATTTCAACTCCTCTTATTGTGGATTTGCATTTTGCACATGCATCCCTACTCTATGGTGAAACTCACTTTCTTAGTGGAAAACTATTTTTTTATAAAATTTGATCCACCACTTATTTTTATTTTTAAAGGAAAATAAAATAAGATGTAGTGATTCCTTATTTTTTGGAAAAGCTTGTCTTTAAAACACCCGAGTCTCAATCTGAAGGTCAAGCTACCTATTAGGAAAGTACCATAAAGGTGGCACCTTTCTCAACCTTGAAAACACTTAGACACTTTCTTAAACTTACAAGTTGGTGGTTTGGGGGATGGAAGACACATTTTGAATAAAGTTCGGACGACATTTTGGGGAGGTAGAGGACACACACCATTGAGGGCCTTTGGGGAGCATGTGTTCACCATTGTGGAGGGCCACCCATTCATGAGGAGAAAGACGATGAAGGACACACAACAGAGGGCAAAAGAACGCACAACAAATCCTTGAGAGAAGCACACATGCACCGACAGAATTTTAGATTGGATATACACAGTGCACACTAACAAATCAAAAGTGAGTTTTCAGTTCTCTCTTCTTGATTTTTATTTTTTATTGTTGATTTTTTTTATTGGTTGTGTTTGTGATCTATTTTATGTAATTTTCTTACCATTAATTGTAGATGTTTGCTTCTCTTCAATGATATTGTTATTTTATAATAATTTGTATTTCCATATTATTAATATATGATAATTCATATTTCCTCTAATATCTTTGATTGTTATTATTATTAGTATTATTATTTCCTATCTCATTCTATTGATCTCTTATTATCAAATTTTTAATGTTTTTCATCTTTAGTTGGATAAATCACATGTTAAAATAGATTCTTAATTTCTTTAGTTTGGTTATTCTTTGATATCATATATAGTTTAGTTTTTAAAATTTATTAATTTGGGTGCTTTGATGACATTGTGTCTATTTTAGTTTTTTTTTTCAAAAAAAAAAATTATTAGTTTGGTCGTTCTTTGATCTCAAATTGAGTTTAGTATTTTAAAATTTATTAATTTGGGTGATTTGTTGATATTGTGTCTCTTTTAGTTTTTTTTTTTCAAAAATCATTGGTCGGTTGTTCTTTGATCTCATGTCTAGTTTAGTATTTTAAAATTTATTATTTTGGGTGTTGTGTTGAAATTATATCTATTTTAGTTTGTTTTTTTTTTAATTATTAGTTTGGTTACTCTTTGATCTCATGTATAGTATAGTTAAAAATCCATGTTAAGTTATTTATTAGATCTCCCTGAATGCTAGTTTAGCTAAAATTCATATTAAGTTTTTTTTTGTTTTGAAGTTTTTTATCTGCTAGTTTAGTTAAAAATCCATGTTAAGTTTTTATTAAAGTTCTTTGTAAGCTAGTTTAGTTAAAAATCCATGTTAGGTTATTTATGAAATCTTTTTAAACGCTAGTTTAATTAAATTTCATATTAAGTTAATTTTTAAAGTTCTTTGCATGCTAGTTTAGTTAAAATTCATGTTAAGTTATTTTTTAAAAAGTTCATTGTATGCTAGTTTGGTTCAAAATTCATGTTAAGTTATTTTTTCAAAGTTCTTTATATGCTAGAAGTGTTTAAAAGAATTCATGGAATGTCCATTTTAATAATTTATATGCTAGATGTTTTTCTAAAAAAATTCATTGAGTGTTTGTTTTGATCTATGTATATGGATGATTCTTTAAATATATATATATATATATATATATATATATATATATATATTGAGTGTTTGCTTTTATCCATTTAGTTAAATGCTTTTAAAAGAATTCATAGAATGTTTGTTTTGATAATTTATATGATAGGTGCTTTTAAAAAAAAAAAATCTGAGTGTTTGTTTTGATAAATTTATACGCTAAATGCTTTAAAAAGAATTTATTGGGTGTTTATTTTGATCATTTATATGCTAGATGTTTTTAAAAAAGAATTAATTGAGTATTTGTTTTGATAACTTATTGTTTTGATTAATTTACATATTAGGAGCTTTTAAGAAATTCATTGAGTGTTTGTTTTGGTAAATTTATATATTAGATGCTTTCAAGATATTCATAGAATGTTTGTTTTGATACATTCATATGTTAGAAGCTTCTAAAAAATTCATTGAATGTTTGTTTTGGTAAATTTATATGTTAGATGCTTTTTTTAAAAAAAAAAAAAAAACATTGAGTGTTAGCTTGATTCAATTTATATGTTAGTTAAAAATTCATTGAATGCATGTGCAATTAATTTCATGTTAGTAATTATTTTTTTTAATTCATTGGATATTACATTTGGTTAAAGTCCTAACTACTCAGAGCAGGTTATTTAACTCCTAAATTAAGGTAGTGAACTTGGTTTTAGTAAGAATAGGATGAAAGCTGAAAGCAAGTGGACAGATAGCTTGTTTTCGACGAATACCCTACTGAAGCATGGGGATCATAAAGGTCAAACTCCAAGGAAGTGGGATCAGAGCCTATGGATGCAAATGAAACTTCTTTACTCTAATTTTATTCTTGATAACTTGAAACCAGGAAAGAGCCAAGGATCTTGCAAAGGTTGACTCTTAACACCAGGTATATGGTGTTACCAATTAGGTAATGTCACATCTTCTGTGCTGCAAACATGAGAGCAAGGCGTTCCGTTTGAATTGGTTATATCAAGGTTCTGCGGTAGTAAGTGAAGGCAGTCGATAGCCCATAGATGATTGAAATCCAAAAACAAAGGATTCTTATACTACATTCAATGATGTTTTCGAGCAAAATTAATCTGCCTTTCCTTTCATTCTATTTGATGAAAGAGGTGAGTGAGACAAACGGTAGGGTCATTAAGGGCACTTCAACGAGTCAGTTAGTGGAAAGGTGAACTTTGGCAGATCAACGCTTCCATTAAAAAAAAAAAAAAACTTCTTCTTTTTTCGGTGTTCAAGAATCTGATTTGTGTTGATTTCACATAGCCCTTACTATTCAAGTTATCCACCATAAAAGAAAGGATTAGATTTCTTGTTGGGAAGAAAAGCACTGACTTGAATTGCGCTTTCCACTATCGTGGTGGGAAAACCCTAGTTCAACCAACATGTTTTTTCTCATTTGCTCACTTGAAAAAAAAAAATGCTTTTTCCCTTGCTAGCTTTCCACTATTTAGACTTGTTTATTTCCTACACTATTCGGTTCACTGGCATGTTCGGTCTCATATGAAGGAAATGCTGGATGGTCAATCACTCATGAGTTCTTTCTTAAATCACTATTGGAATATATTTTATAAAAAGAGTAGCTTGAAGCAAGTGGCTGATTACTACTCAAAAAGTGCTCTTTTATAGCTTCTTATAAACTCTTTTAAACACTTTTGAGTAGTAATTAATACCTTTTAACTCAATTGGCACATTAAGGACCCTTGCAAGTGTTACTAATAAGTTTTTGGCAAGTTTTGGTGTTTTTGATAGCTTTTTTATCATTAAAACAAGCTAAGAATGAGGAAGAACTTTGTGTAGTCCATGGTAAAGCAAGTTGAAGCTAAATTACATGAAGAATCCAAGTTTTGGAGAGCTTTGAAGCCTTTGCCAAATCAATCAAGTATGCAAGGAAGAGAATCAAAGAAGGAATTTAACATTCAACAATTTCACAACCCCTTGCGAAATTTTCGCAACCTTGCGAAATGCCCAAGAAGAATACAAGTTGCAAGACAAAGAGCAAGGCTGTGAAGAAAGAATTTTGCAACCTTGCGAAACTGAGAATGAATTTCGCAACCCTTTGCTAAATTTTCACAAGCTTGCGAAAACAACTAAGGAAAATGAATTTCGCAACCCCTTGCGAAATTTTCTTGTAATCTTCAGATATTTTTGCACCGACTCCGTTAGATTTTTATCTCAAGATATTTTGTGTAATTACCTATTCTCTCCTTGTAATCAGCTAAAGATCTTTTTAGATGTTTAGGATATCTAATTGAGGGGTTAAAAATATCTCTTTACATGTCTTAAGATATCTCTTTTTGTAACATCTTAGAATCTTGGAAGAAATTCTTGGGATCAATTGTAATCTCTTCGAAGAAATTCCAAAGAAGACTTGTACATTCTTTATAGTAAGAAATATATAGAGCGTTGCTCTGCCTTACCTACTTATTCTGACTTTATTTTCTTTCTAGCCAAACAACCTCTAACGTTGTTTTCTCAGAGGATGAGTAACTAGACTTTTCGTTTCTTGGATTGAAGGAAGCTAGGTAAGGGATCCGGATACAAAAGTGGGAGTTTTCCTTGTTTCATTTTTTAATGAAGAGAAGTTGTGACCCGTTAATGGTTTTTATATTTTTAGTTAACTTAAAATCCCTTAAAATCACTTGAGCCAACACTTGGTAAGCTTTTCGGACTCCATCCATTGAGATCCATTAATTATCTCTTGCGAGCCTCTGGGAGGTGGTTTAAAGGTAGGATTACCTAGAATAGCCAACACTTGTTAAGCTTTCGGACTCCTTGGAGACATCCATTAGTTATCTCTTGCGAGCTTTTGAAGGGTAATCCAAGGTTAAGGATCACCTTGAATGGCCAATACTAGGTGAGAGGTATGAACCATTGCAAGATGATTCACTGAGAGGAATTTAGTGTTTGAAACCATTAATGGGAAGCAACTGTAACACACTAGTTTGGGAAATAACTATAGGTTAAATCCCTAATGCGAGGAAAAGATTTGGAATCTCCCCTTTTGTATAAGGAACCTGAACCTAGTGACCTAAAACTCCAATAAACCTTTTCTTTGTAATTAATCTTAATTACTATTTTTGGTTAGCTTAAAATCAACATTTTTCAACCAACTTTATGTTTTCTTTTAAAGCTAACTCATAAAAGAAAAACCACCATTTTAGTGTTATAACTAATATCACGTGTGAAATTAAAACCCATCCCTATGGACAATCCTAGAACCACTATGCAATGCTAGTTATGCTACCCTAGTATATGGTGAATTAGGTTTATAAATTTTGTTGATAATTCCCGTCTGAGGATTGAATCAAGAGTACACCAATTGGGGACGAATCAAATGGCACCGTTGCCGGGGATGGTGCCACTTCACAGTGATATAGCCTTTCCAAAACACTTGTGATCTTCATCACAAGTTTGGTGATTTTTCTTTTCTTTTTTACTAACTCTTTTTATTTGTTTCTTTCTACTTGTTTCTGTTTTTAGTTTATCTTTTAACTAGTCTTAGTTAACCTTAATTTTTTTCTCTAGTATTGTTTTTCTTTTGTTTTATTTGTTTTTGTTTCAGTTGTTACTAGTTGTGCATGCCATATTGGATATGAGACAGTGAAGAAAGACTTGTGAAAATAAAAAATCCTCACAAAATAGAGTTGGAATTGTGTGTGAACGTCATGGAAGCTACACCTAAAGATTAGCATAGTCAACATGCTCAGGAGGAGAATATCAACGCATACCGATCCATGAGGGACCGCATGCATCCACCTTGTATGAGTGCACCATCATGTATAGTGCCACCTATAAAGCAGCTAGTGATCCAACCACATATTGTGCCACTTCTACGTACTTTCATGGGATGGAAAGTGAGAATCCCTACACGCATATCAAGGAATTTGAGGAGGTTTGTAATACATTCTGAGAAGGAGGAGCTTCAATTGACTTGATGAGGCTCAAGCTATTTCCTTTCACTTTGAAGGACAAGGCCAAGGTCTGGCTTAATTCTTTAAGGCCAAGGTCTGGCTTAATTCTTTAAGGCCAAGGAGTATCTGAACTTGGACTGATTTGCAAGTTGAATTTCTCAAGAAATTTTTCCCTACTCATACGACTAATGGCTTGAAAAGGCAAATTTCAAAATCCTCAGCTAAAGAGAATGAGAAATTCTATGAGTGTTGGGAGAGATACATGGAAGCTATCAATGCTTGTCCTCACCATGGCTATGACACATGGCTATTGGTGAGTGATTTTTACGACGGTATGTCTTCCTCAATGAAGCAACTCTTAGAAATGATGTGCGGAGGAGACTTCATGAGTAAGAATGTGGAAGAAGCCATGGATTTCTTGAGTTATGTAACCAAAGTTTCAAGAATGGGATGAGCCGAACGCCAGAGAAGTGGGAAGAATGAAGTCTTAACCTAATGCTTCTAATGCTAAGGCTGGGATCTATACTTTAAATGAAGACACCGGTATGAAAGCAAAATTTGCAGCTATGGTAAGAAGATTGGAGGAGCTAGAAGTGAAGAAGATACAAGAAGTGCAGGCCATTTCAGAAACACTAGTGCAAGCTATGTCGTGTTCCATTTGTCAATCTTTTGAGCACTTGGTGGTAGAGTGTCCTATGATTCCAGCTATGAGAGAAATGTTTAGGGATCAAGCAAATGTTATTGGACAATTTAAGCCCAATAACAACGCTTCGTATGGCAACACCTACAATTCAAATTGGAGGAACCATCCAAATTTCTCTTGGAAGCCAAGGGCACCTCAATACACGCTACCTGGCCAAGCACCTCCACAAGCCTTAAATCTTGAACAAGCCATTGTGAATCTTAGCAAGGTTGTGGGAGACTGTTGTAGACCAGAAATCCATCAATGCTCAACTCAGTCAAAGAATTGACAGTTTAGACACAAGGATGGATGGGAGGCAAAATGATCTATCTCAGAAGATAAATAATCTCCAATACTTGATCTCAAGGCTCACCAATCTCAACACAGTGCAAGAGAAAGGAAAATTTCCTTCTCAACCTCATCAGAATCCTTAGGGTATCCATCAAGTGGAGGCTCAGGAGGGAGAATCTTCACAGGCAAGGGAAGTCAAAGTAGTCATCACTCTAAGGAGTGGTAAAGAGGTTGATCTACCTACATCCAAGTTAGAGCATGAACCAGAGAGTGAAGCAGAGAAAGAGAAGAGGAAAGAATCAAAGGAAAGAAGAAAGGGAACAGTGCAAAGAAAGAGGACCTTGAATCTACTGTGAATGAAGAATTGGAGAGGACCATTAACCAAGAAGATCTAATGAAGAAACACATGCCTCCACCTTTTCCCCAAGCTTTGCATGGAAAAAAAGGAATCAGCAACACATCAGAAATTCTTGAAGTGTTGAGGCAAGTGAAAGTTAACATCCCTTTGCTAGACATTATCAAACAAGTTCTGACTTATGCAAAATTCCTGAAGGACTTATGCACCATAAAAAGAGGGTTGAATGTGAGTAAGAAGGCCTTCTTAATTGAGCAAGTAAGTTCCATTATACAGTGCAAGTCTCCAGTGAAATACAAAGATCCGGGCTGTCCTACCATCTCAATGATGATTGGAGAAACGTGTATAGAGAAAGCTTTGTTGGACTTGGGGGCAAGTGTGAATTTGCTACCCTACTCTGTCTACAAGCAATTGGGAGTTGGAGAGTTGAAGCCAACATCAATCACTCTATCTCTAGCAGATAGATCTATGAAAATTCCAAGAGGTATGATTGGAGATGTCCTAGTTCAAGTTGACAAATTCTACTACCTAGTGGATTTTGTTGTTCTTGATACGGACCCATTTGCAAGAGAAGCTAATTGCATTCCTATCATACTTGGAAAACCATTCTTAGCTACATCGAATGCTATCATCAATTGTAGGAATGGAGTCATGCAACTTACATTTGGAAACATGACGTTGGAGCTCAACATCTTCTATGTGTGTTAGAAACAATTCCATCCAGAAGAAGAAGAAGGACCAGAAAAGGTGTGCATGATAGACAACCTAGTGGAGGAGCATTGTGATAAGAAAATGCTAGAAGATTTGAACGAGAGTCTTGGGAATCTTGATGAAGGGTTACTTGAACCCTCAGATTTGCTTGCTACTGCCCCCTTTGAAGATGAGGGAAGAAATTCTCCTTTTATTCAATGGGGAGGAGACATAAGAAGCTATTAAGGAGGAGCCCCCCAAACTTATTCTGAAGCCATTACCCACGGAATTGAAGTATGCATACCTGGAAGAAAACAAATAGAGCCCTATTGTTATTTCTTCGTCTCTTACCACTACTTAGGAGGATTGTCTACTTGAAATCTTTAGGAGATGCAAGAAGGCAGTAGGGTGGAAATTTTTTTATTTGAAAGGGATCAGCCCTTTAGTCTGTACTCATCATATATACATGGAAGAAGAAGCTAAGCTAGTTTGTCAACCCTAGAGAAGGTTGAACCCTCATATGCAAGAGGTGGTGCGAGCTGAAGTGCTTAAGCTACTTTAGGTCAGTATTATTTACCCCATATCAGATAGCCCATGGGTGAGTCCTACGCAAGTCGTGCCAAAGAAATCAGGGATCACAATGGTGCAAAATGATAAGGGAGAAGAAGTTTCTACACGCCTTACTTTAGGTTGGAGGGTGTGTATTGATTATAGAAAGTTGAATGTTGTAACAAGGAATAACCACTTTCCATTGCCATTTATTGATCAAGTGCTTGAGAGGGTCTCAGGCCATCCATTCTACTGTTTTTTGGATGGCTACTCCGGGTATTTTCAAATAGAAATTGCTGTTGAAGATCAGGAGAAGACCACTTTCACATGTCCATTTGGAACCTACGCATACAGAATAATGCCTTTCGACTTATACAATGCGCCAGCAACATTCCTAAGATGCATGTTAAGCATTTTCAGTGATATGGTGGAGTGTATTATGGAAGTCTTTATGGACAATATCACCATATATGGAAGTGCGTTTGATGAATGCTTAGTCAACTAGGAAGCTATGCTGAATCGATGCATTGAGAAAGACTTGGTGCTTAACTGGGATAAATGCCATTTCATGGTTCCCTAAGGGGTTGTCCTTGGGCATATTATCTCAAAGCAAGGCATTGAAGTGGACAAAGCAAAGGTTGAACTTATTGTCAAGTTGCCATCGCCAACAATTGTCAAAGGAGTAAGGCAATTCCTTGGCCACGTTGGGTTCTATAGGAGGTTTATTAAAGATTTCTCTAAACTTGCAAGACCTCTTTGTGAACTATTGGTAAAGGATGCTAAATTCATATGGGATGATTGATGTCAACGGAGTTTTGAAGAACTGAAGCTAATGCTGACAACTGCTCCAATAGTGAGAGCTCCCAACTAGCAATTGCCCTTTGAAGTGATGTGCGATGCTAGTGACTTTGCTATAGGAGCTGTTCTTGAGCAAAGAGAAGATGGAAAGCCCTATGTGATCTACAATGCAAGCAAAACGCTGAATGAAGCGAAAAGAAACTACACAACCACAGAGAAAAAATTGTTGGTTGCAGTTTTTGCCTTAGACAAATTCCGCACTTACTTGGTAAGGTCTTTCATTGTGGTTTTCACTGACCACTCGGCCTTGAAATATCTGTTGACTAAACAAGATGTAAAAGCGAGGCTAATTAGATGGATTTTCTTGCTTCAAGAGTTTAATCTTTAGATCAAAGATAAGGAAGGAGTGGAGAATGTGGTATCCGACCATCTATCAAGGCTAGCCATGGCACATAATTCCCATAGTTTTCCAATTAATGATGATTTTCTAGAGGAGTCACTCATGTTGATAGAAGTCGCTCCTTGGTATGCTCATATTGCTAACTATTTAGTTACCAGAGAAGTCCCAAGTGAATGGAAAGCACAAGATAAGAAGCACTTTTTTGCAAAAATTCATGCCTACTATTGGGAAGAACCATTTCTATTCAAATATTATGTGGATTAAATAATACGGAAGTGCGTCCCTGAGCAAGAGCAACAGGGGATCCTCAGTGATTGCCACGAAAGCGCATGTGGAGGCCACTTTGCTTCTCAGAAGATAGCTATGAAGGTATTGCAATCGGGTTTTTGCTGGCCATCACTTTTCAAAGATACCCACACCATGTGCAAGAGTTGTGACCAATGCTAGAGGCTTGGGAAATTAACACGTAAGAACATGATGCCTTTGAACCTCATTTTAATAGTTGATCTTTTTGATGTCTGGGGCATTGACTTCATGTGACCTTTTCCTATGTCCTTTGGCTATTCCTACATCTTGGTGGGAATGGATTATGTTTCTAAATGGGTTGAAGTGATCCTATGCAAATGCAATGATCACAGAGTTGTTCTCAAATTTCTCAAAGAGAACATCTTCTCTAGATTTGGAGTACCCAAGGCCAAAATCAGTGATGGGGGTACTCATTTTTGTTCGAAACTCTCTTAGCCAAGTATGGGGTGAAGCATAAGGTAGCTACACCTTACCACCCTCAGACTTCTGGGCAAGTTGAGTTAGCAAATCTGGAAATCAAAAACATACTGATGAAGGTGGTGAATACGAGCAGAAGAGATTGGTTTGTTAAGCTTCATGATTCACTATAGGCTTACAGAATAGCTTACAAGACCATTCTTGGAATGTCTCCTTATTGCCTAGTCTATGGCAAAGCATGTCATCTCCCCGTTGAAGTACAATACAAATCTTGGTGGGCAATCAAGACGCTTAACATGGACTTGAACAGAGCCGGCATGAAAAGATTTCTAGACCTTAATGAGATGGATGAATTGAGAAACGACGCCTACAATAATTCAAACATTGCAAAAAAAAGATTGAAAATGTGACATGATCAGTTAATCTCCCGCAAAGAATTCCAGAAAGGACAAAGAGCCTTGCTGTATGACTCTAAGCTTCACATCTTCCCGGGAAAGTTGAAGTCAAGATGGTTAGGTCCCCATTTACTATCTAACAAGTGTATTCAAATGGAGTAGTATAACTACTCAATTCCAACAGCACTAGGAGTTTCAAAATCAACGGCCAATGTCTCAAGCCATTCGTGGAGCCATTTTCTGGAGACAAGAAGGAAATCAACCTCCTTGAGCCACATCAAGCTTAAAAAGACAAATGGTTAGATGGACTTAGTCTGTCGGAAGACATTAAGTCCATATTTTTTGTTTTAATGTTAATTTCAAGTTTTATTGATTTAATACTTATTTTAATTGAAATTTCTTGCTTTAATTTTATTTTATTGTGATTTAATTTAATTTTTGATGATCAATTGCAGGTGGATTCCAAAACAGATGGAAAAACTTTTCAAATTTTTTCTGAGGAGGAAAAACAGAGCAATTCGCAGGGCATGCGAAAATTTTGCAACCCCAAATTCACTTTGCAAAAATTTTGCAAACCCCAAATTCACTTTACGAAAATTTCGCAAGGGCTGTGACAAAATTCACAAACCAGCTTTGCCTTGCGAAATCCTATGTGAATTTTGAAAAGACTGTGCAAACTTATTTCACAAACCAGATTTGCCTTGCAAAAACCTTACGAAATTTGAAAGAGGTTGCAAACTCAGTTCGCAACTCAAAAGTCCATTTTGAAACCTTGTGAATTCCAACGGCCTCTGTACGAATTCCAACGGTCTCTCTGCGAATTCCAATAGTCACTTAAACCTCTATTGAAAGGCATCCAAGCCCTGTATTCATTTTGCAAACCCATCTGCTCCTTGCGAAACCCTGCACCACCTTGTGAATAGGCTTTCTCTCCATTCCACGCCTCGCGGCCACCCATTTGAAGAGGCGACCTACACCTCTCGCTTCATTTCGGCAATGGTGTGGATTAGAGGAGGCCATACTAACCCTTCAGTATCTCGCGAGGCCAGGCCAAGAGCCTTCTCTCCTCAGGATTCGTCTCAGGTCCCTCAGGCCTTGACCGTTTTGTCTTCTGAGGGTGGGGTGCCCTCTAGCCCTCCTCAGCACCGATATGCGACATGGAGACCACCGACTTCTCCACCCCCTGAGCCATCAGTACGTCGCATTCCACCTAAGAGAGCCAGGACCTCAGGCCCTGGAGAGTCGTCTAAGCATGCATAGCCTGATCCTCAGGCTCTTAACGATTCTCAGCGTCGTTCCGACATTGCCTCGGAAGCCATCATCAAGAGGCCTATGGTCACCGGACCGCCCACTGAGGGCAATTCAGATTGTAGAGCTAGGCCATTTCACTCTGAGCTTTATTTTGACATTGAGGCCATGCGACAACAGTCGAAGCTTCAGGATTCATTTGGACTGCTCCAGAGGTACCATCTCGAGCGCTTTATGACTCCTAGGGAGTTCTTTTACCCCATAGTGGCGATGGACTTCTATCAATCCATGACTACTCAGAGCGCTCAGAGTCCTATCGTTATTCATTTCAACATTGACAGGCACCAAGCTATCTTAGAGGCTAGGCACATTGCTGAGGCCCTTCATATTCCATACGAGCCAGTGGATCGAGCACATTTTCGGGAATGGTCCCTTAAATCTCAATGGGACATGGTCCGCATCCTATCCAGGGAGACTTCTGGAGATTCATTCTTTCTACGTAAGGAGCTTCCATTTGGGATGCTCCTAGTAGATGTGTTACTGAGGACCAACCTTTTTCCTCTTCAGCATCTAGTGCAGAGGCGAGGAGCCATCCTAGACTTTTTATTCAGGATATCTAAAGGCTTCTATTTTGGGCCACATCACCTGATTATGGCCGCTCTCCTCCACTTTGAGGAGAAAGTTCACAGGAAGCAGCTATAGAGAGTCGACACTATTCCACTGTTGTTTCCTAGGTTACTCTATCATATATTAGAGCAATGGGTTATCCTACTAAGCCCCACCTTAAGCACCGCCACCATTGTCGAGAGTAGTTCATTCTCGACAAATAGACATAGTTGGCGGGTTATTCAGCACCTGTAGCAACACCACCCAGGCTAGCATCTCCAGTGCCACCACAAGTTGAGCAGCCACAGCAGGACAAGCTTCCCACGGAGTCTGTACCACCTGCCCCTACTGCACCACCTATGCCTAAGGCCACCTCTACTGATCCTCCTGCTACTCCTCTTATTCTACCAGTTGCACCTTCTACATTGGAGGCCTCCATCACCATATCTGCCACGGAGTTTCATGCCATGGTACATTTGTTCCAGACACTGACTACTACACATAATGCTCTATTCCAGCAGATGGCGACATACGTGTTCAGCAGGACTAGCATACTACTATCCTTCGTCAGATTCAGCAGCATCTGGGACTCCTACCACCACCTCAGACTGACATCCTGAGACCATCAGAGCCCATAGCTCCAGCTGAGGAGACCACCAAAGCCAAAGTCCTGCCCCAGGCCACTCACGAGGGAGCCATAGAGCCATCATCTCCACCAAAGAGCCCCGCTACTTGATCATTTCTTTATTTTGTATTTACTTAGTATTTTAGTAGACATTATTACTTGTTTTGATATTTTATATTCTGGGTTAGATGTATTACATGATCATATCTAACATTGTACTTTCTCAGAGTAATATATACATATCATTTTTGTTTACGCTTGGCATTTACGCTATTTCCTTTACTCATTAATCTTTTTTTTTTTTTTTGAATCATGTGGTTTCTCCTATATGACTCAGACTCAATGTCACTCAAGAGGTACCACTTCCTCTCTTTATTTACATTTGTTCTTGCTACATTGAGGGCAATGTTGATCTTGGTTGGGAGGAGAGTTAAGGAAGAAGGTTTGTTAATAATGCTAAGTTATTTTGTTAATTTAGTACTTTTTGCTTAATTTAAAAAAAAAATTAATTTTAAAGTTTTTATTCTACTCCCCACAGTTATTAAGGAAAAATTCTCAAAATAAAACGGGAGAAATTGAATTCTTACATTTTTACTTGAATCTTAGAGTTCGTATTATGCTTATTGAGGTTGATTAATTATTGAAACTCTTATTGAATTCAACCTTATTTCTCCCACTTTAATCATACCACACACTATGCCCTTTAGGTTCCGATTATAAGATGAAAAACTACCTCACCTCCTAAACTTAGGAAAATTTCGACTTGGTACCTTTGACCTTGTTTTAATAATGTTGGGACACCTTATAAAAAGCCAATGAGCCTTTGAAAAAAATATATATATAAAAAAGAAAGAACAAAGTGTTACGCTTGCCTTGAAACCTGAGGCAAGGTCCGAGGGGTATATGGTGAAAATATTTAAAACCTAGTGCCCTAAGCCTTAATTGGTTGGGTGTCACTGACCTCACTACTCGTTACAAGGGTGAATAGGTTGAGTTTAATATATTGTAGGTGCTTAGGTATTAAATTCCAATCTCAAAATTTTGGGGTAAAATCCGAGGAGTTAGTGGTCGAAAGATCCTTAAAGCTTGATGCCCTAAACCTTGATTGGTTGGGAGTCATCGATGGATCCCTGTTACATGGACACTTTAGAAAACAATACCTTTAGCATTGCACTCCTACAATCAAAAAAATTGTGAAATAAAAGAGGTGCGTTCTTAACCTATTGGAGGTCGATAAGTTTGCTTAAGTTTGAGTAAGAATTAGGTTGGGGGGAGAGATTAGTTCAGCATACTATATTCGGAAACTAATAAGCTTAACACATAGATTTTTGTGGAAGAGTAATGATTGAGCCTATGAGAGTGGAAATCCTTTTAATACTTAAATTTGCATAATGTCTACTCTTTATGAATTATGATCTGGTAAGATATTTGATATACTCTTGTTGAAGGTTGGGTTTTGCTTCTTTAATGTTTCATGTGAGAGTATGCTATACATCATGCCACTTATGATTTTTTAGAGTGATCAGCATGATTTTGTAAATTATTTTACTGTCTTATTTTTGTTTTTCTCTCCTTCATTGCTAAGGGAGTAGCAATATGTCGGTTGGGGAGAGTGATTACTACTCAAAAATGCTCTTTTATAGCTTCTTATAAACTCTTTTAAACACTTTTGAGTAGTAATTAATACATTTTAACTCAATTGGCACATTAAGGACCCTTGCAAGTGTTACTAATACGTTTTTGGCAAGTTTTGGTGTTTTTGATAGCTTTTTTATCATTAAAACAAGCCAAGAATGAGGGAGGACTTTGTGTAGTCCATGACAAAGCAAGTTGAAGCTAAATTACATGAAGAATCCAAGTTTTGGAGAGCTTCGAAGCCTTTGCCAAATCAATCAAGTATGCAAGGAAGAGAATCAGAGAAGGAATCTAACATTCAATAATTTTGCAACCCTTGCGAAATACCCAAGAGGAATACAAGTTGTAGTACAGAAAGCAAGGCTGTGAAGAAGGAATTTCGCAACCTTGCAAAATTTCGCAAGCCTTGCAAAACTGAAAATGAAATTTCCCAAGCCTTGCAAAACTGAGAATGAATTTCGCAACCCCTTGCAAAATTTTTGCATGCCTTGTGAAATTTTCCTATAATCTTCAGATATTTTTTCACCGACTCCATTAGATTTTTGTCGCAAGATATTTTGTGTAATTACCTATTCTCTCCTTGTAATCAGCTAAAGATCTTTTTAGATGTTTATGATATCTAATTAAGAGGTTAAAAATATCTCTCTATATATGTCTTAAGATATCTCTTTTTGTAATATCTCGAAATATTGGAAGAAATTTTTGGGATCACTTGTAATCTCTTCGAAGAAATTCCAAAGAAGACCTGTACATTCTTTATAGTAAGAAATATACAGAGCGTTGCTCTGCCTTACCTACTCATTTTGATTTTATTTTCTTTCTAGCCAAAGAACCTCTGAGACTTTTTTCTCAGAGGATGAGTGGCTAGACTTTTCGTTTCTTGGACTAAAGGAAGCTAGGTAAGGGATCTGGATACAAAAGTGGGAGTTTTCCTTGTTTTAGTTTTTAATGAAGAGAAGTTGTGACCTGGTAATGGTTTTTATAATTTTAGTTAACTTAAAATCCCTTAAAATCACTTGAGCCAACACTTGGTAAGCTTTTCGGACTCCATCCATTGAGATCCATTAGTTATCTCTTGCGAGCCTCTAAGAGGTGGTTTAAAGGTAGGATTACCTAGAATAGCCAACACTTGGTAAGCTTTCGGACTCCCTGGAGACATCCATTAGTTATCTCTTACGAGCTTTTGAAGGGTAATCCAAGGTTAAGGATCACCTTGAATGGCCAATACTAGGTGAGAGGTATGAACCATTGCAAGATGATTCAGTGAGAGGAATTTAGTGTTTGAAACCATTAATGGGAAGCAACTGTAACACACTGGTTCAAGAAATAAGTATAGGTTAAATCCCCAATGCGAGGAAAAGATCCAAAATCTCCCCTTTTGTATAAGGAACCTGAACCTAGTGACCTAAAACTCCAATAAATCTTTTCTTTGTAATTAATCTTAGTTACTATTTTTGGTTAGCTTAAAACCAACCTTTTTCAACCAACTTTATGTTTTCTTTTAAAGCTAACTCATAAAAGAAAAACCATTATTTCAGTGTTGTAACTAATATCACATGTGAAATGAAAACCCATTCCTATGGACGATCCTAGAACCACTATGCTATGCTAGCTATGCTACCCTAGTATATGGTGAATTAAGTTTATAAATTTTGTTGATAACTCCCGTTTGAGGACTAAATCAAGAGTATACCAATTAGGGACGAATCAGTGGCAATGCTAGAAGGGCATTTCTTTCCCAATAGCAGCCTACTTGAGTAACACATCGGATCTATGCTTAGGCATCTTTATCGAGACTTCACATACATAGATTGCCATGTTTGTATCCAAATGAAAACACCTTCCCAATGTTCTTGTCCTATCTAAACCAGCCCGTACAGGGCAATTTCCAAAAAAAAAAGCAAACAATCTATTTTGGATGATGTTCTTGGCGATTTTTGACTGATGACCCCTTATGTGGATTGGTTCATATTACATTATCTAGGAGGGTTCCATCTTGATTAGTCATAATTACGTTTTAAAACTTGGTCCATTTTGCTCTAATCCCTACTTTTTTTTTCTCAAAGCCTTTTAAACACTGCTAAAAGGCTCTCTCCTAGTGACCATGAAAATAATGCATTCGAAGGGCCCAAGGAGACATCATCCGAAGTAAAGAAATTCCCTTATTTATAGAGAGATGCCTTAGTCTAAAATGAAAAAGGGATTTTTTATTGATACATTAAGGTTCAAAGAAGGAGAACATCAGACAATAATAGGAATGATTGCCATTGACTATTTGATTCAAGCTCTAGCTCTCGTTTTTTTTTTTTTTTGCCGAGGTAATCTATGAATTAAAAGAACCAGGAAAGAAAAGAAGCCATTTCTTATTAATTTGCATTTGTGTAAACCATGGCTAGAAGCAAGGTTTCATAATCAGGTCATGAAGTAGTGGTCCATGGTATAATAAAAATTAGCAATGAAAAACCCTCTTTCAAGTAGGGTAGGCGGAGCAACCTTTTGGTATAAATGTGTCAAACCAAATCATCTTTATCTGTACAATTAGATAATGAATAGTTGACCCCAACTTCGAAAGAACTCGAGAGCAATGAAGGGGGAAGACTCGGATCGAAGCATCTTACTATACAAACTCGAGAGCAATTCAAGATTCATTAGTGGGAATTACATTTTTTTTAAGGCTCGTTCCAAACTCCACTGGGCTAATAGTTATGGTAGCCTCAAATATCAATACAAAAAAACTTATTTCTCTAAAGAGGAATTCCCAACCACCATTGGGAAATTCTTTCATAATTTATATAAGTGCAAACCCTACTCATCAAGAGTTTTCTTCATACCGAGGAAGTCTTAGCACATTGTTCTAGATGAAAAAAAATAGAGGAAAAAAAAAGAAAGAAAAGAAAGGAAGCTAATGAAAGAAAGAAGCAAAGTGAGCAGTAGAAGAAGAAAGAGATTGAGACAGGGAGAAATAATAGCTAAAAAGGGACCTCTATAATCTGTTGCGACTTCAATATAGGATGTGAAAGCAAAAATCTTGGGTCAAATACATAGATCGAAAAACTCTTTATATGAAATCCAAGATGACCAACATTCTTTATTAGTACATATTCATATTCTTTGATAAGTTTAACATGTCTAACCCTAGGAAACCCCATCCGAAACTTCTGGAATCGATTCCTGCAGTGGTATCCAAGGATGACAATGCTTTCCTAACTGTTATGCCAAATGAGGACAAGATAAAAAAAAAAAAAAAAAGCATTGTCTTGGAGAAGGATGTCCCCTAGTCCAGATGGCTTCTTAGAAAGCTTTTTTCAAACTTGTTAGCATATCATAGGCAACGACGTTTACAAGGTGATCCAATCCTCTTATTCCTGTGAAGGCTCAATGAATTACTGTTTTTTTACTGTACTTCCTAAATAAAGCAATGTTATCTCCATTGACCAGTTTAGAGCTATATTTTATGTTTTGCCAACTTAATCCTCTTCATTACCAAAAAAATCTTGGCGATAAGGTTGCCTTGTATCTAAACTTGTATCTGAGTATCAAGGTGCCTTTATTAAGTTAAGGGCTTTAGCACTAGACAAAATAATATTGGATTGGCATCAGAGCTTGTTAATTCATTGCAGTTGAAAGTTAGAGGTGGTAACATTCATTGGGTTGAAATTGGACATTTGGAAGGCATATGACACCAATAAATGACACTTTTTATCATAAGTTCTCACTCACCTTTTTTGAGCAAAAATGGTTGGATTATCCTCCGTCCTTGCCATAGTGAATATGCCGAATCTTGGTGGTCCATCTAGCTGTTTCTCCTACTCCCAAAGCCTAATTGAGCCATTGAGCCTTTATTAGGATCAAGGAAAGAAAAACGGGTCCTTTCTTTTAAACTAAATGGGTTCTCAATAATTGTTCACATGGTTTTCAAGTTCTTTTCTCATTTTAAAATAACATGCAAGCTTCAAAATCTATATATTTATATTAAATTGTTAGAAAATTCATTTATATCTTCAAAATTACAATTGTGAAACTCACATAAAAAAAAAATCAAATAACTTTTTTTTTCACTTTTTATCAACATAAAACTTTTTTTATACTTTAATAAAAAGACTATTCTTATTAACGACTATTTTATATAATAATTTTATATAAAAATATGTAAATATTCATTATTTAATAGTTATTTAATTTTCAATTTCTTATAGAAAAGTGGTGCACATATAATTAAAATAAAGTATAATTTGATATCACAAATTAGCTTATGGAAAATATTTTGAACAAAAATTGAAATTTTTAAGTCTTTCGTTATATATATACATAATTTTGTATTAAAAAGTAAACTTCATAGCAGAATTACGTGGGAATTTTTCTTACCATAGTTTTAAAGATGAAATGTAAATTCACAGTGAAAAGTGATATTTTGCCACAAATAATTATGAAGCAAAAAGCAGAGTTCATGGCACAATATCATACATTACGTAGGAATTATCTTTGTCATATTTTTAGCAACGAAAAGTAACTTTGTAGCAACAAGTAATATTTTACCATAAATAATTTTGTGGTAAAAAGTGAAGTTCATGGAAAAAATTTATATTATGGACATGCATTTTTCATGTGTGTTCTCACTTGATCGTGGGACTCACTTTTATTGTTAAAACCTAATTTTTAGGAAAATGTTTTTGAGTCACCACTTATTTTTTTTGTTTTTTTTTAAGGCAAAATAAAATAAGAAAGACTAAGTGTGACACTTGAAAGGAAAAGAAAAATCTATGAAAAACCGAGTGTGGGTCCAAAGGTCAAGTTACCTATTGGGAATGTACAATGAAAAGTTGTAGCACCCCTCTAAACCCTAATAATAGGTCTCTACTAATCAAGTTAATGCAAACATGATAATGGGTTAGTTAATCGATGGATACCAAATAGTGATCATCATGACAATAAGTAATGAATAAACAAGATAGATTTGGGAGCGTACCTTAGCAGCAAGCTAAGTGCTTCATGAGAAACAAGGTTGCATACAAGCATAAAATATCTCATATGTATCACAAAATAGATCAAAGTCAATCAACATCAAAATGCATTTCACTTTGAATTATTATCAAAGAAGATATCATGGGTATTGGGGCCCCCACCAAGGCCCAATTTATTTTTGTATGAATTAATTCTATAGAATGCATTTTCCTACTAATCATGGAAAATGATCATAGGATTTTGGATGAATTCCATCATTTTTAGAATTGGATAATTTATTCATGTTTTTAAATTTGAGAAAATCAAAAAATTATTAAAAGTGAAGAAAATAATATAAAAAAAGATGCATGTCGGAAGGAAATATGGCAACAAGTGTTTATTAAAATTATTTACTTGTATTGGCTAAGGATAGCTAATAATGAAATTTAAAATCTGAGACTTTCAATTGAAAATGGATTTGAAAATTCAATCCAAAATTGTAAGTTCCTAGAAAAAAAAAAAAAAAAAAAACAACTAGAGGAGGAGAATGTGCAGCTTTACAGTAGGTTCCATCACAGGAATAACAAGCCCAATCGTCGGTCTAAAAGCATATAAAATCCTAGAAGAAGATATGGAGGAGTACACCAAGAGCTTTAGTAACATATGCATGATCTGAGCTGCTGGCCTTTGGAATTAGAGCTACTAAATCCTTATCTAAAGAGGTAGAAACTGAAGGCTCTTGAAAGTCACCCTTGGCGCCTGTAAAGACAAAATAACAGAATTACAACAACTTCAGCCATGTCATCCTCTGTGGAAGCTTCTGCCATGTCAGCTATTAGTTAGAGATTTGTTAGATTCTGTTCTTGATCAGTTAGCATTAGAAGATTAGTAAGCAACAAATTAGTAAGAAAAATAGAACACTCTGCCTTTGTGTACATAAGTGGAGTACTACCAACCACTGTTTCAAGTAATGAGAAAAAATAACTTCAGTCTCTCTAATATTTGTTTCTTAGCTCATCATTTTCTTCCATTTTCTTTTCTTATTCACCAAACAGTTTCCTTCACATGGTATTAGAGCACTCATTTTTCTCTTTTAGCAAGAGAATATCCCAATCATAGTCTTGATTTGTCTCTAATGAACCAAGCCTAAACGTGTTGCAAAAGAAAAAAGTGTTGCAAAAGAAAAAAGTGTCTACTCCATTCACAACCACTCTTAGCACAACACTCTCAATCAAATTCGATCGAGATGATTTTTTCTTATGGAAATCTCAAGTATTACCTACAACTAGAGGTCATGGCATTGAAGACTACTTGTTTGGCACAAAGCCACAACCACCAAAATTCCTAGAATCTCAGGATGAAGATGGACATAATATTAGGATTATTAATCCTGAATTTGAACACTGGAATAGAGAAAATCAATTACTACTGAGTTGGTTATTTTTTTTCTCTATCAATTGTAATCCTAAGCCAAGTTGCTTGTTGCACCACTTCACATGAACATTGGATAACCTTGGAGCACTTGTTTACCTTAAAATAAAAAACAAAACTGCTACAATTCAAGATGCAAATACAGTCATTAAGAAAAGGATCCATGACAATGAGTGATTACTTTGCTAAGATGGAAAATAGTGTAGAACAATGTGCAATGGTTGGTTGTTTGGTCAGTGAAGAAGATTTGATATTTTATATTTTAGCAAGTCTTAGATCAGAATATTATCCAATTGTATGTAGTATTACCACTTGTAATAGTACTGATCATCTTTCTCTAAAGGAGATTCATGCTCTTCTACTCAATCAAGAAAGTACAAGTGAGCAATTGTATGCAACTAATTCAGATTCACACAATTTATCTGCCAATTTTGTTGCTCATAAAAATAAAGGAAATCATGGTCGTGGAAAAGGAAACTTGAACCCTTGAGGTTGAAGCAGAGGAAGGAATGGAGGTTTTTCTAGTAGAAGCAAGGACAATGATTCATGCCCAATTGGTGTAGCAGCTGATTCATGTCCAGCCGGTGCTCCTTAATGGAGGGAGTAATCAACAAAATTTATAACCTATTACACCATGAACTAGGGTAGCAAAGACAAAGCTACTATAGCATAGTGGCTCTAGGATCGTTCACTGGGAAGGGTTTTCAAACTGAAAATGATACCAATTCAAAGTGAATTGGTGTTGTTTCATTTCAAGGTTAGCTTACGAAATAAAACACAAACTTTGGTTGAAAAAGGTTTAGACTTAAACTAATGGCACAGCAAGTAATGGAAATTACTTAAGAGAAAAACATTCCTTGGAGATTTAGGTTCACAGGGGAGGTTCCTTATGCAAAAACATAGCTCCGGTCAATTGGTTCATTTCCTCGCATTAGAGAATTAACATAAAGTCAATTCTCTAACCGGTGTTGTACAAATGCATCCCTTAATTGGATTTCAGCTCTAAGTCTCTCTCACTGATGCAACTTGCAATGGTTCGAGCCTCTCACTTAGCCTTTACCATTCAAGGTGAACCTTAACCTTGGATTTCCCTTCTCAAGCTCGCAAGAGATAACTAATGGATGTCTCCTTAAAGTCCAAAAGCTTACCAAGTGTTGGCAATTCTAGAAAATCCTACCTTCAAGTCACCTCCCAAAGGCTCGCAAGGGGTAAACTAGTGCATCTCCATGGACGGAGATCACTTGCCTTACCAAGTGTTGGCCCAGGTGACTCCAAGGCGTTTTAAGTTAACTAAAAATATAGAAACCATTAACGGGACACACTTTCTCTTCATTCATAGCTGAAACCACAAAGCTACTGATTCTTGCACTTGGAACCTTTCCCGGCCACCTTAACTCCAAGGAACTAAAGGTTTAGTTACTCATTCTCTGGGGAAACTTCCTCAGAGAGTGCATAACTAGTAAATGAAAAATACAATCAAATTGAGCAGGTAAGGCAGAGCTCAAGCTCTGTATTTTACTTTCTTTCTAACTCTTACAAAAGGTTCCTCACCCTCAGAATAGGCTCTTCGGGCTCTATTTATATGAACATTACAATAATAGTTAGTACATGGATATTTAGCCTTTTTCCTAACTTAAAAGCTAAGGAATCCTATAATTGGTGGCTTACAAGGAGAGTTTGGGGATTTAAACAACAAAAATCTAAAGAAAAATATCTCCGAGAGTCGGTCGCAAATATCGGGAAGCTCTAAGGACCATTTGCAGGTGAAAATGAGGTCTGCGAGATTTCGCAGATGTACAAAAAGGGCTGCAAAATTATTTCACAACAACCGGTTGATTTCGCACCGTTGCAAAGTGGTCTTTCAGCTTGTGGTGTTCGCCTTCCAACTTGTCGTGAAACTTCAGGGGGAATTCCACAGCACTGTGCAAAAAGGCTGCGAAATCATTTCGCAACAAAAGGGTGATTTCGCAGCGCTGTGCTAAATTCTTCCTTCAGCTTGGAGTGATCGGCTTCCAATGACTGTAACGCCTTCATTTCAACTCTGAATTGCGCACCGTTTGAAGCATTAGATTGTTGACTTCCTAAGCTTTAAAATGACATATAGCATGCATAAATTGGACTTCAGAAAGTGCTCCAAAAGTGGCTGACATGACTGTCATCAAGAATGCTTCATGGCAGATTTCTCTTTGCTTCCCCTCCTTGCATTCCGGATTTGCTTATGGCAAAGGACTTCAAAGCTTTGGTTCTTCATGCTTCTGCTCTTTCCATTGCTTTGCCAAGGATTCCAAATAACTCTCCTCAATCTTGGCTTGCTTTGGTGATCAAAAAGCTATCAAAACATCAAAACTTAACACAATTTGATTAGATTTGACTGCAAGGGTCCTTAACATGTTAATTGGGTTAAAAGGCAATAACTACTACTCAAAAGTGTTTAAAATGATTAATTACAAACTATCAAATAACACTTTTTGAGTAGTAATCAGACAATAAACCTATTTTCCAAATTTATGGTAAATAAAGACACATAGCCCTCACTTTTTGGCATAGAATGGATGGTAACTTTCAACCTACATCATCCTCTACTAGCAGCAACAACAACTATAAGACAACAATTTACATGGCCACACTAGATACAATGATTGATTCAAGTTGTATGCTGATAGTGGAGCTATAAATCATGTTACAACTAAGATGAATAATCTGAGCTTGAAGAAACCATATGAAGGACAAGAGAAGCTGATGATTGGAAATGGTAAGAGTCTTGACATTACACACATAGGTCACTCCAAACTTACCATTGATAATCACATATATTCATAGAATTTCACTCTAACTTTTGCCTTATAAAGGACAAAACTACAAAGAATGTGCTATTGCGAGGGAGACTTAAAAGTGGCCTATACCTGTTGATTGAACCTCAACCTACTACTACATCCTAAAATAGAAAAACTCCAAGGTCTTTTGCTTCAAATTCTAACATGTCTATTAGTAGTTATCATCTAAAAAAAGTCTTGCAATTCAGTTTGTTGCTCAATGATTGTTTCCAATGTTGATCCTAATGTTTGGCATAGAAGGCTTGGTCATCCCTTTACCAAAAATTGAAGTCAAGTGCTAAAGACTTGTAGCTCTTCAATAACTAAAACTTTAGATTTTTGTTCAGCATGCCAATATGGTAAAAGTTATGTGTTACCTTTTTCAAGTTCAAAAAACAAAATTGTTGCCCCTCTTGAGATCATTTACTCGGATATATGGCGAGCATCACCTATAAATTCCATTGTTGGTTATAAGTGCTACATTCACTTCAAACCCAAAACCTAAAACCCCAAACCCTCAAACCCTAAACCCTAAACCCTAAGCCTTAAAACCCAAAAATCTAAAACCTGAAACGCTAAACCCTAAAAACCAAAACTTTAAAACATTAAACCCTAAACTCTAAAACCCTAAACCCTGAAACCTTAACACCTTAAACCCTAAACCTAAAACCTTCCAACATAATCCCTAAAACTCTACCCACTAAAACCCTAAACTCTAAACCACAAATCCTAAACATTGAAACCCTGAAACTGAATCCCTAAACCCTCAATCCTAAAACCATAAACCATTAACCCTAAACCCTAAAACCCTAGACCTTGAACACAAAACCCTAAAACCCCAAATTCCAAACCCGAAACCTTAAACCTTAAACCTAAAAACCATAAACCCCTAAACCCTAAACCCGACACCCCAAACCAGAAACCGTAAACCCTAAATCCCATAACCCTCAAACCCTTAAGCCTAAACTCTCGATCCAAAATCCTAAAAGCCTAAACCCTAAAACATTAAAACCCCAAACCCTAAACCCTAAACCCTAAAATTATAAACCCTAAATCCTAAAACCCTACAACATAATCCCTAAAACTCTACCCCTTAAAATGTTAAACTCTCAACCACAAACCTTAAACCCTAAAACCTTGAATACGAAACCCTAAACTCAAAAGCCTAAAACCATAAACCATTAACTCTAAACCCTAAAACCCTAGACCCTAAACCCTAAACCCTAAACCCTAAACCCAAACAACCTAAACCCTAAAATCCTAAAATTATAAACCATAAAACCCTACACCCTAAACCTAAAACCTTAAACTCTAAACCCTGCACCTTAAACCCTAAAACCCTACACCTAAAACCCTAAAACAATAAACCTTAAAACCTTAAAACCTTAAACCCTGCACCTTAAACCCTAAAACCCTACTCCTAAAACCCTAAAACCTTAAACTCTAAACCCAACATACTAAACCTTGAAACCCTAAAACCATAAACCATAATTTCTAACACCCTAAACCCTAAAACCCCAACTTCCAAATTCAAAACCACAAAACCTAAAGCCTAAATCCCTTAACCCTAAAACCCTAAAACTTAAACTTTCGATCCAAAACCCTAAAACCCCAAATCCTAAAACCTTAAGATCCTAAACCCTAAACCCTTAAACCCTAAAATTATAAACCCTAAACCCTAAAACTCTACCCCCCAAAACCATAAACACTAAACCGACAACCCTAAACCCAGAAACCCTGAATACTGAAACCCCAAACCGTCAAGCCTAAAACCATAAAATATTAACCCTAAACCCTAAAACCCTAGAACCAAAACCTAAAACCCTAAAACCCCAAAATCCAAACCAAAAACCTTAAACCCTAAACCTAAAACCTAAAACCCCAAACCCTCAAACCCTCGACCCTAAAACCTAAAACCCTAAGCCTTAAAACCCAAAACTCTAAAATCCGAAAAGCTAAAACCTAAGAACCAAAACTTTAAAACATTAAACCTTAAACTCTAAAACCCTAAACCCTGAAACATTAAGACCCTAAAACCTTCCAACATAATCCCTAAAACTTTACCCCCTAAAACCCTAAACCCTCAATCCTAAAACCATAAACCATTAACCCTAAACCTTAAAACCTTAGACCCTGAACACAAAACCCTAAACCTTAAACCTTAAAACCTTAAACCCCTAAACCCTAAACTCGACACCCCAAACCAGAAACCGTAAACCCTAAATCCCTTAACCCTCAAACCCTTAAGCCTAAACTCTCGATCCAAAATCCTAAAAGCCTAAACCCTAAAACCTTAAAAACCATAAACCCTAAAACCCTACAAAATAATCCCTAAAACTCTATCCCCTAAAACGTTAAACTCTAAACCCTAAAATCTTGAATATGAAACCCTAAACTCCAAAGCCTAAAACCATAAACCCTAAACCCTCAAACCCTAGATCCTAAACCCTAAAATCCTAAAATTATAAACCCTAAAACCCTACACCCTAAAACCTAAAACCTAAAACTCTAAACCCTGCACCTTAAACCCTAAACCCTAAAACCATGAACCTTAAAACCTTAAACTCTAAACCCAGCATACTAAACCCTAAAACCCTAAACCCTAAAACCCCAACTTCCAAATTCCAAACCACAAAACCTAAAGCCTAAATCCCTTAACCCTAAAACCCTAAAACTTAAACTCTGGATCCAAAACCCTAAAACCCCAAAACCTAAAACCTTAAGATCCTAAACCTTGAACCCTTAAACCCTAAAATTATAAACCCTAAACCCTAAATCTTAAAACCCTAAAACTCTACCCACTAAAACCATAAACACTAAACCGACAACCCTAAACCTAGAAACCCTGAATACTGAAACCCTAAACCGTCAAGCCTAAAACCATAAAATATTAACCCTAAACCCTAAAACCCTAGAACCAAAACCTAAAACCCTAAAACCCCAAAATCCAAACCAAAAACCTTGAACCCTAAACCTAAAACCTAAAACCCCAAACCCTCAAACCCTCGACCCTAAAACCTAAAACCCTAAGCCTTAAAACCCAAAAATCTAAAATCCAAAATGCTAAAACCTAAGAACCAAAACTTTAAAACATTAAACCCTAAACTCTAAAACCCTAAACCCTGAAACATTAAGACCCTAAACCCTAAACCCTAAAACCTTCCAACATAATCCCTAAAACTCTACCCACTAAAACCCTAAACTCTAAACCCCAAACCCTAAACATTGAAACCCTGAATACTAAAACCCTAAACCCTAAATCCTAAAACCATAATCCATTAACCCTAAACCTTAAAACCTTAGACCCTGAACACAAAACCTTAAACCTTAAATCTTAAAACCTTAAACCCCTAAACCCTAAACTCGACACCCCAAACCAGAAACCGTAAACCCTAAATCCCTTAACCCTCAAAACCTTAAGCCTAAACTCTCGATCCAAAATCCTAAAAGCCTAAACCCTAAAACCTTAAAAACCATAAACCCTAAAACCCTACAAAATAATCCCTAAAACTCTATCCCCTAAAACGTTAAACTCTAAACCACAAACCTTAAACCCTAAAATCTTGAATACGAAACCCTAAACTCCAAAGCCTAAAACCATAAACCCTAAATCCTCAAACCCTAGATCCTAAACCCTAAAATCCTAAAATTATAAACCCTAAAACCCTACACCCTAAAACCTAAAACCTTAAACTCTAAACCCTGCACCTTAAACCCTAAACCCTAAAACCATGAACCTTAAAACCTTAAACTCTAAACCCAGCATACTAAACCCTAAAACCCTAAACCCTAAAACCCCAACTTCCAAATACCAAACCACAAAACCTAAAGCCTAAATCCCTTAACCCTAAAACCCTAAAACTTAAACTCTGGATCCAAAACCCTAAAACCCCAAAACCTAAAACCTTAAGATCCTAAACCCTAAACCCTTAAACCCTAAACCCTAAATCTTAAAATCTTAAAATTCTACCCCCTAAAACCATAAACACTAAACCGACAACCCTAAACCCAGAAACCCTGAACATTGAAACCCTAAACCCTCAAGCCTAAACCCATAAAATATTAACCCTAAACCCTAAAACCCTAGAACAAAAACCCAAAATCCAAACCTAAAACCCTAAACCCTAAACCCCAAACCCTAACAACCTAAACCCCAAAACCCTAAACCCTAAACCCTCAACCCTAAAACCCAAAACCCTAAGCCTTAAAACCCGAAAATCTAAAACCTGAAACGCTAAACCCTAAAAACCAAAACTTTAAAACATTAAACCCTAAACTTTAAAACCCTAAACCTCAAAACCTAAAATCCTAAACCTTAAACTCTAAAATCCTAAACCCTAAAAGTCTAAACCCTAAACCTTAAACCCCGAATCCTTAAACCCTAAACACTAAATTATAAACCTTAAACCTTAAACCCTAAAACCCTACACCCAAAATCCTAAAACCTTAAACTATAAACCCTGCACCCTAAACTTTAAACCTTAAAACCATAGAACCTAATTTCTAACGCCCTAAACCTTAAATTCCAAACCCCAAACCCTAAACCCTAAACTCTCGATCCAAATCCTTAAAGCCCTAAACCATAAACCACAAATCCCTAAAACCCTAGTCCCAAATACCCCTAACCCTAAACCTTAAAACCATAAACCCAAAACCCTAAACCCTAAACCCTAAAACCTAAAACCATAAACCCTAAACCCTAAACTTTAAACCCTAAAACCTGAAACACTAAACCATAAACATTAAAACCCTAAACCTTAAACCCAAAACCCTAAAAACAGAAACACTAAACCATAAACACTAAAACCCTAAACCTTAAAACCCTACATCCTAAACCCTAAAACCAAAATCCATAAACCACAAACCCAAAACCCTCACCCCCCTAAATTCTAAACCCCAAACACTAAACCCTAAACCCTAAAACACAAAACCTTAAACCCAACCCTAAATCCCTCAAATCCTAAACCCTAAACCCTAAAACCATAACCCTAAATCCCAAACTCTACACCCTAAAGCCTGAAACACTAAAATCGAAACCTTAAAACCCTAGACCCTTAAACTTCACAACCTAAACCATAAAACCCTAAATCCCTAAACCCAAAATTTCAAACCCTAAACCCTAAACCTTATACCGTCCAACCCTAAACCCTAAAACCCTAATCCCAAATACCCTTAACACTAAACCCTAAAACCATCAACCCAAAATCCTAATCCTTAAACCCTAAACCTTAAAACCTGAAACGCTAACCTTAAACACTAAAACCCTACACCCTCAACCCTCAACCCTAAACTCTAAACCCTCAAACCTTAAATTATCAACCCCAAACACTAAACCCTAAACCCTAAAACCCTAAACCCGAAACCACAAACCCCAAAACCTAAAACAATAAACACTAAAACCCCACACTAAAGACCTAAACCCTAAAACCTTAAATTTGAAAGCCCAAACCTTAAACCCAAACCCTCAATCCAAAACCCCAAAACCCTAAACCTTAAACCCAAAACCCAAAACCTTAAATCCCAAAACCTAAATCCTCAACTCTAAAATTCTAAGCCTCAAAACCCTAAAATCTTAAACCTTAAACCCTAAACACTACACCCTAAAACCTAAAACCCTAAACCCATAACCCTAAACCCTAAGACTCAAAAAGCTAAACCCTAAAAACAAAAACCCAAAAACCATAAATTGTAAAACCCTAAACCTTAAAGCCTCAACCAAAAAACCTAAGAGCTAAAATGATCATTCCTAAATCTTAAAACACAAAACACTAAACCGTAAATTGTAAACCCTAAAACTCTAAACCCTAAACCCTAGATCCTAAACCATTCAACCCTAAAACCCTAAAACCCGAAATACTAAACCTTATACCCTAACCCTGAAACCTTCAATCCTAAATAGCAAAACCCTAAAACCCTACACTAAACCTTAAATCCTAAACCCCAAACCCTAACAACCTAAACTCGAAAACCCACAACCCTAAACCCTAAAGCTAGAAAACCATAAACCCTAAACCTTAAAACTCTACACCCTAAACCTTAAAACCCCACCCCCTTAAACCCTAAACTCTAAACCCCAAACCCTAAACCCTGAAACACTTAACCCAAAACTTTAAAACCATAAATCCTTAACCCTAAACCATAAATTCTATACCCTAAACCCAAAATCCTAAAACCCTAAATTCCAAACGCAAAACCCTAAACATTAAAACTCTAAACTATAAACCCTAAACACTAAACCATTAAACCCTATACCAGTAAACCTTAAACCCTAAAATTATAAACCCAAAACTGTAAACCCTAAAACCGTAAACCGTAAACCCTAAACCGTAAAATCTTAAACCCTAAAACCCTAATCCCAAATACCCCTGACCCTAAAGCCTAAAACCACAAAGCCTTATCCCTAAATCGTAAAATCTTAAACCGATAAAACCCTATCCCAAATACCCCCAACCCTAAAGCCTAAAACCATAAACCCAAAACCTTAAACCTTAAACTCAAAACCCTAAAACCTGAAACACTAAACCTTAAACCCTAAAACCCTAAACCCTAAAATGCTACACACTAAACCCTAAACCCTAAACCTTAAAACCCTAGACCCTAAACCCAAAACCCTCAAACCCTAAATTCTCAACCCCAAACACTAAACCCTAAATCCTAAAACCCTAAACCATAAACCCTCAATCTTAAAACCTAAAATCCTAAAATCCTAAACACTAAACCCTAAAACCCCAAACACTAAACCCTAAACCCTTTAACCTAAAACACTAAAACCCTAAAATCTTAAACCATAAACCCTAAACCCTACACTTGGAAACCTTAAACAATAAACCTTAAACACTAAAACCCAAAACCCTAAAAACCCCACATCCAAAACCCTAAACCCTAAACCCTAAACCCAAAAACACTAAATTCTAAACCCAAGCCCTAAATAAGAAACCCAAACACCCTAAACCCTCGATCCAAAACCATAAAACCTTACTACCCAAATCTTAAAACCCTAAACCCCAAAACCCTAAAATTCTAAACCCTGACACTAAACCTTAAACACTACATCCTAAACCCTAAACCCTCAACCCTAAACCCTCAACCCTAAAACACCAAAACCTAGAAACCTAAATCCTAAAATCCAAAACCTTAAAACTCTAAAGCTTAAATCCTAAAATTATAAAGCCAAAACCCTAAACCTTAAACCCTAAAACACTAAACATTAAACACTCAAACTCTAAACCCTAAAACCCCACACCCTAAACCCTCAACCCTAAATAATAAAAAGCTAAATCGAAAAACCCTAAACCCTAAACCCTAAAATCCTAATCCACAATACCACTAACCTTAAATGCTAAAACCATAAACCCTAAACCCTAAAACCAGAAACACTAAACCTTAAAAACTAAAACCCGAAACCCTAAAACCCTACACCCTACACCCTAAACCCTAAAACCCGAAACCTTAAATCCTTAATCTTAAAACCTAAAACCCTAAAATTCCAAACCTTAAACCCTAATCCTTAAACCCTAAAACCTAAAACTCTAAACCTTAAACCCTAAACCTTAAACCTTAAACCTTAAACACTAAAACCCTAAACCCTAAAACCTTAAACACTAAATTCCAAAACATAAAACCCCTTAACCTTAAGAAAAAAAATTTTAACCCTAAAACCTTAATCCCAAACACACTTAACCATAAACCCTAAAACTATAAACACAAAACCCTAAGACCTTACACCCTAAACCCTAAACCCTAAAATTATAAACCCAAAACATTAAACCCTAAAACGTAAAACCCTCAACCCTAAAACCTTAAACACTAAAATCATCAACCCAAAAACCTAAAACCCTAATCCCAAATACTCCTAACCCTAAAACCATAATACCTAAAACATTAAACCATAAACACTAAAACCATAAACCTTATAATCTTAAACCTTAAAAACACACACCTTAAACCCTAAAACCTAAACCGTAAATCCCTAAACCCTAAGCCCTAAAACCCTAAACCCTAAACCCAAAACCCTCAAACCTTAAATTCTCAACTCCAAACACTAAACCCTAAACCCTAAAAGCCTCAACCTAAACCCTCAATCTTAAAACCTAAAACCCTAAACCCTGAACCCAAAACCTTAAACCCTGAAACCCAAAACCTTAAACCCTAAACCCTAAACCCTAAACCATTAAACGCTAAACCCTAAAATTATAAACCCTAAAACCTAAAATCCTAAACACTAAAACCCAAAACCTAAAAACCCTAAACCCTAAGCAATAAAACATTAAACCCTAAAACCCTAATACCAAGTACCCCTAACCATAAACTCTAAAACCATAAACCTAAAACCTTAAACCCTAAAACCCTACACCGTAAACCCTGAACCGTAAACCCTAAAACCCTAAGACCCTAAACAGTAAAACTGTAAACCTAAACCCTAAACCTTAAAACCCTAAATGCTAAAATCTTAAACCCAAAAACCTTATGCCCTAAACATGAAAACCCTAAACCATAAAACCTAATTCTAAATACCCCTAACCCTACCCTTAAAATCATAAACCCAAAACCCTAAACCATAAACCCAAAACCTAAAACTTGAAGCACTAAACCATAAACACTAAAACTCTACATCCTAAACCCTAAACCCTAAAACTTTAGACCCTAAACCCAAAACCCTCTAACCCTAAATTCTCATCCCCAAACATTAAACCCTAAACCCTAGAACTCTAAACCTTAAACCCTAAATCCTCTATCTTAAAACCTAAAACCCTAAAACCATCAAATCCTAAACCTTAAACACTAAACTCAAAAACTGTAAACACCAAACCCTAAATCCTAAACCCTAAACCTTGAAACACCATAACCTAAACCCTAAATCTTAAACCAAAAAACCCTAAACCCTAAAACCCTAAATTCTAATCCCCAAAACCTAAACCCTAAACCCTAAAACCCTAAACCTTTGATCCAAAACCTTAAAACACTAAAACCTAAATGCTCAACTTCAAAACCCTAAACCTCAAAACCCTAAAATCCTAAAACCTAAGCCCTAAAACCTTATACCCTAAACACTACACCGTAAACCCAAAACCCTAAAACCCTAAACACCTAAACCCTAAGCCCTAAACTCTAAAACCCTAAACCCCTAAAATAATAAACCTTACACTCTAAAACCCTAAACCCTAGACCCTAAAACCCTAAAGCCTAAAACACTACACCCTCAACTCTGAAACCCTAAACCCTTAACCTTAAAACCATAAAACCTAAATTCTAACACCCTAAACCCTAAAACCCTAAAACCCTCACTTCTAAACAACAAACCCTAAACCCTAACACCCTAAAACCTAAAACCTAAACCCTCAAACCCTACACCCTAAACCTTAAACCCTTAAACCCTAAAACCTAAAAAGCTATACCCTAAAAACAAAAACCTAAAAACCCTAAACCATAAAACCCTAAACCCTAAATCCTAAAACCTAGGACTTAAAATCTTAAACCTTAAACTAAAGAACCCTAAAGCCAAAAACCATAAACCATAAACCTAAAACTCTAAAACCTAAACTTTCAACCTTGAACACTTAAAACCTAAACCCTAAAGTGATATAGTCTAAACCATAAACCTTAAAACCCTACACCCTAAACCCTAAAACCATAAACTCTAAACTCTACACCCTAAACCCAAAAAAAAAAAAAAAAACACTCATTCTAACACCCTAAACCCTAAAACCCTAAAACCCTAAATTCCAAACCCCAAACCCTAAACCCTAACACCCTAAACCATAAGCCCTAAACTCTTGACCAAAATCCCTGAAACCCTAAACCATAAAACCCTAAAACCCTAATCCCAAATACCCTTAACCCTAAAGACTAAAACCATAAGCCAAAAATCCTAAACCCTAAACCCTAAACCTTAACACTTGAAACACTAAACCTTAAACACTAAAACCCCAAACCCTAAAACCCTATCCCCGAAACCCTAAATCCTAAACCCTAAACCTTAAAACCCAATACCCTAAATCATAAACCCTTAAACCCTAAATTCTCAACCCCAAACACTAAACCCTAAACCCTAAAAACCTAAACCCTAAACCCTCAATCTTAAAACCTAAAACCCTAAAACCCTAAAATCCTAAACCATAAACCTTAAAACCGTAAACCGCAAACCTTAAACCCCAAAACCTGAAACACTAAACCTTAAAGGCTAAAATCCTAATCCCTAAAACCCCACACCCTTAATCCTAAACCCTAAATCATCAACCCCTAAACCCTAAAACCCCAAATTCTAAAACTCACACCCTAAACACTAAGCCCAAAAACCCTAAACCCTTAATCCAACACCCTAAAACCCTAAACCCGAAAACATAAAACCCTAAAACCTAAAACCTGGAACGCTAAACCCTAAAAACCAAAACCCCAAAACCCCAAAACCCTAAACTATAATACCCTAAACCCTCAACTCTCAAACCAAAAACCTAAGACCTAAAATTATCAACCCTAAACCCTAAAACCAAAAACCTAAAACCGTCAACCCTAAAACTCTAACAGCTAAACCCTAAACCTTAAACCCAAAAACCCTAAACCCTAAAACCCTAAGCACTAAACCCTAAACCCTAAACCCTAAAACCCTAAAACCCTAAACCCTAAAATCCTAAACACTAAACCCTAACACCCTTAACCCTAAAACCCTAAACACTAAATCCTCGATCCAAAACCCTAAAACCCTAAACCCTTAAACCCTAAACCCTAAAGCTATAAACCCGAAACCCTAAAACTCCAGACCCTAAACCCTAAAACCCTACCTCCTAAAACCCTACACTCTAAACCCTAAACCCCAAACCCTGAAACCCTTAAACACTAAACCCTAAACCCTAAACCATAAACCCTAGACCTTCAACCCAACATCCTAAAACCCTAAATTCCAAATGAAAAACCCTAAACCATAAACCCTATACCCTAAAACCCTAAACACTAAAATCAAAAACCTAAAAACCCTAAACCCTAAAACCCTAAAACCCTAAAACCCTAATCCCAAATACCCTTAACCCTAAAGCCTAAAACTATAAACCCAAAACCCAAAACCTAAAACCCTAAGACCATAACCCCTAAACCCTAAAACCCTCAACCCTAAAACCCTAAACCCTAAACACTAAAATCAAAAATCTAAAAAACTTAAACCCTAAAACCCTAAAACCCTAATCCCAAATACCCTTAACCCTAAAGCCTAAAACTATAAACCCAAAACCCAAAACCTTAAACCATAAACCCTAAAACCTAAAACACTAAACCTTCAAAACTAAAACCTTAAACCCTAAAACCCTAAAACCTAAAATCCTACAACCTAAACCCTAAACCCTAAAACCCTAGACCCTAAACCCAAAACCTTGAACCCCTAAATTCTCAACCCCAAACACTAAACCCTAAACCACAAAACCCTGAAACCCTTGAATCCTGAACCCTAAAACCCAAAACACTAAACCCTAAACCCTAAACCCCAAACACTAAACACTAAAACCTTAAACCCTAAACTATAAAACTTGAAACACTAAAACCCTAAACCCTAAATGAGAAACCCAAACACCCTAAACCCTAAACCCTAAATCCCAAACCCTAAAACCCTAAACCCTAAACCGTAAAACCCAAAACCCTTAACCCTAAACCTAAACCCTCAATTCTAAAACCTTAAACCCCAAAACCATAAAATTCTAAACCTTAAACCTTAAAACCCCAAACCCTAAACACTGCACCCTAAACCCTGAACCTTAAACCTTAAAAACTAAAACCTAAAACCCAAATCCCCTAAACCCTAAACCCTAAAGCCCTAAACCTTAAAGTCTGGAATGCTAAATCCTAAAAACCCTAAACCTAAAACCTAAAACCCTAAACATTAAAACCTGAAACACTAAACATTAAACACTAAAACCCTAAACCCTAAACACTAAAATCCTAAACCCTAAAACCCTAATCTTAAATACCCCCTATGAAACCAAGGTTTGGTTAATCTCGATTTTGATGATAACAAAACAAGGTTTAGAACTAATGATTATATTTCAAGTGTGATTAGGAAAGACAATTTCCAAAGTGGCAATCACAAAGACAAATCGAGCCAAAGAGAAATCATTAAGAAGAAGAAGACCTCAAAGAGAAGTGTTTTTCAAGACCAAGCTTCATAATATCTCTTTGTAAGGTTGTTGGTGCATTAGGATTTTCATGCATTACATTCTTTACTTATGCACCAAAATCATCCAAGAGTCATTTTGTTTTAAATATTTTAAAATTGGATGATTTCATGTTTTTAACTAAAACCTTGTGTCAAATGTTTTCCAAACTTGTTTAAAAGGTTTTAAGTTGAAAAAAGTTGGTTGATGAGCCAAAAACGGTTCAACCCTAAAACTCTAAACCCTAAACCATTAACCCCTAAACCCTAAACAATTAAACTCTAAACCTTAAAATTAAAAACCTAAAACCTTAAACCCTAAAACCCAAACCTTAAACCATAAATCCCTAACCACAAAAATCCTAATCCCAAATACCCCTAACCCTAAACCGTAAAACCCAACACCATAAACCATAAAACCCAAAACCCTAAAAACCTAAATTCTAAAACCCAAAGCCTTGACCCTAAACCCAAACACCCTAAACCCAACATCCTAAACCCTAAACCTTAAACAATAAAACCTTAAACCCTAAACCCTAAATTCTAAACCCAAACCCTAAATAAGAAACCCTAAACCCTAAAAAACCCCACACCCCAAAACCCTAAAATTCTAAACCCTAAATCTTAAAAAACTAAACCATAAACACTACACCCTAAACCCTAAACCCTAAACACTAAACCCTAAAACCCTAAAATCCTAAAACCCTAAAACCCTAAAACCCTAAACCTAAAACCCTCAAACCCTAAATCCTAAAAACCAAAACCCAAAAACCCTAAACCTAAAATCTAAAACCATAAAACCCTAAACCTTAAAACTCTAAACCCTAAACCCTAAACCTTAGACTCTAAACCTTAAAACCTGAAACACTAAACATTAAACACTAAAACCCTAAACCCTAAATCCCATACCCTAAACCCTAAACCATAAAACTCTAAACACTAAAATATTAAACCCAAAAATCGTAAAACCTTAATCTCAAATACCCCTTGTGAAACCAAGGTTTGGTTAATCTCAATTTTGATGATAACAAAATAAGGTTTAGAACTAATGATTATATTTCAAGTGTGATTAGGCAAGACGATTTCCAAAGTGGTAATCACAAAGACAAATCAAGCCAAAGAAAAATCATTAAGAAGAAGAAGGCCTCAAAGAGAAGTGTTTTTCAAGACCTAAGCTTCATAAGATCTCTTTGTAAGGTTGTCGGTGCACTAGGATTTTCATGCATTACATTCCTCACATATCCACCGAAATCATCAAATAGTTATTTTGTTTTAAATATTTTAAATTAGATGATTTCATGTTTTCAACTAAAACCTTGTGTCAAATGTTTCCCAAACTTGTTTAAAAGATTTTAAGTTGAAAAAAGTTAGTTGTTGAGCCAAGAACGGTTCAACCCTAAAACTCTAAACCATTAAACCTCAAACCCTAAACCTAAAAACCTAAAAACCTAAACCCAAAAACACTAAACACTAACATCCCAAACCCAAAATCCCTAAACCCTAAACCATAAATCCCTAAACATTAAAATCCTAATCCAAAATACCCCTAAACCCTAAATCTTGAAACACCTAACCTTAAACACTAAAACCCTAAAACCTTAAACCTTAAACTGAAAACCCTAAAACCCTAAATTCTCAACCCTAAACACTAAACTCTAAACCCTAAAACCCTAAACCCTCAATCTTAAAACCCAAAACCCTAAAACCCAAAAATTCTAAACCCTAAAACTTGAAACACCAAACCTTAAAAACTAAAACCTTAAACCCAAAAACCATAAACCCTAAAACCCCACACCCTAAACCCTAAACCATAAAACCTTAAACCCTAAAACCCTAAATTTTAAACCCCAAACCCTAAACCCGAAACCCTCGATCCAAAACCCTGAAACCCTAAACCCCAAACCCTAAAACCTTAAACCCAAAACCCTAAACCCCAAAACCCAAAAATCTAAAACCCAAAACCCTAAACCTTAAAACTTGAAAAACTAAACCCTCAACCCAAACACCCTAAACCCTAAATCCTCGATCCAAAACCCTAAAATCCCAAACCCCAAACCCCAAACCCTAACACACTAAACCCTAAAACCTAAACCTTTAACTCTAAAACCTTAAACCCCAAAACTCTAAAATCCTAAATCCTAAACCCTAAACCCTAAAACTCGAAACACTAAACCTTAAACCCTAAAACCCCACACCCTAAACCCTAAAACCCTAAATTCTAAACCCTAAACCCTAAACTCCTCAACCCTAAACACTCGATCCAAAACCCTAAAACCTTAAACCCAAAAGACAAAACCTTAAACCCTAAAACCCTAAAACCCTAATCCCAAATACCCTTAACCCTAAAACCCAAAATGCTAAACCCTAAAAACCCTAATCCCTTAAACCCTAAAACCCTAAAACCCTACACTCCAAAACCCGAAACACTAAACCCTAAAATCTAAGCCCTAAAACCTAAACCTTAAACACTAAAACCGCAAAACCCTAAAACTCTAATCCCTCAACCTTAAACCCTGAACCCTTAAACCCTAAACTTAAAAATTATAAACCCTAAACTCTAAACCCTGCACCCTAAACCCTGAAACCCTAAACCTTAAACCCTAAAACCATAAACACTAAACCCTAAAACCATAAATTCCATTCCCCAAACCTTAAGCTTTACACCTTAACACCAAAGACCCTCAAACCCTAAACCCTAAACTCTAGCTCCAAAACCCTAAAACCTTAAAACCCTAAACCCTAAACCCTTAAACCCTAAACCCTAAAACCATAAATTCCAAACCCCAAACCCTAAACCCTACACCCTAACACTAAAGACCATCAAACCCTAAACCCTAAACTCTAGCTCCCAAACCCTAAAACCTTAAAACCCAAAACCCTAAACCCTTAAACCTAAAACTCTAAAATTATAAACCTTAAACCTTAAACCCTAAACCCTAAAACCCTACAACATACCCCCAAAACCCTAAACTTTAAACCCGAAACCTAAAAAACTGAAACCCTAAACCCTTAAGCCTAAAACCATAAACCATAAACCCTAAACCCTAAAAGACTAGACCCTAAACCGCAAACCCTAAAACCCCAAATTCCAAATCCAAAACCCTAAACCCTAAAACCCATAAACCCGAAACCCTAAAACACTAAAACCTAAAACCCTAAACCTTAAAAGCCTACACTCTAAAACTCAAAACTCTAAACCCTAAACCCTAAAACCTAAAACCTAAAATCCTAAACCTTAAACTCTCAAAACCTAAAACCCTAAAACCCTAAACCCTGAACCTTTCAAGCCTAAACCCTAAAATTATAAACCCTAAACCCTAAACCTAAAACCCCAAAACATTAAACTCTAAACCCTGCACTGATTCATGCCTACTTGGTGTCTCAGCTGATTCATGTCCAGTTGGTGCTCCTTGATTGAGAAAGTAATCAACAAAATTTTAAACCTATTACACCATATACTAGGGTAGCAAAGACAAAGCTACTATAGCATAGTGGCTCTAGGATCGTTCACTGGGATGGGTTTTCACTTCACAAATGATATTAATTCAAAGTTGAATTGGTGCCTTTTCATTTCAAGGTTAGCTTTAAAAGAAAACATAAAGATGTTTGAATGAAAAAGGTTCGGTTTTAAACTAACCAAGAATAGTAACTGATTTTACTTACAAAGAAAAGTGTTTCTTGGAGTTTCAGATTACTAGGCTCAGATTCCTCATACAAAAAAGGAGTTCCGGTCACTTGTTTCTTTTCCTCGCATTAGAGAATTAACATATAGTTCCTTCTCCAACCGGTGTTGTACAGATGCTTCCCATTAATGGGTTCAAACACTAAATCTCTCTCACTGATGCACCTTGCAATGGCTTATACTTCTCACCTAGCACTAGCCATTCAAGGTGATCTTTATCCTTGGATTACCCGTCAAAAGCTCGCAAGAGATAACTAATGGATGTCTCCTTGGAGTCCAAAAGCTTACCAAGTGTTGGCAATTCTAGAAAATCCTACCTTCAAGTCTCCTCCCAGAGGCTCGAAAGGGGTAAACTAGTGAATCTCCATGGACGGAGATCACTTGCCTTACCAAGTGTTGGCCCAGGTGATTTAAAGGCGTTTTAAGTTAACTAAAAAGATAAAAACCATTAACGGGTCACACTTTCTCTTCATTAAAAACTAAAACAACAAAACTTCCAATTTATGCATGTGCAACTTACCCGGCTTTCCTCACTCCAAGATACGAAGAGCCTAGCCTCTCATCCTCTGAGGAAAAATCCTCAGAGTTTGATTGGCTAGAAAGAAAACTAAAGAGAAAACAAGAATATATATTAAAAACAGAGCAAGTGCTCTGTTCGTTGATTCTATATATGATATCTATATAATGGATCTCCTGAAGAAAGCTCCCCGAGAGTCACCCTGGAACAAGCTCCTCCAAGAGTCCCCCTTTTTAGTGTTTACAAGAGAGTTTATATAGGAAGGTAATTTACCTTTCCTTGGATACTTCCTAACAAAGGAATTACATGAGTGGCTGAATACAAGGAGAAAATGGAAATTTATACAAAAATATCTGAAGGAAAGATCTAAAAGATTCGGTGCACAAATATTGGGAAGCACTAAGGACCATTTCGCAGGTGAAAATGAGGTTTGCGAGATTTCGGAGATGTACAAAAAGGGCTGCGAAATTACTTCGCAGCAAACGGTTAATTTCGCACCGTTGCGAAGTGGTCTTTCAGCTTGCGGTGGTCACCTTCCAACTTGTCGTGCAACTTCAGGGGGAATTCCACAGCACTGTGCAAAAAGGCTACGAAATCATTTCACAACAAAAGGGTGATTTCGCAGCCATGCAAAATTCTTCCTTTAGCTTGATGCAGTTGTCTTCCAAAGGCTGTAACTTCCTCATTTCAACTTCGAATTGCGCATCGTTTGAAGCATTGGATTCCTGACTTCCTGATCTTTGAAATGGTATATAGTATGTAGAAAATGGACTTCGGGAAGTGCTCCAAAAGTACGAAGGAAGACTGTAGCTGTTGTCCTCTATTTTCAATTTCTTTGCTTCTCTCCTTGCATTCCGGATTTGCTTATGGCAAAGGACTTCAAAGCTTTGGTTCTTCATGTTTCTGAGCTCTTCATTGCTTTGCCATGGATTCCAAATAACTCTCCTCAATCTTGGATTTCTTTGGTGATCAAATTACTAACAAAAACACCAAAAATTACACAATTTGATTAGAATTGATTGCAAGGGTCCTTAACATGTCAATTGGGTTAAAAGGTAATAATTACTACTCAAGAGTGTTTAAAAGAGTTAATTACAAGCTACAAAATAGCACTTTTTGAGTAGTAATCATGCACCCTAAACCCTGAAACCCTTAACCCTAAACCCTAAACCCTAAAACCATAAACCCTAATTTCTAACACCATAAACCCTAAACTCTCAATCTAAAACCGTAAAACCCTAAACCTTAAACCCTAAAATTATAAACCCTAAACCCTAAAACCCTAGAACATAAACTCTAAAACTCTACACCCTAAAACACTAAACTCTAAACCCCAAACCCTAAACCCTTAAAACCTTGAATACTAAAACCCTAAAACTATAAACCCTTAACCCTCAACCTTAACACCCAAAAGCCTAAAACCCTAAATTCCAAACCCAAAACCCTCAACCCTAAAACCCCAAACCCCTAAACCTTAAACCCTAAACACAAAACCCTAAAACCCTAAACCCTAAGACCCTAAACCCTAAACACTAAAACCCTAAAACCTAAGACCTAAAATCCTAAACCTTAAACTCTAAAATCCTAAACCCTAAACCTTAAAACCTACGACTTAAAATCATCAACCCTAAACCCAAAAACCTTAAACCCTAAAACCTGAAATGCTAAACCATAAAAAACAAACCCTAAAACACTAAACCCTAAACCCTAAAACTAAAGACCTAAAATGCTAAACCTTAAACTATAAAACCCTAAACCCTAAAACCATAAATTCAAAATCCTACACCATAAAACCCTAAACCCTAAAGATGAAACCCTAAAACTCTAAACCCAAAACCCTCAACCCTGAAATTCTAAACCCTAAAACCCTAAACACTAAAATCCTAAACCTCAAAACCCTAAATGCTAAACCATAAAACCCTAAAGACTAAAACCCTAATCCCAAATACCCCTAACCCTAAACCTTAACACCCTAAACCCACAACCCTTAACCCTAAACCCTAAACCCTAAAACCTTAAAAACTAAACCTTAAACACTAAAACCCTTAACCTTAAAGCCCTACAACCTAAACCCTTAAAAACCTAAACCCTAAAACTTTACACCCTTAACCCTAAACCCTAAACCCTAAAACATGAAATGTTAAACCCTAAAAACGAACAATCTAAAACCCTAAACACTGAACCTAAAAATGCTAAACCCTAAACCCTAAAATCTAAGACTTAAAATCCTAAAAGTTAAACTATAAAACCTTAAACCTAAAACCCTAAACCCTAAAACTCTAAACCCCTAAACCTTAAACCCTGAACCCTAAACTACACCGTAAACCCTAAACCCTAAAACCCTACAACCTAAACCCGAAAACCCAAAAACTCTAAACCTTGAAACCTTAAAACCTAAACCCAATAGCGTAAACCCTAAAACCATAAACCCTAAACTCTAAACCCTAAACCCTCACACCTTAACCCCTAAAACTCTAAAACCCTAAGACCTTAAGACCCTAAACCACCAAACCATAACCCTCAAACCCAAAAATCCTAAACCCTAAAGCCTGAAATGCTAAACCTAGAAAACGAAAAACCTAAAACCCTAAACCCTAAACCCAAAAACCTAAGACTTAAAATACTAAACCTTCAACTCTAAAACCTTAAACCCTGAACCCTTAAGCCCTAAACCTTAAAATTAAAAACCCTAAAACACTACACCCTAAACCCCAAAAGCCTAAAATTATAAACATTAAACTCTAAACCCTAAAAGCTGACACCCTCAACCCTAAAATCGTAAACTTTAAACCCTATACCCTAAACCCTCAAACCTTTAACCCCAAATCCCAAAACCATAAACCCAAAATTCTAACACCTTAAACCCTAAAACCCTAAATTCTAAACCCCAAACCCTAAACCCTAAATCCTAACACTCTAAACCCTAAACCTTAAACCCTTAATCCTAAAACCACAAACCAATAAACCCTAAACTCTAAACCCTAAAACACGAAACACTAAACCTTAAAAACCAAAACCCTCAAACCCTAAACCTTAAACCCGAAACCATAAAACCCTAAAAACCAAAACCCTAAAACCCTAAACCCTAAACCCTAAAACCTAATATCTAAAATCCTAACCCTTAAACTCTAAAACCCTAAACCCTAAAACTCGAAACCCAAAACTTTAAACCCTGAACACTTAAACCTTAAACCCTAAACCCTAAACCTTAAAACCCTACACACTAAACCCAAAAACCTTAAACTCTAAATCCAGCACCCTAAACCTTGAAACACCAAAACCCTAAACCCTAAAACACCATAGCCTAAACCCTAAACCTTAAACCAAAAAACCCTAAACCCTAAAACCATAAACCCTAATTTCTAACACCCTAAACCTTAAAACCCTAAATTCCAAAACCCCAAACCCTAAACCCTTAACCCTAACAACCTAAACCCTCAAACTCTAAACCCTAAACTCTTGATCCAAAACCCTAAACCCTAAAATTATAATCCTTAAACCATAAACCCTAAAACCCTAAAACTCTGCCCCAAAAAACCCTAAACTCTAAGCCCCAAACCCTAAACCTTCAAACCTAAAACCATAAACCATGAACCCTAAACCCTAAAACCCAAGACCCTGAACCCAAAACCCTAAAACTCCAAATTCCAAACCAAAAACCCTAAACATTAAACCCCTAAACCCTAAACCCCAAACCCTAAACCTTCAAACCTTAAAACCTAAAACCCAAAACCCTAAACCCCTAAACCCTAAAACCCTAAACCGTAAAACCCAAAACAAAAAACCCAAAAAATCGAAACCCTAAAACCCTAAACCCGAAAACCTAAGACCGAAAATCCTAAGCCTTAAACTCTAAAACCCTAAACCCTAAAACCCTATATTCCAAACCCTAAAACCCGAAACTCTAAACCCTAAAAACTAAAACCCTCAAACCCTAAACTTGAAACCATAAAACCCTAAACTCTAAACCTCAAAACCCTAAACTCTAAAACCCAAAACGCTAAACTCTAAAACCCAAAACCCTAAACCCTAGAAACCTAAATCCTAAACCCTAAAACCTAAAACCTAAAATCCTAGGCCTTAAACTCTAAAACCCTAATCCCTAAAACCCTAAACCCTAAAACTCTAAACCTTAAACCTTAAACCCTAAAATCCTACACCCTAAACCCTAAAACCTTCAACTCTAAAACCTGCACCCTACACCCTTAAACCTTCAACTCTAAAACCTGCACCCTAAACCCTTAAACCTTAAGACCCTCTACCCCTAAACCTTAAACCCTAAACCCTAAAACACGAAACGCTAAACCCTAAAAACGAATACCTTAAAACCCTAAACCTTGAACCCGAAAATGATAAATCCTAAACTCTAAATCCTAAAATCTAAGACTTAAAATCCTAAACCTTAAACTCTAAAACCTTAAACCCTAAAACTCTAAACCATAAATCTTAAACCCTTAAACCCTAAAACCCTACACCCTAGAGCCTAAAACACTAAACTTTAAACCCTATACCCTAAACCCTTAAACCCTAAAACCATAAACCTAAATTCTAAACCACAAACCCTAAACCCTAAACCCAAAAACCCTAAAACCTTAAACCTTAAGACCCTAAACTACCAAACCCTATAACCCTAAAATCCTAAACCCTAAAATCTGAAACGCTAAACCCTAAAAACAAAAAACCCCAAAACCCTAAACCCGAAAACCCTAAACCCTAAAATCGAAGACTTAAAATCCTAAACCCTAAAACTCTAAACCCTAAACCTTATACCCTAAACCCTTAAACTTAAAACCCTACACCCTAAACCCCAAAACTCTAAACCTTAAAACCCTAAAATTATAAACCTTAAACCTTAAACCCTAAACCTTAAAACCCTAAACTCTAAACCCTACACCCTAAACACTGAAACCTTAAACCCTAATCCTAAAACCATAAACGCAAAGTTCTAACACCCTAAACCCTAAAACCCTAAAACCCTAAAATTATACACCCTAAACCCTAAACCCTAAAACCCTAAACCCTAAACCCCAAACCTTAAAATCTAAGACCTAAAATCCTAAACCTTAAACTCTAAAACTCTAAACCCTAAAACCCCCCTAAAAATGTAAAACCTAAACCTTAAACCCTGAACCCTTAAGCCCTAGACCTTAAAATTATTAAATCTAAACCCTAAACCCTAAACCCTAAAACCCTAACCTCCAAACCCTACACCATAAACCCTAAACCCTAAATTCTAACACCCAAAACCCTAAAACCCTAAATTCTAAACCCCAAAACCTAAACCCTAAAACCTAACGCCCTAAACCCTAAAACCCTAAATTGTAAACCCTCGATCCAAAACCTTAAAACCCTAAAGCCCTTAACACTAAACCCTTAAACCCTAAACCCTAAAATTATAAACCCTAAACCCTAAAACACTACTCCCTAAACCCTAAAACCCTGTCCCCTAAAACCCCAAACCCTAAACCTTGAAACCCTGAAACCTTAAACCCTAAAGACTAAAGTGTGGTCTCAAAAAATTGTCGAAAAATTGATGATTTTTTTTTATTCAGTGCCGATTTTTTGGGAAAAATCGCTAATTTATTCGACATAATCGATGATAAGTCGGTAATTTTTCAAAAAAATCGCTAATTTTTTTAGAAGTTTATTTTTTAAGAAAATAATATATTTATCTTTTTATTTTGTTATTATCATTTTCTTTTATTTTATCCTTTTATTTTTATTTTCATATTTACCTCATTAATCCTATTTTAAAATATTATTATCACTTCACTCTTAATTTTTTTATTTATCCTTTTAATTTTAAATGTTTTTAGTTTAAAATATTTAAAATATAAAGTTCCTACAATAAAAAAAAAAATAATGAAGTCCTAATGTTTTATAAATTAAAATTAATTTGATAAGATAAATTATTATTAATTTTAATTATTTAAATAAATTAATATTAATAGAAAAAATCGTCACCGCATATTTGTAATAAAAGTTTAGAAATTAAATCTCGACTAAAATATTTTATATAAATCAATTTAATTTTTTTGTTTATAATTTAGTAAAACATGATTTAATAAAAGTGTTTTTAAATTTTTAAAATAAATGAATATAAATATATTAAAGGAATTTAAGCTATTTTTTTAAAAAAAAATGATAAATATTATCTTTAATTGTATTTATGTTAATTACACTTACAAAATAACTTTAATTTGTTTATCTTTACTTATTTTATCATTTTAAAACGTTTTCTAAACATTTCCATTAAATTTGAACTATTTTTGTTCTATCGATATTTTTGTCAAAAAATTCACCGATATTTCTTTGATATTTTTGATGTATCCGTAAAATCCAAGTATCGATATATCTATATTTACCGATATTTCAAGCTTTGCCTGTGGATGATATAAGCTACTTCGAGTCATGAGTTTAAGGCTTTAGATGCTATAAATAACTCAAGGTTGTGGATGATATGAACGACTCGAGATCCCGTGAGCTTAGGCCTCTAAATGTTATGAACAACTCAACGATGTGGATGATATGAATGATTCCTTGTCACAAGCCCAAGCCTATAAAGGTTATGAAAAACTCAGAGCTGTAGATGACATGAACAAATCAAGGTTATGAAGTAAGGGCTCTAGATGTTATGAACAGCTCATGGCTATGGTTGACATCAACAACTCTAGGTCATGAGCCTAGGGCTTTAGATGCTATGAACAACTCAAGGTTGTGGATGACATGAAAGACTCTAGATCATGAGCTCAGGGTTGTAGACACTATGAATAACTAAAGGTTGTAGTTGACATGAAAGACTTCGAGTTATGAGTTCAGGCTCAATATGCTATGAACAGCTCTAGTCTATAGTTGACATGAACAACTCCGGGTCTTGAGCTCACAACTTTACATGCTATGACCAACTCAAGGTTATGGATGACATGAGCTACTCCAAGTCACGAGCTCAAGGCTCTTGATGCTATGAACAACTTAGGGTTGTGGATGATATGAACGACTCAAGATCCCATAAGCTCAGGCCTTTACTTGCCATGAACAGCTCAGGGTTTAGGATGATATGAACAATTCTTGGTCTTAAATCTATGGATTTAAATGCAATGAACACCTTAGAGCTATTGATGATATGAATGACTCTGGGTCATGAACTCAAGGCTCTAGATGCTATGAATAGCTCAAAGTTGTGGTTGACATGAACAACTCTGGGTCATCATCTCAAGGCTCTAAATGTTATGAATAGCTTGGGGTTGTGCATGACATGAGCCACTTCAGGTCATGAACTCAAGGCTCTAGATGAAATGAACCGCTTAGGGTTGTGGATGATATGAACAACTCTACCTTTCGTGAGTTCAGGCCTCTAGATGTTGGGAATAGCTCAAGGTTGTGGGTGACATGAATGTTTCTTGGTCGTGAGCCCATGGCTCAAAATGCTATGAATAGCTCAGGGTTTTGGATGACATGAACGAATCCAAGTCGTGAGCTCAAGCCTTTAGATGCTACAAATAGCTCAGGGTTATGATTGAGATGAACGACTCTGGGTCGTGAGCTTAAGGCTCTAGATGTTATGACCAACTCAAGATTGTGGTTCACATGAATGACTTTGGGTCGTGAGTTGAAGGCACTAGATGCTATGAACACCTCAAGGTTGTGGATGACATGAATGACTATAGGTTGTGAGTTTAAGGCTTTAAATATTATGAATAGCTTAGGGTTGTGGTTTACATGAACGAATACAAGTTGTGAGCTTAGGGCTCTAGATTTTATGAACAACTTACAGTTTTGGATGACATGAATGACTTTGGGTCATAAGTTGAGGGCTGTAGATTCTATGAATAGCTCAGGGTTGTTTTTGACATGATTGACTCCATGACACGACCTTAGGGATTTAGATGTTATGAAGAAATTAGAATTGTGCATAACATGAACTACTCTAGGTGATAAGCTCAGGCCCTTAAATGCTATGAAGAGCTCCGGGTTGTGGATTATATGCATGATTTTTTGTTGTGAGCTCAAAGCTCTAGTTTCCATGAACTACTTAGGGTCGTAGATGATATAAGCAATTTTGGGTCATGAACTCAAGGCTCTAGATGTTCTGAATTGCTCAGGGTTTTGGATGACATGAACAACTTCGAGTTGTGAGCTCAAGGCTCTAGATGCTATGAACAGTTCATGACATTGGATGATATGAACGATTTTGAGTCGTACATCGTATGCTCAAGCCTCTAAATGCTATGAACAACTCAGGTATGTGGTTGACATGAACGACTACGAATCACAAGCTTAGGGCTCTAGATGCTATGAACACCTCGGGGCTATGGATGACATGAGCTACTTCAGGTTGTGAGCTCAAGGCTCTAGATACTATGAACAAATCAGGGTTGTGGAAGATATGAATGACTTAGGATCTCGTGAGCTTAGGCCTCTAGATGTTATGAGCAGCTCAGGGTTATTTGATGATATGAATGATTCGTGGTCGTGAGCACAAGACTCTAAATGTTATGAACACTTTAGGGTTGTGCATTACATGAATGACTCAAGGTCATGAGCTTAGGGCTTTAGATGCTATGAACAACTCAGACTTATAGATGACATGAGCTACTTCGAGTCATGCACTCAAGGCTTTGGATGCTATGAACAGCTCAAGGTTTTGGATGATCTGAACCACTTGAGATCCTGTGAGCTTAGGCTTCTAAATGTTACGAACAACTTAGGGCTGTGGATGATATGAACCACTCTTGGTCATGAGCCCAAAGCTTGAAATGTTATGAATAGCTTAGGGTTGTGGATTGAATGACTCAAGGTCATGAGCTTAGGGCTCTATATGCTATGAACAACTCTGGGTTATGGTTAACATGAACGAATCTGGGTCATGAGCTCAAGGCTCTAGATGCTATGAATAACTTAGGTTTATGGATGAAATGAACAACTTTGGGTCATGAGCTTAGGGCTCTAGATACTATGAACAACTCAAGGCTATGGTTTACATGAACAACTCTAAGTCGTGAACTTAGGTCTCTAAATGTTATGAATAAATCAAGGTTGTGGATTATATGCATGATTCTTTGTTGTGTGCTTAGGATCTAAATGTTATTAACAGCTCAGGCTTGTAGATGATATGACTAGTTTTGGGTTGTGACCTCAAGGCTCTTGATGCTATGAACAACTCAAGGCTCCAGATGACATTAATGACTTTGGGTCATGAGCTCAAGGCTCTAGATGCTATGAATCACTAAGAGTTTTGGATGATATGAATTACTCGGGATCTCATGAAGTCAAGCTTTTAGATGTTATGAATAGCTCAAGGGTGAGGATATTATGAACGATTCTTGGTCATGAGTCTACGACTCTAAATTCTATGAATAACTCAAGGTTGTGGATGATATGAAAAATTTTGGGGTATGAGCACAAGGCTCTAGATGCTATGAATAGCTCAAGGATGTGGATGATATGAACAATTCTTGGTCATAAGCCTAAGACTCCAAATGTTATGAACAACTCAAGCATGTGTATGACATGAATGACTCAAGGTCGTGAGCTTAAGGCTCTACATGTTATGAATAGCTCAAGGTTATGGTTGACATAAATGACTCCGTGTCGTGTGCTTAGGGCTCTAGATGCTATGAACAACTTAGGGTTGTGGATGACATGAATGACTTTAGGTCATGAGCTCAGGGCTATAAATACTATGAACATATCAGAGTTGCAATTAACTTGAACGATTTTAGATCATGAGCTCAGGGATGTAAATGCTATAAACAACTTAAGGTTATTGATAACATGAACTACTCTTGGTCATGAGCTCAGGACTCTAGATGTTATGAACAACTCAGGGTTGTGGATGATATGCATAATTTTGGGTCATGAGCTCAAGGATCTAGATGCTAGAAGAGCTCAGGGTTGTGGATCATATGAACAATTCTGGGTTGTGAACTTAGGGTTTTAGATGCTATGAGCAACTCAGGGTTGTGGATGACATGAATAACTTCAGATCGTGTGCTCAAGGCTGTAGATATTATGAATAAATCTGAGTTGTGGATGATATGAACAACTTGGAATCCAATGAGCTCAAGCCTATAGATGCTATGAATAGCTTAGGGCTAAGGATGATATCAACAATTCGTAGTCGTGAGCCCATGACTCTAAATGCTATGAACAACTCAGGGTTGTGGATGACATGAACGACTCCGAGTTGTGAGATCAAGTCTCTAGATGCTATGAGCAAGTCAAGGTTGCGATTGACATGAATGACTCCAGGTCATGAGCTTAGGACTCTAAATGTTATAAACAGCTCTGGGCTTTAGGTGTTATAAACATCCTAAGGCTGTGAATGACATGAGCTACTTTGGGTTGTGAGCTTAGGGCTCTAGATGCTATGAAAAGTTAAGAGTTAGGGATGATATGAACAAGTTGGGATTCGTGAGCTTAAGCCTCTAAATGAAATGAACAGCTCAGGGTCGTGGATGATATTAAGGACTTTGCATCATGAGCACAAGTCTCTATATGCTATGAATAACTCAAGGCTATGGATGACATGAATGACTTCGAGTTGTTAGCTTAGGGCTCTAGATATGATGAACAACTCAAGCTTTTTATTGACATGAAGGACTCCAAATCATGAACTTTGGGCTCCAGATTCTATGAACAACTCAATGTTATGGATAACATAAACTACTTTGGGTTATGAGCTTAAGTCTCTAAATACTATGATTGTTAGGATAGAGCCCTTAAAAGCATGACATGATGTAATAAATTTGGAATTCACTATTTATTTAATGATGTTCCAATTTCATTTTTATTTATCCTTATTCCATCTATTATACTTTATGAGCATTCTTGTCTTCATCTTTTGCATTGTACATGACTTAGGTGCATTAGAAGTCGCATAAAAGATCTAAGTATGGGTTTCTTGCAAATATATGACTTGTTCATAATCGATTCATGGGCTTAGGCAACCTATTAGAGGTTGTAGTGAACCACCTCCTAATTGGATGGATGGTTAGTCTTGCCTATTAGGATGGGTTTCCCATGGTGAGTGCACTAGTGTGTATGGTTGCACATTGGACAGGACCTATGGTGAGTTATGACTTAAGGCTATCAAGTAGTCATGACTCCACCAAGTTGCTTTTGTATTGTATCTCAACCTTGAGTGAATATTGAGCTTGTGTTGAAGTTAGCAATGACTTTCATCTATGGGTGAGATTGTAAGCTGATCATATATTCCCTATGGATTGGGTCACTATTGATGGAAGTTGGTTGCAATAGGTATTCTTAGTAAAAGAACCATCATATCTCTTCAAATTGAGATAGTGTTTTCCCTTGGGTGATCCTAAGGAGGTGTGTTCATGGAAACTATAACCATAGTAGTTCCTTAGGTGGAACTTGACATAGGCTCTTTGAGAGTTAAGATATGTTAATTCAACACACAGAATGAGTATTTGTAACTCAGGGATAGTAGAGGTAGTCTTGAAAAGCTGATAGCTTTCACCTTGTTAGACTACAAACACTGGTTCATGGGGAGACTGAACACAATGGATAGTAGATCATGAACCTGAGCACTTGGTGTCTCGTTGTTATTTGCATAGGATATTGGAGTTCAATTGATTCTTTGTAGTGGGATGTTGAATCAACATTTGAATTGGATTCCAAGGGAGCCAATATTCCTATAGGTCCCAATGGTCCCCGCTCTAAGCTCATATACCTTGTTGACATTGGTTATAAGGGTTAGATTGACTCTAGGTTCACTTTTGTGCAAAAGGGCATTTTGGCAGTTTTGTAAAGCTGCATAGGGGTAAGTAAAAAAGGACTCTGGATTGGGCTAATTGATTAATTAGTAGGCCCTATTGGGTTAATTAATCAATTAGAACCCATTTTAGGCTAGATTAAATAACCTAAGCCTATGTGGGCTCAAGTCACTTAACCCCACTTAGGAACCCTATAAATATCCCTTAAGGGTTAGGGTTTCCATAGCTTTTATCTTCAACTATCTAGAGACATAGAGAGCCATAGCCTCCACCATCTTTTCTTCCTCATCGAAAATGCACCAAGATCAAGGCTCAAGTTATTGGGCGGAAGACTTTGAGTTTACAAGACTTTTGCGATTTTGATCTTCATCTTCACCATATAGATTTGATTTGGGAACACTTGAATGTGAGTTACAGTTTTCGTTAGCATTTTGTGAATCCCTTTAAAGTATAAAATGTTATTTTTCTATTGTGCATAGGATTTAGAAAAAGCTTAGGATAGTTATTCATATTCCTAACTTGACCCGGACTTGGGAAACAAAGAGATCCGGGTTTTTTTCATTAACTAGTATTAGAGCCATAGGTGAGTAATCATGTTAAAACCATTCTAGAGTGTGCTAACTTGTTTTTGCGAGTTTTTTATTTTAATTTTTATTTTTTTATCCCAAGGCCCCAAGGATAATTAATATGTGCTCTTTATTATGATCTTGTTATAATATGATGGTTGTAATTGTGATTGCTTTATATTAAGGATGTAATAATTACTTGGATTGGTTTTTACTTTTCCTAGATGGGTTGTAAGCCTCATAAGAGGCATACGATTTTTGTTTTTTTTTTTTTTTTTGTTTTGGTAAAAATCTCATTTTTATCTTAGAATGATATGTAAACTCCAAATCTTGGGAGAATAGGATTTTGTTGTAAAAATCTTTTTTTTTTTTTTTATCATTCTTTGTAACCTATGGAGGGTATGGAAGTAGTTTGAAGCATCACAAATTGTTTGCACACATTCCCTTGATGGAAAAGAGAAAAGAAGGCTTCTTGAAGTTTCTTTCATAAGTTCCTATTGTGTTTTAAGGGCAAAGAAAGATTCTTGGAAAGTCTTTATTTGAGATCCTTGACAACACAGTTTTGTCATCTTTAACTTAAAATTGGGATGTCTTCCCATCAGAATTTTGTGGAAAAACACATAATTTTTTTAATCTTAGGAAGTTAGGAATCCAAGGCTTTAAACAAATCACAATTCGGAGTTGAAACGAGGGAATTATAGCCGATTGAAGCAAGGTTGCACAAAAAGCATGACAACATAATGACATTGACTTCAATTCAAAATCAGGGCTATGTATCTCCCATAATATTTTATGGCAAACCACAAATTAATTTGAAGCTTAGGAATTCAGGAATCTAGTGCTTCAAACAGATTGCAATTCAAAGTTGAAACGAGGGAGATATGGTTGATTGAAGCAAGGCTGCACAAAGAGCATGCAATTACAGGATTGGGTTCAAGCCAAATTGTTTTTGGTTGTTTGGGCTCAATTTTTTTAGGCCCATTGAGCTTTTCTTTTTTCCCTAACCCTATCTTTGGTTGCAGGGCTATTTTGGTAATTTGGATTTGATCCAAATTTGCAACAAGATCCCTAAGGCCATGGGAATTATTTATTTAATTTCCTTTTATGTCTTTTATATTTTTATTTTTATTTTTGGAATAGAGTATATTTTGGTATTTTTAAGTAAATGAATTTTCATATTTTTTTTTCGTTGTTTTAGATAATTTATTAAACTGGAATGTGCTAGGTATTAGGAAATTTTTATTTTAGAAAAAGACAAGTTGGAAAGAAATAAGAAACTTGCTTCCTTTTCAAAATTATACTCTTAGAGATTTTTAAAAATAAATAAATAATAAATCCTTTTAGATTTTAGATCTCTAAGATTTTTTTTTATTTTAAGGAAGAAGTTTTATTTTTTCAAGTCTTTATGAAATAAAATCTTTCCTATTTAGCACAAGGTTCTAATTTAAAGAAATAAATTATTTTTGGAAAAATATATGATATATAATTCATGACTAAGATAGCTTACCAAGGTCTTATTTCAAAGAAAATAAATTAACATGATAATTTTGGATTTTCTTAAAAGAACAAATTTTCATGTGTTTTATTTCCACTATTATTTATATAAGGAATTGATTGCGGTCATTTGGAATTTCAAATTCCTTTCAGGAGTTTCCTTTATTTGGGTTAGGTGGTTCTCCAAACTCTCTCTCTCTCTCTCTCTCTCTCTCTCTCTCCCCCTCCCCCTCCCCCTCCCCCTATGTTATATTAATCTAAATAAGATCCAAAGACTAATTAAGTCTAAACCTTCTTATTTTAGAAGATCTTTCAGTCAACGAATCCTATATAAATGGTAAAATTACCAAGAGGCCCCTTTGTTTTTAAAGGACTCGAAACCAAGGAATGTTTGGAGTTAGTGCATACTCACGTATATGAACCTTTTTGTGTTTATATATAGAAAGTATGGGTATTTGATCATTTTATTGATAAATACTCTAGTTTTGGATATGTAGATAGGAAATCTGATGCCTTGGATAAATTCAATGAATTTAAGGCGAAATCGGATAACCTATTAGGTAAACATATCAAGGCACTTCGATTAGATTGAGGTAGTTAGTCTAGTAGGTTTGATTCTTTCCAAATGGAACATTCGATCTTATCCCAATTGTGTGTACCAAGGACTCCATTACAAAATGGAGTAATAGAAATAAGATATTAAACTTTGATAAACAAAGTAAGATTGGTGATTGGTTTTTCATTACTTCCCATATTCTTTGGGGATATATCTTAAAGATTGTGTAACACCTCTTCTTTTTCTAAAAAGATGTATCAGTTTACAAGTTATCCAAGAGGATTTTGGGAGCATTACTTTATAGTCAAACTTATCAGAAGGTGTTTGTTGTTACAAATACCATATTTCTGATGAAGATTATATGATATGTAATAAGGCAAACAATGACATGGATTGGAGAATACTATAAGATAGTCTCACTATATACAAGATACTATGGATCTAGTACCAACCATTCCCGTTCCTAGTACACAAATGCCTTGTCATAGTGGGAAGGTTGTTAAACAACCAAACCGATTCATGTATTTGGAAAACTCTTTCGAGGCTATTCTAAAGGAACATGAGATCAATCCCATAGATTACGATAAAGCAATGAGTGATATGGATGCACCACTTTGGCAAAAAGCTATGGAGGCAGAGTTAGAATCCTTGTGATTCTGATGTAGTCTATCTTCCTATTAAAGCACCTAAAAGGATAAAACCCATAGGTGTAAGTTGGTATACATGAGAAGCAAAGGAGTAGATGGAAAAGTTGATATTTATGTGGCTAGGTTATAGCTAAAGGTTATAATTCGAAACATTATTTCAAAAATAGGAAACCTTTTCACTAGTAGCCATATTTAGATCCATCAGAGTACTCCTACCCATTGTGGTGTATCTCATTTATGAGATATTGCAATAGGATATCAAGATAGTGTTCTTAAATGATTATCTTGATATTATCATCTATTTATGAGTACATGAAATTGCAGGGAAACACAGTGGTGCTCTAGGATCTTGTAGGTAGATGACAAGCTACTCATTGGTAATGATACAGGGTTATTGTCATCAATCAAGATTTGGTTTTCTATTTAATTCCAAATGAAGGATTTGGGATAAGCATAGTATAAACTTAGGATTAAGGTCTTTAGGGACTGTAAGAATAGGAAACTAATGTTATCTTAAGCTACCTACATAGATAAGTTTTTGGTCAAGTATGTGATGTAGGATTCTAGGAAAGGTTTGTTACCTTTTAGGCATGGAATTCCTCTTTCTCAAAATCAATGTCCTAAAACACCTGAGGAAAAAGAATGCATGCAATCAATACCCTATGCCTTTATAGTGGGTAGCCTTTTTTATGCGATGCTGTGTACTAGGCCAGATATTTGCTTTGCAGTGGGAATGGTGAGTGTATATCAGTCTAATCCAAGTTTAGAACATTGGACTATTGTCAAACATATACTCAAGTAGCTTATGAGAATGAGGGATTATGTGCTTGTGCTCTAAAGTTTTGAGATAATTTAGAGGGTGACATGATGGTTGACAAGATACCTTCTGTTGAGAACTTGGTGGATCCCTTCACCAAGACATTGACATGGAGAGTTTTTGTTGGTCACGAGGATAACATAGGTTTTAGATAAGTATCTATCATGCTTTATAAGCATGATGCTTTGAGCACTATTGGGAGATTGTTAGGATAGAACCCTTAAAAGTATGACATGATTTAATAAATTTGGAATTCAATATTTATTTAATGATGTTCCAATTTAACTTTTATCTATCCTTATTCCATCTATTATACTTTATGAGCATTCTTGTTTACATATTTTGCATTATACATACTTAGGTGCATTAGGAGTTGCATAAAAGATTTAAGTTACGAGTTCCTTGCAAATATATTACTTGTTCACAGTTAGTTCATGGGCTTAAGCAACCCATTAGAGGTTATAGTGCACCACCTCCTAATTTGAGGAATGGTTGGTCTTAACTATTGGGATGGGTTTCCCATGGTGAGTGCACTAGTGTGTATTGTTGCACATTGGATAGGACCTATGGTGAGTTGTGACTTAAGGCTATCAAGTAGTCATGACTCCACCAAGATGCTTCTTTGTATTGCCTCTCAACCTTGAGATAATATTAAGCTTGTGCTGAAGTTAGCAATGGCTTTCAACCTACGGGTGAGATCGTAAGTTGATCATATATTCCCTATAGATTGGGTTACTATTGATGGAAGCCTGTAACAATAGGTATTCTCAACAAAGGCATCACGATATCTCTTGGGATTGAGACAGTGTGTTCCCTTGGGTGATCCTAAGGAGGTGTGTTCATGGAAACTATGACCATAGTAGTTCCTTAAGTGGAACTTGACATAGGCTCTTTGAGAGTTAAGATATATTAATTGAACACACAAAAGGAAGATTTGTAACTCAAGGAAGGTAGAGGTAGTCTTGAAAGGTTGATATCTTTCACCTTGTTAGATATAAACACCAATTCATGGGAAGACTAAACACAATGGATAATAGGTCACAGACCCAAGCATTTGGTATCTCGTTGTTATTTACATAGGATACTAGAGTTCAGTTGATTCTCTATAGTGGGATGTTTAATCAACTTTAGAATTGGATTCTGAGGGAACCAGTATTCCTATAGGTCCTAGTGGTCCCCTGTCTGAGCTCATATACCTTGTTGACATGGGTAATGAGGGTTGGATTGCCTCTAAGTTAACTTTTGTGATAAGAAAATTTTGGTAACTACGCAAGGTTGCATAGGGGTAAGTGAGAAAGGTCTTTGGATTGGACTAATTGATTAATTAGTATGCCTCATTGGGTTAATTAATCAATTATAACTCATTTAAGCTAGATTAAGTGACCTAAGCCCATGTGGGCTCAAGTCACTTAAGCCCACTTAGGAACCCTATAAATACTCCATAGGGGTTAGGGTTTCCATAGCTTTTGTCTTCCATGATCTAGAGAGATAGAGAGTCGTAGCCTCCATCCTATTTTCCTCCCCATTGGAAGTGTGACAAGATCAAGTTTTGAGTCATCGAGCGGAAGACTTCGGGTTTAAGTCAAGTTTCGAGTCATGGCCCTAGATGCTATGAACTAGTCAAGGCTATGGATGACATGAGTTACTTTGGGTCATGAGCTCACAACTCTAGATACTATGAATAGCTTAGGCTTGTGGATGATATGAATGATTCTTGATCATGAGTGCAAGGCTCTAAATGTTATGAGTAGCTCAAACCTTTGGATGACATGAATGACTCAAGGTCATGAGCTTAGGACTTTAGATGCTAGGAACAACTCAAGGATGTGGTTGACATGAACAACTCCAGATCATGAGTTTTGGGTTCTAGATGCTATGAACAACTTAGGTCTGTGGTTGGCATGAACGACTTTGTGTCATGAGCTTAGGGCTCTGATGCTTTATGAACAACTTAGCTCTGTGGTTGACATGAATGACTTCGGGTTGTGAGCATAGAGCTTTAGATGCTATGAACCACTTAGGTCTATGGTTGACATGAATGACTTAAGTTGTGGCTCAAGGCTCTAGATGTTATGAACAGCTCAGGGTTGTGGATGACATGAGCTACTTTAGGTCATGAGCTTAAGGCTCTAGATGCTATGAACAACTAATAGTTGTTGATAATATGAATGACTTGGGATCTCATGAGTTTAGGCCACTAGATGCTATGAACAGCTCAAGGCTATAGATGTTATGAATGATTCTTGGTCATGAGCCCATGGCTCTAAATGCTATGAACAACTCAAGGTTGTGGATGGCATGAATGACTCCAGGTCATAAGCTCAAGACTCTAGATGCTATGAACAAGTTAGGGCTATGGTTGACATGAATGACTGGGGGTCGTGAGTTCAAGGCTCTAAATGCTATGAACAACTGAGGGCAATTGATGAAATGAATGATTCTTGGTCGTAAGCCCAAGGCTCAAAATATTATGAGCTACTCAAGTTTGTCAATGACATGAACAACTCAAGGGCGTCAGCTTAAAACTCTAAATGTTATGAATAGCTCAGACTTATGGTTAAGATGAATAACTCCATGTCATGAACTCAAGGCTCTAAATGCTATTAACAACTCATGGTTATGGATGACATGTATGAATCTGGGTCATGAGCTGAGGGCTTTGGATACTATGAACAACTCAGGGTTATGGTTGACATGAATGACTCCGGGTCATGAGCTAAGGCCTCTAAATACTATGAATAACTCAAGGCTATCGATAACACGAACTACTCTCAGTCATGAGCTCAGGTCTATGGAAGCTATGAATAGCTCATTGCTGTGGATGATATGCATGATTTTAGGTCGTGAGCTCAAGGATCTATATGTTGTGAACAAATCATCATTGTGGATGATATGAACAATTCTAGGTTGTGAACTCAATGCTTTAGATGCTATGAATAGCTCAGGGTTGTGGATAATATGAATGACTTTAGGTCATGAGCTTAAGGTTCTAGATGCTATGAACAGCTGAGAGTTATAGATGATATGAACAACATGAGATCCCATGAGATTAGGCCTCTAGATATTATGAACAGCATAGGGCTATGGTTGATATACACTATTCTTGGTCGTGGGCCCATGGTTATAAATGTTAGAAACAACTTAGGGTTGTGGATGACATAAATGACTCAAGATCATGAGCTCAAGGCTCTAAATGATACGAGCAACTCAAGGTAGTGATTGACATGAACGACTCTAGATCATGAGCTCAAGGTTTAGATGTTATGAACAACTCAAGGTTGTGGTTGACATGAACGACTCTGGGTCATGAGCTTAGGGCTCTAGATACTATGAACAACTCAAGTCTATGGTTGACATGAAAAACTCCAGGTCATTAGCTTAGGGTTCTAGGTGTTATGAACAACTCAGGCTTGTGGATGACATAAGCTACTTCAGGTCATGATCTTAGGGCTTTGAATGCTATGAAAAACTCAGGGTTGTTGATGATATGAACAACTTAGGATCCCATGAGCTTAGGCCTCTAAATTCTATTAACAACTCAAGGATGTGGATGACATGAACGATTCCTTGTCATAAGCCCAAACCTATAAATGTTATGAACAACTCAGGATTATGGATGACATGAAGAAATCAAGGTAATGAGGTGAGGGCTCTAAATGCTATGAACAACGTAGGGTTGTGGATGACATAAATGACTCAAGATCATGAGCTCAAGGCTCTAAATGATATGAGCAACTCAAGGTAGTGATTAACATGAACGACTCTAGATCATAAGCTCAAGGCTTAGATGTTATGAACAACTCCAGGTTGTGGTTGACATGAACGACTCTGGGTCATGAGCTCAAGGCTCTAGATACTATGAACAACTCAAGTCTATGGTTGACATGAAAAACTCCAGGTCATTAGCTTAGGGCTCTAGGAATTATGAACAACTCAAGCTTGTGGATGACATAAGCTACTTTAGGTCATGATCTTAGGGCTTTGAATGCTATGAAAAACTCAGGGTTGTTGATGATATGAACAATTGAGGATCTCATGAGCTTAGGCCTCTAAATTCCATGGACAACTCAAGGATGTGGATGATATGAACGATTCCTTGTCATAAGCCCAAACTTATAAATGTTATAAACAACTCAGGACTATGGATGACATGAAGAAATCAAGGTAATGAGGTGAGGGTTCTAAATGCTATGAACAACTTAGGGTTGTGGTTGACATGAATGACTCTAGGTCATGAGCTTAGGGATTTAGACACTATGAACAACATAGGGTTGTAGTTGACATGAAAGACGTCAGGTCAACAGCTCATGGCTCTATGTGCTATGAACAACTCTGGGCTATGGTTGACATGAATGACTTTAGGTCCTGAGTTTAAGGCTCTAGATGATATGAACATATTAAGCCTATGGATGACATGAGCTACTCCAGGTCGTGAGCTTAGGGCTCTGGATGCTATGAATAGCTTAGGGTTGTGGATGATATGAATGACTCAGGATCACATGAGCTCAAGCCTCTAATTGCAACAAATAGCTAAGGGCTAAGGCTGATATGAACGATTCTTGGTCGTAAGCCCATGACTTTAAATGCTATGAATAGCTCAAGGCTGTGGTCGACATGAATGACTCTAAGTCATGAGCTCAGGGCTTTAGATACTATGAACAAGTTAGGGTTATGGATGACATAAACAACTTTAGGTTATGACCTCTAGGCTCTAAATACTATGAATAGCTTAGGCTTACGTGATTACTACTCAAAAAGTGTTATTTTGTAGCTTGTAATTAACTCTTTTAAACGCTTTTGAGTAGTATTTATTACCTTTTAACTCAATTGGATTGTTAAGGACCTTTGTAATCGTTTCTAATCAAATTGTGTTAAGTTTTGGTGTTTTTGATAGCTTTTTTATCACCCAAGCAATCTAAGATTGAGGAGAGTTCTATAGAATCCATGGCAAAGCAATTGGAAGCTCATTTACATGAAGAACCCAAGCTTTGAAGCTCTATAGTCCTTTTCCAAAAGCAAATCATGAATGCAAGGAGGGAAAGCAAAGAGAGAAATCTAACATGAAGAATTCAAGAGGATAAAAATTGTTGGACACATTTAGAGCACTTCCTGGAGTCTATTTCATGCACACTATATGTCGTTTTGAAGCTCGGGAAGTCAAGAATCCAACTCTTCAAATGGTACACAAATCGAAGTTGAAATGAATAAGTTATAGCCATTAAAAGCCAATCACACCAAGCTGAAGGCCAATTTCGCAGCTACAAAATCACAAGGTGCTAGCTACGAAATCAACCAAAATGGAGACTTTCAGCTTGCGAAATTTCGCAGCCCATCTTACATGTCTGTGAAATCCACCTAAGTACTTCCAGATATTTGCGACCGACTCTTTTAGATTTTTTCTTCAGATATTTGTTGTTTAAATCCCCATTATCTCCTTGTAATCCACAAATCATAGGATTCCTTAGTTAATAAGTAAGAACAAAGGGTGAATAACCTCATATATATAGTTTGTAATTTTCCTTACAGAGACATCTCGGGAGCTTGTTCTCAGAGACCAACTTTTTGTATAGTTTTGAAGGAAGTAATACACAGAGCCTTGCTCTACCTTACTTACTCATTTTGATTGTATTTTTCTTACTAGCCAAACAAGCTCTGAGGATGTTTCCTCAGAGAATGAGTGGCTAGGCTTTTTCTCTCTTGGAGCTAAGGAAGTTGGGTAAGGTGCGGAATGCAAAAATTGGAAGTTTTGTTGTTTCAGCTTTTAATAAAGAGAAAGTGTGACCCGTTAATGGTTTCTATGTTTTTAGTTAACTTAAAACGCCTTTAAATCACTTGGGCCAACACTTGGTAAGGCAAATGATCTCCATCCATTGAGATGCACTAGTTTATCTCTTGCAAGCCTTTGGGAGGTGATTTGAAGGTAGAATTTTCTAGAATAGCCAAGACTTGGTAAGCTTTTGGATTCTAAGAAGACATCCATTAGTTATCTCTTACGAGCTTGAGAAAGGAAATCCGAGGTTAAGGATCACCTTGAATGGCAAATGATAGGTGAGAGGCACGAGCCATTGCAAGATGAATCAATGAGAGGGATTTAGTGTTTGAATCCATAAAATGGAAGCATCTGTACCACACCGGTTATAGAAATAATTATATGTTAATTCTCCAATGCGAGGAAAAGATTCAAGTGATCGGAACTCTATTTTTGTATTAGGAACCTGACCCTAGTGATCCTAAAACTCCAAGAAACACTTTTCTTTATTAGTAATTTCAGTTACTATTATTTTTGGTTAGCTTAAAACCAATCTTTTTTCAACCAAAGATTATGTTTTCTTTTAAGGCTAACCTTGAAATGAAAAAACACCAATTCAACTTTGAGTTAATATCAGTAGTAAGTTGAAAACCCTTCCCAGTGAACGATCCTAGAGCCACTATACTATGCTAGCTGAGGCTATCCTAGTACATGGTGATATAAGTTATAATTTTTGTTGATTACACCTGTCTGAATACCAAAATCAAGGTACACCAATTGGGAATGAATCAAATGGCGTCGTTGCCGGGGAAGGTTCCAACTTCACAGTGATATTATCTTTTCAGAGTACTTGTGATTTTCATCACAAGTTTGGTGATTTTTCTTTCATTTTACTAACCCTTTTAATTGTTTCTTTTACTTGTTCATATTTTAGCATATTTTTTTTAATGTAGTTAGTTAATCTTAGTCTTTTTGTAGTCTTGTTTTCTTTTGTTTCTTTGTGTTTGTTACAATTGATACTAACTGTGTATGCCAAATTGGATATGAGATAGTGGAGGAAGGCTTGTGAAACTTGAAACACCTCATAACAAGGAATTGGAATTGAGCTTGAACATAATGGAAGCTACACCTGAAGATCAGCATAGTCACCAGGACAATCCCAATGCATTAAGATCAATGAGGGACCGCATGCATCCAGCTCGTATGAGTGCACCATCATGTATAGTGCCCCCTACAGAGCAGCTAGTAATTAGATCGCATATTGTTCCACTTCTGCCTACTTTCCATGGGATGGAAATTGAGAATCCCTATGCCCATATCAAGGAATTTGAAGATGTTTGTAATACATTTCAAGAAGGAGAAGCTTCAATCGACTTGATGAGGCTAAAGCTATTTCCTTTTACTTTAAAGGATAAGGCCAAGGAGTATCCAGACTTGGACTGATTTACAAGCTGAATTCCTCAAGAAATTTTTTCCTAATCATAAAACAAATGGATTGAAAAGGCAAATTTCAAACTTCTCAACTAAAGAGAATGAGAAATTCTATGAGTGTTGGGAAAGATACATGGAAGCCATCAATGCTTGCCCTCATCATGGTTTTGATACATGGTTATTGGTGAGTTATTTTTATGATGGGATGTCTTCCTCAATGAAACAACTCCTCGAGACAATGTGTGGAGGAGATTTCATGAGTAAGAATTTGGAGGAAGCCATGGATTTCTTGAGTTATGTGGCTGAAGTTTCAAGGGGATGGGATGAACCGAACAAAGGAGAAGTGGGGAAGACGAAGTCTCAATCCAATGCCTTCAATGCTAAGGCTGGGATGTACACCTTGAATGAAGATATTGATATGAAAGCAAAGCTTGCAGCTATGACAAGAAGATTGGAGGAGCTAGAACTGAAAAGGATACATGAAGTGCAAGCTGTTGCTGAAACACCAATGCAAGTCAAGCCATGTCCTATTTGTCAATCTTATGAGCACTTGGTGGATGAGTGCCCTACAATTCCAGCTACTAGGGAAATTTTTGGAGATCAAGCAAATGTCATTGGACAATTCAAGCCCAACAACAATGCTTCGTATGGAAATACTTACAACTCAAATTGGAGGAACCATCCAAATTTCTCCTAGAAGCCAAGAGCACCTCAGTATACACAGCTAGCTCAACCATCTCAACAAGCTTCAAATCTTGAACAAGCAATAGTGAATCTAAGCAAGGTTGTGGGAGATTTTGTTGGAGATCAAAAATCCATCAATGCTCAACTTAGTCAAAGAATTGACAGTGTAGAGAATACATTGAATAAAAGGATGGATGGGATGCAAAATGACTTATCTCAGAAGATAGATAATCTCTAATACTCAATCTCAAGGCTCACTAACCTGAACACAGTGCAAGAGAAGGGTAGATTTTCTTCTCAACCTCACCAAACCCCCAAGGGTATCCATGAAGTGGAAACTTATGAAGGAGAGTCTTCACAGGTGAGAGATGTTAAGGCCTTGATCACTCTAAGGAGTGGTGATTCGTGCCCAGTCGGGTGTTTTAATAAAAAATATTTATAAATCCTATGACCTCATACTAGCATAGCAAAGCTACTATAGTATAGCAGCTCTAGGGTCGTACTCTGGGATGGGTTTTCATTCTACCAGTGATATACTCCAGATTAGAAATTAAGTCTGATGATTTCCTTTGTCAAAAACTTAAAGTTTAAAAGAAAATAAAATTTGTTTTGAAAGTGGTGTTTGAAATTAAACTAATATAGAACTAGGTAAAATGGAAGAAAGAAAGTCTCCTGGAGCTAAGGGTTGCTAGGATCAAGTTCAGAATGCAAAATGGAAATTCCGGATTTCTTATCTCGTATTGGGGACTACAACATAAAGGATGGTTGTTTCCCAAACCGGTATAGGTTTAACAATGAAGATTTAATCCATAAAAAGTCAATAGAAATGGTAGTCAAGTTCCATTAATGGAATTAGACACTATGGGTCGTCACCTTGAGCCACTTTCCAATGGCTCGTACATGATAACTAATGGACTGATATGGATCTAGCAATAAGCATCCACAGAGACCTGAAGCTTACCATGTATTGGCCATTCAAAGTGATTCTAAGGCATTTAAAGCAAAACTTTAGATTTAAAAGCCATTTATGAACTCCAAGTACCTGTATTTAATGCACGAGAGTTTTCCACCTTTGCATCTGGACTTTTCACCTAGCTTCCTTCACTCCAAGAAACCAAAAGTTTAGCCTCTCATCCTTTGGGAAAACATCCTCAAAGGTTGTTTGGCTTCTAAGAAAAAGAAAATAGTAGAGAGAAAAGGAAAACACGAGAGCCCTGTATTTCACTAAGTGTAAAACATAACATATGTTCGAGAGATGATTTCCACCCCTCTTATAGTCTTTACAAAAGCAAAGCCCGTGATTGGCTAGTTACAAGGATAAGAAAGGAATTTACATCAAAAATACAAAAGAAAATATCTAATGTGGAGTCGGCAAAACAGAGGAGATTTCGCACCAAAGACGCATGGGCTGGTGAGAATTTCGCACAAGGAGAAGGTGTTGTGCGAATTTCGCACAAGCTTGGGCTGTTGTGCGAAATTCGCACATGCTTGAAGCAGTTGTCTTCCAAAGGCCATATCTTCCTCATTTCAGCTCCAAATTGTACAGGTTTGAAGCGTTGGATTCTTGACTTCCTGAGCTTTGAAATGGTATATAGCATGTAGAAAATGGACTTCGGGAAGTGCTCCAAAAGTTCGAAGGAAGACTGCAGCTACTGAGAGGCAATTTCTTCACTTTGTTTTCCTCTGTTTTTCCTCTTTGCTTCTCTCCTTTACTTGGCTTGTCTTATTGATCCAAAAAGCTGTAAAAACACTAAAACTAGCCACAAATATGATAAGAAGTCATTGCTAGGTCCTTAACATGCCAATTGGAATAAAGATGGAGAACTACTACACAAAGTGCTTAAAACATAATGAATTAAAGGCGTAAAATGGCACTTTTTGGGTAGTAATCAAGTGGTAAAAAGGTTGAGCTGCCAACACCCAAGCCACATGTTGAAGAGGAAGAAGAAGAAGAGACAGAGAAGAAGGAGGAAATCAAAGGAAAGAAGAAAGATAGTAGTGAAGGGAAAGAGGACCATGATTCAACAGTGAATGCAAATCCGAAGAAAGTACTTATCAAGGGAGATGTGATGAAGAAACACACACCTCCACCTTTTCCTCAAGCTTTGCATGGGAAAAAGGGAATCAGAAATGCATCAAAAATTCTTGAAGTATTGAGACAGGTGAAGGTCAACATCCTATTGCTAGATATGATAAAACAAGTTCCAAATTATGCAAAATTCTTAAAGGACTTGTATACTATCAAAAGAGGGTTGAATGTGAATAAGAAAGCCTTCTTGACTGAGCAAGTAAGTGCTATCATACAATGCAAGTCTCCTTTGAAGTACAAAGATCCGGGTTGCCCTACCATCTCAGTGATGATTGGAGGAACAGTAGTAGAGAAAGCTTTGTTAAACTTGGGAGCAAGTGTGAATTTGCTACCATACTCTGTCTACAAGCAACTGGGACTTGGTGAATTGAAGCCAACATCAATCACTCTATCTCTAGTAGATAGATCACTGAAAATTCCAAGGGGGATAATTCAAGATGTCTTAGTTCAAGTTGATAATTTCTACTATCCAGTAGACTTTGTTGTTCTTGATACAGACCCAATTGTCAAGGAAACTAATTATGTTCCTATCATCCTTAGAAGGTCATTCCTTTCTACATCAAATACAATCATAAATTATAGGAATGGACTCATGCAACTCACGTTTGACAACATGACATTGGAGCTCAATATCTTCTATATGTCCAAAAATCCAATCACTCCAGAAGAAGAAGAAGGTCCAGAAGAGGTGTGCATTATTGATACTCTAGTGGAGGAGCATTGTAATCAGAAAATGCAAGACAAGTTGAATAAAAGTCTTAGGGATCTTCAAGAAGGGTTGCTTGAACCCTCAGATGTGCTTACTACTCTACAAGGTTGGAGGAGGAGAGAAGAGATTCTACCTTTGTTCAATAAAGAGGATGCACAAGAAGCTGCTAAAAAAGAGACCCCAAAGCTCAATCTGAAGCCTCTGCCCATGGAGTTGAAATATACATACCTAGAAGAGAATAAACAATGCCCTGTTGTTATATCTTCATTTTACTACTCCTCAGGAGATGTGTCTACTTGAAGTTCTCAAGAGGTGTAAGAAAGCAATAGGATGGCAAATATCTGACTTGAAAGGCATTAGTCCTTTGGTCTATACACATCATATATACATGGAAGAAGAAGCTAAACCAATTCGTCAACCTCAAAGAAGATTGAATCCTCATTTGCAAGAGGTGGTGCGAGCTGAGGTTCTGAAACTACTTCAAGCAGGTATTATCTACCCCATATCCAATAGCCCTTGGGCGAGTCCTACTCAAGTGGTACCAAAGAAGTCAGGAATCACGATGGTCAAAAATGAAAAAAGGGAGAAGAAGTTGCTACACGCCTCACTTCAGGTTGGAGGGTGTGTATTGATTATAGAAAATTGAATGCTGTGACAAGGAATGATCATTTTCCATTGTCATTTATTGATCAAGTGTTGGAGAGAGTCTCTAGCCATCCTTTCTATTTTTTATTAGACGGCTACTCTGGGTATTTTCAAATCGAAATAGATATTGAAGATCAGGAGAAGACCACTTTCACATGTCCATTTGGAACATATACTTATAGAAGAATGCCTTTTAGTTTATGTAATGCACCTGCCACATTCCAACGATGTATGCTAAGTATCTTTAGTGATATGGTGGAGCGAATTATAGAGGTTTTCATAGATGACATCACCATATATGGAGGTACATTTGAAGAATGCTTAGTCAACTTGGAAGTGATTCTGAACAGATGCATTGAAAAGGACTTGGTGCTCAACTAGGATAAATGCCATTTTATGGTACAACAAGGAATTGTCCTTGCCTATGTCATCTCCGAGAAAGGCATTGAAGTTGATAAAGCAAAGGTGGAAGTTATTGTCAAATTGCCATCCCCAACAAATGTAAAAGGAGTAAGGTAATTCCTTGGCCATGTAGGATTCTATAGGAGGTTTATAAAAGATTTCTTTAAGCTTTCAAAGCCTCTTTGTGAATTATTGGCTAAGGATGCTAAATTTGTATGAGATGAGAGATGTCAAAGGAGTTTTGATCAACTGAAGCAATTTTTAACAACCGCTTCAATAGTGAGGGCTCCTAATTGGCAACTACCCTTTGAAGTGATGTGTGATGCCAGTGACTTTGCTATAGGAGTTGTGCTTGGCCAAAGAGAAGATGGAAAGCCCTATGTGATCTACTATGCAAGCAAGACATTGAACGAAGCTCAAAGGAATTACACAACCATAGAGAAAGAATTGTTAGCTGTAGTGTTTGCCTTAGACAAGTTTCGTGCTTATCTAGTAGGGTTTTTCATCATTGTTTTCACTGACCATTCAGCCTTGAAGTATTTATTGACAAAGCAAGATGCAAAAGCAAGGTTGATTAGAAGGATTCTCTTACTACAAGAGTTCAATCTCCAAATCAGAGATAAGAAAGGAGTGGAGAATGTGATAGCTAACCACCTTTCAAGGTTGGCTATAGCACATAATTCCCATTTTTTATCTATTAATGATGACTTTCCGGAGGAATCACTTATGTTGTTAGAAAAAACTCCTTGGTATGCTCATATTACTAACTATCTGGTTACTAGTAAAATCCCAAGTGAATGGAAAGCACAAGATAGGAAGCATTTCTTTGCAAAGATTCATGCCTATTATCAGGAAGAACCTTTCCTTTTCAAGTATTATGCAGATCAAATAATAAGGAAGTGTGTCCCTGAAGAAGAGCAACAAGGAATCCTCAGTCATTACCTTGAGAGTGCATGTGGAGGCCACTTTGCCTCCCAGAAAATAGCCATGAAGGTGTTGCAATCAAGGTTTAGTTGGTCATCACTCTTCAAAGATGCTCACACCATGTGCAGGAGCTGTGATAGATGCCAAAGGCTCGGGAAGCTGACACGAAGAAATCAAATGCCCATGAACCCCATTCTAATAGTTGATCTCTTTGACGTTTGGGGCATTGACTTCATGGGACCTTTCCTAATGTCTTTTGGTAACTCTTATATTTTGGTGGGGGTAGACTATGTTTCTAAATGGGTTGAGGCAATCCCCCGTAAACACAATGATCACAAGATAGTTCTCAAGTTTCTCAAAGAGAACATCTTCTTAAGATTTGGGGTGCCCAAGTCCATAATAAGTGATGGGGGTACTCATTTTTGCAACAAACCTTTTCAAACCCTATTAGCCAAGTATGGGGTGAAGCATAAGGTAGCTACACCTTATCACCCTCAGACTTCCGAGCAAGTTGAGCTAGTAAACAGGGAAATCAAGAATATATTGATGAAGGTGGTGAACGTGAGCAGAAGAGATTGGTCTATTAATCTCCATGATTCACTATGGGCATATAGAACAACTTATAAGACTATTCTTGGCATGTCTCCTTATCGCCTAGTCTATGGCAAAGCATGCCATCTCCTTGTGAAAGTTGAATATAAGGCTTGGTGGGCAATCAAGAAGGTAAACATGGACTTGATCAAAGCCGGGGCAAAGAGGTGCTTAGACCTTAATGAGATGGAGGAATTAAGAAATGATGCCTACATCAATTCCAAATATGCAAAACAGAGGATGAAGAGGTGGCATGATCAGTTAGTCTCCAACAAAGAATTTCGGAAAGGACAAAGAGTCTTACTCTATGACTTTAGGCTCCATATCTTTCCAGGGAAGCTGAAGTCAAGGTGGATAGGACCTTTCATTATTCACCAAGTGCATCTCACTGGAGTGGTGGAATTACAGAATTCCAATAGCACAGACACTTTTAAAGTCAACGGCCATCGTCTTAAACCATTTAGGGAGCCATTCAAGCAAGATAAGGAGGAAGTCAACCTCCTTGAGCCACAACAATCCTAATAAAAAAGGGGTTAAATGGACTTGGTCTTGCCAAAGTCCATATTTTTGTTTAATTTTGCCAATTTATGAGCTTTATTAATTGTTTTGATTTTAATCTTAGTCTTAATTTATGTTATTTTGATGTAACTTAAACTTTTTGAATGATCAAATTTAGGAGGAATTGCAAAAGAGGAGAAGGAAGGTCTCAAGGAACCAAAGGAGCCCAAAAGCATGCAAATTCAATGGCCTGCGAAAATTTTGCAGCCAAAATAGCCCCCCTGCGAAATGCAGCATCCTTTACGAAATTATTTCACAGCCCAAGACTACCCTCTGCGAAATCAAGGTTTCGCTACGAAAAAGGCCTTTCTCTGTAAAATTATTTCGCAACTACGAAACACCCCCTTGGCGCACGAGTGCCATTTCACAGCCCAAAACCTCATTTCACAACTGCGAAACCCTCTGCGAAACCATCCAAGGCTTTCATTTCACAGGCCAAACACTCTCTGTGAAACCATTTTACAGTTGCGAAACGCCCATTTGGCACACGAGTGCCATTTCGTAGCCCCACACTCCCATTTCACAACTACGAAATGGGCTGCAAAAATAGCCCTTAGCTGCGAAATAAGCCCTCTCCTGCGACAATTTCAACCGTCACTCAAATTCCAATTTTAACCTTTAAATTGCTAAAGACCATTTCGCACCGGTCATTTGCCCTGCGAAAACCTCCCTTTGGTGCCAAAAAGGATCCAAGCCAGAGCATGATTACTACTCAAAATGTGCTATTTGATAGCTTGTAATTAATCCTTTTAAACACTTTTGAGTAGTAGTTAGTGCTTTTTAACCCAATTAGCATGTTAAGGCTCCTTGTAATCAATTCTAATCAAATTGTGTAAGTTTTGGTGTTTTTGTTAGCTTTTTTTATCACCAAAGCAATATGAGATTGAGGAGAGTTACTTGGAATCCTTGGCAAAGCAATGGAAAGCTCAGAATCATGAAGATCCAAAGCTTTGAAGTCCTTTGCCTTAAGCAAATCCGGGATGCAAGGAGGGGAAGCAAAGAGAATCCAGCTATGAAGCATTCTTGATAATAGTCATTTCAGCCACTTTTGGAGCACTTCCTGATGTCCAATTTATGCATGCTATATGTCATTTGAAAGCTTAGGAAGTCAACCATCCAATTCTTCAAACCGTGTACAATTTGGAGCTGAAATGAGGAAGTTACAGCCTTTGGAAGACAACTGCTCCAAGCTGAAGGAAGGATTCAGCAAAGTGTTGCGAAATCACCCTTTTGTTGCGGAATGATTTCGCAGCCTTTTTGCACAGTGCTATGGATTTCCCCTGAAGTTTCATGCCGCGATGGAAGCCAAACACCACAAGATGTAAGCCAACTTCACAGCGGTGCGGAACCAGCCTTTTGCTGCAAAGTAATTTCGCAGCCCTTGTAGGGTGTCTGCGAAATTTCGCAGGTCTCATTTTCACCTGCGAAATGGTCCTTAGTGCTTCCCGATATTTGTAACCGACTCTTGGAGATATTTTTCATCAGATTTTTGTTGTCTAAATCCCCAAATTCTCCTTGTATCCAACCAATTATAGGATTCCTTAGTTTTTAAGTTAGGAAAATGGCTAAATATCCATGTAATAGATATCAATGTAATTTTGATATAAATAAAGCCCGAGGAGCCTGTTCTGAGGGTGATGAACCTTTTGTAAAAGTTTCAAAGCAAGTAAAATACAGAGCTTGAGCTCTGCCTTACCTGATCAATTTGATTGTATTTTTCATTTACTTAGTTATGCACTCTTTGAGGAATTTTCCCCAGAGAATGAGTAACTAAACCTTTTAGTTCCTTGGAGTTAAGGTTGCCGGGAAAGGTTCCAAGTGCAAGAATCAGAAGCTTTGTGGTTTCAGCTATGAATGAAAAGAAGGTGTGTCCCGTGAATGGTTTCTATGTTTTTAGTTAACTTAAAATGCCTTGGAGTCACCTGGGCCAACACTTGGTAAGGCAAGTGATCTCTAACCATGGAGATGCACTAGTTTACCCCTTGCGAGCCTCTGGGAGGTGACTTGAAGGTAGGATTTTCTAGAATTGCCAACACTTGGTAAGCTTTTGGACTCTAAGGAGACATCCATTAGTTATCTCTTGCGAGCTTGTGAAAGGAAGTCCAAGGTTAAAGATCACCTTGAATGGTAAAGGCTAAGTGAGAGGCTCGAACCATTGCAAGTTGCATCAGTGAGAGAATTAAAGCTGAAATCCAATTATGGGATGCATTTGTGCAGCACCTGTTAGAGAATTGACTTTATGTTAATTCTCTAATGTGAGGAATTGAACCAATTGACCGGAACTATGCTATTGCATGAGGAACCTCCCCTGTGAACCTGAATCTCCAAGGAATGCTTTTCTTCTTAAGTAAATTCCATCACTTGTTGTGTTGTTAATTTAAGTCTAACCTTTTTTCAACCAAAGTTTGTGTTTTATTTCTTAAGCTAACCTTGAAATGAAATAGCACCAATTCACTTTGAATTGGTATCATTTTTAGTTTGAGTACCCTTCCCAGTGAACGATCCTAGAGCCACTATGCTATAGTAGCTTTTTCTTTGCTACCCTAGTTCATGATGTAATAGGTTATAAATTTTGTTGATTACTCCCGCCATCAAGGAGCACCAGCTGGACACAAATCGGCCGAGACACCAATTGGGCACGAATCAAATGGCGCCGTTGCCGGGGAAGGTGTCAAGTTTATAGCGATACTATTTCAGTGTACTTGTGATTTTCATCACAAGTTTGGTAATGTTTCTTTTCATTTATTAATTCTTTTTCTTTCTTTTCTACTTATTCATAATCTAAAGTTAGCTTTTAAATTCAGCTTAGTTTTATTTTGTTTTTGTAGCCCTATTTTCTTTTGTTGTCCTGTATTTTCATTTTAGTTAGAGATAGTTACTAGTTTTGTATGCCAAAGTGGATACGTGGCAGTGGAGGGAGACTTGTTAGAAGTGATACACCTCATACTAAGGAATTGGAATTGGGCTTGAATATCATGGAAACTACGCCTGAAGATCAGCATAGTCACCAAGGTCGTCAAGACAATCTCAATGAATTTAGATCAATGAAGGACCGCATGCATCCACCTCGTATGAGTGCACCGTCATGTATAATACCTCCTACAGAGCAGCTAGTGATTAGACCATATATTGTTCCACTTCTACCAACTTTCCATGGGATGGAAAGTGAGAATCCCTATGCACATATTAAGGAATTTGAAGAAGTTTGCAATACATTCCAAGAGGGAGGAACTTCAATTGATTTGATGAGGCTTAAGTTATTTCCTTTTACTTTAAAGGATAAAGCCAAAATTTGGCTTAATTCTTTAAGGCCAAGGAGTATCCGTACTTGGACTGACTTACAAGCTGAATTCCTTAAGAAATTTTTTCCCACTCATAGAACCAATGGCTTGAAAAGGCAAATTTCAAACTTCTCAGCTAAAGAGAATGAGAAATTCTATGAGTGTTGGGAAAGATATATGGAAGCTATAAATGCATGTCCTCACCATGGTTTTGATACTTGGCTATTGGTGAGATATTTTTATGATGGGATGTCGTCCCCAATGAAGTAACTCCTGGAGACAATGTGTGGAGGAGATTTCATGAGCAAAAATCCGGAGGAAGCTATGGATTTTTTTAATTATGTAGCTGAAGTTTCAAGGGGATGGGATGAACCGACCAAAGGAGAAGTGGGAAAGATGAAGTCTCAACTGAATGCTTTCAATGCTAAGGCTCGGATGTATACTTTGAAAGAAGAGGATGATACAAAAGCAAAGTTTGCGACTGTGACAAGAAGATTGGAGGAGCTGGAACTGAAAAAGATGCATGAAGTGCAAGCTGTTGCTGAAGCACCAGTGCAAGTGAAGCTATGTCCTAATTGTCAATCATATGAACACTTGGTGGAGGAATGCCCTACAATTTTAGCTGAAAGGGAAATGTTTGGAGAGCAAGCAAATGTTGTTGGACAATTTAAGCCCAATAACAATGCGCCTTATGGAAATACTTACAACTCAAGTTGGAGGAATCATCCAAATTTTTCATGGAAGCCTAGAGCACCTCAGTACCAACAGCCAGATCAACCATCTCAACAATCTTCAAGTCTTGAACAAGCCATTTTGAATCTCAGCAAGGTAGTGGGAGATTTTGTTGGAGAACAAAAAGCCATCAATGCTCAATTTAATCAAAGAATTGACAGAGTAGAGAATACTCTGAACAAAAGGATGGATGGAATGCAAAATGATATAACCCAAAGGATAGATAATCTCCAGTACTCAATATCAAGGCTTACAAATTTGAATACAGTGCAAGAAAAGGGAAGATTTCCTTCCCAACCCCACCAAAATCCCAAGGGTGTCCAAGAAGTAGAAAGCCATGAGGGAGAATCATCACAGATGAAAGATGTCAAGGCCTTGATCACTCTGAGGAGTGGAAAGAAAATTGAGCAGCCACCACCTAAGCCACCTGTTGAAGAAGAAGAGACAATGAAGGAGGAGGAAATGAAAGACAAAGAAGAAGAGATCAGTGATAAGAAAGAAGAAAATGAGTCAACAATGAATGCAAATCCAGAGAAGGAACTTCTGAAGGAAGAAATGCTGAAGAAATCAACTTCTCCTCCTTTTCCTCAAGCATTGCATGGGAAGAAGGGGATTAGAAATGCGGCTGAAATTCTTGAAGTATTGAGACAAGTTAAAGTCAATATCCCACTGTTGGATATGATTAAGCAAGTTCCAACATATGCAAAATTCCTAAAGGACTTGTGTACTATCAAAAGAAGGTTGACTGTAAATAAGAAAGCCTTCTTGATTGAGCAAGTAAGTGCAATCTTACAGTGTAAGTCTCCTTTGAAGTACAAAGACCCGGGAAGTCCTACCATTTCAGTCATGATTGGAGGAAAGGTAGTGGAGAAAGCTTTATTAGACTTGGGAGCTAGTGTGAATTTGCTTCAATATACTGTCTACAAGCAATTGGGACTTGGTGAGTTGAAGCCAACAGCAATCACTCTATCTCTAGCAGATAGATCAGTAAAAATTCCCAAAGGAATAATTGAGGATGTCTTGGTTCAAGTTGATAATTTCTACTATCCGGTGGATTTTATTATTCTTGATACAGATCCAACTGTAAAGGAAGCTAATTTAGTTCCTATCATCCTGGGAAGGCCATTCCTTGCTACCTCAAATGCAATCATCAACTGTAGGAATGGGCTTATGCAACTCACTTTTGGCAACATGACACTTGATCTCAACATTTTCTATATGTCTAAAAAGCAAATCACTCCAGAAGAAGAAGAGGGTCCAGAGGAAGTGTGTATTATTGACACTCTGGTAGAGGAGCACTGTAATCAGAATATGCAAGAAAAGCTGAATGAAAGTTTTGTGGATTGTGAGGAAGGTTTGCCTGAACCCCCTAATGAGCTTGCTACTTTACAAAGTTGGAGAAGGATAGAAGAGATTCTACCTTTTTTCAATAAAGAAGAAGGAGCAGATGATGAAAAATAGATCCTAAAACTCAATCTAAAGCCTTTACCTGTAGAGCTAAAATACACATACCTTGAAGAAAACAACCAATGTCCTGTTGTAATATCTTCATCTCTGACCAGTCATCAAGAGAAGTGTTTACTGGAAGTCCTCAAGAGGTGTAAGAAAGCTATAGGATGGCAAATATCTGATTTGAAAGGCATTAGTCCTTTAGTTTCCACGCATCATATATATATGGAGGAGGAAGCTAAGTCAATTCGTCAATTTCAAAGAAGATTGAATCCTCATTTACAAGAGGTTGTGCGAGCTGAGGTGCTGAAGCTACTTCAAGCAGGTATTATCTACCCTATATCTGATAGCTCTTGGGTGAGTCCTACTCAAGTGGTACCAAAAAAATCAGGGATTACTGTGGTTCAGAATGATGAAGGAGAAGAAATCACTACGCGCCTCACTTCAAGGTGGAGGGTGTGTATTGATTATAGAAAATTGAATACAGTAACCAGGAAAGATCATTTTCCATTGCCATTTATTGATCAAGTGTTGGAGAGAGTCTATTGCCATCCGTTCTACTGTTTTTTGGATGGGTATTCAAGTTATTTTCAAATTGAGATTGCTATGGAAGATCAAGAAAAGACCATTTTTACATGTCCGTTTGGAACATATGCTTACAGAAGAATGCCTTTTGGTTTATGCAATACGCCTGCAACATTCCAAAGATGTATGTTGAGTATCTTCAGTGATATGGTGGAGCGAATTATGGAGGTTTTCATGGATGACATCACCATATATGGAGGTACATTTGAGGAATGCTTAGTCAATTTGGATGCGGTTCTTCACATATGCATTGAAAAAGACTTGGTGCTCAATTGGGAGAAATGCCATTTTATGGTACGTCAAGGAATTGTCCTTGGTCATATCATCTCCGAAAAGGGCATTGAAGTTGATAAAGCAAAGGTGGAGCTTATTTCCAAATTGCCATCCCCAACAACTGTAAAAGGAGTAAGGCAGTTCCTTGGCCATGCAGGCTTCTATAGGAGGTTTATCAAAGATTTTTCAAAGCTTTCAAAACCTCTTTGTGAGCTGTTAGCTAAGGATGTTCAGTTTGTATGGGATGAGAGATGTCAAAATAGCTTTGATCAACTGAAGAAATTTTTAACAACAACTCCAATAGTGAGGGCCCCTAACTAGCAACTACCTTTTGAACTAATGTGTGATGCCAGTGACTTTGCTATAGGAGCTGTGCTTGGTCAAAGAGAAGATGGGAAGCCCTATGTGATCTACTATGCAAGCAAAACATTGAATGAAGCCCAAAGGAACTACACAACTACAGAGAAAGAATTGTTAGCTGTGGTATTTGCCTTGGACAAATTTCGTGCTTATTTGGTAGGGTCTTTCATCATTGTTTTTACTGACCATTCAGCCTTGAAGTATTTATTGACAAAGCAAGATGCAAAAGCAAGGTTGATAAGATGGATTCTTTTGTTACAAGAATTCGATCTTCAAATCAGAGATAAGAAAGGAGTGGAGAATGTGGTAGTTGACCACCTCTCAAGGTTAGCTATAGCACATAATTCTCATGCCTTGCCTATTCATGATGATTTTCCTGAGGAATCACTTATGTTCCTAGTCAAAACTCCTTGGTATGCTCATATTGCTAATTATCTAGTTTCTGGTGAAATTCCAAGTGAGTGGAATGCACAGGACAGGAAGCACTTCTTTGCAAAAATCCATGCTTATTATTGGGAAGAACCTTTCCTTTTTAAATATTGCGCAGATCAGATCATAAGGAAGTGTGTGCCTGAAGAAGAGCAACAAGGAATTCTAACCCATTGTCATGAGAATGCATGTGGAGGCCACTTTGCCTCTCAGAAAACAGCTATGAAGGTGTTGCAATTAGGGTTTACTTGGCCATCTCTGTTCAAAGATGCCCACATCATGTGTAGAAGATGTGACAGATGCCAAAGGCTTGGAAAGCTGACAAAAAGGAATCAAATGCCAATGAACCCCATACTAATAGTTGAGCTATTTGATGTATGGGGCATTGACTTTATGGGACCTTTTCCAATGTCTTTTGGTAATTCTTACATCTTGGTGGGGGTCGATTATGTTTCTAAATGGGTTGAGGCAGTCCCCTGTAAACAAAATGATCATAGAGTGGTTCTCAAGTTTCTGAAAGAGAACATTTTTGCAAGATTCGGAGTACCCAAAGCTATAATCAGTGATGAAGGTTCTCATTTTTGCAACAAGCCTTTTGAAAGTTTATTAGCCAAGTATGGAGTGAAGCATAAGGTAGCTACACCTTATCATCCATAGACTTCCGGGCAAGTTGAGCTAGCAAACAGGGAGATAAAGAACATATTGATGAAAGTGGTGAGTACAAGCAGAAAAGATTGGTCTATTAAGCTTCATGATTCATTGTGGGCGTATAGAATAGCTTATAAGACTATTCTTGGCATGTCCCCCTATCGTCTTGTCTATGGTAATGCATGTCATCTCCCTGTGGAAGTTGAATACAAAGCTTGGTGGGCAATCAAAAAGCTGAATATGGACTTGATCAGGGCCCGGGCAAAGAGGTGCTTAGACCTTAATGAGATGGAGGAATTGAGAAATGATGCTTACATCAACTCCAATGTTGCAAAACAGAGGATGAAGAAGTGGCATGATCAACTGATTTCTAACAAGGAATTCTAGAAGGGACAAAGAGTTTTACTCTATGACACAAGACTTCACATTTTTCCTGGAAAGCTCAAGTCAAGATGGATAGGTCCTTTCATTATTTATCAAGTACATGTCAATGGAGTAGTGGAATTATTGAATTCCAATGGCAAGGACACCTTTAAAGTCAATGGATATCGTCTCAAGCCATTCATGGAGCCGTTCAAACCAGAAAAGGAGGAAATCAACCTCCTTGAGCCTCAAAAAGCTTAAGCAAAGAAGGGTTTGATGGACTTGGTTTCATCAAAGTCCAAAATTTTTGTAAATTTTGTAATTTTTAAAGTTTTATCTATGCTTTTGATCTTAATTTTTGGTCTTAAATTGTGTGTTTTTATGTAATTTCACCTTTTTGAATGATTTCAAGTGAGAGAAAATTCAAAGGAAGAAATCGGGAAGAAATCGGAGCGAAAACAGAGCAAAAACAGAGCAAAAATAGGGGAGGAAAAGAGCTCTGCGAGATTTCGCAGCCAAAGAGGATTTCTCTGCGAAAACGGCCTTTTGTTGCGAAATCAGTTCGCAACACTTTTGAGTCCCCTGCGAAAGTTTTCGCAGCTGCGAATCCAAGATTGGCACACGAGTGCCACTCCGTAGCACAGGAGCCCCCATTTCGCAGCTGCGAAGTGGTCTGCGAACCACTAAGGCATAAAAAAGCCCCATTTCCGTAGCGATGTCTCCATTTTGAAGGGTGTTTCGCAATTGCGAAACCGATTTTTTGCACACGAGCGCCATTCCGCAGCATAGTGACACCAATTTCGCAACTGCGAAGTGGGCTGCGAAAGTGGTTTTCTCTTGCGAAGCCCCCAATTTTGCTGCGGAATTGACTTTCTTTTGTGAAACCTAAAAATGACCTTTAATATTCCGTTAGTCTTTATAAATACCGGTCATTTGGGCTGTGAAACCATTTCAGAAAGAGGAAAAGTCGCAGCAACCGTCTCTTCACCTCCTCTCCATAGCCCGACGCTACTAGCACCTCCGGTCACCCCTTCCGATCATCTCCGCCGGCCAAACCTCGTCAGTTCGTAATGGCATGAACTAGAGGCGCTAAAACTTCTTCTCCGTCCAACCGAAAGCCAGCGCCGTGCGAGGTGCCTGTTCAAGCCTCAACTTCTGAGCCTCCACGGCCAGAAGTTGTTTCGCTTCCTATGAAGCCCACGCCAAAGAAGTGCCAGGCCAAGCCGACGTTGCAGACGCCTCCGGCAAGGCGCTATCTTACCAGGTCAGGGGGCCGTCCCTTGCAAAAGCGAGCTAGAGTGGAGAGCTCGGAACCCATCGACTTGACAGGGCAATCCCCTGTTCCATCTCCAGAGCCCTCTCCGATGCCATCTCCGGCACCGCCGGCGAAGCCTCAAGCAAGTCAGCCGTCGCCTTCTGAGCCCCAAATTCCGTCTGAAACAGCTCCTGAAGCGATTCTCAGGCGTCCAATGCCCACTCAGCCACTAATTGAAGGCAATTTGGATTGCCGAGCTTGGCCATTTCATTCCGAGCTGTCCTTTGACACAGCCGCCTTCCAATTGCGGCCGGAGCTTGAAGGATCATTCCAATTGCTGCGAAGATATCGAATGGAGCAGCTGCTGACCCCGCGAGACTTCTTCTATCCTAGAGTAGCCATGGATTTTTATCAGTCCATGAGTACTCAGCAGGTCAGAGATCCCACCTTAATTCATTTTACCATTGATGGTCGACATGGCATCCTGGGAGCTCGCCATATAGCTGAGGCTTTGCAAATCCCATATGAGCCAAGCCACTTTGATGATTTCCAATCTTGGGCTAATCCTTCTCAGCTGGAGATGGTGCATATCCTGTTTGGAGGAGCTTCCAGAAATCCATATCTGTTGAGGGGGGAACTTCCCCCAAGGATGTTTCTCATTGATGCGCTCTTGCGCCATAATATTTATCCACTCCAGCTTTGGACCCAGAGAAGAGGAATTCTATTGGAGGCTTTTTTCAGAATGTCTGAGGGATACTTTTTTGGCCCTCACCACTTGATCATGGCTGCCCTTCTCTACTTTGAAGAGAAGGTGCATAAGAAGAAGCTGCCAAGAGTTGATGCCATTCCACTTCTCTTCCCGAGGCTGCTATGCCAGATTCTTGAGCATCTGGGCTACCCATTAGAGCCTCAGTTGGAGCGAAAGAGGATATGTCGAGATGTGTTTACTTTCGACAAATGGAGCAACATGACAGCATATAGGATGAAGCAGCCAGAGCCACCACCGCCAGCTCAGATTCCAGCTACTAGGAGAGCATCCCCACGTCTTATACCTGAGGGTATACCTGTTGCCTCTCCTACTATAGCCAGGGCCCCTCTAGCAGCTCCAGCTTCATCACAGCCTTCCTCATCAGCTGAGCCTAGGATGGTCATCCCTATTTCTGAGTATAGGAATTTATGCCAGGCATTGCAGACCTTGACAGCCTCTCAGAGCAGCCTTGCTCAAGAGATGGCATCCTTGAGAGCTCGCTAGGAGCAGATGATGACTACTCAGGCTCAGCATACTACTATCTTGAGGCAGCTTCAGCATCATCTTGGCCTCCCAGCAGCTGATGAGCATGTCACTCCTACCACTACAGAGCCACATTCTCAGGTCACAGAGCCTCAGGCCTCTCATGAGTCAGCTGAAGAGGCAGAGCCATCTGCTTAGTCCTTAGAGCCAGCACCATCCTCCTATCTGAACATATATATCTGTTTTATATTTCCTATATGTATTTTCATTTTAGTTAGTCATATATGAAATCCCCCACATTTTGATATCACATATCGGGATTGCTTGGTTTACTTGTATTACTTCTTTTCCAACTGTACTCAAATGATTAAAGTAATACAAAGTCTAGTTTTTTTTTAACTCTTAGCATTAATTTATTCTTATTTCCTTTGCTCACACCTTTTATTCTTTTTGAAACATGTGGTTTCTCCAATCAGTATTCGAAATTGATATCACTCAGGAGGTACCACTTCCTCCCTTTAATTTCAATCACCCATATCACATTGAGGACAATGCTCAACTTGGTTGGGGGGGGGGGGGGGGGGGGGAGAAATGAGGAAGGAAGTTTGCTCAGTTGAAGGAAGTATGCTAAGTTATTTTGATAATTGAGCCTTGTATAGTAAATTAGTTGTAGTTTTATGCTTGTTGCTATAATCTCCATGGATTTTGAGGAAAAATTTTCAAATTAAAATAGGAGAAACTGAACTGTTGCTTTTCATCTAACTTAGAGTTTTGATTATGCTTGCTAAAGTGGTTCAATTGTTGAAACTTCTATTGAAATCAAGTTTAGTCCTTCCACTTTAAGCTATCCACACACTGTGCACAATAGATTCTTTTTATAAAATGAGAAACTATTTCCCCCTTGACTTAGAAAATTTTGAGACTTGGTATCTTTGACCTCATTTTAATAATATTGAGACACCTTATGAAAGGCCAATGAGCCTTTGAAAAAAAAGAAGAAAGAAAGAAAGCAAAATGTTTGCTTGCCTTGAAACCTGAGCAAGGTCTGAAGGGTATATGGTGAAAACCTTTGAAACCTCGTGCCCTAAGCCTTCATTGGTTGGGAGTCACCGGCCTCAATGCTCGTTACAAGGGTGGATAGGTGGAGTTAGCATATGGTAGGCGCAAGGGTATATGAAAAAGTCCGGGGTGAAATCCGAGGAGTTAATGGTTGAAAGATCCTTACAGCTTGATGCCCTAAACCTTAATTGGTTGGGAGTCATCGATGGACCCCCATTACATGGACAATTCAGAAAAGGATGCCCCTTAAGCCTTGTACCTGAAAAAAAAAAAAGAAAAAAAAAAAGAAGAAAAGTGTGTTCTCTATCTATTGAATTTGGTCAGTTTGCTAAGTGTTGAAAAGAGATAGGTTGGGGGGAGAGATTAGTTTAGCATGTTATATTCGGAAACTATCATCTTACACTTAGATTTTTGTGGAAGAATAAAGTTTGGTTCTTTGAAAGTGAAAATGATTTTAAAACTTCAATTTGCATAATGCATTCCCTTGATCAATGGTATTTAGCAAAGTTTTTGATAACTCTTATTGAAATTTGAGTTTATATTTCTTTAATGTTCCATGTAAGAGTTTGTTTAGTCATGCCACTTAAATATTTTTTTTTGGAAGTGATTAGCATAATGTTGTAAATTATGGTAATTTTATTTTATTTTTCTCTCCTTCATTGCTAAGGGACTAGCAATATGTCGGTTGGGGGGAGTGATTAGTACTCAAAATGTGCTATTTGATAGCTTGTAATTAATCCTTTTAAACACTTTTGAGTAGTAGTTAGTGTCTTTTAACCCAATTAGCATGTTAAGGCTCCTTGCAATCAATTCTAATCAAATTGTGTAAGTTTTGGTGTTTTTGTTAGCTTTTTGATCACCAAAGCAATATGAGATTGAGGAGAGTTACTTGGAATCCTTGGCAAAGCAATGGAAAGCTCAGAAGCATGAAGATCCAAAGCTTTGAAGTCCTTTGCCTTAAGCAAATCCGGGATGCAAGGAGGGGAAGCAAAGAGAATCCAGCTATGAAGCATTCTTGATGACAGTCATTTCAGCCACTTTTGGAGCACTTCCTGATGTCCAATTTATGCATGCTATATGTCATTTGAAAGCTTAGGAAGTCAACCATCCAATTCTTCAAACCGTGTACAATTTGGAGCTGAAATGAGGAAGTTACAGACTTTGGAAGACAACTGCTCCAAGCTGAAGGAAGGATTCAGCAAAGTGTTGCGAAATCACCCTTTTGTTGCGGAATGATTTCGCAGCCTTTTTGCACAGTGCTATGGATTTCCCCTGAAGTTTCATGCCGCGATGGAAGCCAAACACCACAAGATGCAAGCCAACTTCGCAGCGGTGCAGAACCAGCCTTTTGCTGCAAAGTAATTTCGCAGCCCTTGTAGGGTGTCTGCGAAATTTCGCAGGCCTCATTTTCACCTGCGAAATGGTCCTTAGTGCTTCCCGATATTTGTAACCGACTCTTGGAGATATTTTTCATCAGATTTTTGTTGTCTAAATCCCCAAATTCTCCTTGTATCCAACCAATTATAGGATTCCTTAGTTTTTAAGTTAGGAAAATGGCTAAATATCCATGTAATAGATATCAATGTAATTTTGATATAAATAGAGCCCGAGGAGCCTGTTCTAAGGGTGATGAACCTTTTGTAAAAGTTTTAAAACAAGTAAAATACAGAGCTTGAGCTCTGCCTTACCTGATCAATTTGATTGTATTTTTCATTTACTTAGTTATGCACTCTCTGAGGAATTTTCCCCAGAGAATGAGTAACTAAACCTTTTAGTTCCTTGGAGTTAAGGTTGCCGGGAAAGGTTCCAAGTGCAAGAATCAGAAGCTTTGTGGTTTCAGCTATGAATGAAAAGAAGGTGTGTCCCGTGAATGGTTTCTATGTTTTTAGTTAACTTAAAACGCCTTGGAGTCACCTGGGCCAACACTTGGTAAGGCAAGTGATCTATAACCATGGAGATGCACTAGTTTACCCCTTGCGAGCCTCTGGGAGGTGACTTGAAGGTAGGATTTTCTAGAATTGCCAACACTTGGTAAGCTTTTGGACTCTAAGGAGACATCGATTAGTTATCTCTTGCGAGCTTGTGAAAGAAAGTCCAAGGTTAAAGATCACCTTGAATGGTAAAGGCTAAGTGAGATGCTCGAACCATTGCAAGTTGCATCAGTGAGAGAATTAAAGCTGAAATCCAATTGTGGGATGCATTTGTGCAGCACCTGTTAGAGAATTGACTTTATGTTAATTCTCTAATGTGAGGAATTGAACCAATTGACCGGAACTATGCTATTGCATGAGGAACCTCCCCTGTGAACCTGAATCTCCAAGGAATGCTTTTCTTCTTAAGTAAATTCCATCACTTGCTGTGTTGTTAATTTAAGTCTAACATTTTTTCAACCAAAGTTTGTGTTTTATTTCTTAAGCTAACCTTGAAATGAAACAGCACCAATTCACTTTGAATTGGTATCATTTTCAGTTTGAGTACCCTTCCCAGTGAACGATCCTAGAGCCACTATGCTATAGTAGCTTTTTCTTTGCTACCCTAGTTCATGGTGTAATAGGTTATAAATTTTGTTGATTACTCCCGCCATCAAGGAGCACCAGCTGGACACAAATCAGCTGAGACACCAATTGGGCATGAATCAGAGCACCATTTCCAAACAACCTCCATCTGAAGAGAAGTCTCACGCACACCTCCGGCCACCCTCTCTCAAACTTCTCTAAGTCAGCCATGGCCAAAACTTGAGGAGCCAAGACCCTATCTCCCTCAGGCCGCCATAGAGCACCGAGAGTGGTCCCTGTGCAATACTCCATGACTAAGCCTTCACAGCCACTTGTCGTCCCACCTTCAGTAGAAGAATCACCTTCGAGTGCTTCTCTGAGACGATATGAGACTAGGAGACCACCCACTACACCTGGGGCAAGCTCCTCTCGTCCTAAGAAGTCAGCTAGCTGTCCTCCTAAGAAGAAAGCAAGGATATCAACTCTCGTTGAGCCATCAGAGCCTCATCCGCCTATTACAGAGTCTCAAATCCCTTTTAGGATGACTCCTGAGGTGATTATCAGGCGGCCCATGGTCACTTAGCCACCCATAGAGGGTAACTTGGATTGCTGGGCTAGGCCATTCCACTTTGAGCTTTGCTTTGATAGAGAGACCTTTAGGCTTCAGCCAGAGCTTAGAGATTCATTCCATTTGCTGCAGAGGTACCATTTGGAGCATCTGATGACTCCTAGGGATTTCGTCTATCCCCGTGTAGCATTAGACTTTTATCAATCTATGACTACACATCGCGTCCGGGATCCTACTATCATCCACTTCACCATTGACGGACACCATGGTATCCTGGGAGCCAAACATATAGCAGAAGCCCTGCGTATTCCCTATGAGCCAGCACGTCTAGAGAATTATAGAGTGTGGGCTCATCCTTCTCAGAGTGATATGGTTCATATACTGTCCAGGGGGACATCCACACGCCCATATCTGTTAAGAAAGGAGCTCCCTCCCAGCATGTTCTTTATCGATGCACTTCTGTGCTACAACATCTATCCACTTCAACATGTGGTGCAGAGGAGAGGAGCTTTGCTAGAGGCCTTGTTCCGGATGTCAGAGGGATTTTTCTTTGGCCCTCATCATCTCATCATGGTCCCTCTTCTTTACTTTGAAGAGAAGGTCCATAGGAAGAAGTTGCTGAGAGTGGATGTCATTCCACTTCTATTCCCAAGATTGCTATGTTAGATCTTGGAGCACTTGGGATATCCATCCGAGCCTCAGCTTGAGCACAGATGCATTTGTCGAGAGATATTCACTCTCGACAAATGGACGAGTATGACAGCTTATGATGCAGAGCCAGGAGCCCCAGCTGGACCAGAGCATCCAGAGAGACCACAGCCAAAGCACCCAGAGGAGCCATGGTCGGTTAAGATACCTACGGACATGAGAGCACCTGCCCCTGCAGTGCCTTCTATAGGACCTATGCTAGAGGTTACACCTTCTGCTCTTCCTGCCACACCAAGGACTCCGCCGGTTGTACCAGCTGCATCCGAGCCTTCTCCTCCATCTGAGTCTAGGATTTCCATATCCATTTCAGAGTTCAAAGGCCTATGTCATACTTTGCAGACATTGATCGCTACTCAGAGCATTCTAACCCAGCAGATGGCATCCATACGTGCCCATCAAGATCAACTTATCGCCATCTAGACCCAGCATACTGCCATCCTTAGGCAAATACAAGAACATTTGGGTATTCTATCGCCCCCTGAGCATGATATACCTATCCCATCAGAGCCTACAGAACCATCACAGGGCCCTCCTCTAGCCGAACAAATTGTGCCCCCAGAGGAGATGGCTACAGGAGATATAGAGGCATCTATCCTGAGTATTCAGACCTCTATAGTTGAGCCATCATCTTCACATGATCCTCCCACCACCATCTGATCATTTACCTAGTTTCTTTTTTGTATTTCTTTACTGTACTAGAATTCATAATCCCATGTTTTTAATGTTTTATATGTTGGGATTGGATGTATTACTTGTTTTGCTCCATAGTGTACTTTCTTAAAGAAATACATATCTATCATTTTTTTTAGTATTCTTAACATAATTTTCTTTTAATTCCTCTACTCATATCTTTTGTTGTTTTTGAAACACGTGGTTTCTCCTATTCTACTCAAACTTCATGTCACTCAAGAGGTACCACTTCCTCCCTGTAATTTCAATTGTTCTTGCCACATTGAGGACAATGTTCAGCTTAGTTGGAGGGAAGAGAGTTGAGGAAGGAAGTTTTTAGTTTAAATGCTAAGTTATTTTAGTAATTTAGTTGTTTTTTGCTTAATTTCTTTTTGTTAAATTTTTTTAAAAAAAATTTAAGTTTTTATTCTACTTTCCATGGTTATTAAGGAAAAATTCTCAAAATGAAATGGGAGAAATTGAATTTTTGTCTTTTTACTTGACTTAGAATTTGTATTATGCTTATTAAAGTTGATGAACTGTTGAAACTTTTATTGAATTCAACCTTATGTCTTCCACTTTAAGCTATTCACACACTGTGCACAATAGGTTTCGATTATAAGATGAAAAGCTATCACCCTCTTGACTTAGGAAAATTAAGACTTGGCACCTATGACCTCATTTAATAGTGTTGGGACACCTTATAAAAGGCCAATGAGCCTTTGAAAAAAAAAAAAAAAAGAAAAATGTTTGCTTGCCTTGAAACCCGAGCAAGGTCTAAGGGGTCTATGGTGAAAATCTTTGAAACCTAGTGCCCTAAGCCTTCATTGGTTGGGAGTCACCGACCTCAATGCTCATTACAAGGGTGAATGTGTGGAGTTTAACATACTGTAGGTGCTTGGGTATTAAAATTCATTCTCAAAGTCCGGGGTAAAATCCGAGGAGTTAATGGTTGAAAAATCCTTAAAGCTTGATGCCCTAAACCTTAATTGGTTGGGAGTCATCAATGGACCCCCGTTACATGGACAATTCAGAAAAGAATACCTTTAAGCCTTGTACTCCTACAATGAAAAAAAATTGTGAAACAAAAGGGTGCGTTCTTAGCCTATTAAATTTTGTCAGTTTGCTAAGTGTTGAAAAAGAACTAGGTTGGGGGGAGAGATTAGTTCAACATACTATATTCGGAAACTATCAAGTAACACTTAGATTTTTGTGGAAGAGTAAGGTTTAGCCCTTTGGAAGTGGAAATGATTTTAAAGCTTCAATTTGCATGATGCCTTCTCTTTATGAATTGTGATTAGGCAAGGTATTTGATAACTCTTGTTGAAATTTGAGTTTTATATCTTTAATGTTCCATGTGAGAGTAAGATCATCATGCCACTTAAAATTTTTTGAAGTGATCAGCATGATTTTGTAAATTATATTACTGTTTATTTTTCTTTTTCTCTCCTTCATTGCTAAGGGACTAACAATATGTTGGTTGGGAGGAATGATTACTACTCAAAAAGTGTTATTTTATAGCTTGTAATTAACTCTTTTAAATGTTTTTGAGTAGTAGTTATTACCTTTTAACTCAATTATGCTAAGGACCTTTGCAATCATTTCTAATCAAATTGTGTTAAGTTTTGGTGTTTTTGATAGCTTTTTTATCACCAAAGCAATCCAAGATTGAGGAGAGTTCTATAGAATCCATGGCAAAGCAATTGGAAGCTCATTTACATGAAGAACCCAAGCTTTGAAGCTCTATAGTCCTTTGCCAAAAGCAAATCATGAATGCAAGGAGGGAAAGCAAAGAGAGAAATCTAACATGAAGAATTCAAGAGGACATAAATTGTTGGACACATTTACAACAATTCTTGGAGTCCATTTCATGCATACTATATGTCATTTTGAAGCTCAGAAAGTCAGGAATCCAACGCTTCAAACGGTGTATAAATTGGAGTTGAAATGAAGAAGTTATAGCCATTGGAATCCAATCACACCAAGCTGAAGGCCAATTTCGCAGCTGCGAAATCACAAGGTGCTAGTTACGAAATTAGCCTTTGGCTGCGAAATGGAGACTTTCAGCTTGTGAAATTTCACAGCCCATCTTGCATGCTTGCGAAATCCACCTGAGTGCTTCCAGATATTTGCGACTGACTCTTTTAGATTTTTTCTTCAAATATTTGTTGTTTAAATCCCCATTATCTCCTTGTAATCCACCAATCATAGGATTCCTTAGTTAATAAGTAAGAACAAAGGGTGAATAACCTCATATATATAGTTTGTAATTTTCCTTACAGAGACATCTCGGGAGCTTGTTCTTAGAGACCAAATTTTTGTATAGTTTTGAAGGAAGTAATACACAGAGCCTTGCTCTACCTTACCTACTCATTTTGATTGTATTTTTCTTACTAGCCAAACAAGCTCTGAGGATGTTTCCTCATAGAATGAGTGGCTAGGCTTTTTGTCTCTTGGAGCTAAGGAAGCTAGGTAAGGTGCTGAATGCAAAAATTGGAAGTTTTGTTGTTTCAGCTTTTAATAAAGAGAAAGTGTGACCCGTTAATGGTTTCTATGTTTTTAGTTATCTTAAAACTCCTTTAAATCACCTGGGCCAACACTAGGTAAGGCAAGTGATCTTCATCCATTGAGATGCACTAGTTTATCTCTTGCGAGCCTTTGGGAGGTGATTTGAAGGTAGGATTTTCTAGAATAGCCAAGACTTGGTAAGCTTTTGGACTCTAAGGAGACATCCATTAGTTATCTCTTACGAGCTTGAGAAGAGAAATCCAAGGTGAAGGATCACCTTGAATGGCAAATGCTAGGTGAGAGGTACGAGCCATTGCAAGATGAATCAGTGAGAGGGATTTAGTGTTTGAATCCATAAAAGGGAAGCATCTATACCACACCGGTTAGACAAATAACTATATGTTAATTCTCTAATGGGAGGAAAAGATTCATCTAGGTCGTGAGCTCAGAGTTATGAATGATATGGATGATTCAAGATCCTATGAACTCAGGCCTCTAGATGTTATAAACCACTCAAGGTTGTGGATGATATGAACGATTTTTCCTGATGAGCTCAATCTATTAGATGCTATGAACAGCGTTGGGCTATGGATGATATGAATGACTATAGGTTGAGAGCTCAAGGTTGTAGATATTACAAACAACTAGGAACTGTGGTTGACATAAATGACTTCAAGTTGTGATCTAAGGGCTCTAGATGCTATGAAAAGCTTAAGGTTATGGATGAGATGAGCTACTCCAAGTCATGAGCTCAGGAATTTGGATGCTATGAATAGCTCAGGGTTGTGGATGACAATAGCTACTCTAGGTCGTGACCTTAGAGCTATTGATTCCATGAACAACTTAGAGTTGTGGATGATATGAACGACTTAGGATCTTGTAAGCTTTGGCCTCTAGATGCTATGAACCACTCAAGGTTGTGAATGATATAAATGATTTTGCATCATGAGTTCAAGCCTTGAGATGCTATGACCTGCTCAACACTATAGATGACTTGAACTACTCCAAGTTGTGAGCTTAGGGCTATTAACTTTATGAATAGCTTAAGACTGTGGTTGAAATAACCGACTCTATGTCGTTAGCCAGGGCTTTAAATGCAATGAATAGCTCAGGGCTATAGATGTCATAAACAACTCTAGGTCCTAAGCTCAGTGTTTTAAATACTATGAACTACTTAAGGTTATGGTTGACATGAATGACTCCAATTCATGATCTTAGGGCTCTAAATGCTATGAACAACTTAGGGTTGTAGATGACATGAGGTACTCCGGGTCATGAGCTCAGGGCTCTAGAGCCTTGTGAGAAGGTATAAAGGACCCTTCTCCATACCTGGGAAGGTTAGCAAGGTGTCCTATAAAATTAAGTTGCCATCGAGGTTGAAGATTCATCTTGTCTTCCACATGAGTTACTTAAAACCATATCATGAAGACAAGGATGATCCAGACCAAGGATTGTCTAAGAGGGCACTTACAGTAGTTGTGACCTCCTATGATAAGGAGGTAGAGTACATCATCGTAGATTGAGTCATAAGGAGATGAGGCATGCCTCCGACTACAGAGCACGTGGTGAAATGGAAGGCACTATCGAAGAGTGAGGCTAGTTGGGAACCTATGGACGCACTATGGAAGTTCTAGGAATGGATCAAGAAGTTCTAGGTGGAAGGTGTGATGAGGATGTTTGCGGCTTAGGTAGGGGAAAGTGTCACGATGCACAAATGATCCTCCACATGGGCTTATATAGGAGATGAGAAACTTCTAGAGACTCTTGAAGCCATCCACACTAAGCCATTGGTAAGAAGAGTGTGGAATCTTCTAGAGAAGCCTAAAGATGTCCACACATCTCTACACTATAGTGGAAAGCATAAGGAAAGTACAAAGCTTTCTAGAGAGTTCCAGAGATCTCTTGTAAATTCTTGTACTTAGCCTTATACATATTAATGTCTAGGATGTTCTAGAATATTCATGATTTGTAAGGAACCCTCCAAGGTTCCAAAGACTTCCTAAGGTGCCTATAAATAGGTAAGGCCCTCATTTGTCCAACTCACCAAGCAAGTAAGCTTCCAAGCACTTGTAAAACATCCTTTGAGAGTAATAAAGCTTCCTATTCTTCAAGTATTGCCTATGTGTGCCTACTAGCTTCCAAGTTGTGTCCATCTTAGCCTAGCAAGACAAGCATCGGGAGTAAGGCTAACTTATCAAGATCAAGTGTCTTGACTTGTCTAAGTGTTGTATAAGCTTAGGAAAAGACTAAGTCCTTGACATTAGGCTCTAGATGCTATGAACAGCTCAATGTTATGGACAACATGAACTACTCTAGATGTTATGAACAGGTCAAGGATGTGGATGACATGAACAACTATGGGTCGTGAGCTCAGGGCTCTAGTTTCTATGAACAACTTAGGTTTATGGTTGACATGAAAAACATTGGGTTATTAGCTTAGGACTCTAGATGCTATGAACAGCTTAGGCTTGTGGATGGCATAAGCTGCTTTAGGTTGTTAGCTTAAGACTTTGGATGCTATGAACAACTCAGAGTTGTGGATGATATGAACGACTCAGGATCCCATGAGCTTAAACTTCTAAATGATATGAACAACTCAGGGATATGGATGATATGAACAATTCCTTGTCGTGAGCCCAAGCCTATAAAGATTATGAAAACCTTAGAGTTGTAGATGACATGAAAAAATCAAGGTTATGAGGTGAGGGCTCTAGATGTTATGAACGGCCTAGGGCTGTGGTTGACATGAACGACTCCAAATCATGAGCTTAAGGCTCTAGATTCTATGAACAACTTAGGTTTGTGGATGACATAAACGAATCTAAGTCATGAGCTTAAGGCTTTAGACACTATGAATAGCTCAGGGTTGTTGTTGACATGAAAGAATCTGGATCATGAGCTTAGGGCTCAATATGCTATGAAAAGCTCTAAGCTGTGGTTGACATTAATGACTCTAGGTCCTGAGCTCAAGGCTTTAGATGCTATGACTAGCTTAGGGTTGTGGATGACATAAGCTACTCCAATTCATGAGCTCAGGACTCTAGATGCTATGAACAACTTAAGATTGTGGATAATATGAATGACTCGGGATCCCGTGAGCTCAAGCCTCTACTTGCCATGAACAACTCAGGGTTAACGATGATATGAACAATTCTTGGTCATGAGCCCATGGTTCTAAATGCAAAAAACAACTCAGGGTTATGGATGGCATGAACGACTCCGGGTCATGAGCTCAGGGCTCCATATGCTATGAACAACTCAAGGTTATGGTTGACATGAACAACTTTGAGTTGTTATCTTAGGGCTTTAAATGCAATGAACAGTTGGGGGCTATAGATGACATTAGCTACTTCATGTCATAAGCTCAAGGCTCTGGATGTAATGAACTGCTCAGGGTTGTGGATGATATGAACGACTCTAGGTTCTGTGAGTTCAGGCCTCTAAATGCTATGAACACCTTAGAGCTAAGGATGATATGAATGATTCTTGGTCGTGAGCCCATGGCTCAAAATGTTAAGAATAGCTTAGGGTTTTGGAGGACATGATCGACTTTAGGTCGTGAGCTTAGGATTCTAGATACTAGAAGCAACTTAGGGTTGTGATTGAAATGAAGGACTCTAGGCTGTGAGCTAAGGCATATGAATGATATGAATGGCTCAAGATTGTGCTTCACATGAATGACTCCATGTTGTGAGCTCAAGGCATTAGATGTTATAAATAGCTCAGGGTTATGGATGACACGAATGACTATGGGTTGTGAGTTCAAGGCTCTAGATGTTATGAACAACTTAGGGTTGTGGTTTACATGAATGACTCCAGGTAGTGACCTTAGGGCTCTATATTCTATGAACTACTTACGGTTGTGGATGAAATGAACGACTCTGAACCGTGAGTTAAGGGCTCTAGATTCTATGAACAACTCAAGGTTGTTGTTGACATGACTGACTCCAAGTCATGACCTTAGAGCTTTAAATGCTATGAACAACTTAGCATTGTGTATGACATGAACTGCTCTAGGTCAGGAGCTCAGGGCTCTAGATGCTATCAAGAGCTCAAGGTTGTGGATTATATACATGATTTTTTATCGTGAGCTCTAGGCTCTAGTTTTCATGAATTGTTTAAGGTTGGGGATGATATAAGTGATTCTGGGTTATGAAATGAAGGCTTTAGATGCTATGAACTGCTCAAGGTTGTGGATGACATGAACGACTTCAGGTTATGAGCTTAAGGCTCTAGATGCTATGAACAACTCATAGCATTGGATGATATGAGCGATTCTATGTCGTGTGTCATGTGCTCAAGCCTCCAGATTCTATGAACAACTTAGGTCTGTGGTTGACATGAACAAATGTGGATCGTGAGCTAAGGGCTCTAGAAGTTATGAACACCTCAAGGCTATGGATGACATGGGCTAGTCTAAGTTGTGAGCTAAAGGCTTTAGATGCTATGAATAGCTTAGGGTTATGGAAGATATGAATGACTCAAGATCCTATGAGCTTAAGCCTCTTGATACTATGAATAGCTCAGGGTTGTACATGACATGAGCGAATCAAGGTCGTGAGCTTAAGGCTCTAGATGCTATTGATTCATTCCCAATTGGTGTCTCAGCTGATTCATGTCCTCTTAATGGTCCCTGAAAATGGTGCCATTTGATTCATGTCCAGCTGGTGTTCCTTGATTGTGGTCCTCAGAAGGGAGTAATCAGCAAAATTTATAACCTATATCAACATGCATTAGGATAGCCTTAGCTAATATAGCATAGTGGCTCTAGGATTGTTCACTGGGAAGGGTTTTCAACTTACAACTGATACCAATTCAAAGTTGAATTGGTACCTTTTCATTTCAAGGTTAGCTTAAGAAGAAAACATAAACTTTGGTTGAAAAAGGTTTTGTTTTAAGCTAACTAAAAAGAAAGTAAGGGAAATTACTTATGAAGAAAAGCATTCCTTGGAGTTTTAGGTTCACAAGGGAGGTTTCTCATGCAAAAACAGAGCTCTGGCCACTTGAATCTTTTCCTCGCATTAGAGAATTAACATATAGTTAATTCTCTAACCGGTGTTGTACAAATGTTTCCCTTTAATGGATTTCAGCACTAATTCCCTCTCACTGATGCAACTTGCAATGGCTTGTGCCTCTCACCTAGCATTTGCCATTCAAGGTGATCATTCACCTTGGACTTCCCTTCTCAAGCTCGTAAGAGATAACTAATGGATATCTCCTTAGAGTCCAAAAGCTTAGCAAGTGTTGGCAATTCTAGAAAATCCTACCTTCAAGTCACCTCCCAAAAGCTCACAAAAGATAAACTAGTGCATCTCCATGGACGAAGATCACTTGCCTTACCAAGTGTTGGCTCAGGTGAATTGAAGGTGTTTTAAGTTAACTAAAAACATAGAAATCATTAATGGGTCACACTTTCTCTTCATTAATGGATGAAACAACAAAACTACCAATTCTTGCATTTGGGGCCTTACCCGGCAACCTTAGCTCCAAGGAACTAAAAGCCTAGCCACTCATTCTCTGAGGAAACATCCTCAGAGCTTGTTTGGCTAGTAAGAAAAATTAAATAATATACAATCAAAATGAGAAGGTAAGGCAGAGCAAAGGCTTTGTATTTTACTTCCTTGCAAAACTATACAAAAAATGTCTCTGAGAACAAGCTTCCCGACCTCCTGCTATAATGGAAATTACAAACAATATATATGAGGCTAATTACCCTTTGTTCTTGCTTAAAGACTAAGGAATCCTATGATAGGTGGATTACAAGGAGAGTTTGGGGATTTAGACATCAAATATCTAAAGCAAAAAAATCTAAAAATGTCGGTCGCAAATATCGAGAAGCTTTAGGAGAATTTCGTAGGTGTACAAGATGGCTGCGAAATTTCACAGCATGAAGGACACCATTTCGCAGCCAACCTCTTGTGATTTCGCAGCCAAAGGCTGATTTCGCAGCCCACGAAATTGGCCTTCAGCTTTGTATGATCGGCTTTCAATGGCTATAACTCCTTCATTTCAACTCTGAATCATGCACCGTTTAAAGTGTTGGATTGCTGACTTCCCAAGCTTCAAAACGACATATAGTATACATAATTTGAGCTCCAGAAAGTGCTCCAAAAGTGGCTGACAGTGTCTGTTCTTTTGAATGCTTCATGGTAGATTTCTCTCTTTGCTTTCCCTCCTTTCATTCATGATTTGCTTATGGCAAAGGACTATAAAGCTTCAAAGATTTGGTTCTTCATGTTTCTGAGCTTCCCATTGCTTTGCCATGGATTCCAAAGAACTCTCCTCAATCTTGGATTGCTTTGGTGATCAAATTACTAACAAAAACACCGAAACTTACACAATTTGATTAGAAATGATTGCAAAAGTCCTTAATAGGTTAATTGGGTTAAAAGGTAATAACTATTACTCAAAAGTGTTTAAAAGAGTTAATTACAAGCTATCAAATAGCACTTTTTGAGTAGTAATCACTCCCCCTAACCGACATATTGCTAGTTCCTTAGCAATAAAGGAGAGAAAAAGAGTAAACTAAAAAGTATTATACTTTACAAGATCATGCTTATCAGTTCCAAAAAATTTTAAGCGGCATGATGATCAAACTCTCACATGGAATATTAAAGAAATATAAACTCAAATTTCAACAAGAGTTATTAAATACTTTGCTAATCACAATTCATAAAGGGAAGACATTATGCAAATTGAAGCTTTAAAATCATTTCCACTTCCAAAGGACCAAACCTTACTCTTCCACAAAAATCTAAGTGTTAGTTGATAGTTTCCGAATATAGTATGCTGAACTAATCTCTCCCCCCAACCTAGCTCTTTTTCAACACTTAGCAAACTGACCAAATTTAATAGGCTAAGAACGCACCCTTTTGTTTCACAATTTTTTTTTTCATTGTAGGAGTACAAGGCTTAAGGGTATTCTTTTCTAAATTGTCCATGTAACGGGGGTCCATCGATGACTCCCAACCAATGAAGGTTTAGGGCATCAAGCTTTAAGGATCTTTCAACCACTAACTCCTTGGATTTTACCCTGGACTTTTGAGAATGAATTTTAATACCCAAGCACCTATAGTATGTTAAACTCCACCTATTCACCCTTGTAACGAGCATTGAGGTCGGTGACTCCCAACCAATGAAGGCTTAAGGCACCAGGCTTTAAAGATTTTCACCATATACCCCTCAGACCTTACTCAGGTTTTAACGCAAGCAAACATTTTTCTCCTTCTTTTCTTTTCTTTTAAGGCTCATTGGCCTTTTATAAGGTGTCTCAACACTATTAAAATAAGGTCAAAGGTACCAAGTCTAAATTTTCGTAAGTCAAGAGGGAAATAGTTTCTCATCTTATAATCGGAATCTATTGTGCACAGTGTGTGAATAGCTTAAAGTGGAAGAACTAAGCTTGAATTCAATAGAAGATTCAGTAATTCATCAACTTTAGTAAGCATAATACAAACTCTAAGTCAAGTGAAAAACAAAAAATTCAATTTCTCCCATTTCAATTTGAAAACTTTTCTTTAATAACCATGGAAAGTAGAATAAAAACTTTAAAAAAATTAAAAAATTAAAAAAAAAATCAAATAAATTACCAAAATAACTTAGCATAAATAACAAAAACTTCCTTCCTTAACTCTCCTCCCAACCAAGCTAAACATTGTCCTCAATGTGGCATGAGCGATTGAGATTATAGGGAGGAAGTGGTACCTCCTGAATGATATCAATTTTGAGTATTGATTGGAGAAACCACATGTTTCAAAAAGAATAAAAGATATGAGTAGAGGAAATAAAATAAAATAATGCTAAGAGTGATCAAAAAGTGATAGATTTGTATTACTTCAATTCATGTAAGTACAAAATGGAGAACAAGTAATACAAGTAATCCCAATATATAATATCAAAAGCATGGGATTTCATAAAGGAAATACATAAACGAAATACATAAAGGAAATATAAAAGGAAATATCAAAATGATTAGATAGTGGCTAGAGGATGATGTGGAGATGATGGCTCAACTGACTCTGCCTCTCCTGTAGTGGGCTCCTCAGGAGGCATAGTCTGATGTACGAAAGGAGGAGCCTGTGATGGCTCTAGTGGGCTAGGAATGGCATGCTCAGTAGCTGATATAATACCCAGATGACACTGAATCTGCCTTAGGATGGCAGTGTGTTGGGTCTGAGTGGCAATAATCTGCTCCTGATGAGCACGAAGAGCTGTCATCTGCTGAGTGAGGATGCTCTGAGAAGTGGCCAATGCTTGGAAAGTGTGGCATAGGCCTCTATACTCGATAATGGGTATAGCAATCCTTGGCTCAGATGAAGGAGATGGCTCTAATGTGGGTGGAATAACAGGGGGAGTCTGTGGTGTGGCCTGAGGAGCAAAGGGTGTAACCTCAAGTATATGCTCTGTAGAGGCCACTGCAGGGGCAGGTGGTGGAGTGTCAGCTGGTATCTCAACTGGCTCCTCTGGATGCTCTGGATGCTCTGGTCCAATTAGGGCTCCCTGGTCTGCACCATAGGCTGTCATACTCGTCCATCTATTGAGAGTGAATGTCTCTTGACAAATGCATTTACGCTCAAGCTGAGGCTCTGCTGGGTATCCCAGGTGCTCCAATATCTGGCATAATAATGTGGGAAAGAGAAGTGGAATAGCATCCGCTCAGAGTAGCTTCTTCCAATGGACCTTCTCTTCAAAGTACAAAAGAGCGGCCATGATGAGATGGTGAGGGCCAAAGAAGTATCCCTCAGATATCCTAAACAATGCCTCCATCAAAACTCCTCTCCTCTACACCCAATGCTGAAGTGGGAAAATGTTATGGCGCAGGAGTGAATCAATGAAGAACATGTTGGGAGGGAGCTTCTTCCTCAAGATATAGTGGCGTGAGGATGTCCCTCTGGACAAAGTATGAACTATGTCGCTCTGTGAAGGATGAGTCCAGGCTCGAAAATCCTCTGGACGTGCTGGCTCATAAGGAATATGGAGTGCCTCTGCTATATGTTGTGCTTCTAGAATACCATGGCGTCAGTCTATGGTGAAGTGGATGACTGTAGGATCCCGGACCTGGTTTATCGTCATGGATTGATAGAAGTCCACTGCCATGCGGGGATATAAAAAAATCCCTGGGAGTCAGCAAGTGCTCCATATGGTACCTCTGTAGCAGATGGAAGGAATCCATGAGCTCGGGCTGAAGTCTGAAAGTGGCTATGTCGAAACAGAGCTCGAAGTGGAATGGCCTTGCCCTGCAATCCAAATTTCCTTCAATTGGTGGCTGAGTGACCATTGGACGTCTGATAACCACCTTAGGAGTCATGCCTAAGGGAATCTGGGACTCTTTGGCTGGCGTCTAAGATGGCTGAGGCTTTTTGGCAGGTGGTGGAGACTTTTTGACAGGTGGTGGAGATGGCGTAGGCTCTAATTCAAGCTCTGAAGACTGGTCTGTTAGATCAATTAGCTCAAAGACCTTGGCTTTCTTCTTTGGGGGACCGGTACCTAATTTTTGGCCTCTAGAAGAGCTCGCACCGGCCATGGTAAGTGACCTTCTTGTGTTATAACGCCTAGGTGGAGGACTGACGGGTGCGTCCTCAACCGGAGGTGGGACGACTCGTGGCCGCGGAGGCTCGGATATGGAGCCTTGAACAGGTGCGTCTCTTGGGATTCTCAGGTGAGTCGATGGGGACGAGGACTTAGCTCCTCGAGTTCTAACCATGGTTGTGTCAGATAAAACGGTCGGAGGTGCACGTGGCTTGCTCAGGCGGAGGGGGCAGACGGGAGGGTGCTCTAGCTTGGCTTCTCTTGGTACCTTTTTGAAGTTCAAATGACCAATTAGAATAGGAAAAATGGAATTTATACCGTTTAAAAGGATGCCAAGGGACACTGTTCATTTTCGCAGCAGATGTGAATTTTCGTAGGAGGGCAGATTTTGCAACAAGTGGTCGTTTTCGCAGAGGGGGGCATTGTCGCAACATTTTCACAGCCTATTTCGCAGTTGCGAAATGAGGGTACAGAGCTACGAAATGGCACTTGTGTGCCAAGGGGTGGTTTCGCAGCTACGAAACCACTTGCGAAATGGGGACTCGGTTGCGAAATTTGGGATTGTAAGGCGTGGAGGATTTCGCAACGATTTGGCAGCTGCGAAATGAGGGGGGCTCTACGAAATGGCACTCGTGTGCCAAAGGGGCGTTTCGCAGCTGCAAAAATTTTCGCAGAGGGAGGAAGGAGGCTACGAAATCATTTCGCAGCGGGGGGCGATTTTGCAGCGAATGCTTGGGGGCTACGAAATTATTTCATAGCCAAGGGCCATTTTTGCAAGGGCCCTTTTTAGGCTGCGAAATTTCGCAGACCATGCTTTCTCCTTGCTTTTGAGCTCCTCTTGATTCCCTGAGACCTTTTTTGAATTTCTTTGCAATTCCTCCTGGTTTTGATCATTCAAAAAGATTAAGTTACATATAAATAACACAATTTAAGACCAAAATTAAAATCAAAACAATTTACAAAGCTTATAAATTAACATAATTTAACAAAAAATATAGACTTTGGTGAAACCAAGTCCATCTAACCCTTTTCTGATCAGGCTTTTTGTGGCTCAAGGAGGTTGATTTCCTCCTTTTCTTACTTGAATGGCTCGATGAATGGCTCGAGACGATGACCATTGACTTTAAAGATGTCTGTGCCATTGGAATTCAGTAATTCCACCACTCCATTGAGATGTACTTGGTGAATAATGAAAGGACCTATCCACCTTGACTTGAGCTTCCCAGGAAAGATATGGAGCCTTGAGTCATAGAGTAAGACTCTTTGTCCTTTCCGGAATTCTTTGTTGGAGATTGATTGGTCATGTCACCTCTTCATCCTCTATTTTGCAACTTTGGAATTGATGTAAGCATCATTTCTTAATTCCTCCATCTCATTAAGGTCTAAGCACCTCTTTGCCCCGGCTCTGATCAAGTCCATGTTTAAACTCTTGATTGCCGACCAAGCCTTATATTCAACTTCCACAGGGAGATGGCATGCTTTGCCATAGACTAGGCGATAGGGAGACATGCCAAGAATAGTCTTGTAAGCTGTTCTATATGCCTATAATGAATCATGAAGCTTAATAGACTAATTTTTTCTGCTCGTGATCACCACCTTCATCAATATGTTCTTGATTTTCCTGTTTGCTAGCTCCATTTGCCTGAAAGTTTGAAGGTGATAAGGTATAGCTACCTTATACTTCACTTCATACTTGGCTAATAGGGTTTCAAAAGGTTTGTTGCAAAAATGAGTACCTCCATCACTGATTATGGCCTTGGGCACCCCAAATCTTGAGAAGATGTTCTCTTTAAGAAATTTGAGAACCACCCTGTGATCATTGTGTTTACAGGGGATTGCCTCAACCGATTTAGAAACATAGTCCACCGCCACCAAGATATAAGAGTTACCAAAAGACATTGGGAAAAGTCTCATGCAGTCAATACCCCAAACATCAAAGAGATCAACTATTAGGATGGGGTTCATGGGCATTTGATTTCTTTTTGTTAGCTTCCCGAGCCTTTGGCCTCTATCACAACTCTTACACATGGTGTGGGCATATTTGAAAAGGGATGGCCAAGTAAACCCTGATTGCAACACCTTTATGGCTATTTTCTGAGAGGCAAAGTGGCCTCCACATGCATTCTCATGGCAATGGCTGAGGATTCCTTGTTGCTCTTCTTCAGGGACACACTTCCTTATTATCTGATCTGCACAATACTTGAAAAGAAAAGGCTCTTCCCAATAATAAGCATGAATCTTTGCAAAGAAGTGCTTCCTGTCTTGTGCTTTCCACTCACTTGGAACTTCACCAGTAACCAAATAGTTAGCAATATGAGCATACCAAGGAGTTTTCTCTAGCAACATGAGTGATTCCTCAGGAAAGTCATCATTAATAGGTAAGACATGGGAATTGTGTGCTATAGCCAACCTTGAAAGGTGGTCAGCTACCACATTCTCCACTCCTTTCTTATCTCTGATTTGGAGATCAAACTCCTGTAATAAAAGAATCCATCTAATCAACCTTGCTTTTGCATCTTGCTTTGTCAAAAAATACTTCAAGCCTAAATGGTTAGTGAAAACAATAATGAAAGACCCTACCAAATAAGCACGAAACTTGTCTAAGGCAAACACCATAGCTAACAATTCTTTCTTTGTAGTTGTGTAGTTCCTTTGAGCTTCGTTCAATGTTTTGCTTGCATAGTAGATCACATAGGGCTTCCCATCTTCTCTTTGGCCAAGTACAGCTCCTATAGCAAAGTCATTGGCATCACCCATTTCTTCAAAGGGTAGTTGCCAGTTGGGGGCCCTCACTATTGGAGCAGTTGTCAAAAATTGCTTCAATTGATCAAAACTCTTTTGACATCTTTCATCCCATATAAACTTAGCATCCTTAGCTAAAAGTTCACAAAGAGGCTTTGAAAGCTTAGAGAAGTCTTTTATAAATCTTCTGTAGAACCCTGCATGGCCAAGGAATTGTCTTACTCCTTTTACAGCTGTTGGGGATGGCAATTTGACAATAAGTTCCACCTTTGCTTTATCAACTTCAATGCCTTTCTCGGAGATGATATGGCCAAGGACAATTCCTTGATGTACCATAAAATGGCATTTCTCCTAGTTGAGCACCAAGTCCTTTTCAATGCATCTGTTAAGAACCGCTTCCAAATTGACTAAGCATTCTTCAAATGTACCTCCATATATGGTGATATCATCCATGAAAACCTCCATAATTTGCTCCACCATATCATTGAAGATACTAAGCATACATCTTTGGAATGTTGCAGGTGCATTGCATAAACCAAAAGGCATTCTTCTGTAGGCGTATGTTCCAAATGGACATGTGAAAGTGGTCTTCTCCTGATCTTCAACATCAATTACAATTTGAAAGTACCCTGAGTACCCGTCCAAGAAACAATAGAAAGGATGGCCAGAGACTCTCTCCAACACTTAATCAATAAACAGCAGTGGAAAATGATCTTTCCTTGTCACGGCATTCAATTTCCTATAATCAATACACACCCTCCAACCTGAAGTGAGGCGTGTAGCAATTTCTTCTCCTTTTTCATTTTGAACCACAGTAATCCCTGACTTCTTTGGTACCACTTGAGTAGGACTCACCCAAGGGCTGTCATATGTGGGATAAATAATACCCGCTTGAAGTAGCTTTAGCACCTCAACTCGCACCACCTCTTGTAAATGCGGATTCAATCTTCTTTGAGGTTGACAAATTAGTTTAGCTTCATCGTCCATATATATATATATGATGTGTACAAACCAAAGGACTGATGCCTTTCAAGTCAGATATTTGCCATCCTATTGCTTTCTTACACCTCTTGAGAACTTCAAGTAGAGAAATCTCCTGATAAGTAGTAAGAGATGAAGAAATAACAATAGGGCATTGCTTATTTTCTTCCAGGTACGTGTATTTCAACTCCATGGGTAGAGGTTTCAGATTTAGCTTTGGAATCTCTTCTGTAACAGCTTCTTGTGCCTCCTCTTTATTGAACAAAGGTAGAATCTCTTCTTTCCTCCTCCAACCTTGTAGAGTAGCAAGCACATCAGCGGGTTCAAACAACCCTTCTTTAAGATCCCCAAGACTTTCATTTAACTTGTCTTGCATATTCTGATTACAGTGTTCCCCCACTAGAGTATCAATAATGCATACCTCTTCTGGACCTTCTTCTTCTGGAGTGATTAGCTTTTTGGACATATAAAAGATATTGAGCTCAAGTGTCATGTTACCAAAAGCGAGTTGCATGAGTGCATTCCTACAATTGATGATTGCATTTGAGGTAGCAAGGAATGGCCTTCCAAGGATGATAGGAACATAATTAGCTTCCTTAACAAAGGGGTCCGTATCAAGAACAACAAAATCTACTGGATAGTAGAAATTATCAACTTGAACTAAGACATCTTCAATTATTCCCCTTGGAATTTTCACTGATCTATCAGCTAAAGATAGAGTGATTGATGTTGGCTTCAATTCACCAAGTCCCAATTGCTTGTAGACAGAGTATGGTAGCAAATTCACACTTGCTTCCAAGTCTAACAAAGCTTTTTCCACTACCTTTCCCCCAATCATGATTGAAATGGTAGGACATCACGGATCTTTGTACTTCAAAGGAGACTTGCATTGTATGATGGCACTTACTTACTCAGTCAAGAAGGCTTTCTTATTCACATTCAACCCTCTTTTGATAGTACACAAGTCCTTTAGGAATTTTGCATATGTTGGAACTTGCTTAATCATATCCAGCAATGGAATATTGACTTTCACTTGTCTCAATACTTCAAGGATTTCTTATGCATTTTTTATCCCCTTTTTCCCATACAAAGCTTGAGGAAAAGGTGGAGATGTGTGTTTCTTCATCATTTCTTCCTTAATAAGCTCTTTCTCTGGATTTGCATTCACTGTTGAGTCATGGTCTTCTTTCCCTTCACTGATATCTTTCTTCTTTCCTTTGATTTCCTCCCTCTTCTTTGTCTCTTCTTCTTCTTCCTCTTCAACATGTGGCTTGGGTGTTGGCAACTCAACCTTTTAACCACTCCTTAGAGTGATCAAGGCTTTAACATCTCTCACCTGTGAAGATTCTCCCTCATGAGTTTCCACTTCATGGATACCCTTAAGGTTTTGGTGAGGTTGAGAAGGAAATCTACCCTTCTCTTACACTGTGTTCAAATTAGTGAGCCTTGAGATTGAGTATTGAAGATTATCTATCTTTTGAGATAAGTCATTTTGCATCTCATCCATCCTTTTATTCAAAGTATTCTCTACATTGTCAATTCTTTGACTGAGTTGAGCATTGATGGATTTTTGGTCTCCAACAAAATCTCTCACAACCTTGCTGAGATTCACTATTGCTTGTTCAAGACTTGAAGCTTGTTGAGATGGTTGAGCCGGCTGTTGGTATTGAGGTGCTCTTGGCTTCCATGAAAAATTTGGATGGTTCCTCCAACTTGAGTTGTAAGTGTTTCCATATGAAGCATTTCTATTGGGCTTGAATTGTCCAATGACATTTGCTTGATCTCCAAACATTTCTCTAGCAACTGGAATTGTAGGGCACTCCTCCACCAAGTGTTCATAAGATTGACAAATAGAACATGGCTTTACTTGCACTGATGTTTCAGCAACAGCTTGCACTTCATGCATCTTTTTCAGTTCTAGCTCCTCCAATCTTCATGTCATAGCTACAAATTTTGCTTTCATATCAACTTCTTCATTCAAGGTGTACATCCCAGCCTTAGCATGAAAAGCATTTGGTTGAGACTTCATCTTTCCCACTTCTCCTTTGTTCACTTCATCCCATCCCCTTGAGACTTCAGCCACATAACTCAAGAAATCCATAGCTTCCTCCGGATTCTTACTCATGAAATCCCCTCCACACATTGTTTTGAGGAGTTGCTTCATTGAGGAAGACATCCCATCATAGAAATAACTCACCAATAGCCATGTATCAAAACCATGGTGAGGACAAGCATTGATGGCTTCCATGTATCTTTCCCAACACTCATAGAATGTCTCATTCTCTTTAGCTGAGAAGTTTGAAATTTGCCTTTTCAAGCCATTTGTTCTATGAGTAGGAAAAAACTTCTTGAGGAATTCAGCTTGTAAATCAGTCCAAGTACGGATACTCCTTGGCCTTAAAGAATTAAGCCAAATCTTGGCCTTATCCTTTAAAGAAAAAGGAAATAGCTTAAGCCTCATCAAGTCGATTGCAGCTCCTCCCTCTTGGAATGTATTACAAACATCTTCAAATTCCTTGATATGTGCATAGGGATTCTCACTTTCCATCCCATGGAAAGTTGGTAGAAGTGGAACAATATGTGGTCTGATCACTAGCTGCTCTATAGGGGGCACTATACATGATGGTGCAGTCATACGAGGTGGATGCATGCGGTCCCTCATTGATCTAAATTCATTAGGATTGTCCTGATGACCATGGTGACTATGCTGATCTTCAAGCGTAGTTTCCATGATGTTCAAGCTCAATTCCAATTCCTTGTTATGAGGTGTTTCACGTTTAACAAGCCTTCCTCCACTATCTCGTATCCAATTTGGCATACACAACTAGTATCAACTTTAACACAAACAAAAACAAAGGAAAACAAAAAAGAACAAAACTATAAAAAAGACTTAGATTAACAAAAACTAAATTAAAAGATGTGTTAGAATATGAACAAGTAAAAGAAACAAATAAAAGAGTTAGTAAAATGAAAGAAAAATCACCAAACTTGTGATGAAAATCACAAGTACGCTGAAATAATATCACTTTGAAGTTAGCACCTTCCCCGGCAACGGTGCCATTTGACTCATTCCCAATTGGTGTCTCAACTGATTCATGTCCTCTCAATGGTCCCTGACAATGGTGCCCATTTGATTCATGTCCAACTGTTGTTCCTTGAATGTGGTCCTCAGAAGGGAGTAATCAATAAAATTTATAACCTATGTCACCATGCATTAGGATAGCCTTAGCTAATATAGCATAATGGCTCTAGGATCGTTCACTAGGAAGGGTTTTCAACTTACAACTGATACCGATTCAAAGTTGAATTGGTGCTTTTTCATTTCAAGGTTAGCTTAAGAAGAAAACATAAACTTTGGTTGAAAAAGGTTTTGTTTTAAGCTAACTAAAAAGAAAGTAATGGAAATTACTTATGAAGAAAAGCATTCCTTGGAGTTTTAGGTTCACAGGGGAGGCTTCTCATGCAAAAACAAAGCTCCGGTCACTTGAATCTTTTCCTCGCATTAGAGAATTAACATATAGTTAATTCTCTAACCGGTGTTGTACGGATGTTTCCCTTTAATGGATTTCAACACTAATTCCCTCTCACTGATGCAACTTGCAATGGCTTGTGCCTCTCACCTAGCATTTACCATTCAAGGTGATCATTAACCTTGGACTTCCCTTCTCAAGCTCGCAAGAGATAACTAATGGATGTCTCCTTGGAGTCCAAAAGCTTACCAAGTGTTGGCAATTCTAGAAAATCCTACCTTCAAGTCACCTCCCAAAAGCTCGTAAGAGATAAACTAGTGCATCTCCATAGACGGAGATCACTTGCCTTACAAAGTGTTGGCTCAGGTGAATTGAAGGTGTTTTAAGTTAACTAAAAACATAGAAATCATTAATGGGTCACACTTTCTCTTCATTAATGGCTGAAACAACAAAACTATCAATTCTTGCATTTGGGGCCTTACCCGGCAACCTTAGCTCCAAGGAACTAAAAGCCTAGCCACTCATTCTCTAAGGAAACATCCTCAGAGCTTGTTTAGCTAGTAAGAAAAATTAAATAATATACAATCAAAACGAGAAGGTAAGGCAGAGCAAAGGCTCTGTATTTTCCTTCCTTGCAAAACTATACAAAGGATGTCTCTGAGAACAAGCTCCCCAACCTCCTACTGTAATGGAAATTACAAACAATATATGTGAGGCTAATTACTCTTTATTCTTGCTTAAAGACTAAGGAATCCTATGATAGGTGGATTACAAGGAGAGTTTGGGGATTTAGACATCAAATATCTAAAGCAAAAAAATCTAAAAATGTCGGTCGCAAATATCGGGAAGCTTCAGGAGAATTTCACAGACGTACAAGATGGCTACAAAAGTTCGCAGCATGAAGGAAACCATTTCGCAGCCATCCTCTTGTGATTTTGCAGCCAAAGGCTGATTTCGCAGCCCGCGAAATTGGCTTTTAGCTTTGTATGATCGGCTTCCAACGGCTGTAACTCCTTCATTTCAACTCCGAATCGTGTACTGTTTAAAGTGTTCGATTACTAACTTCCCGAGCTTTGAAACAACATATAGTATGCATAATTTATGCTCCAGAAAGTGCTCCAAAAGTGGCTGACAATGGCTATTCTTTTGAATGCTTCTTGGTAGATTTCTCTCTTTGCTTTCCCTCCTTTCATTCATGATTTGTTTATGGAAAACGACTATAAAGCTTCAAAGCTTTGGTTCTTCATTTTCTAAGCTTCCCACTGCTTTGCCATGGATTCTAAAGAACTCTCCTCAATCTTGGATTGCTTTGGTGATCAAATTACTAACAAAAACACCAAAACTTACACAATTTGATTAGAAATGATTGCAAAGGTCCTTAATATGTTAATTGGGTTAAAAGGTAATAACTACTACTCAATCAGCTATGAATAGCTCAAGTTTGTAGATGACATGAGCTATTTCAGGTTGTGAGCTCAGGGCTTTGGATGTTATGAATAGCTCAGGGTTTCAGATGATCTAAACCACTCGAAATCTGGTGAGCTCATGCCTTTAGATGCTATGAACAACTTAAGGTTATAGATGAAAGGAACAACTTTGGGTCATGAGCTTAGATCTCTAGATGCTATGAACAACTTCGGGTTATGAGCATAGGGCTCTAAATGCTATGAACAATTCAGAGTTGTGGTTTTAGATGAATAACTTCGGGTCGTGAACTCAGGTCTCTAGATGCTATGAATAGCCCAAGGTTGTGGATGATATAAACGACACTAGCTCATTAGCTCAAGGGTCTAGATACTATGAACAACTTAAGGTTGTGGTTGACATGAACAACTCTAGGTCGAGCTCAAGACTCTAAATGCTATAAAGAGCTTAGGGCTATGGGTCATACGTGCTACCCTAAGTCATGAGCTCAAGGGTCTAAGAAGCTTAGGGCTATGGTAGACATGAATGACTCTAGGTTGAGGTCAAGGCTTTAGATGCTATGAACAACTCAAGGCTATGGATGATATGTGTATTATACATCCTTGAAGATATATTCCCAAAGAATATGAGAAGTAATGAGAAACCAATCACTAATCTCACTATGTCTATCAAAGTTCGATATCTTCTTTCCATTACTCTATTTTGCAATGAAGTCCTTGGTACACACAACTAAGAGATCATCTCATGCTCTCTATGGAAAGGATCGAACCTACTAGACACATTACCTCGATCTAATTGAAGTGTCTTGATATGTTTACCCAATAGGTTATCTAAGTTTGTCTTAAATTCAATGAATTTATCAAAGGCCTTAGATTTCCTATCTATATATATCCAAACTAGAGTATTTATCAAAAAAATGATTAAGTATCCATACTTTCCATATATAGCCAAAAAAAAATCATATATGAGAGTATGCACTAACTCCAAACATTCCTTGATTCCAAATCCTTTAAAAATAAAGGTGTCTCTTAGTCATTTTACCATTTATATAGGATTCATAGACTGAAAGATCTAAGACTTTGTGTTTATGAGACTTCTACGATTTTAATCTTCATCCTCACCATGTGGATTGATTCAACAATATCTGAATTTGAGGTATGGTTTTTGTTATCACTTTCTAAATCCATTTAATGTATAAAAATGTTATTTTTCCATCATGTATAGAATTTAGAAAAAGACTAGGACAGTTATGCATGTTCCCAACCTAATCTGGACTTGAGAAATGGAGAAATCCGGGTTTTTCCCTTCATGAACAGCTTAGGGTTATGGTTGATATGAAAGACTATAGTCGTGAGCTCAAGGCTTTAGACGCTATGTACATATCATGGTTGTCGATGACATGAAAGACTCCGGGTCCCAAGCTTAGGGCTTTAGATGCTATGAACAACTCAGGGTTATGGATGATATGAATGATTTTGGGTCATGATCTCAAGGGTCTAGATGCTATGACCAGCTTAGGGTGGTGGAGCATATGAACAACCCTACATCATGAATGATATACACAACAAAGGGTCATGAATGATATACACGACAAGGGGTTGTGAGATGAGGACTCTAGATGCTATAACAACTCAAGGTTGTAGATTAAATGAACGACTCCAGGGGTGAGCTCAGTGCTCTAATGCTACAAACAACTCAGGATCGTGAGCTCAAGGCTCTAAATACTATGAACAGCTTAGGTTTGTGGTTGACATGAATGACTCTGGATCATAAGATCAAGCCTCTAGATACTATGAATAGCTCAGGGTTATGGTTGAAGACTCTGAGTCATGAGCTTAGGGCCTTGGATGCTATGCACAACTTAGGGTTGTAGATGATTTGAACGACTTGAGATCCGGTGAGCATAAGCCTTTAGATACTATGAACAACTCAGGATTGTGGATGACATGAACAACTTCGAGTCATGAGCTTAAGGCTCTAGATGCTTGAACAACTTAGGACTGTGGTTGACATGAATGACTCTAGGTTGTGAGCTTAAGGTGTTAGATGTGGACAACATGAATGACTCTAGGTCATGAGTTCAGGGCTCTAAATACTATGAATAGCTTAAGGTTATGGTTGACATGAAAGACTCCAAGTCGTGAACTCAGGGCTTCAGAGGATATGAACAGATCAGAGTTTTAGATGATATGAATGACTCAGGATCCCATAAGTTTAAGATTCTAGATGCTATAAACCACTCAGGGATGTGGATAATAGGAACTATTCAACATCATGAGTTTAAGCCTCTAGTTTCTATGAACATGTCTAAGCTATGGATGATATGAAGGACTCCAGTTCGAGAGCTCAAGGCTCTAGATATTATGGGCACCTCAGAGCTATGGTTGGCATGAATGGCCTCGGGTTGTGAGCTAAGGGCTTTAGATGCTATGAACATGTTAAGGCTATGGATGAGATGAGCTACTCTAGGTCGTGAGCTCAAGGCTTTGGATGTTATGAATAGATCAAGGCTATGGATGACATGATCTATTGCGGGTCCTGAGCTCAAGGCTATGGATGGTATGAATAACCTAGAGTTGTGAATAATATGAATGACACAGGATCCCACGAGCTCAAGCCTCTAGTTGCTAGGCTTTAGTTGACATGAACTACCCCAGGTTGTGAGGTCAGGGCTCTAGATTCTAAGAATTGCTAAAAGATGAGGATGATACAAACGACTTAGAATCTCATAAGCTTAGGCCTCTACATGTTATGAACATCTCAGGGCTATCAATGACATGAACGACTCTCAATCGTGAGCTCAAGGCTCTAGATACTATGACCAGCTCAGGGTTATAGATGACATGAGCTACTCTAGGTCATGAGCTCAGGGATCTGGATGCTACGAATAACTTAGAGTTGTGAATGACATGGGTAACTCGAGATCCTGTGAGCTCAAGCCTGTAGATGCTATGAAGCGGTCAGGGTTTCAGATGATATGAACGATTTTGTGTCACGAGCTCAAGCATCTAGATTCTATGAACAGCTCAAGGTTATGGATGACATGAATGACTCAGGCCATGAGCTCAAGGCTATAATTGCAATGAAACAACTTTATGTTATGGTTAACATGAACGACTCCAAGCCATGAGCTCAAGGCTCTAGATGCTTTGAACAACTTAGGGTGGATAACATGAATGACTCCAGCTCATAAGCTCAGGCCTCTAAATACTATAAACAACTTAAGGCTATGGTTGACATGAATGACTTCGGTTGTGAGCTCAAGGCTTTAGATGCTATGAATAACTCAGAGTTATGGATGACATGAACAATTCTAGTTTATGAGCTCAGGCCTATAGATACTATGAACAAATTAGGGCTTTGATTGGCATCAAGGACTCTGGTTATAAGCTCAGGACTCTAAATGTTATGAATATCTTAGGGCTATGGATGACATGAATGACTCTAGATCATGAGCTAAGGGCCCTAGATATTATGAAAAGCTCAAGGTTGTGGATGACATCAACTACTCTTGGTTGTGAGCTCGGGGCTCTATATGCTATGAACAACCTAGATTTGTGAATGATATCAATGACTTGAGATCACGTGAGCTCATGCCTCTAAATGCTATGAAGCGCTCAAGGTTGTGGATGATATGAATGATTCTATGTCATGAACTCAAGCTCTAGATTCTATGAATAGCTCAGGGCTGCAGAAGACATGAACGACTCCAAGTCATGAGCTCAAGGCTCTAGATGCTATGAATAGCTTTGGGTTATGGTTGATGAACGACTCTGGTTCGTGAGATTAAGGCTCTAGATGTTATGATTAGCTCTGGCTTGTCATTGACGTGAACGACTCTAAGTCATAAGCTTAGGGCATTAGATGCTATAAACAAACTAGAGTTGTGGATGGCATGAAGAACTCCACCTCATGAGCTCAAGCCTCTAGATACCATGAACAACTTAGGGTTTTGGTTGACATGAAAGACTTCAGGTCATGAGTTCAAGGTTGTAGATACTATGAATAGCTCAGGGCTATGGTTGACTTGAATGATTCCAGGTCATGAGCTTAAGGCTTTAGATGTTATGAACAATTCAAGGCTATGGATGACATGAAGGACTCTAGCTCATGAGCTCAAGCCTCTAAATATGAACAACTCCGGGCTGTGGTTGACATTAAAGACTTCAGGTCATGAGCTCAATGCCTTAGATGCTATAAACAGTTTAAGGCTTTGGTTAACATGAAAGACTTTGGTTCATGAGCTCAAGGTTGTAGATGCTATAAACAACTCAAGGCTATGCTTGAAAAGAACAACTTAAGATTATGAGTTGAGGGTGTTAGATTCTATAAACGATTCAAGGTTGTGGATGACATAAATGACTCTGGGTTATGGGCTCAAGCCTTTAGATACTATGAATAGCACAGGACTATGGTTCACATGAACGACCCAAGTTATGAGCTTAGGGCTCTAAATGTTATGCATAACTGAGGGTTGTCGATGATATGAAAGACTCCAGATTGTGAGCTTAAGGTTCTAAATGCTATGAATAACACAGGGTTGTGGATGACATGAACTACTCTAGGTTGTGAGCTCAGGGCTTTAGATACTATGAACAACTCAGGCCATTGGATGACATGAATGACTCCAGGTCGTGAGCTCATAGCTCTAAATTCTATGAACAACTCATGGTTGTGGATGACATAAATGACTCTGGGTCATAAGCTCAAGCCTCTAAATACCATGGATAGATCAGGGTTATGGTAAACCTGAAAGACTCCATGTCATGAGCTTAGAGCTATAGATTCTATGCACAGCATAGGGTTGTTGATGGCATGAAAGACATCAGGTCATGAGCTCAAGGCTCTAGATGCTGCGCATAGCTCAGGGTTATTGATCACATGAAAGACTCCTAGCCATGAGCTAAGGGTTCTAGATGCTGTGAATAGGTCAAGGCCATGGATGACATGAGCGACTCCAAGTCATGAGTTAAATGCCCTAGATACTATAAATAGCTTAAGGTTGTGGTTGACATGAATGACTCTAGGCTGTGAGCTAAGGGCTCTAGACACTATGAACAACTCAAGGTTGTGGATGACATGAACAATTCTAAGCTATGAGCTCAGACCTCTAAACACTATGAACTTAGGGGTTTGGATGACATGAAAGACTCTAATCGGTCAAGGCTCTAGATGCTATGCACAATTTAGGGTTGTTCATCACATGAAAGACTCTAGGTCATGAGCTTAGTACTATAGATGCCATGAACAACTCAAGCCTATGAATGACATGAACAACTCAAGCTTGTGAATGACATGAACGACTCCCTGTTGTGAGCTTAGGGCTATAAATACTATGAACAGCTCAGGGTTGTGGTTAACAATAATGACTCAGGGTTGTGAGCTTAAGGCTTTAAATGCTATGAACAACTCAGGATTGTGGATGACATGAACTACTCCGGGTCATGAGCTCAGGGCTTTAGATACTATGAATAGCTCAGGGTTATGGTGGACATGAACGACATTCGCTCGTGAGCTCCGGGCTCTAGATGCTCTAAACAACTTAGGGTTGTGGATGACATGAACAACTCCAAGTCATGAACTCAAGCCTTTATATACTATGAGTAGCTCAGGGCTATGGTTGACATAAATGACTCTAAGTTATGAGTTTAGAGCCCTAGAAGCTATGCATAGCTCAAGGCTATGGATGACTTATAAGACTCTAGGTCATGAGCCTAGGGCCTTGTATGTTATGAACAACCTAGGGTTGTGACTGATATGAACAACTTGAGATCCCATAAGCTCAGGCCACTAGATTCTATGAAGCACTCAGGGTTGTGGATGATATGAACGATTATGCGTCATGATCTCAAGCCTCCAAATTCTATTAATAGCTTAGGGTTGTGCATGATATGAACGATTCTAGGTTGTCAGCCCAAGTCTATGGATGCTATGAACAACTCTGGGTAGTGGTTGACATGAAGGACTCTAATCATGAGCTCAAGGCTCTAGATGCTATGACTATCTCTAGAATGTTATTGACATGAACGGCTCTAGATCGTGAGCTTAGGGCTCTAAATGCTAGGAGAAACTCAAGGATGAGGATGACATTAATGGCTTTGGCTCATGAGCTTGGGCCTCTAGATACTATGAACAACTCAGGGCTATGGTTGACATGAAATACTCCGAGTCATGAGCTCAAGGCTCTAGATACCATGAACAACTCAAGGCTGTGGTTGACATGAACGACTCCATGTCATGAGCTCAGGGATCTAAATGCTATGAATAATTCAGGGGTGTGGATGACATTAATGACTTTGGCTCATGTGCCTGGGCCTCTAGATACTATGAACAGCTCAGGGCTATGGTTGACATGAAATACTCTAAGTCATGAGCTCAAGGCTCTAGATGCTATGAACAGCTCAAGGTTATGGTTGACCTGAACAACTCCGGGTCGTGAGCTTAGGACTTTAAATGCTATGAACAATTCAGGGTTATGGATGACATGACTAACTCCAGGTCATGGGCTCAAGCCTCTAGATACTATGAACAACTCAGGACTATGGTTGACATGAAAAACCCAAGTCCTGAGCTTAGGGCTCTAGATGCTATACACAGCTGAGGGTTGTCGATGACATGAAAGACTCTTGATCGTGAGCTTAAGGCTCTAGATGCTATGAATAGCTCAGGGTTATGGATGACATGAACGACTTTAGGTTTTGAGCTCAAAGCTCTAGATGTTATGAATAACTCTGGGTAGTTGTTGACATGAACGACTCTAGGTTGTGATCTCAGGGCTCTAGATGTTATGATTTGCTCTGGGATGTTGTTGACATGAACGACTCTCAATCATGAGCTTAGGTCTCTAGAAGCTATGAACAAATCAGGGTTGTGGATGACATTAACAACTTCAGCTCATGAGCATAAACCTTTAGATACTATGAACAGCTCAGGTTTATGGTTGACATAAACTACTCCAGGTCATTAGTTCATGGATCTAGATGTTATGAACAACTCAAGCCTATGGATGACATGAACAACTCCAACTCATAAGCTCAAGATTCTAGATACTATGAACAACCCAAGGTTATGGTTGACATGAAAGACTCTGGGTCATGAGCTCATGGGTCTAGATGTTATGAACAATGTTGGGTTGTGGTTTACAGGAATGATTCTGAGTTATGAGCTCAAGCATCTAGATACATTGAAATGCTGAGGGTTTTAGTTGACATAAAAGACTCTAATTGTGACCTCAGGAACCTAGATGTTCTGCACAGCTCAGGGTTGTGGATGACATGAATGACTCCAATTCAAGAGGTCAAGTCTCTAGATATCTTAAACAACTTAGGGTTGTGGATGACTTAAACTACTCAACGTCTGAACTTAGGACTCTAGATACTATGAACAGTTCAAGGTTGTTGTTTACATGAACCACACTAGGTCATGAGCTTAGGGCTCTAGATGCTCTGAACAAGTTCCAATTATGGATGAGATGAATGACTCCAGGTCATGAGCTGAAGCCTCTAGATACTATAAACAACTCGGGGTTGTTGTTAACATGAAAAACTCTAGGTCATGAATTCAGGGCTCTAATTGTTATGAACAACTTAGTTCTATGGTTGACATGAACACATCTGGGTTATCAGCTCAGGGTTTTAGATACTATGAACATTTTAGGATTGTGGATGACATGAACGATTTTGGGTTATGAGTTCAGACCTCTAAATACTATGAAAAGCTCAGGGCTTTGGTTGACATGAAAGATTTTGGTTGTGAACTTTGGGTTGTCAATCACATGAAAGGCTCTATGTAGCAAGCTCGGGACTTTAGATGCTATGAACAACTTAGGGCTATGGATGACATGAACAACTCCTAGTCATGTGCTCAAGGCTCTAGATGCTATGAACATCTTTGGGTTGTGGATGATATGAGCTATTTCAGATTATGAGCTAAAACCACAAGATACTATGAACAACTTAGGGATTTGGCCGACATGAAAGACTTTGGTCATGAGCTCAAGACTCTAGATGCTATGAACATTTCAGGGCTATGGATGACATGAAGAACTCTCGGTTGTGAGCTTAAGGCTATGGATAACATGAATGACTTTGGGTCGTGAGCTCAGAGCTTTGTATGATTTGAAAAACCTAGAGTTGTGAATGATATGAATAACTCGAGATCTCGTGATCTCAAGCCTCTAAATGTTATGAAGTACTCAAGGCCTTGGATGATATGAATGATTTTGTGTCATGAGTTCAACTCTCTAGATTCTATGAATAGCTCAGGGCTGTGGATGACATGAACAATTTCGATTGTGAGCTCAGAGTTGTTGATGAGATGAAAGACTCTAGGTCATGAGGTCAGGGCTTTAAAGGATATGCACAACTTAAGGTTTTCGATGACATGAAAGACTCTGAGTTGTGAGCTAAAGGCTTTAGATGCTATGAATAGATAAAGGTATTGGATTACATCAAAGACTCTATGTTGTGAGCTTAAGGCTCTAAATACTATGAACAACTTTGAGATGAATGACTCTAGGTCATGAGCTCAAGGCTGTAGATTCTAAGAACAACTCAAGGTTGTGGATGACATGAATGACTCCAAGTCATAAGCTAAAGCCTTTAGATACTATGAACAACTCAATTCTATGGTTGTCATGAATGATTCTAGTTGATGAGCTCAGGGCCCTAAATGCTATGAACAAATCAAGGTTGGGGATGACATGAGTTACTTCTAGTCTTTAGGGCTCTAGATGCTATGAATAGCTTAGAGTTATGGATGATATTAATAACTCGGGATCTCGTGAGCTTAGTCCTCTAGATGCTATGAACGGCTCAGGGTTGTGGATGATATGAGCAATTATGCATCATAAGCTCAAGCCTCTAGATGCTACGAATTGCTCAGGGTTATAGATACATCAACGACTCCGTCTTTTTCTTGGGAATCTTGACATTATTAACAGCTCAAGCCTGAGGTTGACATGAATGACTTTGGGTCATCAGTCAAGGCTTTAAATGTTATACACACATCTAGTCTATCAATGACAAGAAAGAATCCAAGTTATGAGCTCAAGGCTCTAGATGCTATGAACAGCTCAGGGTTGTGGACGAAATGAATGACTCTAGGTCATGAGCTCAGGAATTTAAATAGTATGAACAACTTAGGGTTGTGGTTTGACCTGAACGATTTTGAGTTATGAAGTCTAGGCTTCTAGATGTTATGAATAGCTCAAGTCTGTGAATAACACGAGCTACTCTGGGTCACGAGCTTAGGGTTCTCAATGCTATGAATTGCTTAGAGTTATGGATGATATGAACGACTCGGGATCTCATGAGCTTAATCCTCTTAATGCAATGAACCGCTAAAGGTTGTGGATGATATGAACGATTCTGCATCATGTGCTCAAGCTTATAAATGTCATGAACTGCTCAAGGCTATGGATGACATGAACAACTTCAGGTCATGAGCTCAAGATTTTGTGTCATAACCTCAAGGATCTAAAGGCTATGAATAGCTCAAAGTTAGGCATTATATGACCAATTCTGGGTCATGAACTCAAGACTCTAGATGCTATGAACAATTGAGAGTGGTGGATGATATGAACGACTCGAGATCTCGTGAGGTCAAGCGTCTAAATACTATGAACAACTTAGAGTTGAGGATGATATGAGCAATTCTTAGTCGTGTGCCCATTACAATAAATACTATGAACAACTCAAGGCTATGGATGGTATGAATGATTCTAGGTCGTGAACACAAGGTTCTAGATTCTACGAACAACTCAGGATTATGGTTAACCTAAATGACTCCAGGTCACAAGCTCAAGGCTCTGGATGCTATGAATGGATTAGGTATGTATATGATATGATCCATTCTTAGTTGTGAGCCTAAGGCTCCAAATGTTATGAATAGCTCTAGTTGATGTATGACATGAACGACTCAAGGTCGTGAGCTTAGGGCATGATATCTTATGGATAGCTCAGGGTTGCGATTGACATGAACAACTTTGTTTCTTATGCTTAGGGCTCTAGATGCTATGAACAACTCAATGTTGTGGATGACATGAATGGCTTTGGGTCATGACTTCTAGGCTGTAGATACTATAAACAAATTAAGGATGTTGTTAACATGAATGACTCTAGGTCATGAGCTCAGGGGTGTAGATGTTATGAACAAATTAGGGCTATTAATAACATAAACTACTTTTGGTCATGAGCTCAAGCCTCTAGATGCTATGAACAACTCAGGGTTTAGATGATATGAACGATTTTAAGTCATGAGCTTAAGGATCTAGATGCAATAAACAACTCAGGGTTGTGGATCATATGAATGATTTTAGGTTTTAAACTTAAGGCTCTAGATGTTATGAACATGTCAGGGCTATGGAAGACATGAACGACTTTGATTCGTGAGCTCAGTGCTCTAGATGCTATGAATAGCTTAGAGTTTTGGATCATATGAACGACTTAGAATCCTATGAGCTTAGGCCTATAGATGCTATAAACAACTCAGGGCTAAGGATGATACAAGCGATTCTTGGTCGTGAGCCCATGGCTTTAAATGTTATGAATAGCTAAGCATTGTGGATGACATGAATGACTCTAAGTTACGAGCTTAAGGCTCTAGATGCTATGAGCAGGTCAGGGTTATGGTTGACATGAATGACTCTAGGTCATGACCTTAAGGTTGTAAATGTTATGAACAACTCTAAGCACTAGAAGCTATTAACAACTCAGGGTTGTGAATGTCATGAGCTATTCTAAGTCTTGAACTTAGGGCTCTAGATACAATTAATAACAAAGAGTTTTTGGATGATATGAACGGCTTGGGATCTCATGAGCTCAAACCTCTACTTGATATGAACATCTCAAGGTGTGGACGATATTAAGGATTCTACATCATGAGCTCAAGTCTCTAGATGCTATGAACAACTTAAGACTATGGATGAGATAAAGAACTCTAGGTCATGAGGTAAAGGCTCTAGATACGATGAACAACTCAAGGCCATTGTTGACATGAACGACTTCGGGTCGTGAGCTTAGGGCTCTAGATATTATGAATAGCTCAGCGTTATGGATGACATAAACTACTCTAAGTTATGAGCTCAGGTCTTTTGATGCTATGAATAGCTCAAGGTTGTGGATGATATGCACGATTCTGGGTCATGAGCTTAAGACTCTAGATGCTATGAGTTGCTCCTTGTTATGGGTGACTTAAACGATTTTAGGTTATAAACTCAAGGCTTTAAATGATATGAACTATTGAAGGTTGTGGATAACATGAATGACTTCGGGTTGTGAGTTGAGGGCTTTAAATGCTATAAACAGCTCATAGCTTGGATGATATGAACAACTCTATGTCATGTGCTCAACCCTCTAAATGCTCTATATAGCTTAGGGTTGTGGATGACATGAACGACTTTAGGTCATAAGCTTAGGGCTCTAGATACTATGAACAAGACAGGGTTGTAGATGACGTTTGCTACTTTGAGTCATGAGCTCAGAGCTCTAGATGCTATGAGCAATTAAGAGTTGTGGATGATATGAACGACTTAGGATCCCATGAGGTCAAGCCTATAAATGCTATGAACAGCTCAAGGATGAGGATGATATGAATGATTCTTGGTCATGAGCCCATGGCTCTAAATGCTATTAACAGCTCAGGGCTATGGATGACATGAACGACCCCAAGTCATTAGCTCAAGGTTTTAGATTCTATGAACATCTCAAGATTATGGTTGACATGAACAAATCCGGTTCATGAGCTCAACACTCTAGATATTATGAACAGTTGAGGGTAGTGGATAAAATGGTCGATTTTTAGGCGTAAGCCTAAGGCTCCAAATGTTATGACCTACTCAAGGTTATGGATGATATAAACAACTGAAAAATGTGAGCTCAGCACTCTAGATGTTATGAACAGCTCAAGGTTGTGGTTGACATGAACGACTCTGTGTCGTGAGTTGAGGACTCTAAATGTTATTAGCAACTCATGGCTATGGATGACATGAATGAATCTGGGTCCTAAGCTCACAACTCTTGATACTATGAACAACTCTAGATCCTGAACTCAGGGCTTTAAATGCTATGAACAACTCAAGGCTATCAATAACATGAACTACTGATTACTACTCAAAAACCACACATTTTATATACTAATTTTCATGAGTTTCACACCTTTTGAGTATTAATTATGCCTAATATGCCCAAGTAATACATTGCTATCCTTGCAAGAGATACTAATGGTTCTTTGTTGAGTTTTGGAGATATTTTAAGGTGATTTTTGAAGCATGGAGTGACAAATGGAAAAATGGAATGGAGGAGGGTACATAATATGGATAAAGAGAAAGAGGAAATGCACTTGGACCAAGCTTTGGAGCTTAATTGAAGGTGGTGGAGGTGGATTAAAAATGAAGAAATGGGAGAAATTGCAAAGAGGAGTCGGAAAAGCATGTTTTTCAATTTCGCATGACCATGCGAAATGAAACATAATAGGCTTGGCTGCAACACACAAGGGAAATGTGAAAAGTGATTTCACATGACCATGCGAAATTTTCGCACAGTCTTGCGAAACACTCCAGAAAGACGAAAATACAACTGATGGATTTTCCACTTCGCACCATCATGCGAAATTGTTGAGGCTCGTGCGAAAATGTATTTTCTTCAGATTCCTTGATGAAGAAGCATCCAAAAGACCACTTAGATGATGCCAATTGTCCTCTTGACCATGGCCTATAAATAGAAACGGGATTGACTCATTTAAGAACTTTTTTTATTTTTCCTAATTGTAGAACTTTTCAGACTTCTTCTCTCTATATAATTCTCTTCTTTCCTTCATTTTCTCTCATTTTCTTGGTAGCCAAACATGTCTTATGAGATCAAATTTCTAAGCATGAGTGGCTAAATCTCGTTTTTCTCAAATGAGGGAGGATCTAGAGGTAAGATCTATGGTGAATTAGAGAATTGAGCTTGAATTGCAAAGGTAATTTGATCCAATTGATTGATTAATTGAAATTTGGGGATTTTTCTCTTCAAATTGTCTTGGATGATTACTACAATGCAAGCTAGGTAGGTTCCTCAAATTCTTAATGCTAGATTTGATGATATTGAATAGTTGCATTGTGTGAATCATCGGAAGATAATTTAAGATGAATTGAATATATGATTCGAATTGATCTCTTGGATTAGATTACCTAATTTGAAGAGAAATTAGATCTAGACTTAAAGCTAAATCAAAAATTGGTTTAGATGAAAATTTATGTTTTCAATCTAACTTGATGAAAATTAGATCTCAACACTTATTCACCATGGAAATTGCTTTCTAGAAAATCCTAACTCTGATAATCTCACATCTTATTAATTTTCTTCTCTTTTACACTTGATTTTCCTTTCAATTTGAATACATTGTTATCTTGAGATTTTATCATGCAATTTCAAGTCAATTTCACTTTATCACAATCATTTCTTATCATCTCATTCAAGCCTTAATTACCGAGAATAATCCATCTTTGTGGACGATACCTAAATAATACTATACTACAGTAGTTTATATTAAAACCACTTTTTGATCGGGTAAAAATTGTTATAGAATAGTGAATTAGGTTATAAATTTTGTTTTAATCCAATAATCGACAAAATCCGAAAGATCAACTACTCTCAGTCATGAGCTCAAGTATCTAGATGTTATGAACAACTCAGGATTATGGATGATATGCATGATTCTATATCGTTAGCTCAAGGATCTAGATGCTATGAACAACTTAGGGTTATGGATAATATGAATGACTCTAGGTTGTGAAATCATGGCTCTAAATGCTATAAATAGCTTAGGGTAGTGGATGACATCAATGACTTCAAGTCATAAGCTCAAGGCTTTAGATGCTATGAACAACTGAGAGTTGTGGATGATATGAATGACATGGGGTCCCGTGAGATCATGCCTCTAGATGCTATGAATAGTTGAGGGCTGAGAATGATATGAACGATTCTTGGTCATGAGCCCATGGCTCTAACTGCTATGAATATGTCCGGATTGTTGATGAACGACTCCAAGTTGTGAGCTCAGGGCTTCAGATGCTATGAAAATCTCAAGGATGTGGATGACATGAACGACTCCGTGTCATGAGCTCAAGGCTCTAAATGCTAAGAATAGATTAGGGTAGTAGATGATATGAGCTACTTCAGGTCATGAGCTCAGGGTTCTAGATGCTATGAACAGCTAAAGCTATGGATGACAAGACCTACTTCGAGTCATTAACTAAGGGCTCCAGATGCCATGAAATGCTCAAGGTTGTGGTTAACATTAACGACTTTGAGTTATGTGCTTACGGCTCTATAGGCTATGAAAAGCTTAAGACTATGGATGACATGAACAACTATGAGTCATGACCTCAGGGCTTTAGATGTTATGAATAGCTCAGGGTTGTAGTTGACATGAACAACTCCAGGTCATGAGTTCAAGGCTTTAGATGTTATAAACAACTCAGGATTGTTGCTAACATCAACAAATCCTAGTCATGAGCTTAGGGCTTTAGATGCTATGAATAGCTCAAAGTTGTAGATGACATGAGTGACTCTAGGTCGTGAGCTGAGGGCTCTAGATTCTATGAACAACTTAGGGTTGTGCATGACATGAACAACTTCGGGTCATGAGCTTAAGGCTCTAGAATCTATGAATAGCTTAGGATGACATGAATGATTTCAGGTTATGTGCTTAGAGTTCTAGCTGTTATGAATAGCTTAAGGCTGTGGTGGACCTAGATGACTCTGGGTCGTGAGCTCAGGGCTCTAAATGCTACGAAAAGCTTAGGATGATGGATGACACGAAAAGCTTAGGGCTCAAGGCTCTAGATGTTATAAAAAGCTTAAGATTATCAATTATATGACCTAGTCCAAGTCGTGAGCTTAGAGCTATGGATGCTATGAGCAGCGCAAAAATATGGATGATATGAACGATTCTACATCATGAGCTCAGGGCTATGGATGACATGAACGACTCCTAGTCGTGATCTCTAGTCTTTAAATACTATTAACAACTGAATCTATGGTTGACATGAACGACTCTGGGTCGTGAGCTCAAGGCTCTAGATGCTATGAATATCTCAGAGTTGTGGATGACACAAACTAATCCAGGTCATGAGCTCAAGGCTTTGGATCCTATGAACAACTCAGGGTTATGGATTATATAAAAAACTTGGGATCCGGTGAGCATAGGCCTCTAGAAGCTATGAACAACTTAGGGTTGTGGATGACATGAGCTGCTCAGGGTCGTTAACTTAAGGCTTTAGATGATATGAATAGCTTAAGCTTTTAAATGATATGAATAACTCAGGATTCCATGAGGTGAAGCCTCTAGATGGTATGAATTATTCTTTTTTGTGAACCTATGGTCTAAATGATATGAATAGCTCAAGGTTGTGGATGACATGAACGACTCTGGTTCGTGAGCTTAGGGCTCTAGATTATATGAACAACTGAGGTTTGTGGTTGACATGAATGACTCCGGGTCACGAGCTGAGGGATATGGACGCTATGCATAGTTCAGCATTGTGGATGATATGAGCAACTAAGGATCCTATGAGCTCAGGCCTTTAAATGCTATGAACAGCTCAAGGCTTTGGATGATATGAACAATACAGCTTCATAAGCTCAAGGTTGTGGATGACATGAATGAATTTGAGTGATAAGCTCAAGGCTTCAGATACTATAAACAGCTCAAGGCTATGGTTGACATGAATGAATATGGGTTATGAGCTTAGGGCTCTTAATGCTATGAATAGCTCACAGTTGTGGATCATATAAAAGACTTGGGATCTCATGAACTCAAGTCTTAAGATGTTATGAACAACTCAAGGCTCAGGATGACATGAACGATTCTTAGTAGTGAGCCTATGGCTTGAAATCCTATGAACAACTCAAGGTCGTAGATGACATGAATGACTCTAAGTCGTGAGCTCAAGGCTCTAGATGCTATGAATAATTTAAGGTTGTGGTTGACTTGAACTACTTTGAGTCATGAGCTTAGGGCTCTCAATGTTATGAACAGCTCAGGGTTGTGGATGATATGAACGACTCGGGATCCCGTGAGATCAAGCCTCTAGATTCTATGAATAGCATAGGGCTGTGGATGATATAAACGATTATTGGTCATGAGGCCATGACTCTAAATGCTATGAAAAACTTAAGGTTGTAGATGATATGAACGACTCTAGGTCATTATCTGATAACTCTAGATGCTATGACCAACTCAGGGCTGGTTTTGACAGGAACAACTCAGGGTTGTGGATGATATGAATGACTCGAGATCCCGTGATCTCAAGCTTCTATATACTATGAACAACTCAATGTTGTGGATGAAATGACCTACTCCGGGTCATTAACTCAAAGCTCTAAATGCTATGAATAGCTTAGGGTTGTGGATGACTCGAGATCCCATGAGCTCAGGCCTTTAGATCCTATGAACAACTAAGGGTGTGGATGATATGAATGATTCTTGGTCATGAGCCCATGGCTCTAAATGCTTGAACAACTCAAGGTTACGATTGACATGAATGACTCCGGGTCATGAGCTTAGGGTTTAAAATGATATGAAGAGATCAAGGTTGTACATGAAATGAACAACTTCAGATCGTAACCTAAGGGCTCTAGATGCAATGGACAACTCTAGGTTTTGGTGGACATGCATGACTCTGGGTCTTGAGCTTAAGGCTCTAAATGCTATGAAAAGCTCAGGCCTGTGGATGACATAAACAACTTGGGGTCATTAGCTCAAGGCTTTAGATGTCATGCACTACTCAAGGTTGTGGTCGACAATAACGACTCCTAGTCTTGAACTTAGGGTTTTAGATGTTATGAAAAGCTCACTGTGGTGAATAACATGAACAAATCTAGGTTGTGACCTCAAGGTTCCAAATGCTATGAACAACTTAAGGCTATGGATGACATGAACAAGTCTGAGTTGTGAGCTCAAGGCTCTAGATAATATAAACAATTCACAACTCTGGTTAATAGGAATGACTATGGGTTATGAGATCAAGGCTTTAAATGTTAAGAACAGCTCAACATTATGGATTATATGAATGACTCAGTATCCGATGAGCTTAGGCGTCTTAATGCTATAAATAGCTTGAAGGTGTGGATGATATGAATGGTTCTGCATCATGAGCTTGGGGCTCTAGATGCTATGAACAACTTAGGCTTGTAGATGACATGAGTGACTTTAGGTCATGAGCTCAAGGCTTTAGATACTATGAACAACTCAGGGCTATGGTTGACATGAAAGACTCCAGATCGTGAGCTCAAGGCTCTAAACACTATGAATAGCTCCAGGGCTATGGATGACATGAGCTACTTTGGGCCATGAGCTCAAGGCTCAAGATGCTATGAAAAGCTCTAAGCTTTGATCGACATGAATAACTTTGGGATGTGAGCTTAGGGTTTTAGATGTTGTGAAAAGCTCAAGGTTGTCGATGACATGAAAGACTATATTTCATGAGGTCGTGGGTTGTAGATGACGTGAGCTACTCTGGGTCGTGAGCTCAAGGCTCTAAATGCTATGAACAACTTTAGGCTATGGTTGAGATGAATGACACTAGGTCATGAGCTCACGACTCTAGATGCTATGAACATCTTAGGCCTATCAATGACATGAAAGACTCCGGTTTATAAGCTAAGGGCTCTAGATGCTATGAACAACTCTAAGCTATGGTTGACATGAATGACTCTGGGTCTCGAGCTCAAGGCTCTTAATGCTATAAATAGCTCAAGGTTGTGGATGACATAAGCTACTCTAGGCCATGAGCTCAGGGCTCTGGATGCTATGAATAGCTCTGGCATGTGGTTGACATGAACAACTTCGAGTCATGAGCTTGGGGTTGTAGATGCTATGAATAGCTTAGGGTTGTCGATGACATGAAGGGCTATAGGTCGTGAGGTCAAGGATCTAGATACTATGAACAACTCTAGGTTGCGGATTACATGAGCTACTCCAGGTCATAAGTACAAGGCTCTAGATGCTATGAATAGCTCTAGGCTATGGTTGACTTAAACAACTCCTAGTCATTACCTCAAGGCTTTAGATGTTATGAACAACTTAAGGTTATGGATGACATGAGCTACTGTGGGTTGTAAGCTTAGGGCTCTAGATGCTATGAATAGCTTGGGTTGTGGTTGACATGAACATCTCCAGGTCGTGAGCTCAGGGCTATAGATTCTATGAATAGCTCTAGGTTGTGGTTTACATGAACGACTCTGCATCATGAGCTTAGGGCTTTAAATACTATCAACAACTCAGGGTTGTGGTTGACATGAATGAGTCCAAGTCATGAGCTAAGGGTTCTAGATGCTATGAACAACTTAGGGTTGTTAATGACACGAAATACTCTAGGTCGTGAGCTTAGGGTTCTAGATGCTATGAATAGATCAGGCTTAGAGTTATCATAAATGACTCTGGGTTGTGAACTCAAGTCTTTATATGCAATGTACAACTTAAGGTTGTGGTTGACATGAAAGACCACGGGTCATGAGTTTAGGGCTTTATATGTTATAAACAACTTAAGGTTGTCAATGACATGAAAGACTCTGACTCGTGAGCTTAAGTTTATAGATGTTATAAGCAGCTCAGGGCTATGGATGACAAGAACGACTCTAGGTCGTGAGCTCAGAGCTTTAGATATTATGAACAGCTCAAGGTTGTAGTTGAAATGAACCAATCTAAGTCATGAGTTAAGGGTGCTAGATGCTATGAACAACTCAGGGTTGTTGATGACATGAAAGACTCCCAATCATGAGCTTAGGGCTCCAGACGCTATGAACAGCTTGGGCCTATGGTTGATATGAATGACTCTGTGTTGTGAGTTCAAGGCTTTAGATGGTATGAATAACTCAAGGTTGTGGTTGACATGAATGACTCCATGTTGTGAGCTCAAGGCTCTAGATGTTATGAATAGCTCAAGGTTGTTGATGACATGAGCTACTTTGGTTCGTGAGCTTAGGGCGTTAAATGCTATGAATAACTCTGGGTTGTGGTTGACATAAGCTACTCTGGGTTATGGGCTCAAGACTCTATATGCTATGAAAAGATCTAGGCTATGGTTGACAAGAACAACTCCGAGTCATGAGCTTAGGCTCTAGATACTATGAACAGCCCAAGGCTATAGTTGACCTGAATAACTCTGGGTCGTGAGCTCAGGGCTCTAAATGCTATGAATAGCTTAAGGCTAAGGATGGCATCAACTACTCTGAGTCGTGAGCTTAGGGCTCTAGATTCTATGAACAACTCTAGGTTGTGGTTGACATAAACAACTCCAGGTCTTGAGCTTAAATCTTTAAATGCTACAAATAGCTTAGGGTTGTGGATGACATGAATGACTCGAGGTCATGAGCTTAGTGCTCTAGATATTATGAACAGCTTAGGGCAGCGATTTACATGAACAACTCTAGCTCATAAGCTTAGGGGTTTAGATGCTATAAACAGCTTAATGTTATGGAGGACATGAGCTCCTCTAATTTCATGAGCTCAAGGCTCTAGATGCTATGAGCAGCTCTAAGCTATGGTTGACATGAACAATTCCGCATTGTGAGCTCAGGACTCTAGTTACTATGAATAGCTCAGGGCTATAATTGACATGAACGACTCTGGGTTGTGAGCCTAGAGCTTTAGTTCTTATGAATAGCTTAGGGTTATAGATAATGTGAGGTACTCTTGGTTGTGAGCACAAGGCTATAAATGTTATGAATAGCTCAAGGTTGTGGTTGACATGAATGACTCAAGGTTGTGAGATGAGGGCTTTAGATACCATGAACAATTGAGGGTTATGGTTGGTATGAACAACTCTAGGCCATGAGCTCAGGGGTAAAGATGCTATGAATAGCTTGGGTTTATGGATGACATCAATTACTCCAGGTCATGAGCTTAGCACTCTAAATGCTATGAACAGCTCTAGGTTGTGATTGACATGAACGACTCCAGGTCATGAGCTCAAGGCTCTAGATGCTCTGAGCAGCTCAAAGCTGTGGAGGACATGAGCAACTCTGGGTCATGAGCTTAAGGCTCTAGATGCTATGTACAACTCTGAGTTGTGGTTGACATGAAAAACACTGGGTCATGAGCTCAAGGCATAAGATGTTATGAACAGCTCAAACCTGTGGACGACATGGGCTACTTCGGGTTGTGAGCTTAGGGCTTTATATGCTATACACAACTCTAGGTTGTGGTTGACATGAACGTCTCTGAATCTTGAACTTAGGGCTCTAGATGCTATGAACAACTCAGTGTTATGGATGACATGAGCTACTTTGGGTCGTGAGCTCAAGGCTCTTGATACTATGAATAGCTCATGGTTATGGTTAACATGAACAACCCTAGGTTAGGAGATCAAGGTTCTAGATGATATGAACAACCCAGGGCTGTGGATGACATAAGCTACTCTAGTTATGAGCAAAGGGCTTTAAATGTTATTAACAACTTTGAGCTATGGTTGACATAAACATGTCTGACTTGTGAGCTCAGGCTTCTAGAATCTATGAATAACTCTGGGTTGTGGTGGACATGAGCTACTCTTGGTTGTGAGCTCTTGGCTCTAGATGTTATGAACAACTCTAAGCTATGGTTGACATAAATAACTCTAGGTCAGGAGCTCAAGGATTAAGATGCTATGAATAGCTCAAGGCTATCGACGACAAAAGCTACTTTGGGTCATGAGCTCAGGGCACTAAATGCTATGAACAGCTCTGGATTGTGGTTGACCTGAATGACTCTTGGTCCTGAGCTCAAGGCTCTAGATGCTATGAACAGCTCTGGGCTATGAAGGATATAAGTTATTCTAGGTCGTAAGCTTAGGGCTTTATATGCTTTGAGCAGCTCTAGGTTTTAGTTGACATGAATGACTCCAGGTTGTGAGCTCAGGGCTCCTAATACTATAAACAACTCAAGGCTATGGTTGACATGAACGACTCCAAGTCGTGAGCTGAGGGCTCTAGATGGTATAAACATCTCAGAGTTGTGGATGACATAAGCTACTTTAGGTCATGACCTCTGGGATCTAAATGTTATGAACAACTCTAGGTTGTGGTTGACATGAACGACACTAGCTCATGAGCTCAGGGCTTAAGATGTTGTGAATAGCTCAAGCTTGTAGACGACATGAGCTACTCCTAGTCATGAGCTCAAGGCTCGAGATGCTGTACACAACTTTAGGTTGTGGTTGATATAAACGTCTTTGGATTGTGAACTTAGGGCTTTAGATGCTATGAACAACTCAGTGTTGTAGATGACATGAGCTACTTTGGGTTGTGAGCTCAAGGCTCTAGATGTTATGAATAGTTCAAGGTTATGGCTGACATGAATGAGTTCTCATCAAGAGCTCAGGGCTCTAGATACTATGAACAGCTCAAGGTTATGGTAAACATTAACTATCCTAGGTCATGAGCTCAAGGCTTTAGATGCTATGAATAACTCAGAGCTACAAATGACATGAGCTACTCTAGGTCATGAGTAAAGGGCTTTAGATGTTATTAACAACTTTGGGTTGTGGTTGACAAGAATATCTCCGAGTCGTGAGCCCAAGGCCCTAGATGCTATAAACAGCTCTAGGCTATGGTGGACATGAGCTACTCTCATTCATGAGGTTTGAGCTCTAGATACTATGAACAACTCTAGGCTATGGTTGACATGAATGACTTTGGGTCATGAGCTCAAGGATCAAAATGCTATGAATAACTCAAGGATGTAGACGACATGAACTACTCTAGTTCCTAACCTCAAAACACTAGATGCTATGAATAGCTCTGGGTTGTGAAGGACATGAGCTACTCTAGGTCGTGACCTTAGTGCTCCAGGTACTATGAAGAACTCAGGTCTATGGTTGACATGAATGACTCCGGGCCGTGAGCTATGGGCTCTAGATGTTATGCACGTCTCTGGGCTGTGGATGACATGAGCTACATTGGGTCATAACCTTAGGGTTCTAGATGCTATGAATAGCTCTAGGCTATGGTTGACATGCATGAATCTAGATTGTGACCTTAGGGCTCTAAATGCTATGAACAACTAAGGACTGTCGATGACATAAAAGACTCTAGGTCGTATCGTAGGGCTCTAGATGCTATGAACAACTTAGGGTTATAGATGACATGAATGACTCTGGGTTGTAAGCTTAGGGCTTCAGATGCTATGAATAACTCTTGGTTGTGGCTAACATGAATGACTTAGGGTTGTGAACTTAGGGCTCTAGATACTATGAACAGCTTAGGGCTGCGATTGAAATGAACAACAACAGGTCGTGAGTTCAGGGCTATAGATGTTATGAACAGCTCAAGGCTATGGAAGACATTAGCTACTCTAGTTATGAGCTCAGGGCTCTAGATGTTATGAATAGCTCATGGTTATAGTTTATATAAATGACTCTAGGTCTCAAACTAAGGGCACTATATGCTATGAACAGCTTAGGGGTGTAAATGATGCGAAATACTCTTGGTTATGAGCTTAGGGCTCTAGATGCTATAAATAGATCTATGTTGTGGTTGACATGAATGACTCTGGGTCATGAGCTTAAGGATCTAGATCCTATGAACAACTCAATGTTGTGGATGACATGAGTTACTTTAGGTCGTGAGCTCAGGGCTCTAAATGTTATGAACAACTCAGGGTTATGGTTTACATGAACGACTCTTGGTTGTGAGCTCAAGGCTCAAGATGCTATGAATAGCTCAAGGTTGTGGATGACATGACCTACTTTGGGTCATGAGCTGAGGGCTTTAAATGGTATGAATTGCTCTGGGCTGTTCTTGACATGAATGACTCCGAGTCATGAGCTCAGGCTCTAAATGCTATCAATAGCTCTAGGTTGTGGAGAATATGAGCTACTCTAGGTCATCAGCTTAGGGTTCTAGAAGATATGAGCAGCTCTAGGCTGTGTTTGACATGAATGACTCTGGATCATGAGCTGAGGGCACTACATGCTATAAATATCTCAAGGTTATGGATGACATAAGCTACTCTAGGTCGTGACCTTAGGGCTCTAGATGCTACAAACAACTCTGGGTTATGGTTAACCTGAGCGATATCTGGTTATGAGCTCAAGGCTTAAGATGATAAAAACAACTCAAGCCTATAGACGACATGAGCTACTCCGAGTTGTGAGCTTAGGGCTCTAGATGCTATGCACAACTCTAGGTTGTGGTTGACATGAATGTCTCTGAATCGTGAACTCAAGGCTCTAGATGCTATGAACAGCTCAGGGCTATGGAAGACACGAAAGACTCCAAGTCGTGAGCTCAGGGCTCTAGATGCTTTGAATAGTGATGGGTTCTAAATGACATGATTGACTTGGGTTCATGAGCCTAGGGTTCTTAATGCTATGAACAGCTCACGACTATGGACGAAAGACACCGGGTAAAGAGCTTAGGGCTTCAGATGTTATGAATAGCTCAAGGTTGTGGATGATATGAATGACTCAAGGTTATAAGCTCAAGGCTCTACATAATATCAACAACTTAGGGCTCTTGATGTTATTAATAACTTAAAGTTATGGATGACAAAAGCTACTCTAGGTCACAAGCTCAGGGCTCTAGATAATATGAACAACTCAAGGTTGTCAATGACATAAGCTACTCTAAGTTGTGAGTTCAGGGCTTTTCATAATATGAACAGGATTAAGTTGTGGTTAACATGAACAACTCTAGGTCATGAGCTCACGGCTTTAGATGCTATGAACAGCTAAGGGTTGTCAATGAAACGAAAGACTCCGGGTCGTGAGCTTAGGGTTCTAGATGCTATGAACAACTCTAGTTTGTGGTTGACATGAACGACTCTAAGTCATGAGATTAGGGCTCTAAATACTACGAACAACTTAAGGGTGTGGTTAACATGAATGACTCTAGGTCGTGAGCTCAAGGCTCTAATCGCTACGAACATCTCAAGGTTGTAGATCACATGAGCTACTCTGTGTCGTGAGCTCAGGGCACTAAATGCTATGAATAGCTCTGGGCTTTGGTTGACATGAACGACTCTAAGTCATAAGCTCATGGCTCTAGATTCTATGAACAATTGTGGGTTGTTATTGGCATGAACTTTTCAAGATCGTGAGCTCAGGGAACTAGATGCTTTAAACAGCTTAAGGTTGTGGATGACACAAAAGATTATTGGGTCATTAGGCTAGGTTTTTAGATGCTATGAATAGGTCAAGGTTGTGGATGACATGAACGACTTAGGTTCGTGAGCTCAAGGCTCTACATACTATGAACAGCTTAAGGTTGTGATTGACTAGAACGACTCCAGGCCGTGAGCTCAACTCTTTGGATGTTATAAACAGCTTAGGGTTATGAATGGCATGGGCTACTCTAGGTTATGAGCTCAGGGCTCTAGATTTTATGAAATACTCTAGGTTGTGGTTGACATGAACTTTTCCAAGTCATGAGATCAGGGCCCTGGATACTTTGAACAATTTAGGGTTGTGGATGACATGAAAGACTACGGGTCATGAGGTTAGGTCTTTACATGCTATGAATAGTTTAGGGTTGTGGATGACATCAACGACTTAGGTAAGCTTAGGTCTTTACATACTATGAACATCTTAGGGTTGTGATTGACATGAACGAATCCGGGTCATGAGCTTAGGGCTTTAGATGTTATAAACCCCTCAAGGTTGTAGGTGACATAAGCTACTCTAAGTCGTGAGCTCAAGGTTATAGATGTTATGAACAACTCTGGGATATGGTTGACATGAACGACTCTGGGTCGTGAGGTCAGGGCTCTAGATCATATCAACAACTTAGGGTTGATGTGAATGACTCTGGGTAGTGAGCTTAAGGCTCTAGATACTATATGAGTAGCTCAAGGTTGTGGATGACATGAATGACTCTATATCTTGAGCTCAAGATTATAGATGCTATGAACAATTCAAGGTTGTCAATGACATGAACGACTTTAGGTCATGAACCCAAGGCTCTAGATGTTATAAGCAGCTCAAGGTTATGGATGACATGAACAACTTTGGGTCATGAGCTCAAGGCTCTAGAAACTATGAACAACCTAGGACTATGGATGACATGAACGACTTTAGGTAGTGAGCTAAGCACTCTGGATGCTATGAATAGTTGAGGGCTAGGGATGAAATGAGTTACTTTGAGTTGAGAGCTCAATGCTCTTGATGCCTTAAACAACATAGAGTTGTGGATGATATGAATGACTTTGGATCTCATGAGCTTAGGCCTCTAAATGCTATGAACTGCTAAGGGTTGCGGATGACATGAACGATTCTACACCATAAGCTCAACCCTCTAGATGCTACGAATAGCTTAAGGCTATAAATGACATGAATGACTCTGGGTCATGAGTTGAGGGCTCTAAATGTTAAGAATAGCTTAGGCCTATAGTTAACATAAACGACTCCAGGTCATGAGCTTAGGGTTCTAGATGTTATGAATAACTCAAGGCTGTGGATGACATAAACGACTTCGGGTCTTAAGTTGTGGGCTCTAAATGCTATGAATAGCTCGGGGCTATCCGTTCGGTCATGATTGTTCAGTTTCATTTTCGACAAAGACTGCACCTTTATAATTAGTCACATCATTGTTTTGTCTAGTTATTGTCACATACTACACAAGGTCCAATCGATCATGATAAGTTCAATTTCATTTTTCAGTTTAAACCACACCTCTATAATTGATCACATTGTTGTCCTATCTAGTTTTCATCACAAACTTCACCCTGTCCAATCTGTCCCGACAGTTTAGTTTCATTTTCTGTGTAGACCACATCTGATTCGATAGGTGACAATAGTTTAGTTTCATTTTCAGCATAGACCACACTTTTATGATCAATCATGTCATTGTCATTTTTTATTTTCATCACAAATTGCACCCAATCTGATGGGTCACGATAGTTCAATTTCGTTTTCAATGTTGACTGCACCTAATTGTCTTGCCAAAAACCAGATAGGATAACGATGTGATCGATCCTATAGGTGCGATCTTCACCTAAAACGAAAATGAATTGTCATGACTAATACAACTACATATGGTCTATGATGATAATTGAATAAGACAATGAAGTGACGGATCCTACAGGTACAGTCTACACCAAAAATGAAAACTAAATTTTCATGACTGATAAGATTAGGTGTGGTCGATGATGAAAACCAAATAGGACAGTGACATGATCGATCCTATAGGTGCGGTCTACATTGGAAACAAAATTGAATTGTCATGACTGATAGGACTGGGTGTAGTCTATGTTGAAAACCAGAAAGGACAATGGTCGATCCTACAGGGGCTATCTACGTCAAGAAGGAAACTAAAATGTCCTGACCAATCAAAATGAGTGCGATTTATAAAGAAAACTAAATAGGACAATGATGTGACTGATCCTACAGGTGTAGACACCGAAAATGAAACTAAATTGTTATGATCGACAAGACTAGGTGTCATCCACGATGAAAACCATGCAAGACAAGGACGTAACCAATGTCATAAGTGTGGTTACACCTAAACAAAACTAAATTGTCGAGACTAATAGGACTGGGTGCAATCTATGCCAAAAACCAGACAAGAAAATGACATCAACAATCCCAAAGATGCAGTTTATGCTAAAAACAAAACTGAATTGTTATGACTGAAAGGATTGGGTGCGATCTATGACAAAAACCAGATAAGACAATGACATGATCAATCCTACAAGTGTGGTCTACGCCGAAAATGAAACCAAATTGTCATGACCAATAAGACTAGGTGCAGTATGTGTCGAAAACTAGACAGAACAACAATGTGATCGATCCTACAAGTGCCGTCTATGTCAAAAAGGAAATTGAATTATTGGGACTAATCAGACCAAGTGCAGCCTATGACGAAAACTAGATAGGACAATGATGTGACCAATCCTACAAGTACGGTCTACGTCGAAAACGAAACTGAACTATCGTGACCAATCAGATCGAGGGCGATCTTTGAAGCAAACCAAAAAGGACAATAACAAGATCGATCATTGATTACTACTCAAAAAGTGCTATTTGATAGCTTGTAATTAATCCTTTTAAACACTTTTGAATAGTAGTTATTGCCTTTTAACCCAATTAACATGTTAAGGACCCTTGCAATCAAATCTAATCAAATTGTGTTAAGTTTTGGTGTTTTGATAGCTTTTTGATCACCAAAGCAAGCCAAGATTGAGGAGAGTTATTTGGAATCCTTGGCAAAGTAATGGAAAGAGCAGAAGCATGAAGAACCAAAGCTTTGAAGTCCTTTGCCATAAGCAAATCCGGAATGCAAGGAGGGGAAGCAAAGAGAAATCTGCCATGAAGCATTCTTGATGACAGTCATGTCAGCCACTTTTGGAGCACTTCCTGAAGTCCAATTTATGCATGCTATATGTCATTTTAAATCTTAGGAAGTCAACAATCCAATGCTTCAAATAGTGCGCAATTCGGAGTTGAAATTAAGGAGTTACAGCCATTGGAAGCCGATCACTCCAAGCTGAAGGAAGAATTTAACACAGCGCTGCGAAATCACCCTTTTGTTGCGAAATGATTTCACAGCCTTTTTGCACAGTGCTATGGAATTCCCCCTGAAGTTTCACGACAAGTTGGAAGGCAAACACCACAAGCTGAAAGACCACTTCGCAACGGTGCGAAATCAACCGGTTGCTGTGAAATAATTTCGCAGCCCTTTTTGTACATCTGCGAAGTCTCGCAGACCTCATTTTCGCTTGCGAAATGGTCCTTAGAGCTTCCCGATATTTGCGACCGACTCTCTGAGATATTTTTCTTTAGATTTTTGTTGTTTAAATCCCCAAACTCTCCTTGTAAGCCACCAATTATAGGATTCCTTAGCTTTTAAGTTAGGAAAAAGGCTAAATATCCATGTAATAACTATTATTGTAATGTTCATATAAATAGAGCTCGAAGAGCCTGTTCTGAGGGTGAGGAACCTTTTATAAGAGTTAGAAAGAAAGTAAAATACAGAGCTTGAGCTCTGCCTTACCTACTCAATTTGATTGTATTTTTCATTTACTAGTTATGCACTCTCTGAGGAAGTTTCCCCAGAGAATGAGTAACTAAACCTTTAGTTCCTTGGAGTTAAGGTGGCCGGGAAAGGTTCCAAGTGCAAGAATCAGTAGCTTTGTGGTTTCAGCTATGAATGAAGAGAAAGTGTGTCCCGTTAATGGTTTCTATATTTTTAGTTAACTTAAAATGCCTTGGAGTCACCTGGGCCAACACTTGGTAAGGCAAGTGATCTCCGTCCATGGAGATGCACTAGTTTACCCCTTGCGAGCCTCTGGGAGGTGATTTGAAGGTAGGATTTTCTAGAATTGCCAACACTTGGTAAGCTTTTGGACTCTAAGGAGACATCCATTAGTTATCTCTTGCGAGCTTGAGAAAGGAAATCCAAGGTTAAGGTTCACCTTGAATGGTAAAGGCTAAGTGAGAGGCTCGAACCATTGCAAGTTGCATCAGTGAGAGAGACTTAGAGCTGAAATCCAATTAAGGGATGCATTTGTACAACACTAGTTAGAGAATTGACTTTATGTTAATTCTCTAATGTGAGGAAATGAACCAACTGACCGGAGCTATGTTTTTGCATAAGGAACCTCCCCTGTGAACCTAAATCTCCAAGGAATGTTTTTCTCTTAAGTAATTTTCATTACTTGCTGTGCCATTAGTTTAAGTCTAAACCTTTTTCAACCAAAGTTTGTGTTTTATTTCGTAAGCTAACCTTGAAATGAAACAGCACCAATTCACTTTGAATTGGTATCATTTTCAGTTTGAAAACCCTTCCCAGTGAACAATCCTAGAGCCACTATGCTATAGTAGCTTTGTCTTTGCTACCCTAGTTCATGGTATAATAGGTTATAAATTTTGTTGATTACTCCCTCCATCAAAGAGCACCAGCTGGACATGAATCAGCTACTACACCAATTGGGCATGAATCAATCATACATGTGCGGTCTATGCCAAAAATGATACTAAATTGTCAGGACTTATCAAACCGGTTTAATTAGTGATGAAAACCAAACAGGATAACAATGTGATTGATCTTATATGTGAGGTCTAAGCTGAAAACGATACTAGACTATCGAGACCTATCGGACTGAGTGTGATCTATGATGATAACTAGAAATGACAACAACATGACCAATCATACAAGTGGCGTTACGCTGAAAATAGAACTGTAGGGACCTATCGGACTAGGTGCGATGTATGACAAAAACAAGATAGGACAACAAGTAATCAATCATATACGTGTCGTCTACACTGAAAACATAACTAAACTGTCATGATCGATAGGATAAGGTGCGGTCTATGACAAAAACCAAATGAGACAATGATGTTACCGGTCTTACAAGCGCGGTCTATGTCGAAAATGAAACTAAATTGTCATGACACATAAGACTAGGTGTAATTTTTTTATGAGAACCAGATAGGACAATGACATGATGGGTCCTACAGGTGCAATCTATATTGAAAATGAAACTAAATTGTCATGACCAATAGGACTGGGTGCAATTTGTGACGAAAACTAGATAGGACAATGATGTGACAGATCCTAAAAACAAAACTGAATTGTCATGACTAATAAGACTAGGTGCGGTCTGCGCCGAAAATAAAACTGAATTGTCATGAGTGATAAGATTGGATGCGGTCAGTGATGGAAACCAGACAAGAGAATGACATGACGAATTTTACAGGTGTGGTCTACATCGAATACTAAACGAAATTGTCATGACCAATATGAGTAGGTACGGTCTGTTATGAAAACCAAATAGACAACAACATGATCGATCATATAAGTGTGGTCTACTCGAAAATTGAAACAAAACTATTGTGACTTATCGAACCAGTTCGGTCTATGAAAAAACTAGATAAGTCAATGACATGACCGATCATACAGGTGTGGTCTATGTTGAAAACAATACTAAATCATCTAACTGGTAAAATTGGGTGCGGTCAGTGACGAAGACCAAACAGGACATTGACGTGACGAATCTTACAAGTGCGGTTTACGCTGAAATTGAAAACTGAATTATCATGACCGATAGGACTAGGTGGGGCCTATGACGAAAATCAGACAGTACAATGACGTGATCAATCCTATAGGTGCAGTCAACATAGAAAACGAAACTAAATTGTCATGACCGATAGTTTTGGGTGTGGTATGTGTCGAAAACTAGACAAGATAATAACGTGACTGATCTTACAGGCGTAATCTATGTCGAAAAGGAAATTAAACTATCGTGACTAATATAATCGCATGCAATATGTGATGAAAATGAGAAAGGAGAATGACATAATCGATCCTATAGGTACGGTCTACACCAAAAAGGAAACTGAACTATAGTTATCGATTAGATTAGGTACGATTTGTGATGAAAACCACATAGGACAATGACGTGACTGATCGTAGAGGTGTGGTGTACGTTAAAAACGAAATTTAATTGTTGTAAACAATAGGAATGGGTATGGTGTGTGACGAAAACTAAATAGAACGATGATGTGACCGATCTTACAAGTGTGGTCTATGCCAAAAACAAAAATGAACTATCGTGACCGATAGGATAGGGTATAATCTAAGATGAAAACCAAACAAGACAATGAGGTGACTGATCTTACTGGTGCGAACGCCAAAAATGAAACTGAATTATCGTGACCGATAAGATTGGGTGTGATCTATGACAAAAACCAGACAGGAGAAGAACATGATCGATCCTAAAAGTGTGGTATACACTGAAAACTATACTTAATTGTCATGACTAATAAGATTGAGTGTGGTCTATGCTGAAAACCATACATGACAATGACGTGACTGATCCTACAAGTGTGGTCTACCTTGAAAACAAAACTAAATTATCATGATCGATACGATTGTGTGCGATCTAAGACGAAAACCAAACAAGACAATGATGTGATGGATCCTACATGTCCGTTCTACGTTGAAAATGAAACTGAATTGTCATAACTGATAAAACTGGGTCCGGTCTGTTATGAAAACTAGACAGGACAATCACATGACCAATCTTATAGGTGTGGTCTACGCCAAAAATGAAACTAAATTGTCATGATTGATAGGACTAAGTGTGATCTATGTTGAAAATAATATAGGATAATGACATGACCGATCTTATAGATGCGGTCTGTGTCAAAAAGGAAACTGAATTGTCATGATCAATAAGACCAGGTGCAATATGTTATGAAAATCAGATAGGACAATGATGTGACCGATCCTATAGGTAAGGTATATGCTGAAAACAAAACTGAACTGTCATAACTGATCGGATCGGGGACAGTTTGTGAAGAAAACCAAAAAAGACAACAATGTGACCAATTGTACATGTGCAGTCTACGTTGAAAATGATATTAAACTATTGGGACCGATCAGACTAGCTGCGATTTATGATGAAAACCACAGACAAGACAATGACGTGACCAATCGTAAAGGTGTCATTTACGCTAAAAGCAACAGTGAATTATCATGACCGATATGACTAGGTGGGGTCTACTCCGAAAATGAAATTGAATTATAGTGACCGATAGGAGTCAGTGTGGTCTATGACGAAAACCATATAAGGCAATGACGTGACAGATTCCACAGGTCCAGTCTATGTCGAAAATGAAATTGAATTATTATGATCGATAGGATTAGGTGTTGTTTGTGTCGAAAATTGAATAGGACAACGACGTGATCAATCCTATAAGTGCGGTCTACATTGAAAAGGAAACTAAAATGATGTGACCGATCAAACTGAGCGCAACCTGTAATGAAAACCAGATAAGACAATGACATGATTGATCTTATAGGTACGGTGTACATCAAAAATGAAATGAAATTGTTGTGACCAATTAGATAGGGGGCAATCTTTGAAGAAAACCAAAAAGAAAAACAATGTTACCAATCATACACTTGCGGTCTACACCAAAAAAATATACTTAATTGTTAGGACTTATCGAACCAGTTTTGTTAATGAAGAAAATTAGATAGGACAACGATGTGACCAATAGTACAAGTGCGGTCTACGCTAAAAACAATACTATACTGTCGAGACCTATTGGACCATGTTCGATCTATGATGAAAACCAAACAAGACAACGACATGATCAATCGTATAGGTGTCATTTACACCAAAAACAAAACTGAACTATCAAAACCCATCAAACGGGTGCGATCTATGACAAAAACAAGATAAGAAAATGATGTGATCGATCATAAAGGTGCCATCTATGCCGAAAATGAAAATGAACTATCGTGACAAATAAGATAGGGAGTAATTTATGACAAAAATCAAACAAGACAATGACGTGAACGATCTTACAAGTGCGGTCTAGGCCTAAATCAAAACTAAAATATCGTGACCCATATGACTAGGTGCAGTTTGTGACAGGAACCAAAGAAGACAATGATGTGACGGGTCCTACAGGTGAGATCTATGCCAAAAATGAAACTGAATTGTAGTTACCAATAGGATTGGGTGCGGTGGGTGATTAAAACTAGACAGGACAAGGACATGACCGATCTTACAAGTGCGGTCTACACTGACAATGAAACTGAATTGTCGTGACCAATAGGACTAGGTGCGGTATGCTCCGAAAACCAAACAGAACAACGACATGATCAATCCTATAAGTGCAATCTACATCGAAATGGAAACTGAACTGTCATGACCGTTCAGACCGGGTGTAATCTATGATGAAAACCTCACAGGACAACAATGTTATCAATCGTACAAGTTTTGTCTACACCAAAAACAAAATTAACTATCATGACCGATAGGACAAGGTGCGGTCTATCACGAAAACCACATCGGACAATGACATGATCAATCCTACAAGTGCGGTCTACGTCGAAAAGGTAACTGAACTATCGTTAACGATCAGACTCAGTGCGATTTGTGATGAAAACTACACAGGATAATGACTTAACTAATCCTATAGGTATGGTCTACTCCAAAAATGAAACTTAACAATCATGACTGATCAGACCGGGTGCGATCTATGAAGAAAACCATAAAGGACGTGACTGATTGTACATATGCAGTTTACACCAAAAATGATACTAATTTGTCGAAACTTATCAAACTGGTTTGATTTGTGACGAAAACAAGATAAGATAACAACGTGATCTATCATACTGGTGTGGTCTATAATAAAAACGATACTTAACTATTGGGACTTATCAAATCGAGTGTGGTATGTGAAGAAAACTATATAAGACAACGACATGATCAATCGTATAGGTGTCATTTATGCCAAAAATGAAACTAAACTATCATGATCGATAAGACAGGGTGCAATTTGTGATGACAACCAGATAAGACAACGACGTGACCAATCCTACAAATGCGGACCCCAAAAAAAATTGAATTGTCTTGACTGATAGGACTAGGTGTAGTCTATGACAAAAACCAATCAAGACAAGGACATGGCAATCCTACAAGTGTGGTTTGCACCAAAAATGAAATTGAATTGTAGTGACTGATAAGACTGTGTGCAGTTTATACTGAAAACTAGATAGGACAATGACGTGACCAATCCTACACGTGTGGTCTATGCCGAAAACGAAAATGAATTGTCTTGACTGATCAAATAGGGTGCGATCTATGACCAAATCCAAACAAGACAATGACATGATCGATTGTATGAGTGCAGTCAACATCGAAAACGAAACTGAATTGTCATGACCGATCAAACAAGGTGTGATCTATGATGAAAACAACACGGGATAATGACGTGACCGATCGTATAGGTGCAGTTATGCTGGAAACGAAATTGAACTCGTGACCAATTGGACCAGGTGCTATCTCTGATGAAAATTGGAGAGGATAATGACATGACTAATCGTATAGGTATGGTCTACACCAAAAACAAAATTAAACTATCGCAATTGATTTAATAGGGTATGGCCTATGACGAAAACTAGACAAGACAATGATTTGACCAATCATATAGGCGCTATCTATGATAAAAACGGTATTGAACTATTGGGACTTATAGGACTAGGTGTGACTGTGACGAAAACCAGATAGGACAATCCTATAGGTGCAGTCTACGTCGAAAAGAAAACTTAAATGTCATGACAGATCAAACTAGGTGTAGTCTGTGACGAAAGCCAAACAGGACAACAACATGATCGATCAAATAGGTGTGGTTTACGCCAAAAATGATATTGAACTTTCTGGGTCTCTCAAACTAGGAGCATTCAAGGACGAAAACAAGACTGGACAACAACATGATTGATCATACGGTGAATCTACGTCAAAAGTGATACTAAAATATGGTGATCAATCATAAAGGTGCGGCTTACATTGAGAACGAAACCAAACTGTTGTGATCAATAAGACCAGATGCAATCTCTGACGAAAGCTAAATAGAAAAACAATGTCATCAATCGTATAAGTGCGGTCTATGCCAAAAAATATACGAATTTATCGAGACCTATCGGATCGGGTAGAGTCTATGATGAGAACTAGACAAGAAAATGATGTGATTGATCATACAAGTGTGGTCTAAGCCGAAAACGAAACTAAACTATCATGACTGATAAGATAGGGTGCAATCTGTGACAAAAACAAGACAAGACAACCACATGATTAATCCTATATGTGTGATCTATGCCAAAAATGAAACTGCATTATCATGATCGTTTGGACTTGCTATAGTCTATGATGAAAACCAGACAAGATAAAGATATGATCGATCCTACAGGTGTGGTCTACACCGAAAAGGAAACCGAACTGTCATGACCAATTGAACTGGATGCAATCTATGATGAAAACTAAACATGATAATGACATCATCGATCATATAGGTGTAATCTATGTTGAAAACAAAGCAAAACTATCTTGATCAATCGAACAGGGTGCAGTTGTGACGAAAAGGAGATAAGACAATGACCTGATCGATTGTATAGGTGTTGTCTATGTCGAAAAAAGTATTGAACTATCATGATTGATCTAATCGGATGCGGTCTATGATGAAAACCAATCAAGAAAACAATGTGACCAATAGTAAAGGTACAATCTATGTCGAAAACAAAATTGAACCATCATCACCAATCCAACAAGGTGCGGTATGTCATGAAAACCATACAGGAAAACGATGTTACCGATTGTACAGGTGCGTTCTACACTGAAAACAACACTGAACTATCGGGACCTATCAGACTGAGTGTTGTCTGTGACGAAAACCAGACAAGATAATGACTTCACCAATCTTATAGGTGTGGTCTACATAGGAAACAAAATGGATTTGTTACAACCGATGGCACCGAGTGCGGTCTTTGATGAAAACCAGACAAGACAAAGATGTGACCAATGGTACAGGTGCGGTCTATGATGAAAACTAAACAGGACAATGACCTGATTGATTCTACAGGTTCAGTCCAAGCCAAAAATGAAATTGAATTGTCATGATCGAAATGACTAAATGTAGTTTGTGAGGAAAACTAGATAGGATAACGACGTGACCAATCGTACAGGTGTGATCTACATCAAAAACGAAACTGAACTACTGTGATCGATTGGACAAGGTGTAGTCTTTGAAGAAAACCAAATATGATAATGATTTGACTGATCGTACAAGTGCAACCTATGTTGAAAACAATATTGAACTATCGAGACTTATAGGATTGGGTGTAGTTTGTGATGAAAACTAGATAGGACAACGATGTGATCAATCATACAGGTGTGGTCTACGCCGAAAACAAAATTGAATTATCATCACTGATAGGAACAGGTTTGGTCTTTGATGAAAATTGGATAGAACAACGGCACGACAAATCATACGGATGTAGTCCATGCCTAAAATGAATCTGAACTATCAGGACCTATCGGACCAAGTGCGGTCTTTAACGAAAACTAGGCAGGACAATAATGTGACCAATCATATCAGTGCGGTCTATGCTGAAAATCGATACTAAACTTTTGAAACCTATTAAGTCGTGTGCGATATGCAACAAAACCCAAATAGGAAATCTATATGATTGATCGTACAGGTGCGATCTACACTGAAAACAATACTGAAATATCATGGCCAATTGGACCGGATGCGGTCTACGATAAAAACTAGATAGGACAACAACGTGACCAATTATACAAGTATGGTCTACGCCAAAAATGAAATCCAACTATTGTGATCAATATGACTAGATGTGGTCTCTGACGAAGACCATACAGGACAACGATCTCACCAATCATACAAGTGCAGTCTACGTTGAAAATTATATAAATTTGTCAGGACCTTCAGACCGAGTGTAGTCTATGATGAAAACTAGATAAGACAATGACGTGATCAATCGTACAAGTGCAATCTACACTGAAAACGAAATTGAACTAACGTGATTGATAGGATAGGATGTGGTCTATGATGAAACCAAGATAAGACAACCACATGACCAATCCTACAAATGAGGTCTACACCAAAAACGAAACTGAATTGTCGTGATTGATCAGGCAAGGTGCGATATTTGAGGAAAATGACACAGGACAATGATGTGATCGATCGTATAGGTGTAGTCTACACTTAAAATGAAACTGAACTACCATGATCAATCTGATAGTGTGTGGTCTATGATGAAAACTAAATAGAACAATGATGTGACCAATCCTACAAGTATAGTCTATGAAGAAAACGATACTAAACTAAAGTGATCAATCAGATCGAGTACGGTCTATGATGAAAACAAGGTAGGACAACGATGTGACCTATCATATAGGTGTGGTCTATGCTGAAAATATAACTAAACTATTGTGATCGATTGGACAGGGTATGGTCTGTGACGAAAACTAAATAGGACAACAACTAGACAGGACAACGATACTGAACTGTCGAGACCTATCAAACTGGGTGCAGTCTATGACAAAAACCAAATAGGACAACAACCTTACTGATCTTGTAGGTGCAATCTATGCCGAAAATGATATGAACTTTCAGAACCTATCGGATTGGGTGTGGTCTCTAACAAAAACCAGACAAGAGATTGATGTGACCGATCGTACAATTGTGGTCTCTAAAAAAACACTATTGAATTATCGAGACTAATTGAACTGGGTACGGTTGTTTATGAAAACTAGACAGGACAACGGCGTGATCGATCATACAAGTGTGGTCTATGCCAAAAATGATGTTGAATTGTCGACACTTATTGGACTAGGTGCAATTTGTGACAAAAACCAAACTGGAAAACTATAGACCAATTCTATAGGTGCAATCTACGCTTGAGAAGAAACTAAACTATCATGACCGATTATACCTAGTGTAGTCTATGATGAATACCAAATAGGACAATGACATGATCGATCATACAAGTGTGGTCTCCATCGAAAATGATACTTAACTTTTGAGACCTATCGGATAAGGTGCGATCATTCACGAAAACTAGAAAGGACAACAACATGATCGATCATACAAGTGCAGTCTACGTAAAAAATGATACTGGACTGTTAAGACCTATCGGACCTGGTGTAGTTTGTGGTGAAAATTAAATAGGATAATGATGTGATCGATTGTACAAGTGTGGTGTACGCCGAAAATGAAACTAGACTTTCGGGACCTATCAGATCGGGGTGTAGTCTGTGACGAAAATTAGACAAAACAACGACGTGACCGATCGTACAAGTGGGGTTTTCATCAAAAAAATATATTAATTTATCGAGACCTTTCAGACGAGGTACAGTCATTCACAAAAACTAGACAAGACAATGATATGATCAATCATATAAGTACAGTCTATGCTGAAAACGAAACTAAACTGTTAGTACCTATTAGATCGGGTGCCTTTTCTAACAAAAACTAGATATGACAACGACATGACCAATCGTACAAGTATGGAGTACGCTGAAAATGAAACTGGAAATTAGGACCTATCAACCCAGGTGTAGTCTCTAATGAAAACCAGACAAGACAACAACATGACCGATTGTACAAGTGCAGTCTAAGTTGAAAACGATAATGAATTATTAGGACCTATCGAACGAGGTGCAATCTATGATGAAAACCAAATTGGACAACGATGTTACCAATCGTACAAATGCGATCTACATAAAAAAAACAATACTAAACTGTTAAGGCTTTTCGAACCGGGTGTGGTTTATGACGAAAACAAAATAGGATAATAACCTGACCAATTGTACAAGTGCGACCCACGCCAAAAATGATATTGAATTGTCAAGACACATCGAGTAGGTTACGGTCTATGATGAAAACCAGACAAGACAACTACATGACCAATTGTACAAGAGTGACCTACACTGAAAACGATACTGAACTATCAGGACCGATCAGGTAAGGTGCAATCTCTAATGACAACGACACAAGACAATGGTGTGATTGATCGTATAGATATGGTCTACACTAAAAATGATACTTTAACTGTCAAGACCTATCAGACCAAGAGCAGTCTGTGACGAAAAAAATAGGACAATGACATGACCGATCATTTAGGTGCAATCTACACTAAGAATGAAACTGGATTGTCAAGACCTATTGGATCGGTTGTTATCTCTTACGACAACTAAATAGGAATACAACATGATCAATCATACAAGTGCAGTCTATGTTGAATAATGATACTAAACTATCGACACCTATCGGGCGAGGTCCAATCATTTATGAAAACTAGATAAGACAACAACATGATTGATTATGCAGGTATGGTCTATGTCGAAAGTGAAACTAAACTATCAGTACCTATTGAACCAGGTGTAGTCTCTAACAAAAACCAAACAGGACAACGACATGACCAATTGTGTAGGTGTTCTCTACGTCGAAAATGAAACTGGTCTCTCAAGACCTATTGAACTTGGTACGGTCTATGATGAAAATCAAACCAAACAACAACATGATCAATCGTACAAGTGCGGTCTATGCTAGAAACGATATTAAACTATTGGGACCTATCACACGTTGTGTGGTCATTTACAAAAACCAGGCAAGACCACAACATGATTAGTCATATAAGTACGATCTACGATGAAAACCATACTGAACTATCGGGATCTATCGGACCTAGTGCGGTCTATGATGAAAACTAGACAAGACAACTTTGTGATCAAGTGTACAAGTGTGGTCTAAGCCAAAAACTATACTGAGCGTCAGGACCTATCAGACCTAGAGTTGTCTATGACAAAAATCAGATAAGACAACAATGTGACCGATTGTACAAGTGTGGTCTACGCTAAAAATGAAACTAGACTATCAAAACCAATCGAACTAGGTGCAATCTTTGATGAAAACCAGACATGATAATAACATGACCGATCATATAAGTGTGGTCTACATCAAAACAATATGAATTATCGAGACCCATTGAACTTATTGTAGTCTATGATGAAAACCAGATAGGACAATGATGTGATTGATCATACGAGTGCGTTCTACACTGAAAACGAAACTAGACTATCAGGACCTATCGGACTAGGTGTAGTCTCTAACGAAAACCAGACAAGACAACAACATGACCGATCATACAGGTATTGTCTACACCAAAAACGATACTGAACTATCAAGACCTAGCAAATTGATTCAATCGCTAATCGGTAGCATTTTTTATTTGGTTAGCTATAATGAACCACCCAATCATTGGATCAGTCGCAAATCGCTTGAACCGATGGTCAGACGGCCAGACTAAATGAACGGAGCAATTCTTGATGAATCAGATAGTTGAATGACAAGCCTCCTTCCACATGTATTTTTTACAAAACCCACAACCCTACAGCCCACATTTGTTAGCCCAAAACCCACCAATCAAGACTTGAACCTTGGATCTCAAGTTAAGGAAAAGAGACATGGCACCACCTGACTACAAACCATTTTATGCTTAATGCAATAAACAAAGAAAATATATTCTTTCCTAAAAAAATTTATAATATTAAATAAAATAATTGAATTTTCTTTCATTTTGAATATATTCATATTTAATTATTATACATATACCATTTAATAAAATTTAAAATATTAATATTTTATACTTATACATGATTTAATTTGATAATATCAAAGGTAAAATATAATATTATTGATTTTTAAATTATTTATACATATATTTAATTTTTTATAATTAACTTTAATTTTAATAATATATAAATTATATATTTATATATATCACGGATTCAACTGCGATTCGACAATCGGTCCGACCATTGAACCATGAATCGATAACTTTTTCAGTTTAATGATCGGCCTGGTTTTGAAAACATTGGTCATGACTAATCAAACAGGAAAGCATAATGACATGATCGATCGTACAGGTGCAGTCAACTCTGAAAAACCAAACTGAATTGTTAGGACATATTGAATTGAGTGCAGTATCTAACAAAAATCACACAGGACAACAACGTGATCAATCGTATAAGTGCAATATATTCTGAAAATGATACTGAACTATCGAGACCTATCGAACGAGGTGTGGTCATTCATGAAAACCAGTAATGACAACAGCATCAATCAATCATACAAGTGTGGTCCACGCCGAAAACGATACTAAACTATCGAGACCTATCAGACCTGGTGCAATCTGTAATGAAAACCAGGCTGGACAACAACGTGACCAATCATACAAGTACGGTCTACGACGAAAACAAAATTGGATTGTCAGGACCTATCAAACCAGGTGTAGTCCCTGACGAAAACCAGACTGAACAACGACATGACCAATTTTGTAGGTGCGGTTTATGCCAAAAAAGAAACTAAACTATTGGGACCAATCGAACATGGTGCAATCTATGACAAAAACCAGACAAGACAACAACATGAGCCATCATATAGGTGTGGTCTACGCCAAAAACAATACTGAACTATTGGGACCTATCGGACATGGTGTTGTATGTGATAAAACTTAACAGGAAAACAACGTGACCGATTATACAATTATGGTCTATGCCAAAAACAAAACTGGATTGTGAGAAACTATCGGATCGTGAACGGTCTGTGACGAAAACAAGACAGGACAACGACATGATAAATCGTAAAAGTGTCGTCTACGCCGAAAACAAAACTAAACTATCATGATTGATCAGATCGAGTGCAATCTATGATGAAAACCCGATAGGACAACGACGTGACCGATCTTACAGGCGCGGTCTATGCCAAAAATGATACTGAATTATCGGAACCTATCGGATGAGGTGTTGTCATCACAAAAATCAGACAGGACAATGACATGGTCGATCGTACAGGTGTGTTCTATGCCGAAAATGATACTAAACTGTCAAGACCTATTAGACCATGAGTGGTTTGTGATGAAAAACAAACAGGACAACAACATGATCGATCGTACATATGTTGTTTACGCCAAAAATGATAGTGAATTGTCATGACCGATCAAACAAGATTTTATCTATGATGAAAATAAGAAAAAACAACAATGTGACTGATCATACAAGTGCAAACTGCATTGAAAACAATATTGAATTATCATGATTGATCGAGTAGGGTGCGATCTATGACAAAAAAAAAATGACATAAGATAATGACATGATTGATCGTACAATTGTGGTCTACGCTAAAATTAAACAAAATTGTCGAGGTTGAATGAACAAGGTGAGCTCTATAACAAAAACAAAACTGAACTATAAGGGCATATCAGACCAGGTGCGATCTACGTCGAAAACAAAACTGAATTGTCAAGGCTTATCGGACCAAGTGTGATCTATGACGTAAACTAGACAAGATGACGTGACCAATCATACAAGTGCGGTCTTTGTCGTAAACAAAATTGAACTATCGTGACTGATCACATCAAGTGCGATTTGTGATGAAAACCAAATGGGACAGCGATGTGACCAATCGTATAGGTGCGGTCTACTCCAAAAACGATACTGAACTATTATGATCGATTGGATTAGGTGTGGTCTATGACAAAAACTTGATAGGACAACAACATGATCGATATTATTGATATGATCTATGCCAAAAATGAAACTGAATTATCATGACCTATCAAACCTTGTATAGTCTGTGACAAAAACTAGACAAGACAACAATGTGATTGATCGTATAAGTGCGGTCTACGCTGAAAATGAAACTGAAATATTGTGATTAATTAGACGGGGTGTGGTCTATAATGAAAACAAGATAAGAAAACAACGTGACCAATTGTACAAGTGCAGTCTATGCCGAAAACAATATTGAACTATTGAGACCGATCAAACTGGGTGAGGACTGTGACGAAAACCAGATAAAACAACGACATGAACGATCATACAAATGTGATCTATACCAAAAATAAAACTGAATTGTTATGACCAATCAAACAAGATGCGGTCTGTGATGAAAACTAGGCAAGACAACAACATGAGGATCATGCAATTGCAGTCTACGTCAAAAATGAAAAAGAATAATCATGATTGATAGGACTGGGTGCGACTTGTGACGAAAAACCAAACAGGACAACAATGTGATCGATCGTGTGAGCGTGGTCTCTATGTAAAAAAAACATTACTAAACTAACAGGACATATCGAACAGGGTGAGATTATTCATAAAAAAACAAGACAAGACAATGATGTGACCGATTATACAGGTACAGTCTATACTGAAAATGAAATTTAACTATCATGGTCGATCGAACCAAGTGCAATATGTGATGAAAACCAAATAGGAAAATGACGTGACTGACTGTCCAAGTGCGACCTATGCTGAAAATAATGCTGAACTGTCATGACCAATCAGGTAAGGTGTGATCTATGACAAAAATGACACAAGACTATGAGGTGAATGATCGTATAGTTGTGGTCTACACCGAAAATGAAATTTAATTGTCGAGATCGATCCGATAGGGCTCTATAATAAAAACGACACAGGACAATTATGTGATCAATCATACAAGTACAATCTACGTCAAAAACGATAATGAATGGTCAGACCTATTAGACCAGGTGTAGTCTGTGACTTATTAGACCAATCGTAAAGGTGTGGTCTATGCCAAAAATGAAATTAAACTATCGTGACTGATTGGACTAGGTGCGACCTTTGATGAAAACCATATAGGACAATGACGTGATCGATCTTACAAGTGCGGTCTACACCAAAAATAATACTGAACCATTAGGACCTATCGGATCGAGTGTGATCTGTGACAAAAACCAAACAAGACAATGACATGACTAATCATACAAGTGTTGTCCACACTAAAAACGATGTTGAACTATCGAAGAACCTATTGGATCCCTTCACCAAGACATTGACAAGGAAAGTCTTTGTTGGTCATAAGGATAGAATGAGTTTCAAATAAGTATCTGGCATGCTTTATAAGCATGATACTTTGAGGGCTAATGGGAGACTGTTAGGATAAGCCCTTTAAAGCATGACATGATGTAATAAATTTGGAATTCATAATGTTAGCCCAAGGGTTCTCTTAATCGGGTTTTGATGATAACAAACCATGATTAAGTAACTAATTGGTTTAATGTTTAAGAATCTCAGGTATAAACTCGAAAATTCATTAAAGGACCAAATGGACACAAGATCGAGACACTTGGAAGACTTGAGATCATAGGAAACTAATGTAAGATGAATGCATGAGTGCACTTGGGATTTTCATACGTTTTCATGCATCTTAGAAAACTCGGTTTATTCTTTAAAATGTTGATTTCATTAAAACCCGAGTTTTTAACTAATTTACCTTAGGCAAAATGTTTCAAAATTGGCTTAATAATTTACCTAAAGACCTTACCTAAGTGTTAGAAAAGAAAAGAATCAAAAAAATAGGTTTTTCGGGGCCAAAAAGGCTCAACCGGTCGAGGCTAAGGCCAACCAGTCAACCGGTTGAGGAACCGGTCGACCGGTTGAGGTCGTCCGGTCGAGGACCGGTCGAGGAAGGTTAAAAACCTTCTCTCTCTCTCTCCCAGTAGCCTTCTCTTCCCAGTCGAGGTGATTCTTTTACCGGTCGAGGTCCGGTTGAGGCAATGGTAACCTGTCATGCATTAAATGCTCCAACGGCTAGTGAACCGGTCGACCCCTAGCTCGATCGGACGAGGTTGCCTTTTGCTATTTTTGACTCCCGAGCTTAGAAACCTATAAATTGAGAGCTCCACTTCATTTATTGATAAGAGAACAATTGCATTCAAAACCTACCTACCTGTTCTTGATCAAAAAGCTCTCATTTCTTTCTTAGTGCATTAAACCATCACTTGCATATTCTTAGTGCACTCTTGTAAATCATCCTAGTTTTCTCTTGTACTTGAGCCATCCTTAAGCTAGGTTGAGAGTTTCATCTTTGTGTAAATTGAGTGTGAAAGCCTTCAAGTGGTTCAAATCTTGAAGAGATTGTGTAAGAGCCCATTGGAGCCAAAATCCAAGTGTAAGAAGATTGAAAGCTTGATTGAAGCTTCAAGTTAGTGGAACCCTCACTCAGTTAGGAGATTGAGAAGAGTGGATGTAGGCAAGGGAGTGCCGAACCACTATAAACCCGAGTTTGAATTCTCTAACTTTATCTCTTTTCTTTATTTATTTTGTGCATATATTATTGTGTGGAAAAAGATTTTGAAAAACCCAATTCACCCCCCCTCCCCCCCTCCTTTAGGTATTTTCCTTAATTATTCATAGCCTTTGTTTTATCACATAATTTATTTAATAATGTTCCAATTTCACTTTTATCTATCATTATTCCATGTATTATACTTTATGAGCATTTTTGCTTCCATTTTTTGCATTGTACATGATTTAGGTGCATTAGAGGTTGTAGTATACTACCTCCTAATTGGAGGGATGGTTGGTCTTGGCTATTGGGATGAGTTTCCCATGGTGAGTGCACTAGTGTGTATGGTTACACATTAGAAAGAATTTATGGTGAGTTATGACTTGAGGCTATCAAGTAGTCATGGCTCCACTAAGCAGGTTCATTATGTTGTCTCTCAACCTTGAGAGAATATTGAGTTTGCACTAAAGTTAGTAATGGATTTGACTTACAAATGAGATTGTAAGTTGATCATATATTAACTATGGATTGGGTCATTGTTGATGAAGCCAATAGCAATAGGTATTCTCAGTAAAGACACTATGGCATCTCTTGGGATTGAGACAATGTGTCTCCTTGGGTGATCTTAAAGAGGTGTGTTAATGAAAACTATGGTCATAGTAGTTCTTTAAGTGGAACTTGACATAAGCTCTTTAAGAGCTAAGATATGTCAATTGAACACACAATAGGAGGATTTGTAACTCAAGAATGGTAGAGGTAGTCTTCAAAGGTTGATAGCTTTCACTTTGTTAGGCTACAAACACCAGTCCATGGGAAGACTGAACACAATGGATAGCAAGTCATAGACCCAAACACTTGGTGTCTTGTTGTTATTTACATAGGATATTGGAGTTCAGTTGATTCTATATAGTAGGATGTTGAATCAATTTTAGAATTGGATTCTGAAGGAGCTAGTGTTCCTATGGGTCCCAATAGTCCCCAGTCTAAGCTCATATACCTTGTTGGCATGGGTTATAAGGGTCGAATTGCCTCTAGGTTCACTTTTGTGCATAAGGGAGTTTTGGAAATTATGCAAGGTTGCACAGGGGTAAGTGAACAAGGTCTCTAGATTGGGCTAATTGATTAATTAGTAAGTCCTATTGGTTAATTAATCAATTAAGACCTGTTTTGGGCTAGATTAAGTAACCCAAGCCATTAGTGGGCTCAAGTCACTTAAGCCCAATAAGAAACCCTATAAATACCCCCTTAGGGGTTAGAGTTCCCATAGTTTTTTCTAAAGAGTTGTCTTCCCTCTCTAGAGAGAGAGAGAGAAAGAGTCATGGTCTTCACCTTCCCTTCCATCCCTACTAGAAGTGTGTCAAGATCAAGGTTCGAGTCATCGAGCAAAAGACTTCGGGTTGACAAGACTTCTGCAATTTCGTTCTTCATCTTTACCACGTGGATTTGATTCGGGAGCATTCGAATCTAAGGGATGATTTTCGTTAACACCTTCTTAATACCTTTAAAGTTAAAAAATGCTATTTTTTCATTATGATGAAAGTAAACAAGACAACGAAGTGACTGATCATACAAGTACGGACGATGCCGAAAACAATTTTGAACTGTCATGATTGATAGGGTAAGGTGCAATCTAAGACAAAAAAAAACACAGGACAATGATAAGATTGATCATACAAGCGCGGTTTACACTGAAAACAATATTGAACTATTGACACATATTGGATTGGGTGTGGTCTTTGATGAAAACCAAACAGGACAACAATGTGACCGATTGTTTAGGTGTGGTCTATGCCAAAAACAAAATTGAACTGTCATGACCAATCAGGTAGTGTGCGATATATGACGAAAATGACACAGGACAATGAGGTGACTAATTGTATAGTTGTGGTTTACACCAAAAACAATACTGAATTGTCAAGACTTATCGAATGGTCTGTGGTCATTTAGGAAAACTAAATAGGACAACATTGTGGTCGATCATACAAGTGCAGTCTACACCAAAAATGATATTGAGCTATTGGTGATGGGAAAAACCTGGATTTCTCCTTCTCCGAAACATAAATCAAGTTAAGAACATGTATAACTATCCTAGGCCTTTTCTAAATCCAATGCAAAACAAAAAAAAAAAAATAGCATTTTTAAACTTTAAAAGGATTCAGAAAGTGCTAACAAAAACCATACCTCAAATTTAGATGTTCCCTAATCAAATCCACGTGGTGAAGATAAAGAACAAAAGTGCAAAAGTCTCTTAAACCTAAAGTCTTCCGCCCGATGACTCAAACCTTGATCGTGACACACTTTCGATGGGGATAGAAGGGAGGGTGGAGGCTATGACTCCTTTTCTCTCCCTATGGAGATGCAAATGGCTCTCTAGAAAAAACTATATAAACCCTAACCCCTAAAGGGGTATTTATAGGGTTTTCTATTAGGCTTAAGTGACTTGAGCCCACTAAGGGCTTGGGCCACTCAATCTAGCCCAAAATAGGTCCTAATTGATTTATTAACACAACAAGGCCTACTAATTAATCAATTAGCCCAATCTAGAGACTTTGTTCACTTACCCCTATGCAACCTTACGTAATTACCAAAACCCTTGTGAACCTAGAGCCAATCCAACCCTCATAACCCATGTCAATAAGGCATATGAGCTCAAAGCGGGGACGACTAGGACCCTAAGAATATTAGCTCTCTCAAAATCCAATTCTAAAGTTGATTTAACATCTTACTACAAATAATCAATTGAACTCCAATATCCTATGTAAATAATAACGAGACACCAAGTGGTCGGGTCTGTGACCTGCTATCTATTATGTTTAATCTCCCCATGAACTAGTGTTTGTAGTATAACAAGGTGAAAGCTATCAGCTTTTCAAGACTACCTCTACCATCCTTAAGTTACAGATCCTTCTATTGTGTGTTCAATTAACATATCTTAGCTCTCAAAGAACCTATGTCAAGTTCCACTTAAGGAACTACTCTAAGCATAGTTTCCATGAACACACCTCCTTAGGATCATCCAAGGGGACACACTATCTCAATCCTAAGAAATATCATGGTGCCTTTATTGAGAATACCTATTACTACTGGCTTCCATCAACAGTAACCTAATCCATAGGGAATATATGATCAACTTACAATCTCACCCATAAGTCAAAGCCATTGCTAACTTCAGCACAAGCTCAATATTCTCTCATGGTTGATAGACAATACAATGAAGTAGCTTGGTGGAGTCATGACTACTTGATAGCCTTAAGTCATAACTCACCATAGGTGCTACCCAATGTGCAACCATACACACTAGTGCATTCACCATGGGCAACTCATCCTAAAAACCACAACCAGTCATCCCTCCAATTAGGAAGTGGTTCACTATAGCCTCTAATGGGTTGCCTAGGCCAATGAAATGACTATGAACAAGTCATCTATTTGCAAAGAACCCATGACTTAGATCTTCTATGGAACTCCTAATGCACCTAAGTCATGTACAATGCAGAAGATGCTGGCAAGAATGCTCTTAAAGTATAATGTATGGAACAAGGATAGATAAAAGTGAAACTAGAACATCATTAAATAAATAATGAATTCCAAATGTATTACATCATGTCATGCTTTTAAGGGCTCTATCCTAATAAGTGACAAGTTAAAGACATAATATATGTAATAAATATAGTAATTCCATGCATTAATAAAAAGAAATTGAGCATTCAAGGCAAATTGGTAATTAGTTTAGAAAAAATGTAGTCCTCTCAAACTACATATATCCATGCAAGGTATCCTAGTATCATAAGAATCAAGCCTACTTTAGGCGAGTCATGACTATTATTACTAGGTAGTGACCATTTCCGATTAATCAACCTGCCTTAAGCCTTCAAAGGTTATCCTAAGGCATTGATCAACATTCCTTTATGTTTAGCCCTTAGCCCATGCAAGTGGGACCATTTTAGGTGATTCTACCACTTCATGTCTAAGTTAAGTGTGTAACCAAGATCCTTGACATCAATGTTACCAAGTGAAGAGTTCCATCTTTAAGATTGGCCACTCCCACTACAAACATATATACTCTTGTCCATAAAGGATAGTTCATATCCCTTGATTGCTTAGGTCACCCCATCTTCAGGATGGTGATGGGCCCAAAATCAAGATGGGATCGATATTGAAGGCTATGGGCTTAGCGCCTATGGCCTGCTCCCACTTAATATTTTGGCAAAGAGACTTTAAGATAATTTTGGTAACTATCTTAAAATAAATTCTCTATCATGAGAATTTTCAAAAAAAAAATTTATTACTTGAATTGGGACTCCTGTACCAAATAAGGATATCTTTCATATTCCTTATCCTTGAACTATCCTTTTCAAACTAAACGGTTTCCTCCTTCTCTCAGGACAAGAGAGCTTGGAGAAACAATTTTGGTGTCATTCTCCTACTCTCTGGGGGGAGAGCCTAGAGAACCATCTAACCCAAATAAAGGAAAGTCTCAAAGGGAATTTGAAATTCCAAATGACAACAACCAATTTCTTAAATAAATAATAATGGAAATAAAACTCATAAAATTTTATTCTTTTAAGAAAATCCAAAATTATCATTTTAATTTATTAAATTTGAAACAATGTCTTGGTAAGCTATCTTAATCATGAATTATCTATCGTATATTTTTTCGAAAATAATTTATTTCTTTAAATTAGAATCTTGTGCTAAATAGGAAACATTTTGTTTCACAAAGATTTGGAAAAATAAAACTTCTTCCTTAAAATCAAAAATTTTTTATAGATCTAAAATTTAAAAAGATTTATTTAAAAAAATCTCTAAGAGTTTAATTTTGAAAAGGAAGTTCCTCATTTCTTTCCAACTTGTCTTTACCTAAAATAAAATTTTCCTAATTCCTAGCACATTCCAATTTAATAAATTATCTAAAATAATGAAAAGTATATAAAAATTCATTAACTTAAGAATACCAAAATATATTTTATGGGCAAAATAAAAAAAACATAAAATACATAAAAGGAAAGTAAATAAATAATTCTCATGGCCTTAAGGATCTTGTTGCAAATTTTGTAACTAAAATTTGGTAAAAGCCAAATTACCAAAATAGCTCTACAACTAAGGATAGGGTTAGTGAAAAAAGAAAAACCCAATGGGCCCAATTGCCACAAAAAGAGCCCAAAAAGAGGCCCAAAAAAAAAGGCCAAAACCAAAAACAATTTGGCTCATACTTCATCCCGTAATTGCATGCCCTTTATGCAACCTTACTTAAATCGGCCATATCTCTCTTGTCTCAACTCTGAATTGCGATTTGTTTAAGGCCTTGGATTTATGACTTCATAAGCTTCAAAACCATATGTGGTCTGCCCCCAAAAAGCTCATGGTAGTTAGCTCTGATTTTAAGATGAAGTCAGCATCACTGTGTTGCCAAGCTTTTTGCGCAACCTTGCTTCAATCAATCATATCTCTCTTGTTTCGACTCCGAATTGTGATCCGTTTGAAGCCTTGGATTCCTGACTTCCTAAGCTTCAAAACCATATGTGGTTTGCCTAAAAATATTACAAAAATTCATTCTAATTTTAAGTTAAAGATGACGAAACTGGGCTACCAAGTATCTCAAAACAAGATTTTTCAAGAATCTTTCTTTTCCCTTAAAACACCATGGAAACTTATGAAAGAAACTTCAAGAAGCCTTTTTTTCTCTTTTATGACAAGGGAATGTGTGTGAACACTTTGTGATGCTTCAGATTGCTTCCATACTCTCCATAGGTTACAAAGAATGATAAAAAAATACATATATAAAAAAATGGATTTTTACAACAAAATCCTATACTCCAAAGATTGGAGTTTACATATCATTCTGAGATTTAAAAAAAAAAAGGATTTTTGCAAAAGAACAAAAATCCTATGCCCTTGTAAGGCTTACAACCCATCTAGGAAAAGTAAAAAACCAATCCAAGTAATTATCATCCCCAATAAAAAGCAATCACAATTATAACCATCATATTATAACAAGATCATAGTAAAGAATGCACATTAATTATCCTTGGAGCCATGGGATAAACAAAAACCCTAGAAAAACAAGTTAGCACACTCTAGAATGGTTCTAGCATGATTACTAACCTATAGCTCTGATACCAGTTGATGCGAAAAAACCCGAGTCTCTCCTTTTCCCAAGCTCGGATCAGGTTAGGATAAGATAGGATACAAAACTGAACTGTTGTAATCGATAAGATAGGATACAGTCTGTAACGAAAACCAAACAAGACAATGACATGACTGATTGTATAGGTGCGGTGTATGCTGAAAACGAATATGAATTGTCGTGACTGATAATAGTTGGTGCAGTTTATGACGAAAACCAAACAAGACAACAATGTGACGATCGAGTAGGGTGCGATCTATGACAAAAATGATACAGGACAACGACGTGACTATGGACCTGCATTTTTCACGTGTGCCCCCACTCGATCGGCGAGACTCACTTTTTATTTAGTGAAAAAAATTATTTTTGGAAAAGTCTGAGTCACCACTTATTTTATTTTATTTTAAAAGGAAAAATAAAACAAGAAAGAAAACCCTAAAGAAAAGTGACTCTATAGTTTTTGGAAAAGTGTATCCTTGAAAAACCCGAGTCTAAGTCTAGGGATCAGGTTACCTATTGGGAAGGTACTTTAAAAAGGTAGCACCCCTCTAAGCCCTAAAGAGGTCTCTACTAACTAAGTTAAGGGAAATGCGGCAATTAATTAATTAATTGAAGGTACCTTGGTAGACTAAGGTGATTTCAGAATTAACATGCCAAGCCAAAAAGTCAAGTCATGATCACAAAAGAGGGTCAAAGTCTGTACCTAGACTGCTCCTCAAGCGCTATCACAAGACATTCAAAGTTAGTTCAAATAATATATCATCCAGCATGCGCTTTATAAAAAATAATTGAACAATGAAGCATATATATCAAGGCACCTAAGCACTATCAATCATAGGCATAGTTCACAATGTCAAGCATATTCACTAAATTTAGAAGGTGGGTGTTAGGGAGCGTACCTGGATAGCATAGATAACTTATAATGTGCTTCCATAAGACATGAGAGTTAGATAATAATAAAATAAATAAATCCTAGCATGCTTGTTATCTAATTAGCATAGCGAAAATGATCAAAGCATACGAAAACATCAATTATCACACACATCTTGTATACAATTCCTAAAACATTTGATGATTTTGATTATAGAAAGTAGCTAAAGTGGCAAGAAAGATGAGTTTTAAAAAGATTAGTTTATGTTAGGGTCCCATCAAGTATCCAGTTAATATTCACAAGTTTAACCTGTGTATTCCCATTAGCTTGGGAACACAAGCTCAAACCTATGTTAAGAAAATAAAGTTTTAGAAACTGAGAAAAAATAGTACAATTGGGATAAAACTAAGTTGCATATTTTTTATTTTTTTTAAAAAAAAAAAGTGAGATCTTTGCACTAAATTCCTAGAATGGATTTTTATTATTATTTTAAAATTTTGTTAAAAGATTTAAATTCCTTTGAGAATGATTTTAGAAAGCAAAAGGAACCATGTGATTTGATAAATCCATAACACAGGACACAAAATGAAGATTTTTCTTTTCATTCCATATTTAAAAAGGTTTTGAAAACAAAAGAATATCAACTTGGATCTCTTTATTGGCTACCCTTTCATTTGGGATCTAGGAGCCACATCATTGATGGAGAATATTCATTTTTTTGAAAGAAAAGAAGTTATTTTGACTTCATTCAAGATGCCCATTTAAAAGAGCTCTTTTCTTAATAAAAAGGTTTGAGTTCAAGACTTCAAAAAGATCAATTAAAAAAGAATTAGAATTGTCGACTTGAAAACATGGCAAAAAATTTAACTAAAACCTAAATTCTAAAAACTAAATGGATTCAATCAAAGTAAAAAAAGTTATCAATTTGAAGATGTGACAAGAATTTGACTAAAACTAAGATTCTAAAATAAAAATAAATAAATAAACAAATGAGCTCAATCCAACTAAAAGAAACCACTAAGAGGAGACATAGATTTAACTAAAACAAAAATTCTAAACAACTTAATAATTGCAATGATCAATCAAACTCAAGAATTATCAATTCAAAAATAGGCATGAATTAAACTATGACTAAAATATAACTAGCATAATAACTACAAGCCTTATTCATTGACTAATTATCAATTTGGACATAGCACATAATTATCTAAAACTAAAATTTTAACAAACTTAATAGTTGGCCTAACTAGAGTTATCAATAAAGACAAGACATGACTAAAAAAAATAAACTCATAAACAAAATGAAATCAACCAAGAGAATAAAAACGTGCAATATGAAGTTAATGATATGGAATCAAATGAATTAACCAACCAAAATTCTAAAGACATTAAGTATACGAACTATAGTGAAACTTATAAAACCTAACATTGAGATATTAAAAAAAAAAAAAAAGAAAGAAATTTGGTGCACTCTTATTTAAAAATCTTGTGGCTTTATCAAGGATTTTAGTGCTCTCTCATAAAAATAAAAAAAAATAAAAAATAAAAACCGATGGCTATCTCACTTAAAGAAAACTTTTGGTGCACTTTTGTTTAAAAATCTAGTAGCTTTATCAAGTATTTTGGTGCTATCTCATAAAAAAGTTGATGGCTATCTCACTTAAAGAAAAATTTTGGTGCACTCTTATTTAAAAATCTGGTAGCTTTATCAAGTATTTTGGTGCTCTCTCATAGAAATTTTTGACGGCTATATCATTTAAAGAAAAATTTTGGTGCACTCTTATTTAAAAATCTGGTTGCTTTATCAAGTATTTTGGTGCTCTCTCATAGAAAAATCTGATAGCTATATCATTTAAAGAAAAATTTTAGTGCACTCTTATTTAAAAATCTTATGGCTTTCTCAAGGATTTTGGTGCTCTCTCATAAAAAAATCTAGTGGTTATAAATTTCATTCTACACGAGCTTTGATTTTAAAGCAATATCAGTCCACATTTTTTATTTCAAAACAGCTTGACAACAACCCATATTTCATGGATAAATCATCTTATATTCGATCAAAGATGCAACCCAGATTTTTAATAATAACCAGCATTGATTCTAAGCTAATCCAACCCGAAAAGCTTACCCAATATCAACCTAAATGCTTGGCTAAATAAAATTCAGACATGTCTCAAAATGCAATCCAAAATGTTCATCAAGTTCAATCAAGTTCTCTAGAAAAACAAAGCTTGGAATTAAACATTATGGAATGTTAACACAATTAATCAAGAATTCTTAAATCTAAAATATTACACACAACTGAAGGAACATAAAAAAAAAAAAATTGAAATAAAAAATAAATATAATCCATCAAAGTTCTAAAAAAAAATCAAAACTTAAAATTGAAAATAACTAACAAACAAATGTGTTCAGAATTTGCCTTTGGCAGAGGAAAAGAAAATGTTGTTGTTTATCTCCTTTGTTGGTGCAGCTTCTTGATCCAGTAATGCTTTATGAAACTTTTCTAGTGAGGCCCATCTCTCTCTTCTAAAACACGAACTCATCCTCTTTAAAAACAGCAGCCCCGAATCACTCCTAAACACAGACTGATTCTCTTTGAAAATAGTAGCCCACTCTTTTCCTCTGAAAAATAGATCGATCCTTTCTTTGAAAATCACAGCCTCACCCCTTCAAAACACGGACTGATCACTCAAACAGCAGCCCCAAAAATGCTCTTTCAAAACACCGACTGATCACTCAAATAGCAGGCCCAAAATCCCTTCTGAAACATGGACTAATTCCTCTAAACAGCAGCCTCAAATGCCCCTTTAAAACATGGATTGATCACTCAAATAGCAGCCGTAAAAATTCTCTTTCAAAACATGAACTGATCACTCAAATAGAAGCCCCAAAGTCCCCTCTGAAACGTGGATTAATTTCCTCCAAACAACAACCTCAAATGCCCCTTTAAAACACGAACTGATCACTCAAACAGCAGCCCCAAAAATGCTCTTTCAAAACACGAACTGATCACTCAAATAGCAACCCCAAAATCCCCTCTGAAATGTGGACTAATTTCCTCCAAGCAGCAACCTCAAATGCCCCTTTAAAATAGGGACTGATCACTCAAACAACAGCCCTAAAAATGTTATCTGAAATGTGGATTGATTCTTCCAATTCTCCAAAAAAATCCATCTCAGTTCTTCTCTAAAACGTGGACTCCTTTCCTCCAAACAGCAACCTCAAAAAGATCCTTTCAAAACCCGGACTGATTCCTCCTATTCTCCAAAAAAAATCAGCCTTATTCTTTCTTTCTCCCTTGTACCTCCTCTCAACGTGCACCCTCACTCCCTAGAATGATGAGGTTGTCGCTCCCTCAATGGTGCCTCTCTCACGCCAAGACCGGTGTAGTTGTTCTCCTCTTCTGTCAATGGTGCGGCTGCCTTTCTTTCACCCTCTCCTTCTAGTGTAACTGCACTTTTTCTTCTACCCTTAATCGTGTCTCTTCCCTTCTTCTATCACGTCGAAAAATCGTTTTTCTTTTTTCCGTTCTGGTGCTTTTCCTTTTCAGACCATCTTCTTTCCTTTTTTCTTTTTTTCTTCAACACAACCTCACTTCCTGTCCACTTACACACTGCACCCTTTCCTTTCACTTGCCAAAACCTAGCCTTCTTAATCTTCTTCCCATAATCATCCTGTTGACTCCACCAGTCACCTTCATCATGCTAATCTTCTTCCCATAATCATCCTTTTAAATATTTTTTTTTTTTCAATATGGAGTATGTAAAATCCCGGGCAACAAATAAAAAAATAGAAAAAATAAGGGTTAGAATAATAATAAAAAAAACATGTAACTAATAACTAAAAATCCAAATTACGTCATTTTAAAAGAAATTAAAATTATAGATCACATAAATAACTAAAATGAATTATCGACTCAAACAATTCCCTATCAAAATAAATTAATAAATAAATAAATAAAAATGAAATAAATATGATTATTAAGCTCGTGCAATTTTCTAAAAATAAGTAAATAAATGAATAAAACTAATAAATAGAAAAAGATAAAAAACAAAAACAAAATCAAGCACATGCAAGCCATACAAGCTATGCAACCATGCAAGCCATGTAAACCATGCATCCATGCAAAAAAATGATCTAAATGGGCCTAGGGTGCCTAAGAGGGCCTAAGGTGATGCCTAATGGGCCAAGTGTGGCTAAATGGGCCTAGGGTGCATAAATGGACCTAAGGTGCCTATGTGGGACTAGGATGGTGCCTAATGGACTAAGTGTGCACAAAAATGGACTTAGGGTACCTAAATGGGCCTAGGGTACCTAAATAGGCCTAGGGTGACTAAATAGGCCTAAGGTGCCTAAATGGGCCTTGGGTGCCTAAATGGGCCTTGGGTGCCTAAATGGGCCTAGGGTGCCTATGTGGGCCAGGATGGTGCCTAATGGGCTAAGTGTGCCTAAATGGGCTTAGGGTGCCTAAATGAGCCTAGGGTGTCTAAATGAGCCTAGGATGCCTATGTGGGGCAAGTGTGCCTAAATGGTCCTAGGGTGCCTAAATGGGCTTTGGATGCCTAAATGGGCCTAGGGTGCCTAAATGGGCCTAAGATGCCTAAATGGGCCTAGGGTGCCTAAATGGGCCTAAGGTGTCTAAATGATCCTAAGTCTAAATAGGGCTACCAAGAGTCATAATGGGGTTAGGTAAATCCCTCAACCAAAGTCTCCAAGGTGGCTAAGAAAATATAGGTTACATGAGTAGTAATGGGCCACCAGGAAATTGTTGTAACGTATCGAACAAATACCTAATAGGACATGTGCTAGGAGAACAAAATGGAAGGTCTACAAATGTGCCCCTCTTCAGTAGAGATCACGAGTGTAGGGAATGTGAGTAAAAATACGAATAATGAGCGAAATGAAGTGAACTATACCGAAGAACTAAAAGAAAAGAACTAGAGATTTTGTCCTAGCACATGACGAGAGTAAGCTCGGAACATGGGGTCGCAATAAAAAAAATGGAACAACTCTATGTCGTGAGCTCAAGGCTCTACATGGAAAATGATGGCTCTAGGTCATAGATGAAAAACGACTCTGGGTCAAGAGCTCTGGGCTCTAAATGGAAAAGAAATGACTCTAGGTCATAAATGAAAAATGACTCTAGGTCAAGAGCTTTGGGCTCTAAATGAAAAAGAAATGACTCTAGGTCATAAATGAAAAACAACTCCGAGTCGAGAGCTTTGGGCTCTAAATGGAACAGAAATGACTCTAGGTCATAAATGAAAAATGACTATGGATCGAGAGCTCTAGGCTCTAAATGAAAAAGAAATTACTCTGCGTCATAAATGAAAAATGACTTTAGGTCGAGAGCTCTGGGCTCTAAATGGAAAAGAAATGACTCTAGGTCATAAATGAAAACCAACTTTGGGTCGAGAGCTATGGGCTCTAAATGGAAAAGAAATGACTCTGGGTCATAAATGAAAATCAACTTTAGGTTAAGAGCTCCGGGCTCTAAATGAAAAAGAAATGACTCCGGGTCATAAATGAAAAAGAAATTACTCTGGGTTATAAATGAAAAACGACTCTGGGTCAAGAGTTCTGGGCTCTAAATGGAAAAGAAATGACTCTAAGTCATAAATGAAAAATGACTCTAGGTCGAGACCTCTGGGCTCTAAATGGAAAATAAATGACTCTGGGTCATAAACGAAAAACGACTCTAGGTCGAGAGCTCTAGGCTCTAAATGGAAAAGAAATAACTTTAGGTCATAAATGAAAAATGACTCTGGGTCGAGAGCTCCGGGCTCTAAATGAAAAAGAACTGACTCTAGGTCATAAATGAAAAAAAGAATATGGGTCGAGAGCTTCAGGCTCTAAATGAAAAAGAAATGACTTTGGGTTATAAATGAAAAACAACTCTGGGTCAAGAGCTCTGGGCTTTAAATGGAAAAGGAATGACTCTGGGTCATAAATCAACTCTGGGTCGAGAGCTCTAGGCTTTAAATGGAAAAGAAATTACTCTGGATCATAAATGAAAAATGACTCTAGGTCGAGAGCTTTAGGCTCTAAATGGAAAAGAAATTACTCTAGGTCATAAATGAACTCTAGGTCGAGAGCTCTAGGCTCTAAATGGAAAAGAAATGACTTTGGGTCATAAATGAAAATTGACTCTGGGTCGAGAGCTTTGGGCTCTAAATGGAAAAGAAATGACTCCAGGTCATAAATGAAAAACAACTTTGGGTCAAGAGCTCTAGGCTCTAAAGGGAAAAGAAATGAATTTAGGTTATAAATGAAAAACGACTCTAGGTTAAGAGCTCTGGGCTCTAAATGGAAAATAAATTACTCTGGGTCATAAATAAAATCGACTCTAGGTCGAGAGCTTTGGGCTCTAAATGGAAAAGAAATGACTCCGGGTCATAAATGAAAATCGACTCTGGGTCAAGAGCTCTAGGCTCTAAAAAGAAAAGAAATGACTTTGGGTCATAAATGAAAATTGACTCTAGGTCGAGAACTCTAGGCTTTAAATGAAAAAGAAATGAGTCAGGGTCATAAATGAAAAAAATGACTCTAGGTCGAGAGCTCTGGGCTCTAAATGAAAAAGAAATAAAGACCAACTCGAAAGTGGATAGGAAGCAAATATGCTTAAAGTTGTATACTCGAAATGCCAAGTGTGGTACTATTAGGCTTAGGAAAGGAAATAGGCCTTAGTATCTAAGGTGCTCACACTGCTAAAACAACCAATAAACCAATCATCCGCTGAAATCAATGATTCCGAAATCGATAAATCATAACGAACCTCTGAAAAATCTGAACTGAATGAACTCTCTATGTCTCACAAGTTGTACTGGCGACAAACCTCAAAGGGTAAACCTCATAATGTGTATTGTAACTCATCTAAAAGCATATCTCGAAGTGAACAAAAATACCGCTCATCTAGATAACCCAATCTGCAAGGTAATCAATGGCAAAAGCAATCTATCTCATGAGCATCTAGCTAAAGGATCCACTTATGTTCCTCAGATGAAACCTAATGCAATCCATCTCTGTCTCAACAAATCTATGTAGGGAAATCCTAATACAGTCTATCGTCAGAAGCCTCATACTAGTACTCAATCTAAAGCCAAGCTGGTCATTGTCCCAATCTTAAGGATACTCAAAGAAAATGGGGAAATATGCCCCAGTATAAGATATGATGTCAAAGTCATGAGGTAAATGATCAACACCTATCTTCCATCCTCGTGCTACTATGCAAACAAAATCTCGACAAGGAGAGGGGGAATATGCCCCAGTATGGATATTTGATACACAACAAAGAATATGACATCACCAACCAAACATCTATCATCATCAATCAACCATCTGCTAACATCAATCAAACATCTCAATAATCAAGATCGAGAATAGCCACACAACCCAACCATGACTAAGGATCTCATAGCAAAAGGGAAATAGGCCCCAGTGTGGATATTTGGTGCACAACAAAGACTGAATCCAACATCATCAATCAGCTATCCTTAGCTCAATAATAATCCACTAGTCCATCTCAGAAATACTCCGCAAATGGAACCTAGAATCATGAAAACCATCAATGAGCTCAACAATGCTCCACAAGAACTGACGTCATCTCAACATACTCCATTAGGAATCTCTGATCGATGAAAATGCCCAGGCTCAAAGTAAGGGCTCATCTCAACCAAATGAAAGGGGAATATGCCCTAGTATGATAGCTAATACACAATAGAATGGGGAGCTAGACAACGTCAAATATCATCCATAAGATGAAGCAATCGTCTACATCCATACTAAATCACCTCCAAGCATCAAAGAAGCATCCCCAGAAGAAGAAATAGGACAATGTCCATATGTCAAACAAATGCCAAACACTAGCCTAAGTAGAGGCTGTCAAAGGTAGCATCTAATCTCATGGCCTCGGGGTGATCTTAAGACACGGGACATAACATAGGCCAGGGTGATAAGGTAAAAGAAATGAAGAGAAACTAGGCTCAAATACCCAATGATCAAACCCATACCCTCGTGTACAAGATGTAATGCAGAGAAAAATCTCATGATCCATGGACCTAAAGGTAACCAAAGGAAATGTTGATGGCGGAATGAGAGAAAGGATAAGTAGTCAGACCATCAATGAAACATGTGAATGATGTACAGAAGGTATCGAACCAAAAATGTGTATCAATATATAGGAAATGGATAAAAAGTGGAATGAAGATCTGGAAAGAGGTGATAGGATACAAAATAAGGCAATGAGAAAGTGGAATGAATGATGATCAACCCATATCAGTACAATAAAGGAAAGTCATATCACCAATGATGGAATGGTGGATAAGACAATGATTCGGAGACCCTAGTAAAAAGTTTACTCATCTCTCGTACCTAATACATATCAACCATGATCCAAGAAGCATAGGATCTCATAGAACTCTCACATGAACCCTCGACACTCCAAATACATAACAAGAGTAGCTCAATGAGTGAAAACTCATATAAAAAATCTCACAAGAATCCACAATGACAAATATACCCAATAAACAAACCTCAAAAGGTGACATACCATACACAAACATATCATTGCGCTTTTTTTTTCTTTTTTTTTATTGGTTGATTTTTATTTTATTTTTTATTTTCATGCACATGCTTTGATCATCAATAAATTGAACTCCGATGGGAAAGATACAAGGAGTGAACAAACTCTCTCAAATCACTGATGAATACATGAACCTCATCCTATGAGACAACCTCTCAAACTAAAATCTCCCAATCAATGCTAAATGATGGATGAATGGAGTGATATGACTGCCCTCTTTGCACCAAGATGTGAAGAATCATCAACCCAGGGAAGATGAGAGATAAGATGAAGCAAATAATGATAAAAGCAAGAGAGAGAATGAAAATGTGATGATAGTAAAATAGAACAATCGCGGTGATAAATAGATGGTAACAAGAATGAGAAGATAGGCTTATAAGTCTAAAGCTCATGAGACTTCCCTAGCAAAGCATGCATGTACATCAAAGGGTCCCAACCTAAGTGTAGAAATGGTAATCAAGGTTATAAGAAAGAAAAAAGGCTTTAATGTACCACGTGAGGCTCAATGGGCTAGCAATGGTATAACATATAGATAGAAGTGATAAAGTGTAAGGCTAATCAAAATTATGGCCACCCATCCTGCGACCATGGTCTCAAATGTAATACTTCTTCAGTTGATCCACATGGTAGGGTCTGAGAACCAGTCTCTATCTAGATATGTCAATCATATTTCCTCTCTAGGGTCAACTCTCTAATGACACGTGGTGTATTCCAAGTAAGTCCCTAGGGACTCCTAGAATAGATGGATCTCCATGACCATAACTGGGCTAACATTGTCCTCAAACATATCATCAACATAAGTGGAATGCCCCAACATAAATAAACCGAATCTTTTTTTAACTCTCAACAATGAAGATCTCAAGCATATCAAGAGAGTGGACTATCTTTGGCTAATTTGTACTAACCATCTATCTATCATCCGATACGTCCATCCCAGGCTCATCATGAAGAAAACCATGTCAATCAATTCTCTCATTTTAGAGGAAAAACTAACATCCTCTATAAGAACTCTCATTTGATAAACTTTGATTCAAAATCCACTAAATCATCATATGTATGATGTCACCCTCAACAATGTCACTAGTTAATTGGGTGGTGGGGGTGGGAGGCAATGAATTACATGACATCTCATCCTAAATTGGATGTTATCTATCTCACTATCTACCAATCCTCTGGCTCAAACCTGCTAATGCCTCTTGAATAGAGTCATGGTGACTGTAAGTCGATCAATTGTATTATACTGAGGGTCCATACCTAGTTGCTCTGAAACCCTGATCAACATATCTCCAACTCTAATCTAAGAAGTCGAATTTGAACCAAAATGAATAACACTACTATAATGTGCAAAGGCACGAAAAGAGAAATGACATGAAGGAAGCTTAAAAGAGGTGGAAACATACTAATCACAATGTAGAAAGGTGGCCCAACTGAAACTCAAACATGTACCAATCTCTGAGCACACCAAAAGGAGACCATGAAGAGGATAACTGAACTCAATTTTGACTAAGGCAGCTCTGAAGGTCCACAGATGCACCCACATGTAGGAATGAAATCTTAATTAGATCTAGGCTAGCCTACAAGGTTGAGGTGGCTCTATAAGATAAAATGGGTGGGGTAAAGCATCCCTAGTAGAAGCGATCATACCCTCCAACGGTACGCAACCCTCTGCACGCCTCCAAGGAGACGAGGTGCTTCCATGTAAGGTGGTCATCACCTCCACACATGCACTTCCTCACGTTCTCAGGGGGTTTCTTAATGGTGAAGGCTCTCTCATCTCTCAACACTCAGGGATAATCTAAAGTGCATAGTGAAGGATTTGGTGCATCCGAAAAACCTAAGATCTAAAGTGAGAAGGTAAACATAGACAAGCAATCATACATCAGGCAAGATAAAGGGTTGTCATGCAACAAGCAGTCATGCGAAGTAGATAAATATCAAACAATCAAAGTCCTATCTAACATATGTGAGAGTGAATCATACTAGAGTGAACAAAGCAATCAAGTGATCATTCAAGCCAATCAAACATCTTAAGATAGCAAGAAAATCAAACAAGCAAACTAAATCACCTTGCCTAAAAAAAATGAGGTACCCTCTAATCGACAAATTAAACGCCACACTTTCCTAAACTAGTGTTCAAGCTAGATCCTCAAAATCCCCAATGGAGTCGCCAATTTGTGGACCCGCATTTTTCACATGTGCCCCTACTCGATCGGCAAGACTCACTTTTTATTTTGTGAAAAAAATTATTTTTGGAAAAGTCAGAGTCACCACTTATTTTATTCTATTTTAAAAGGAAAAATAAAACAATAAAGAAAATCCTAAAGAAAAGTGACTCCATAGTTTTTGGAAAAGTGTGTCCTTGAAAAACCCGAGTCTAAGTCCAGGGATCAGGTTACCTATTGGGAAGGTACCTTTAAAAAGGTAGCACCCCTCTAAGCCCTAAAGAGGTCTCTACTGACTAAGTTGAGGAAAATGTGACAATTAATTAATTAATTGAAGGTACCTTGGTAGACTAAGGTGATTTCAGAATTAACATGTGAAGCTAAAAGGTCAAGTCATAATCACAAATGAGAGTCAAAGTGTGTACCTGGACTGCTTCTCAAGCGCTATCATAAGATATTCAAAGTTAGTTCAAATAATATATCATCCAGCATGCGCTTTATAAAAAATAATTGAATAATGAAGCATATATATCAAGGCACCTTAGAACTATCAATCATAGGCATAGTTCACAATGACAAACATATTCACTAAATTTTGAAGGTGGGTGTTAAGGAGAGTACCTGGATAGCATAGATAACTTATAATGTGCTTCCATAAGACATGAGGGGTTAGATAATAATAAAATAAAGAAATCCTAGCATGCTTGTTATCTAATTAGCATAGCAAAAATGATCAAAGTAAATGAAAACATCAATTATCACACACATCTTGTATATAATTCCTAAAAAATTTGATGATTTTGATTATAGAAAGTAGCTAAAGTGGCAGGAAAGATGAGTTTTAAAAAGATTATTTTATGTTGGGGTCCCATCAAGTATCTAGTTAATATTCACAAGTTTAACCTATGTATTCCCATTAGCTTGGGAACACAAGCTCAAACCTATGTTAAGAAAATAAAGTTTTGGAAACTGAGAAAAAGGAGTACAACTGGGAGGAAACTAAGTTGCATATTTAAAATAAAAAAAAAAGTGAGATCTTTGCACTAAATTCCTAGAATGGATTTTTATTATTATTTTAAAAAAATTGTTAATAGAATTAAATTTCTTTGAGAATGATTTTAGAAAAGCAAAAGGAACCATGTGGTTTGATAAATCCATAACACAAGACACAAAATGAAGATTTTTCTTTTCATTCCTAATTTAAAAGGGTTTTGAAAACAAAAGAATATCAACTTGGGTCTCTTTATTGGCTACCCTTTCATTTGGGACCTAGGAGCCACATCATTGATGGAGAATATTCATTTTTTTGGAAAGAAAAGAAGTTATTTTGACTTCATTCGAGATGCCCATTTAAAAGAGCTCTTTTCTTAATAAAAAGGTTTGAGTTCAAGACTTAAAAGAGTTCAATTAAAAAATAACTAGAATTGCTGACTTGAAAACATGGCAAAAAATTTAACTAAAACCTAAATTCTAAAAACTAAATGGATTCAATCAAAGTAAAAAGTTATCAATTTGAAGATGTGACAAGAATTTGACTAAAACTAAGATTCTAAAATAAAAATAAATAAATAAACAAATGAGCTCAATCCAACTAAAAGAAACCACTAAGAGGAGAAATAGATTTAACTAAAACAAAAATTCTAAACAACTTAACAATTGCAATGATCAATCAAACTCAGGAATTATCAATTCAAAAATAGGCATGAATTAAACTATGACTAAAATATAACTAGCATAATAACTACAAGCCTTAATCTTTGACTAATTATCAATTTGGACATAGCACATAATTATCTGAAACTAAAATTTTTAATAAAGACAAGACATGACTAAAAAAAAAAACAAAAAACAAACTCATAAACAAAATGAAATCAACCAAGAGAATTAAAACGTGCAATATGAAGTTAATGATATGGAATCAAATGAATTAACCAACCAAAATTCTAAAGACATTAAGTATACGAACTATAGTGAAACTTATAAAACCTAACACTAAGACATAAAAAAAAATAAAAATAAAAAAAATAAAAAAATTGGTGCACTCTTATTTAAAAATATGGTGGCTTTCTCAAGGATTTTAGTGTTCACTCATAAAAAATAAAAAAAATAAAAAATAAAAAATAAAAAAATAAAAAACTAATGGCTATCTCACTTAAAGAAAACTTTTGGTGCACTTTTATTTAAAAATCTAGTAGCTTTATCAAGTATTTTGGTGCTATCTCATAAAAAAACTGATGGCTATCTCACTTAAAGAAAAATTTTGGTGCACTCTTATTTAAAAATCTGGTAGCTTTATCAAGTATTTTGGTGGTCTCTCATAGAAAAATTTGATGGCTATATCATTTAAAGAAAAATTTGGTGCACTCTTATTTAAAAATCTGGTAGCTTTATCAAGTATTTTGGTGCTCTCTCATAGAAAAATATGATAGCTATATCATTTAAAGAAAAATTTTGCTGCACTCTTATTTAAAAATCTTGTGGCTTTCTCAAGGATTTTGGTGCTCTCTTATAAATAAATGTGGTGGTTATAAATTTCATTCTACACTAGCCCTGATTTTAAAGTAATATCAGTCCACATTTTTTATTTCAAAACAGCTTGACAACAACCCATATTTCATGGATAAATCATCTTATATTCAATCAAAGATGCAATCCAGATTTTTAATAATAACCAACCTTGATTCTAAGCTAATCCAACTTGAAAAGCTTACCCAATATCAACCTAAATGCTTGGCTAAATAAAATTCAGTCATGTCTCAAAATGCAATCCAAAATGTTCGTCAAGTTCAATCAAGTTCTCTAGAAAAACAAAGCTTGGAATTAGACATTATGAAATGTTAACACAATTAATCAAGAATTCTTAAATCTAAAATATTATCACACAACTGAAGGAATATAAAAAAAAAATTGAAATAAAAAATAAATATAATCCATCAAAGTTCTAAAAAAAATCAAAACTTAAAATTGAAAATAACTAACAAACTAATGTGTTCAGAATTTACCTTTGGTAGAGGAAAAGAAAACGTTGTTGTTTGGCTCCTTTGTTGGTGTGGTTTCCTGATGTAGTAATGCTTTACGAAACTTTTCTGGTGCAGCCCATCTCTTTCTTCTAAAACACGGACTGATCCTCTTTGAAAACAGCAGCCCCGAATCACTCCTAAACATGGACTGATTCTCTTTGAAAATAGCAGCCCTCTCTTCTCCTCTGAAAAATGGATTGATCCTCTCTTTGAAAATCACAACCTCACCCCTTCAAAACACAAACTAATCACTCAAATAGGAGCCCCAAAAATACTCTTTCAAAACACGGACTGATCACTCAAATGGCAACCCCAAAATCCCCTCTGAAACATCAACTAATTTCCTCCAAACGGCAGCCTCAAATGCCCCTTTAAAACACGAACTGATCACTCAAACAGCAGCCCTAAAAATACTCTTTCAAAACACAAACTGATCACTCAAATAGAAGTCCCAAAATCCCCTCTGAAACGTGGACTAATTTCCTCCAAACAGTAGCCTTAAATGCCCCTTTAAAACACGGGTTGATCACTCAAACAGCAGCCCAAAAAATGCTCTTTCAAAACACGAACTGATCACTCAAATAGAAGCCCCAAAATCCCCTGTGAAATGTGGACTAATTTCCTCCAAATAGCAGCCTCAAATGCCCCTTTAAAACATGGACTGATCACTCAAAGAGCAGCCCCAAAAATGCTCTTTCAAAACATGGACTGATCACTCAAATAGCAGCCCTAAAATCCTCTCTGAAACATGGACTAATTTTCTCCAAGCAGTAGCCTCAAATGGCCCTTCAAAACACGAATTGATCACTCAAACAGCAGCCACAAAAATGCTCTTTCAAAACACAGACTAATCACTCAAATAGCAGCCCCAAAATCTCCTCTGAAACGTGGATTAATTTCCTCTAAACAGTAGCCTCAAATGCCCCTTTAAAACACAGACTGATCACTCAAACAGCAACCCCAAAAATGCTCTCTAAAATGTGGACTAATCGCTCAAATAGCAACCCCAAAATCCCCTTTGAAACATAGACTAATTTCCTCTAAACAATAGCCTCAAATGCCCCTTTAAAACACTAACTGATCACTCAAACAACAACTCCAAAAATGCTCTTTCAAAACACGGACTGATCACTCAAATAGCAACCTCAAATACCCCTTTAAAACAGGGACTGATCACTCAAACAACAACCCTAAAAATGTTGTCTGAAATGTGGACTGATTCCTCCAATTCTCCAAAAAAAATCTGTCTCACTTCTTCTCTGAAACGTGGACTCCTTTCCTCCAAACAGTAGCCTCAAAAAGATCCTTTCAAAACCCGGATTGATTCCTCCTATTCTCCAGAAAAAATCAGCCTCACTCTTTCTTTCTCCTCTATACCTCCTCTTAATGTGCACCCTCACTCCCTAGAATGATGAGGTTGTCGCTCCCTCAATGGTGCCTCTCTCACTCCAAGACTGGTGCAGTTGTTCTCCTCTTCTGTCAATGGTCGACTGCCTTTCTTTCACCCTCTCCCTCTGGTGTAACTACACTTTTTCTTATCCCCTCAATCGTGTCTCTTCCCTTCTTCTATCACATTGAAAAATCGTTTTTCTTTTTTCCGTTCTGGTGCTCTTCCTTTTCAAACCACGTTCTTCCCTTTTTTCTTTTTTTTTTTCTGGAACACAACCTCACTTACTATCCACATACACGCTGCACCCTTTCCTTTCACTTGCCAAAACCCAACCTTCTTAATCTTCTTCCCATAATCATCCTTTTCAATAATCTTTTTTTTTTCAATATCGAGTATGTAAAATCCTGAGCAACAAAACAAAAAAATAACAAATAAAAAAATAGAAAAAAAATAAGGGTTAGAATAATAAATAAAAAAAACATGTAACTAATAATTAAAAATCCAAATTACGTCATTTTAAAAGAAATTAAAAATATAGATCACATGAATAACTAAAATGAATTATCGACTCAAGCAATTCCCTATCAAAATAAATTAATAAATAGATAAATAAAAACAAAATGAATATGATTATTAAGCTCATGTAATTTTCTACAAATAAGTAAATAAATGAATAAAACTAATAAATAGAGAAAGATAAAAAACAAAAACAAAATCAAGCACATGCAAGCCATACAAGCTATGCAACCATGCAAGCCATGCAAACCATGCATCCATGCAAGCCATGCAAACCATGCATCCATGCAATAAATGATCTAACTGGGCCTAGGGTGCTTAAGTGGGCCTAAAGTGATGCCTAATGAGCCAAGTGTGCCTAAATGGACCTAAGGTGTCTAAATGGGCCTAGGATGCCTATGTGGGCCTAGAATGGTGCCTAATGGGCCAAATGTGCCTAAATGGGCTTAAAGTGCCTAAATGGGCCTAGGGTGTCTAAATGAGCCTAGGATGCCTATGTGGGCCTAGGATGGTGCCTAATGGGCCAAATATACGTAAATGGACCTAGGGTGCCTAAATGGGCCTAGGTGCCTAAATGGGCCTAGGTGCCTAAATGGGCCTAAGGTGTCTAAATGATCCTAAGTCTAAATAGGGCTACCAAGAGTCACAATGGGGTTAAGTAAATCCCTCAACCAAAGTCTCCAAGGTGGCTTAGAAAAGATAGGCTACACGAGTAGTAATGGGCCACCAGGAAATTGTTGTAAAGTATCGAACAAATACCTAATAGGACATGTGATAGGAGAACAAAATGGAGGGTTTACAGTGACTGATCATACAATTGTGGTCTACACCGAAAATGAAATCGAACTATCAGAACTGATTGGGGAGGGTGCTCTCTATAATGGAAATGACACAAGATAATGTCGTGATCGATTGTACAGGTTTGATCTACGTCGAAAACGATAGTGAACTATCAAGACCTATTAGACTGAGTACAGTCCATGATGAAAACCATACAAGACAACAATGTGACCGATCATATAAGTGCGGCCTATACCGTAAACGATTATGAACTATTGTGACCTATTGGGTAAGGTGTGATCTTTGACAAAATGATATAGAATAATGAGGTGATTGATTGTACAATTGCGATTCTATAGGTGTGATTCTATAGGTGCAATCTACTCCATAAAAGAAACTAAATTATCGTGATTGATAGTACCTGGTGTGGTCTATGATCAAAACTAGACAAGACATCGACTTGACCAATCATAGAGGTACGATCCATGAAAAAAACGAAAATGAACTATAGTGATCGATCGGAGTGGGTGCGGTCTGTGTTGAAAACTAGACATGACAACGATGTGACCGATGATACAAGTGCGGTTTATGCGAAAATGAAACTGAATTGTCATGATCGATTGAATAAAGTCACAATCGGTGACGAAAACCAAACAAGATAATGACATGACCAATCATACAGATGCAATCTACACCAAAAATGAAATTGAATAGTCATGACCAATAAGACTAGGTGTGACTTGTGACGAAAACCAGATAAGACCACTACCTGACCTATCATACATGTGTGATCTATGTCAAAAACTAAAATGTACTATCAGGAACTATCGAACTAGGTGCGGTGTATGATGAAAACTAGACAGAACAACGACATGACCGATCGTACAGGTGCAGTCTACGCTGAAAATGATGTTGAACTATCTGGACCTATCAGATCAAGTGCGATGTGGGACAAAAACCAAACAGGACAACATGACCAATCGTACAGATGTCATATATGTTGAAAACGATACTAAATTGTCATGAAGATTGGATAGGGTATAATATATTATGAAAACAAGAAAGAACAACGATGTGACCGATCGTACAGGTGCCGAAAACAGCGAAAACAAAACTAAACTGTCATGACCAATCAGATTAAGTACAGTCTATAACAAAAACCAAACAAGACAACTACATGATCGATCGTACAAGTGAGGTTTGTGATGAAAACCAAACTGGACAATGACTTGACCGATCTGACAAGTGTGGTCTACGTCGAAAATGAAACTAAACTATCATGATTAATTAGATTGAGTGCGATCTATGACGAAAACCAGACAGGACAATGACTTGACTGATTGTATAGGTGTTGTCTACACCAAAAACGAAATTGAATTGTTGTGACTGATTGGACAGGGTGTGGTCTGTGACAAAAACTAGGCAAGACAACGATGTGACCAATCATACATGTGCAGTCTACGCTTAAAACGAAATTGAATTGTCATGACTAATCGAGCAATGTGCAATCTATGATAAAAATGATGCAGGACAATGACGTGACTAATCATAGAGTTGAAGTTTACGTTAAAAACAATAATGAACTCTCAAGATTGATCACACATGGTGTGCTCTATAATGAAAATGACACAGGACAATAACATCACAGATCGTACAGGTGCAGTTTATGTCGAAAATGAAATTGAACTGTCACAACCAATAGGACTAGGTACGGTCTATGATGAAAACTGGACAAGAAAACGACGTGAGCGATCTTATAAATGTGATTTATGCCGAAAATGAATAGGAATTTCGTGACCGATAGGAATAGGTGTCGTCTATGACGAAAACCAAACAGGACAACGACGTGATCGATCTTATCAGTGTGGTCTACTTTGAAAAGGAAACTAAACTATCATAGTCGATCAGGTAGAGTGCAATCTCTTATGGTAAACGACACAAGACAATGATGCAACTGATCGTACAATTGTGGTATAACCCAAAAACAAAATCAAACTTTCGAGATCGATCAAGCAAGGTGCTCTCTATAATGAAAATAACACAAGATAATGACATGACCGATCACTATCTACACCAAAAATGATATTGAAATATCAGGAACTGTTATGACTGATCGGGTATGCTGTAATCTAAGACAAAAATGACATAGGACAATGAGGTGACTAATAGTACAATTGCAGTCTATGCTGAAAACAAAATCGAACTATCAGAACCGATCGAGCAAGGTGCGCTCTATAATGAAAACAACATAAGACAATGACGTGACAGGTGTCATTTATGCCAAAAATGATATTGAACTGTCTGGATCAACCGAACAGGGTGACGTTTATGATGAAAAACAAACAAGACAACGATAAGACCGATCATACTGGTGCAAAACGTCGAAAATAAAATTGAATTGTTATGACCAAGTGAACTGGGTGTGGTCTATGAGAAAAACCAAACATGATAACAATGTGACCAATTGTACTAGTGCGGTTTATGCCTAAAACAAAATTGAACCGTTGTGATCGATCGGGCAGCATGCAATCTATGATGAAAATGACACAAGATAATGATGTGACTAATCGTATGGGTAAGGTCTACGCCGAAAACAATACTTAACTATCCAGACCTATCAGATCGGGTGCAATTTGTGACGAAAACTAGACAAGATAATAACGTGACTGATCATACAAGTACGATTTATGTCAAAAACAAAACTGAACTAGCGTGACTAATCGAACTGGGTGCGATCTGTCATGAAAACCCACCAGGATAACAATGTGATCGATCGTATAGGTGCAATCTATGTCAAAAACGAAACTAAACTATTGCGATTGATCAAGCTAGGCGTGATCTGTGATGAAAACCAGACAGAACAATGACATGACTGATCAAACATGTGCGATGTACACCAAAAATGATATTAAATTGTCGTGACCATTAGGACTGAGTGAGGTTTGTGATGAAAACCAGATAGGATAACAACATGACTAATTGTATAGGTGCGGTTTACATTAAAAATGAAACCAAACTGTCAGGACCTATCAAACTAGGTACGATCTATGATGAAAATCAGACAAGACAACGACATGACCAATCGTACAGGTGCGATCTAAGCTGAAAATGATACTAATAAAAAAAAAAAAAAAAGACACGTAGAAGTGAGATATGAGCATGGTTGAAATTTTCAACCATTTTGAGATATATCATCGATATATCCCCAAAATATCAATTTATCAACAACCACCAATAGAAATATAAGGAAGATATATCGGTGGGGTGATATTTTCACGAATTCAACAATTTTTCATTGATTTATCGGATTTTTACTGATTTATTAACTCGATCAAAGCATGGTGAAACCAATTGCTTATTGCAGGTGCTAGGACTTGAACCCAAGCCAAAACAGACAAACACAATTTTGGCTCACCACTAGGCTACCTTACTCCTTTATTAAATTATATGCACTAGAATATACACATACTAAAACTTCACAAAAACAAAATATTAAAAGAATATTTTAATAAACAAATTAATTCTAAGTCTTTTATTTTTAAATTTCATTTAATTAATTACTAAAAATATAAATATTATCGTGATAATTTTCTTAACATTTTTTTTATATAATTTATATATTAATTAAATATAAAAAATAAATATTAAAAAAATTATTCATATATCATTATTTATTTTATATCATTTAATACAATTGAATTAAGATGAATCATAATTTTAATATTAAATGTATTTTAAAATTAAATATATCATAATCAAATATCACAATATTGTTGTTGAATAATATTTGATATAATTTAATAATAAATATAAACTTATAAAATTCATTTTTTTTATCAACGTATACGATATTATTATTATTATCAAATATAATTTTTTTTATAAAACAACTTTAAATTGTCTATTATTATTTATTATATCATTTTTAGAAATTTTCTCAATATTTTCATGAGTTTTGATTAATTTTAGGCTCACCAATATTTTTTGTCAAAATATCTGCCGATATATATTTGATATATTCAATATATTCATAAAATCAAAGTACCAATATATCTGTGATTATCGATATTTTCATCATTGGATGTGAGTGAGGTTTGAAATATCACTAAACACAGATATATCGATACTTGGATTTTATAGATATATCAGAAATATCAGAGAAATATTAGTGGATATTTTGACAAAAATATCGATAAGACAAAAATGATAGCTTAAATAAAAATACACATGTTAAAGTTTTTTTTTTTTAAAGTGTAATTGACATAGGTATTGTTAAAGATAAAAATATCGATAAGTAAGAATATATGGGTATTAATAATTTATTATTTATCCAATCAAATTAATTTTAATTTATAAAATATTAAAACTTAATTATTATTATTTTTATATTTTAGTATTTTTTGAATAAATTTATATTTTTAATATTTTAAAAAAAAAACATTCAAAATAAAATAAAATTAAAATGATAAATATAAAAAGTTTAAAAGTGAAGTGATAGTAATTTTTTAAAATATAATTAATGAGATAAATGATTATACATTTAATATTAAAACTATAATTTATTTAATTTAAATGCATTTAATAATGTAAAATAAATGATGATGCATGACTTTTTAGTATTTAATTATCATATTAATGATATTAAAAAATATTTATTGAGAAAATTATAATGATGATTTTTATACATTTATTAATTAATTAATTAATTAAAATTTAAAATAAAATAATTAAAATTTATTTTTAATAATGAATTTTAACATATTTATTACCATTATATATTAAAAAGTGGGAACTGGCAACCAAACTTAAACCCAAAGAAGGGCTAGGTGGGGGCACAAAATGGGGAAAACTCTCGAAAAATCAACAAAAGAGTTGATAAATGCCAATATATCAACAATTTCACCGATTTTTCAACGAAAAATTGTCGGACCAATTATCCGTGGCCAATTTCGTACCAACCACCGACGATAAGCTATTTTTTGCTGAAATGTTAACGAAATTGTTGAAATGTTAACGAAAAATCACTATTTTTCGAACACTAGATGTAAGGGGGTAGAAGTGAGGTGTGGGAGAAAAAAATTAAAATAAAGAGTGGAAGGTGGGAAGTGAACATTAAAAGTGAAAAAAAAGAAAGCATCAAAATAAAAGTGAGAAATCAATCACCCCCCATAAATATATATATATATATATATATATATATATATATATATATATATATATATATATATATATATAATTTTGGAATTGTTTTTAGATTACTATTGAAGTGCACATTATGAGAATAATTTATGGAAGGACTTAAAAGGTTAATTTTTTTAATTCATTTTCCCTCCCTTCTCCATTTCAACGCAAGGCGGTGACAGCTAACGTGCGCCCAATGCGTGATGGTGTGCGGTTTGGGATAAATCCACCACTCATAATTCACTCTTTGGCCGCACGCGTGAGCATTGACAACGACCTGACCACAGCAATCTCAAAACGACGCCGTTACGCAGACGTCACCATCCCCTCCCGGCGCACCTTAGCACCCAACGGTCCCTTTTGTCCCTCTGTGCCGGCCTTTATCACAAAAACTACTCACCATTAATGGGAGAGAATGTGGAGAGAGAAAGCGAAGGAGCATTGAGATCGAGATGGACGTTGGGGTTTTGGGTTTTGGATTTCTGATCTTTGGAAGCTTGAATTAGGTGTGTAAAGATGGGACAGTGACCGAGTTTGACACTTTGACTGGTTCGCAGATCAACGGCCCCAAAAAAGTTTCTTTCACCTTTTTCAATCGGTCTCTCTCAGAATCTCAGGTGAATTCACCTTTTCCGCTTCCTGATCCCTCGATCTGAGCTCTTCTCATTCCCAATTTCGTTTTTTCTCCGGTGACTTTATCATACCTCCTGCTGCATTCTGAGTTTAGGGTGCTCAAGATTTAGCCCACATTTAACATTTTCAATTTTCAATTCTGAGTTTTTGCCGTTTTGTTGTAGTTTTGCGTATTTGTCGTTTTGGGTCTTTGTAGAACCATGAACTTTGTGTCGAATTGCAAGAAATGCTCCAAAACGGTGCCGTAGAATTGGTTAATGTGGTATGGGTTTTATAATGGCAGTGAATACATTTGCTCTTTGACAGTCCATGTGACAAGATCTGTGTTATATTTGCAAAATTAGTATGGTTTTATTGGGATAATAAATTGGATTGCAAACGGATTTAAGGGATAGTGCGAAAATATGCACAGTTTTGATTTGTTTGTGCAAAACCCTTCTTGTAATGGAAGTAAATTTAATGAAGAGTTGTTATATTCGGTTAGAGTTCGAATTCTTATGCGTGTGTGTGCCGGGTGCTTTAAAGTGGGAGTTATTGGTTAATTTGTGTGTTGCAGGGTGGGAATTGGAGGGGGAATATGGGAGATGGCATTGGAACTCTTTGTTAAATCTACAGGTTTCACATGGTAAAAGGTCAAGGTTTGAAGGTTAGGATTGAGAGGTTACTGATTATTTCTCAAGAGTTGTATGGGTTGACTGGTTTTCCGATTCATGATCATCCTAAATGTTAGTGCTTGTACTTCTGCTTATGTCATATGCTTAAAATTGTGTTACTGAGTTTGATGGTTAGCAACTAAATGTAATCTATACTTGCTTCCCTTAATTGCCATGGAATGAACTGTAATAATGGTCTTCTGTCTTTATTGAAGAATTTATGTTTATTCCTTTTAGAGATGTGATCCTTGTGGTGGTGAAATAGTGCTCTTCAAAATCATTACATATTACAATGAGGCTAATTTGTGTGATGCTCTTATTTGGAAGAGATGATTGCATCACCAAACTGTTGTGGAATTAGCAAATGGTGTGGATGGACCATTGTTTCCACACTATTAATGATTTCCATGTAAGAGAAGTTACCAACTGGGATTAGACTTGGTTGATTTGTCAATTGGAGTGCTCAACCACTGCTGGAGGTTGGTTAAGTGGTCAGGTGGCATTCATTGTGTTGGACTTTCTATTTACATGTGATCGGTTATAAATCTGAGTGTGTATTTTGTGTACAACCTGTTGTTACTTGATCTTTGCTATTAAATGTGGTAATTTGTCACGATGGCTGAACCATGCATATACAGTAAGTTGCTTATTGTGGAGATTTTCTTGAATGGTTAATAGGTTAGACCTTTTAGTTGAGTCTGCCTACAAAGCTTGTTGCAGCTGTAAATGTGGTATGGTACTTCGAATTCACTTACCCTCTTTGATAGTGAACCCCACATGAGCATCCAGAGTGCATGGCATAATTTTAGCTTCACAGTCTCAAACAGGAAAAAAAAATGCATCATACTCATCAATGTCCACTGAATTTACATTGTCACCTTAGAGGTCCTTGACCAAGCTGGCATACCAAAATAGCCAGTAGTCCACAGCATGTACATCTTGAATAACATACTTGCCCACAACGTGTGTTAAGGCCATGACACACCCCCTAAGTAAGCCCCTAGCTAGTGGCTGAGTACTAAGGCAATTGATGACCCCAAGACATGCTGACGGTACTTATACACTCATATAAGCCAAGTGCATATCCTTGCCTAAAATGTGCATTAGGGCCATGACATGGCCACAGAGTACACAGCTCATGAGCATTGTTGAACACTCATATGGAGCATGAAATATATTTCCATTGGAAATGGAGCCAATCAAGTGAATAGTCTGCATGGCATGGTGGTTGCATGTCAGACTTTTTAGCTGAGTGTTACTTTGTAGTGTCCTCACTCCTTGCTTGTCATCATACTCTCCATGATTCACTGTCTTTCTGCAGCTCCTAATTGTCATCAAGTTCATGCCATGCTCCTCCATCAAGGGCACAATGTGCTATGGATTTTGCTGTAATGGGGTTCTGGGAACCCATTAACATCTTAGGAAATCCCTAGAGCATGGCATGTAGGTGAGGGCCTTGAGGGTAGGCATGCAACCATAGGTGGTCACTCTCACCATCACTTTCCATCTGGAAGACAAAATGGTGCCATTAATGTGCTTCTTGGAAACTCCATCATTACCTGTATAAACACCTAATTCACCTCAGAATTGCATACTGTTTCTTTTGTGACCTTTTTCTGTACCAGACCATTTTCCCCCTAAAAGTAGTAAAATTATATGATCAATTAAGTATATATGATTTGGGCTAGTTGAAAGAATTTGACATGTGTGTCTACCTGAATGTGACAAACCTACTATGCATTTTGTCATCTGTTTAAGACAACATCTCTATATCCAAAACTGATAATTTGCAGTATTTGCTCACTAGGAAGGCATAAGCGTACTCTTGAGACCTGGCTCAAGTGGTAAATGGATGGAATGGGTTTATGGGAGGTTAGAGGTTCAAATCTCAATGGGGACAAAAAATGAAAAAAGAAAAAAAAAAGCGTACTCTGGAGATGCTATCTGGGGCCTCATCCCAGTGGGTGGGTTCGGGTACTGTTGCCTTGAGGCACCTCTTTCCATGCCATCTTACACCATTTAGACTTGTGCCAACTACTGAAGAGCACACTGAGCTGCATTCCTGAAGGTCACTGATGGCTAATGTTGGATCCTCTCATCCTTATTCTAGTTGCTCCTTTAGTCAGTGTTCATGTCTATATGTGCTTGAGAAACTGTGGCACTTGGTGATCACATAGGTGGCCAGTATTTCATTTCTGGGTCATTTTTATTCAGTTAATCAGATATTTGTGTCATAAATTCATTATTGAAGGATGATGTCATATCATTCAGGACAGGAAGCCACTCTAAAGCATATTCTTTTATTTTTCCTTTCCCTCCAGTCACTCCTAGAGAAAACTCCCTTCATCGTTGAAGGGTGAAGCTGCTTAAGGTGCCCAGAACTCTTTTCTGTTTCTTATTTTATGCTTATGATTTATTTGGAAACTATATATGGTGAATTGGATGTTTTAAGAATAGTGATATCATTTTATTTGGAAACTACCAATAATATACTGGATGATTTAAGAGCAGTGGCATCTCATTTCTTGTTGCAATGCTGTCACATTGAGGCTTTGTTTGGGAGGTGTTTTTGGAAATGGTTTTGAAAAACAATTTTTGAGAATAGTTCTTAAGAATAGTTTGTTGGTGTTTTTAGAAGTAAAATTGCATTTGGAAATTGAGTTCTAAAAGACAATTTTTTTTTTTGTTTTTAGAAACAATAAAAGATGTTTAGTTGAATTAATAAAAACAGTATTATAAAACAAGTATAAAAAAAAAATTGCTTGGAAGTTTTTTTTGATAGAGTATTTTCCTTAATTAACTTGATATTTTAAATGTATATATATTTTAGATTTTACACTTTATAACATTAAAAAAATTGCATCCATTTTTAAAATTGCTTGCATCATTTTTACAATTGTTATTGCCACAATCTGTAATTTGTGCTACACGTTTATAGCAGATTCATCCTCAATAGAACATAACACATTAGTAAACCAATGGACGAAAAACCATATGAATCAAACTCATTCAATTGCTCAAGCTCAACTTTCAACTGCTCAATCTTCAGCCCCAGTGACCTCATCACCATCCTTCTGTGACTCTCCAGCAATTTCTCCAAAAGACCCTCAAACATGTCCACCACCTCCTTCATAACAGCTTTTGTACAACTGGCTTCTTCATCAAAATATAATCTCCAAAGTCATCTCTATCTCCACCCTCACCTTTGCAAACTTGAGGTTGATCTCCTCCACTACCTTGTCCTTATCCAACTTGTTCACAGACCCACCACTGTATTTTTTCAGACTCACCCGAGAAATGAACCGGGTTGATGGATTTGACCTATTTAGGGGAGGAAAATAGTGGGATTTGCAGGCAGGTGTGTAGAAAATTTGGGGTTTTGGAGACAGAATCGAGTTTGAAATGAGTTGGTTGGGGATTTGTGTGAGCGAGTTCAGTGGAATCAGAGAAGTGGGTATTAAAGATCTTTGAAAAGTGTGCCTGAGGATCAATTTACAGAGCAAAATGTGTAAATGTTGATGCATTTCTGTCCAGAGTCAGAACAAAGATGAACAAGTGGCCGAACAGAGTTGTTCTTCCTGTTTTCTCCTTTTATGTTTTTTTTTTTTGTTTCCTCAACAGTGTTGAAAACAAGAGAACAGCTTCAAGTTGTTCTAAAAAATACCCTTTTTTGAGACCAATTCTCAAAAACAAGCCATGGAAACAATGGGCAATCAAACATGTTTTTATGGTTTTTTGTTCTCAAAAACAAAAATCTGCTCTTGAGAACAGCTCCCAAACATACTGTAATATTCTTTTTTGGAAATTAGAAATTTGGCCTCTAGAGGAGGTGTTCCATCTTCCATGATGGAATGTTGCTGTAATACAGTGGATCAGTGATTTAATTATATTTTCAAATCTCAATCTTGCAGTTTTATTTTGGGTTTGGGTAAATCACTTCCCATGTGTTAGTGAATTTCTTTATGAGTCTCTAGTTGCAAGTTTTTACCCAAACATGGCTAATGAGAAAACTGTGCTTCCATTTTTGTTGTTTGAGTTGAGTGCTACTTCTGAAGTACAGTGTTTTGAGTGACTAATTCATCAGAGGTGTATTGTGCTTCTGCCCATCATTGCTTTTGTTTCTTCTGTGGTGCTATTAATATACAGATAAGAAGCAAAGCTTGTGCACTGATTTGTCAAAGGAGATTCCCTGTGGCAAGTCTTATTTGATTGAGCTGAAGTGATTGATAACATGGGGGTCTCAGGGAAATGGATTAAAGCATTGGTTGGTTTAAAGAAATCAGAAAAGTCGCAGTCTTCAGAGAAGGATGAAAATGTGAGTAATTTTTTATTTTATAAGTTTCCAAATTTTGTATGTTTTTTCTTTTCCTGCTTGGTAAAGATATGCATATCTTATGCTAGTTTCTTGTCTGAAGTTGGAGTCTATTAATGGTTATTCTCGTTTTGCATGAGCTATTAGGAATAATGAATTCTCATCTTACATCTGAGAGAAAGTTCAGAGAATGAAATTTTTTTGGCGTTGGCTATTCCATCTGGCATGTGGTATATCTGCTGGCATCTGTTCTACTTGACTTAATACCTAGTTGTTGATAAGCATGATGACTTCCACATTTACTATCTGATTTTTTTTTTTTTCCAGTAAGATTTGGGAATTATGTCATATTGTGAGTTATTTATATACGTCTAACTAACTCTGTCTAGTTCAGAGTTTTTTCTTTCATAGAACTGGTCCCTGGCTTGGAGAAAGGATTAGGATAGTGTAAAAAAAAGGCAATGTAAAGCTTCCTGCAAAACTGGTACAAAGTCCTGAAGATTAAATTAAGGAGGACTTATATACTTTTCCAGGTGACCAGGGTAATGTTTTAGTTGAGCTGACCAACATGCTCTTGAGTAGAAATCAGTGGAACAGTCATAAAATCAGAGGAAAATAGAATGGTCACAACAGAAGTGAAAAATTTTGATTAGTTATTGATGAAGTGCATCTCTTCTGGATTGTCATACTATTTTGTGGATGCTAGGGGTAGGGATTAGTATTTGAATCTCGTTTAGGGTAATAGCATTTTCTTGAATGCCTTGTTGTGTGAGATCCTAAGTTTAAACCTTAGGTTATTTTTGGTTTGGTCCGTAAACTTTATAAACACCCAATTTACACTAAATATGCATCATTTTTTCCCCTGTTTTTAAAAATTTCAGAGAACAGCAGCAGGTAGCAAGTTTTGGCACAGGAGAAAGCATTCTGTTGAGATTAATACTGATTTACTTCAAGTTGAGTTAGATCAGAATGCTGCTCCACCAGTGGAAGATACTGATCTCAATTCAGTCCCAGATCCTGCTGGTTCCCCTTCTGGTTCAAATCAAGCACAAGATGCAGTTCAAGTTCAGCAAAATGTGAGGGAAGAGTGGGCTGCAACATATATCCAAACAGCTTTTCGAGGATTTTTGGTACTGAAGTGCTAAGCATAACTTTTTATCTTTTTCCTGATTACCTTCTAACATGTCTCTTTAGTTGAAAGATGAATTGGGATCTGGAGCTGAAGGCCTACCCCAAATAGTTGGGATTAAGGCTGTGCTGAGTTGTGTCTGGATCTTGGCCCCTTCTAAATGTCCAACTGTTGCAGTAGTATCTTGCTCACTTTATTTTCCCTGTCCATATACTGAAGGACTATTTGAACCTTCTTTGATTGTTTGGTTTGGCTTAGGAAAATTCTGAGAAGGCTAGTCTGTTGGTCTTGGGCTGCAGGCACTTGGGTGGATGAGGAAGTTTGACATAAACTTATATGCATGATTTGATACACTGCTTATATACATGGGCCATTGCTATGGTTATTATAATCCAAGTGTTCCACAATAACTATTTGAACTGGACAACCATCTTCCACTTGGAGCACAAAATTTTAATATTATATTTAATAAATTTTCCTTTTTCTTCCATTCCTTGGCAGTGTTCAGTACCTTACTTCACACTAACTTATATCTTTTCATTGGCATGATGTTAGACTGTTCTTAAATAGAATTTGGGTCTCTTCTAATCAATTAAGTAGAAAGAGAGAGTAAGGTTTTTCAGGGTGTGTTTAATTTTATAATTTAGCTGTGTTTGATTGTCAAAAGTCATAAAGAATGGCAACAGATACTTGGAATCCTATAACAGTTCCACTGGAGTGGCTGTCTTAACATAGAGAATTTCTTTTTCTTTTCCTGTGGTTTCTTAGCAATAAAATGGTGTAATAGGTTTTATGACTGAACAGAGAGAAGTAGAAAATTTTCTAATATTGGAGCTATGAATTGTTTTTTGTATATTCCCATGTGGTATTTTACTAGTATAGGTTTATTTAGTACTTTGAATGCTCCAAGCATACTTTGTAATTTGTTCATTGTATTTTTGGGAGGATTCCTCATCCTTCTTTTATATTTCTTTATTCTTAATTTAATACATTTTCTGTTTCTAATTAAAAAAAAAAAACAAAAAAGAGAAGTAGAAACTTTTTAGAACTAAAAATAGAGAGAAGAAAGGAACACGTTATGAGTTCTACTATAGGGTTAGAAGGAATCCACACTTGTTCTTCTGATGAACCCTCAAACAATTTAAAACATAGTTTTACTGTTCAAAAATTTTTATATTTAGTTGCATCTACATTCTAGTCATCATATCGGCTCATGTTATAGCCATCCAAGTAATATTTCTGACTTTAAAATATAAGCTTAGTATCCAAAATTTGCTATACTCTGTTCTGTCATCATTTTAATTATTCCATGGGCTTACTTTTAACACCCAACAAATTTGGACTCATCAAGAACCACATGCTAATCTGAATTTCTGAGTAAAAAAACATGAGCTCATTACCACAAAAGGAGGCCCTATGGACTTTGGCTGAGACTAAGTTCCTAGTCAGCTTGATTTAGCTCAACACAACCTTAAACTGTCATGCTTTATCCTGCCTTAGCCCAATTCTCTAGTTTTATGTTTTTCACTGTGCCCAACTGTTTTGGTCCTTTTTCTTTTCTTATAGGGGATATATTCTATTAAATCGGAAGCTAAGGCCTAGTCCAACTGATACTAGGATCCAAGCAGGAAAATAGCTTGATTGGAGGTTACCAGACTAGTACAATTCCCAACTATGGTTCCATATTTAATACAATTTTTTGTTTCTGATCAAAAAAAGAAACAAAAAAAAACTATTGCCAATTATAGTCAAACTGTAGAGCTAGAAAAGCATTCCTGTAACTGAACTTACACTAGGACAACATTAAATTAATGAATACCCAAAAATTTAGCAGTCCAGTTTATGTTGGATATCAAGGCCAGTTCTGAGATGTAGACCTTGATGCATTTGGTGAGGAAACTATCAAAAGGTATTTTTTAAACTAAATAATATTCTGCAGAGATACTTGAGATACTTTTGGTGCTGTCTGGAATCCTTGACTGGATGAACTGAATTTAAACTTGATGTTTCTATTGTTTCTGTTGTTTTGTAAACAGTCACCTGTGCAGTCACATGATTTTATTCTGGAGACCATGTGTAAAATTGAACTTCAGCACAACCCTCAGGGTTTGTTTAATTTTGTGCAACCAAAGTTTGATGGTCCGACTTTGGATGGCCAGAACTGGTTGTATGCAAAACAGGTCCTTGAAATATAGTGACCAAAATTACAATTTATTTAGAAATAGAGATTATGTGTTATGGTCTGCATGGGTATCTGTTCTATTTTCATAATGCATTTAATATGCACTGGGAACACAGGCATACCATACACTTCTCTCTAATGTGCTCAATGTCCAATAACAATAATGGGATTTTTTTCAATAAACGGGAAACCAAAAATGTTCCAGGGTGGAAATGAGGGAATGCCTACAATACCTGGGTTTAATTAGATACAATTTGAAGGATTTTGTAGGTTTATTGATCAGGGCTTGACAGCACTGGGAGCACTGGCATACCATATACTTCTATCTAATGTGCTCTATTGACCATTGATCAGGCTAGACGAGCTCTACGCGCTTTGAAAGGGTTGGTAAGACTTCAAGCCCTCGTTAGGGGCCATGCTGTGCGAAAGCAAGCTGCAATAACTCTACGCTGCATGCAAGCTTTAGTGAGAGTTCAAGCTCGTGTTCGTGCAAGACGTGTTCGCTTGGCATTGGAAAGTCAAACAGCACAACAAAAACTTCAACTGCAACTAGCAAATGAGGCTCGTGTTCGAGAAATTGAGGTAAGCAACCCTAGATCCTAATTTGGTAGGACCTTGTCTGTTGTGGTGATAATTTTTCTTATACATTATATTGTCCTTTTTGAACTGAAATGGCCCACATACCCACCCCAAGGACTTGCCACTTGAGCTAGGCCTCAAGGGCTTTTTCTATTGTACCAGAACTGTATCACATGTTCAGATGCTGTCCATCTTGTTGAACTTAGGGAATGTGAGGATCTAATTTAAATTTTCAGTAGAGAAAATTGCACCTGGCCATTGCTTGGCTGCTTTTTGGGCTTTAAAGCATTGTGCAAGAGTCCTCGTCTATGCCACCACTTCATGAAAAATCTCATTCCTATTAATTTAAAGACAATCCCAAGAAATCACATGACAAAAAGAAACCAACAACTTTTCCTGGACAATTAGACTTAGTTTAGAATCTCGATCATTACATTTTGTATCTCTAAATTCAACAGCGATCTAATGCAGCCCTAGATCTCGATCCTTAAACTTTTCTTAGCCCGAGAGCCCTTCAAAATGTTCTTTAAGGTTTCATGGACTTGGGGATATAGGTTCCCCAACAACCACTCTATATAAAAGAACATATTTCTTTGAAAACTGTTATGGCATGCAAAAGATTTTGGGAGACTAAGGCTGGAATTTTATATGAGAATGAAAGAGTGCTGTCAATGAATAGACAAAAGTTCTTTAGTTATCTTCCTTATGGCCTTTATAGAGTATGAAAGAGAATCTCAAAAGCCTTAGTCTTGTTAGAAATCTATCCTAATCCAATCAAGATTCTAAAAGACTTTATCAATATTAGGATTTTTAGAACAATTTTTATAATTAGGCTAAAAGCCATAATAAGACTTATTTGAGACTTAAATTTAAATATATGACTTGTTCTCTAAGTGAGAACAAATTTTCAAACTTCCAAATTAAAAAATCGCAAAGAAACTTACTTCTACACAATAAATTAATAATTGATCTAGTTTATGTATAAACAAGTTTCTAGGTTCCCTCATGTGCATCTCATATGAAAACACCATTTTTAGCCACCTCCGATGATTAGGCAAAGGGGGCTCCTTGGAGAATCACCATCTATCCTATGGGCCTGTTTGGATACATTTTTAAAAAGTATTTCTCAACAATCAATTTTGAGAATAGTTTTGAAAAATAGTTCTATACTGTTTTTAGGAATAAAATTCTATTTAGGAACTCAATTCTGAAAGCCAACCTTACCCTGTGTTTAAAAGTAAGACAACATGAGAAATTTGTTGTCAGAACAGCTTTATCATCCACGTTTCCTTATTTCTTAGAGCAGTCTACAAAAAGCAAGTGAAAACATCTTAATCTATTTTAAAAATTCGCCCTATTTTGAGAAAAAGCTCTGTCAAGAATGTTTTTGAAGCTTAAAGAATTTTTTTATTAATAAGATACTTGTTAGGCAAGATATGCAATGAAAACACAATAAACTATTTTATTAATTAAATAAAAAGTCAATAATGTGGCTTTCAGGGCATACAATCCCAACATGGTATGTTACCAGTTCAACTTCCCATAGGCTTCTAGGTTTTGCACTTGCTAATGGCTGGCTCACATGAGTTTTGGGGTTCACATCCATGGCTAGATTGTTTTTGGCTTTGGGCTGTAACATAATTATCCAAGATTTTACATTCATACTGCAATAAGTTATTGAACCACTATACCTGATTTGCAAATGCTTTATTCAAAGCGTGTGTCTCACTTGCATTAGATTTATGTTGGGTTTTATAGCTTTGCGTTCCCTTTTTTCTATGTTGGCCATTTTTTCTCACCCCTCTGCCTTCTTTGTGTATTTCTTTACTGTAGTTTTCCTCCATAAGCTATTTTACTGCACTGCAAACCTTTGAAACATGTTGTAAGCAGCATTTTTATTAAGTAAAGACAAACTTTTAAGCCCTTCTATATGCAGGGAGGCACTTCAAACCCCACTATAAAGAGACATTTCTTCTCTTCATCTAGGTCACCCAAAGGAGGTTTCTTTACATTTCTTGAAGTCTTTTATGCACTGATATTGGGTTGTTGAAGGTGGAAACAAAGTGCACTATTGGACTTGATAGAATGCTTTTAGTAAGCATCAACCTTCCCATTTAGACAAATTTTGTTTCCACCCCATCAAATCTGCTCTCAAGTAAATGGAATTCCTTACCACATTGGTCCATGGGATGCCTGTAGTGTAAAGCCCTAGTAGTTGGTGAGCAAGCTCCTTGATTTCAAGCCTAGGCAAACCATCAAACTTCCTCCACTGACCCAACTCAAGTTGGCTTACTCTTATTATTTATTTTCAACCATAAGACACCTCAAAGCAAGGGATGACTTATCTGAGATACTTTTTGGTCTACCTATGCCCCACCATGGAGAAATTTATTATTGGTCTGCATAGATCTCTATTAGAAGATGGTCTTTCATATCTTTTACTTTTACATTTTTTGCCTTTTGGGATCTATGAAACTCCTTACTCCCTTTTTGACACATCTAAATGAATTTCTACCTAGTGAAACAAGATGTGATTGGTAGTTGTTAGTAGTGTAGAGCTCTAAATTGATGATCCTGGACGTAGCTAAAACCAAATGTTTGGGATCTTGTGGTAGAAATAAAATGATAGAACCTGATTGCAATTTCTAAAGAGACCGTCTAGATTCGTATTTCCATATAATTCCCAGTAGTGCTCTCATAGCATTTCCAAAGTTGTTCCATCTGTTGTGAGGAGAATGGGGTCCTGAAATGCATTTGTTACAAAATTATTGGATGAAATTATATTCTTTAGTATTACAGTAAGTGTATCCATGACTAATATGTAAAATAAGTGGAATTTGAAATATTACCCCATGCTCATTCTTAATTTTCTGATTAGTTTCAGTTAGGAAATTCATGTGGCTTGTGACTGATGCAGGAAGGGTGGTGCGATAGTGTAGGATCTGTTGAAGATATTCAAGCCAAATTGCTAAAAAGGCAGGAGGCAGCAGCTAAGCGAGAGAGAGCCATGGCCTATGCTCTGGCTCATCAGGTAAAAATATGATAAAGCCCCTTGAATATGAAGTCACTTGCATATGAACCATGTTATACCTTTAGAAAGCTGAGTTAAAGTAGGGAAATTAATAACAAACAAGAAAGTACATGTTCAATCCTGTACATCTAAACCTAGTCATGGATTGCTTTTGAGAACTTCTGTTCCAGCTTAGCATTCTGAACCGGAATGATATTTTAGAGTTTTTAATGGATTAAAATCTATAGATTGATGCAATTTCCTTTTAGCTTCTGTTCATTCTTGATTGTGGGGTTTAAGCAATTTTACTAAAAAATTCACCTGCCACCTATGTTTAAAGCTGACAGTGAATGCTTTACTTTTATGCTGGATCTGTAATATGTTGTATAATTATTATATCCCATGTCATAAACCACAAATGATAAGGTATGTCTTTTTTATTCAGAGATCCAAAGGTAGTGACTTTGATAGGCTGGATGAATATGTCTAGGTTATGGGTAACCAGAAATGGGTAACCAGAAATGGGTGAGTGCAACTTTTTTCGGCTGTCCAGATGTAACAGGTTACTAGCTTTTTATTATTTTATTATTGTTTTTTAAGACCAGGCAATGGGAGTTTTTGAAAAAACTTTTCATTCTCAAGGAACCCAATCATTAAGATTTCACCTTATGACTTTACGCAACTTATATTCTCAAGTTTCACATGTCAATATTGTATTATTTATCTTTCCATAGATAATGGAGTATTGTGATTCTTGTATTGATTTGTAGGAAAGAGGCTCAATATCTTTAGAAAATCTACAGGATTTTATAGAAAATTAAGAAATGCTAAAAGTAACATGAAAAATAAGTAAATAAAAAATGAAAATCATTTTTCAAATAAGTACAAACTGACTTGGGTAGTGGATGCAATCTTTGGAAAATAAAATTATGTGAAATATCATGGCAAACATGCATACAAGAAAGAATTCAAACATTAGTTTCCAAAGGAAAATCAGAGGCCATGCAAAAGTTATGGGTATCATTGCGATGCCTTTTATCATTTGTAAGGATATAACATATCATCTCAACATGTAACTTTATTATCAGAAATGCTGTAGAATTCTTTAATGCTAATTTGCAGACATTACATTTTTTTTTTTTTGATAAGCAAGCAATTGTATTAAAGAAGGCAAGAAGCCGCAAAACATACAGGTAGTATACGAGGCTACAAACCCCACAAACAAAAAACAAAGCAACCCAACCCCTACTTGGAGGCTAACCACTCCAAGAAGCCTATTAGGGAATTCGACTCCATATCAATATACACTTTAGCCTAACCCCAAAAGTTATACACAAACGAAGTTTTTAACTTCTGAAAAGCTAACACTCCCCCCTTAAAAGCTAGCCTATTCCTCTCCTTCCAAACTGTCCAAAAAATGAAAAGCAGGATGGATTTCCACACTTTTTTTCCTTTTTCTCCCCACAAAAGAGCCTTTCCAACTACTCAGAACCTCCTTTACAGAATTTGGAAAGACCCACTGTACACCACACAACGCAAGAATGATATCCCACAATCCTTTTGCCACTGTACAATGAATTAAGATATGATTGATTGTTTCCTCTTCACATCCACACAAAAAACACCGGTTAGGGAATTGCCACCCTCTTCTCTGCAGCCTATCCAACGTGAGAACCTTTCCCCAAGTAGCTTCCCAAGCAAAAAAAGCAATTTTGGTTGGAACTTTGCCCACCCAAACATTGCTATGAGGGAAGTCCGCGCCATCAACATTATCCAACACCCTATACGCTTTCTTGACTTTAAACAGCCCGTCTGCTCCTTCCTTCCAAAGAACCGCGTCTTCCTCCAAGGTTACTCTATGATTCCTCAACTCAACTAAGAGATTGCCCGCCAACCCCAACTCCCAGTCATTGAAGTCTCTTAGTAGCCTTAAATTCCACCCTCCTTGACCCAGATTCTGATCCCAATAATCCTCCACTGTGACGTTCCTTTGGGCAGCCATGGAAAAGAGGTCCGGGAATCCTTGGGACAGCACATTGTTTCCACACCAAGGATCTAACCAAAACCTTATTTTATTGCCTTTTCCCACCTTGAACACCATGTTCTCCCAACACCAATCGGACTCCTTCAATATTTCCTTCCAAACCCCAACTCCAAACACCCCATTTGCCTTCTTTGTCCTCCACCCAAACTCGTCTTGCCCGTACTTAGCCTCAAGCACTTTTTTCCAAAGCTCCTCCTTAGCACGTGCAAATCTCCAAATCCATTTGCCTAGAAGAGCTTTGTTCAACCAAACAAGCTTCCTTATCCCCAACCCTCCCTTTTCTTTTTCCGCGCACACCACCTCCCATTTGATTAGATGAGCCTTGTTTCCCCCATTGTCACCTCCCCATAAAAAGTTTCTTTGAATCTTTTCTAGCCTTCTTGCCACTGATTTAGGCATACGGAATAATGACATTTGATACAAGGGAATGCTGGCCAGCGTGCTCTTTATACGCGTGATTCTCCCTCCTTTGGACAGAAATTGGCGTTTCCAAAGGGCCAACCTCCACCTCATTTTCTCCTCCACCCCATCCCAAATGGATGAGGCCCTATTAGGCGCCCCAAGGGGCAGCCCCAAGTAAACAGTAGGCAGCTGACCCACCCTACACCCGATTTCAGCAGCCATATCATGAACTCCTTCCACCTCCCCTACCGGAATGACTACACTTTTGTCCAAATTAATCTTTAATCCAGATGCAGCTTCAAACCAAAAGAGGATCCAGCTCAAATACAACAAGGACTCTTTTTTTGCCTTGCAAAATACTATTGTATCATCCGCAAACAGAAGGTGAGAGATGTTGATGGCCTGCCCTCTACCTTTCCATATCCTACAGCCATAGATGAACCCCCCTTCGACCGCCCTCTTGATTAACACACTTAGAACTTCCATTCCCATGACAAATAAATAGGGGGAAAGTGGGTCCCCTTGCCTTAGCCCTTTTGAACTTGAGAAAAACCCAGCTGGAACCCCATTCACCAACACCGAGTATTTGGCAGTGGAAATACAACTCCACATCCATTCTATCCATTTTGACCCGAAGCCCATCTTTTGCATGACCTTTAGCAAAAATTGCCAATTAATGCTATCATACGCCTTCTCAATATCCAATTTACAAATAATACCTTTCTCTCCCCTCTTTTGCCAGGAATCTATTACCTCATTTGCGATTAGGGAGCCATTAAGAATCTGTCTCCCTTTAATCAAAGCATTCTGATATGGAGAAATCACCTTTCCTATGACTTTTTTAAGCCTATTGGCCAGCACCTTAGCCAATAATTTGTACAAACCCCCAAGCAAACTGATTGACCTATAGTCACCCAAGTCCTCCACCCCCCCTTTCTTCGGTAATAAGACCAAAAAGGTATGATTTAGGCTCTTTATGAAGGAGTTCTGTTCATAGAACTCCTTGAACATATCCAAAACTTCCTCCTTGACGATCTCCCAACATCTTTGTCAAAAGGCTATTGTGAAACCATCTAGACTCGGGGCTTTGTCCCCATTCATCCCCATTAATGCTGCAAAGATCTCATCCTCAGAAAAAGGCAGCTCAAGGGCTTCCGCATCTGCAGGGCTGATCTGCTTCAGTAAAAGGCCCCCTATATCCGCCTTCCAATCCGAGTTTTCCGAGAGAAGCTGCTGGTAAGCATTTGCAATTCCTTCCCTCACTTCTTGTTCCTCTGTAAGCCTCACCCCATTTATCTTAATTTTATCCAGGGCATTGGTTCTCCTACGGGCATTGGTCATGCGATGGAAATACCCCGTATTCCTATCCCCTTCCCTGAGCCATAATTCCCTAGATAGCTGTCTCCAGTGCGCTTCTTCCATCGACACCCACTTAGCATAATTCTCCTTAGCTGTTTTTTTGTGGCCTGATTCCTCCTCTGTTAAACTTCTCTCTTCTTCCACTGAATCCCAACGCTCCACTTGCTGAAGAGCTTCAGCTTTGTTTTTCTCCAACCTTCCAAAAACCTCCTTGTTCCAAATCTTTAAATTTTGTTTCAATCCCCTCATCTTCACCGCTAGCCTGTAACTTGGCCTGCCTCTAACCACTATCCCTTGCCACCACCCCTCTATCAAATCTTTAAACCCCTCAGCTTTGAGCCACATGTTTTCAAATTTGAAGGGGGAAGGGCCTCTCCTTAGCCCACCACCCTCAAGCAGAACCGGGAAGTGATCGGACGTTGGACGGACCAATCTTCTTTGATTAACCCTACTGTATCGATCTAACCAACTGGGGGTCATAAGAAATCTATCCAGCCTGGCCCACGATTGATTATTGAGCCCCTCACTCCAAGTAAAGGATCCCCCTTGTAAAGGAATATCGACAAGCCCTAAATCATCTATGATCTGGGCAAACCTCCTCATAGCTGAAGTAATCCTCCCATTTCTACTTCTTTCAGCTTGGTACAGGACTGAATTGAAATCACCTCCTAAGCACCATGGCTCCTCCCACAGTCCTCTAATAGCCCCGAATTCCTCCCACAAACACTCCCTATCAACTCTAGAGAGAGGACCGTAGACCCCTGTGAACACCCAGATTGCTCCATCTCCCACGTTCCTGACCCTACAGGAGATGGAGAATTGACCCTCTTCCACCCCCAACATCTCCAACGATCTTTTGTCCCAACAAATCAGAACACCCCCTGTCGTCCCCATAGCATTCAAAACCTTCCAATCAAGAAATCTCCTCGGTCCTAGGCTCCTCACCACCTCTTCAGACATAACTTGCATCTTTGTTTCTTGAATACAGAACAGATCCACTTTTTGTTTTTTGATAACTGACTTGATTACTTTCCTCTTGGATCTATCATTCACACCCCTCACATTCCAACTCAGAATTCTTAAATTCATTGGGCAACTGTACTTTGGTACCCTCTGCCCTGGAGAGGGCCTTTCTTCCTAGAATCCCCTTCATAATTAACAGAGCACTCCAACCTCTTAAGCTCTCTTTCGAACCTTGAGGTCTCCAACAGACCTTTGTCTATTATCTTCTCCCTCCTTTTCCTGATTTTGCCCAAAAAAGTCAGGATTTCCTTCTCCAGACCTTCCGTTGAGAAACCCAAAAAATGACTGAATTTAACCAGGCTGCTTTCCTCCCAATTGGTCTGATCTTCCTTCCTACCTTCTTGGAGAACCGACTGGTCTGCAGTCCACCCCGCGTTTCTACCCATAGGATCGACACTGTTGACCTCAACCAAATCCCAACATCCATCCCTTCTCCCTATATATTCTTCTGCGCTTGGTCTTCGTGACCCACTTCCAATCAGAATTCCTTCCCTTTGCACCCCAGAATGGTCGTAACACTCCCTCTCCGGAGTCCGACTGAAACAAAAGAGATTAGAAGAGGAAGACCCTTGTGCCCTGATACCCCCCATATTTACCTCTAGACCATACCTCGTAGCTTCTTCCTCTAGTATCCTTTCTGCCCTCTGATGGTTTGGGTCCGGTTGCTGCCTTCTACCCATTTCTTCTTCTTTGCATTTGACGAAATCTCTCTCCAGGTTGCCATCTTTAATATGACCGTTGGAGCCAGAGGGAAGGATTTTTTAAAGTAGACCATTCTCCAAGCGAGGGGTCTGGGCTAAGGTGGCTTTCCCCTTATGATTATGGCCCAGTCCATAGTCTGCAGCCCGCCCCAAACAACTGGATTGCCACGGCCCAAACTGGCCCCCTTTAGAAACATCACTAACTGAAGACATAAAGGGCCCATAAGCCCAATTCGTCTCCCGACCTGGAGCTAAGGGCCTAGTCTTCGAATCGGACCCCTCCAGCAAGCCCACTTGCGCCTGTGAGCCCTTCCCAGCGGAGCCCACTTCCTACGACAGGCGACCCATCACGTCCTCTGACTGACGCAACACCTCGACCCCCGCGCGCACCATCTCCTTCACTCGCGGACTGGCGCGTGTATTTTCGTCACCTCCATCCTCCCTTCTTGGACTACACCACAGACCCTGTTTCCACCCCTTTTCCAGCCTTAGCAACGGCATCGCCTCCCACCATAGGTTTAAAGAATATGTCATATCTTCAACCCCTATCTCCAGTGTGCCAGGGAGATCCTCGCCGTCCGATCTGACCAAGATCTTGGCCCACTGCAACTCCTCCATGCTCTCCGTCTGTGGGTCGACATCTAAGAACCCACCGCACGCGTCTCCCACCCATCTCAGCACTGGCGGGACCCATAACGAGATTGGGAGCCCTAAAATTCTCACCCACACTTCCTTTCTTACCTCGCCTTCCTCCAAACAACCCGAACTTGGATTCCAACGCTCCAATACCATTTGAGTTCCTCCCACCACTTTGGTACCAGAGAGGAGAACCCATCTCGCTTCTTCCGCGAACTAAAATTCCAGCAAAACTCGTCCTAATCCCAGACTCGCCATCCCCATCTTGCCTTTCAAACCCCAGGTCTTTGCCATTTCCCAACCCAAGTGTTCCAAATCTTCCCCTATTGTATTGCTGGGGCACCATTTTCCGATCAGGCAATGCTCCAGCCTACTCAGGTTCCTACTTAACTCCTCCCGTCCCACCTCCACTCAGATTTTTTTGGACCCCTTATTCCATCCCCCTTTCACTATGTCCGCAAATGACCTTCCCTTCACCATCTCCTGGCTTGGCCTTCCCATTGTCCTCATTTCTTCTTGTTGATCTTTTTTGTCAATGCTGGGATCCATCTGATGGAGAGCCTCCACCATCGCCATCCATCCCCCCTTGTCCCCTTTGCCCTTCGGAATGCAGATGCTATATCTTTTCAACTCCAGATCGACAACCCCCAAGTGCAAAAAACAACCCCCCCTGTTAGTAATGCGCACCAGGGAGAAGCTTCTCCCCTTCTCCTTCCAGCTCCTTTCCCATCTTCCTTCCCTCGCATCCTCGATGCACTGATGTAGGCCTTCCATGAGTAACCCTACGCTATACGCCCCCATGCGTACCCAAGACGACACCCCTTTCTTGCTTTCCATGATGGTGATTAGGGTTTTTCCACCTCTCTCCACCATTTCCAGCTCAAAGGACTTGGACTCCACCCCGAAGCTCCTCGTCTTCCTTTTCCTCCTATTCTCCGCGCGACGAGCATTTTCGCCGCCGGCAGCCACAGTCGCTCTCTCGTTCTCGACCTCTCTCGCTCTCTCACTCATGTTTTTTTTGCAGACGTTACATTATATCATTAATTCTAAAATTTAGTCCACCCATGAATTCTGAATCTAATAAATATGCATCTTGATTCGTTGTACTGTGATAGCATGCTATCTCCATTATATTACAGATAAACATAGAATTTTTCAGTTGTATCAGTAGCACATTTCCTGCAAGAGACATCTGTGGCCGCTATATATCCTTGACAACATGGTAGTATGTTGGTACATTTTGAATAATGCTGAGAACCTCCTGCGAGAGGGCTTAGCATTTTCTGAGTTATTCTCTAATATTGCATCTTTTATAGGTTTGGGTTTTGTGTTTGGACATTGTTGGAAATATTTACTGAAATTGTTGGGTAAATCCAAATTCCTCTGTAGGAGCCTTTTTGTGGATATTGATTTCTCACTAGGGTCTTATAATCTGCCCTAGATTATGTCTTTCAGTTTTCCCCCTTGTAGGCCTGTGTAAGATCATTTCTGTTCCTGCAGTGGCAGGCGGGATCAAGGCAGCAGGCTGCTCCCTCTGGGTTTGAACCAGATAAAAGCAACTGGGGTTGGAACTGGTTGGAAAGATGGATGGCTGTTCGTCCATGGGAGAATCGGTTTCTTGACATAAATCTGAGAGATGGAGTGATGATTCGTGAGAATGGTTCAACTGAGGGAAAGAATGGCTCCAAGACCCAGTCAAAATCTGCTGGAAAGAAACCCATTTCTTTAAATCTCTCAAATCAGAAAATGGGTCCATCTAATTCTGATGGGGGTAGTTCTTCTCCCACTAAATCAGCAATGTTTCAAGAGGCATCCAGCACGGTTTCAGCCAAGCCAAAGTCTAAGCCAATTCTTGAAGATCTGGCTGAAGAAGCCAACTCTAGACCTGGTGTTGGGTCTAGATCCCACAGCAATCCAAAAGAGAGATCCACACTACAAGATAAACAGGCAAAGAAGCGGTTGTCTCTGCCCAACAGCGGTGAGACTCTCTTTCTATATCTATCTATCTATCTATATCTATATCTATATATCTATTTTGAAAGGACTGCTCTGCACAAAGAAGCCTATGCTCCCATTTTCTTGTTCATTGCCAGTTATAATTGTGACCTTCTCCCACTACAAGAAATATATGTGCCTGGCTCAACCTTTTGGACATTTGGAAACCATTAAATGATATGCAGGAAACTTTCTCCAATATGTAATTGGATAGTAGTATATGCTTTTACAAACTAGATACTAGTATCTGTTTCTTTTTCTTTTTTTTTGGATTTCATTACCATTAATAAAGAACACTGATGTGTATGGTCACTGTCCTATTTGTAGATTAGTTGGTTTATTTATTTATAAATACTTTTAATGCATATAATTGGTAGTTTTCTCTGCTTTATATTTATTTAGGTGTTGATTTGGTTTGATCAGGGATAGGTTCTGGGGCTCAAGCAGCCAGGCAGCAAAGTAGAAGTGTGTTAAAAAAAGCAGCAAGTGCACAGAAGCCGATAAAGGATAATTCCAAGGTGAACATAAAGGGGGACTTGGAGACTACAAAATCTACATCGGTCAGTGATCTCTAGTTTTATGTTTCTCTGGGTGGTTACTGCATCAGGTTGTACATATAGAGAGAGAGAGGGAGGGAGTGGCCGATGCAGCACCATTTTGTCTTTTCTTGTCATAGAACATGTTGAAAGGAGATAGTAACCATACTGCTGCTTTAGTTTGCTATCATAATATTCGTAAGGTGGGTTGGGTTGGGTTGTCTAGGAAATAAGATTTGGGTCTGTTGTAATCATTTAATTATTGGCATCTCAGGTGTATGTGATTTTATGGGTGTTTATTTTTGGAGTGGAATTGGATGATTTTTCAGAGCGCCTCACGTTCATGCCATTGTCTCTTTAGCTCTTCTATCTCTGTTTGTTGAAGATAGTGGCAACTTGTGATTTCATGAAAGAAAGACTAGAAAAACATGTAGACTAGTAATTCTGTTTATTTGTTGGGATCTGAACACGTAGACAAGAGTTGGTATGCAAATTTCAGTTTTTGTTTCTCTTCGCCTCCAATGAAATGTTTCAGGTTTCCATTCCACACTTATCATGGTCTTAAGTTAATGATTTCGATCTTGCCCGAGTTTGTTTGTATTTTCCTAAATCTCGGGATTTCTGCAAACTATTTTTTTATTTTTTATTCTTCAGTATTTTGAATTTATTTGTACTTTTAGGGATTTTTTCTGAATTTATTTTTATATATGCACATACACGCATACAATAATTGGAAAAAAAAATGAAAAACTGTTAGGTTGAAATTGATTTTTTTCCTTTAAAAAATACTTTCTTCTCAAAAATCAGTCGGTGTCAAGGAAAGTTGTTCCAACCACCATAACAATACATGAATGAATTGAGCAAATTAAAAAAACTATTTAAGAAAAGAGACTAACACCTGAATGATGAAAGTCTGAGTGATGCTCAAGGAATGTTTGAAGAAGAAGATGCCTGATATTGTGAGAGTCGTGCAGTAGAAATTTTTAATATGTTCCAAAACCCTAATCATTTATTGGAAAGAAAATCGCAGTTTTAGTATATATGGGAATATCATTTTAAAATGATTAAAATTAGGGAAGGAATAATGAAAATAGAAAGAGGGATATAACATAATTAGAATAAGCCAAACTCTATTTTAAAGACTTTTAATGCATCCAAAATGCAAACACTATGCACGTTGCAAATCAATTGGAATAATTTTGTGAATACTAATCTGTATACAAAAATCTAAAGGATTTTGAAATAAAAAATAAAAAATTTACACATTAAAAATGATGTACGTTATGAATCATGACATAAAGCTATTGAATGTCATAATTTACCAAGCTATTATACTGTATGGACTCTCAATCTTGATGGAATATTTAGCTTATGCTAAAGTTAATAGGAGGCTTTAACCTATAAGTGAAACCATAAAGTGGTTAAATATTTTTATGAATTAGGTTACTATTGATGTAGGTTGGTGGTAATAGGTATTCTCAATAGAGGCATCTTAATATCTCATAAGATTAAGACAGTGTATCATCTGGGTGATCCAAATGACATGTGATCTAAAAGACTATGACCATAATATTTCTTTTAGTAAAAATTTGACATATGCTTTTTGGAGTTAGAGTACGTCAATTAATCACATAATAAGTGGAACTTGTAACTCAAGGATTGGAGAGGTAATCTTGAAATGTGATAGCAGTACCTTGTTAGATTACAAACACCGGTTCATGAGGAGTCTGCACGTAGTGGATAGTAGGTCACGAGTTCAAGCTTCATCTCATTGTTATTTACATAGAGTACTAAAGTGTAGTTAATTATCTATAGTGAGATTTTAAAATAAATTTCAAAATTAGATTATGAGAGAGCTATTACTCCTATGAGTTCTAATGGTTCTCACTTTAAGCTCATATACCATGATGATATGATTTATGAGGGTTGGATTGACTATAAGTTCACTCTTGTGCATAAGGGTATTTTGGTAATTACATAAGACTGCACAAGGGATAGTTAATACAAGGGATAGTTAACAAGTTCTTTGGATTGGACTAATTGATTAATTAGATTACCCTATGTGGTTAATTAATCAATTAAGATTCATTTCGAGTTAGATTAAGTGACCCAAGCCTTGGTGGGCTCAAGTTACCTAAGCTTAGTAGAAAAACCCTATAAATACCTTCTTAGGGGTTAAGGATTAAAAAAAAAGCTTTTAACTATCATCTTTCACTGCCAAAAAGAAAGAGAGAGAGAGAGAGAGAGAGAGAGAGAGAGAGAGAGCCAAGACATCTTCCCTTCTAAAGTTCACTCTTTAAAGTGCTAAGGTCATGGTTTAAGTCATCAAGAGGAAGACTTTAGGTTTACGAGACATCTAGAATATTTAGTCATCTTCTCCACCAAAAGGAATTAATCTAGGAACATTCAGATCCAGGTATAAATGTTTATTCTCTAGTTTTATTCATTTGAATGGTTTTTAAAAGACATGTTTCCACTTATATTAGACTCTAGATAAGCTTAGGGTACATTTGCATGTACTAGATGATCCAGGGTTTTGGTATAAAGAAATCTAAGGTCCTCATAGGCTCTTTGGAAAATGAAAAGCAAAAATTTGAAACTTTAACCCTTTAAAGGGTATTTATAGGGCTCCTTATAGGCTTAAGTGACTTGAGCCTAAATTGGGTTTAGGTCACCTAATCTAGCTTTAGACCCTCAATTTTGTCCTTTGAAAGTGCATGTATCTTGGGGGTGTCGCCCACACCCAATTTTTGTATGTCACGGCCATGGAGCCCTTGTTAGGCTTCATCGATTTTCGGACCTCATGTGAGTTCACCTATGGTTCGATTTAGTGCGAGCGTTTGGTCTATTATGAAATGTCGTCATGGCCAATTCCCTGGTTCATATCATGCTACAGGATAAAGATTAAGGTCTCCACAAAAACTTCAATTCAATTGGAGCTCACTGAAGCCCATCCAAATTGAAGCACTCTCTGGCTTGTTTTAGTCATTTCTCTCTCATCCGAGCTCATAATTGCACACTGTTCTTTTCTTTTTTTTTTTCTTTTTTTTGGATTCCTTACCCTTTAAGGAACATTTTTTCAAAATTTGAGAATTTTTCTCAACCAGCTCAACCGGTTTGCAATCGGCTCAACCAGTTCATCAGGGCAACTCGTTGAAGCCCATCCAAATTGGAGCATTCTGGCTTGTTTTAGTCATTTCTCCCTCATCCGAGCTTAGAATTGGGCACCGTTTTTTTGTTGGATTCCTTACTCTTCAAGGATCATTCTGTCAAAATTTGAGAATTTTTCTCAACTGGATTGACCAGTTTGCAAGTTGATTGCAACCCACCCCGAATCCATGTGGATTCTTGATAGGTAAGCAATATAGGATTTATATGGGGCAACTACCCACCTCGTGAAAAAATGAGTTGAATAAGCTAGAGTTTTGAGGCTGATGGTGGGGGATTCCAAAGCTGAAAGGGAAGAAAAATGAGGAGGTACAGATGCTGAGGGGGGAAGCTGGTATAAAAGGATTTTCTGAGAGAGTGTAAAAATGAGGTTTTGGAAATTTTGGGTGGGAGGTTCTACTAGGGTGACGATTGAAACGGGAGGGAAGGATTCATAGAAGAGTAGAGATAAAAAGAAGAAGAAAAAAGAAAACAAGAAATGAGTGGTTAGAGCAGGTCTGCAGAAATTAGAGAGAGGAGGAAGAAAAAAAGAAGAAAATGAGGGTAGCTCGTTTTGGATTTGGCTATTTTTTACAAGAAGATACAACTCACTTGAAGCTAAGCAATATTACTTGAGGGGACCTTTTTAGGTATGGCAACTGTAAGCTTCTTGTTTTTTTCATTTATTTGATCCATTCTCTATTGATTTCTTAGAATAACTTGTTGATTTATATGTAGATGTTATAAGTCATAGGTTTGGTTTTTTTTTTTGGTTTTAGGTTACTGATGGGCATAACTGCTGATTCATTTCTCACTTTGTTGGGTTTGAGAATAGCTTTGGAGCATCAAATTGCTGAGACAGATTGGTTGTGAGCCAGATACGACCAGTTGAATTTACTTGATGAAAAGAGATTGAGGGCCACAAATTACATGCATGTTTATCAAAGGAAAATGGTTTATGCATTCAAGAAGGGGTTAAGCCCAAGAAATTTCAGAAAGGTGACTTAGTCTTGAGGGTCCTCAGGGGATTGATCAGTGACCCTAGGGGTAAGTTTAGACCAAGTTAGAGCAGACCTTATGTTATCCTAGAGTTGACTCGAGAAGAAGCCGCATGGTTGACAAATCTAGACGAAAATCAGTTTTCGGAGCCAACCAACGTGGATCAGCTGAAGAAGTTTTATGCATGAGATCATGGTCAAAGGATGGGTGGCCATCGTTTTGAGTAGCCATATCCCTTTTGCGTATCTGTACATTGATATATCCAATTGCTAGCCCATTGAGCCTCACAAGGTACATTACAACCCTTTCGTTCACTTAGCCTTGCATACTTTTTCTCGCCTGGGTTGGGGGCCTCTTATTGTGCACTTTGCAATTATTTTTTTGATTGGAGAGTATTGTGAGCACATTGTGTCATTGTTCGTTTGTTCCTTTTATAGGTCATTCATGGTTTTTTCTTTCCTCCATTTGGCATCGTTGCTCCGTCTATCTTTGAGTTTTGTTTTTATCGTGTCGTCTCGTCTTTATTTTGTTTTCCCTTGTGTGATGATGATGCGCTCTCGTCCCAATATTTCAAATCAAGTATGTCACACCCTTCATTCCACCCTTAGGTTTTGATCCAAGAGTCTTTATTTGGGGAAACCATTTGGGTTTAGGGTTTGAGAGTCACTTGTTAGATTGTGCTAGTGTAGCCTTCAACTTACTTGGTTTGTGGATTCATTAAAAAAGAAAAAAAATGAGTAAGCTCGTTTGATTTTCATTTCATTGATATTTGGATTAGCCTTGTTAGCCATCACTATCACGACTCAGTCATCAAATGTCATTTTACATGTAAGGGATTTTATTTTACTTCTAAGAGTGGGTGAGAGCATTGTATGATCCATTTCTACATGGATCTGGGAGACACGTCAGGAATGAGGATTGGGTTTCCTTAGTGCTGGGTCCCCTGGATCATTATCTACATCACCATTCCTGTCCTACAGTGGCCTGCTTCGACTTGTCATTATTGGGGTGAGTTGTTCGTCGTTATCAACCGTTGCCATATTTTCTATCTTGGTTGTTTTCACTATTTTCTTCTGCACTCCATCATTTGTCTTATCCCTTTTCGTTTTCTTCTACCCTCATCGATCATCGCTTTGCTTCTTGAACTGCATGTCCTCTAACGTTTAAACCTATCATTTGGCATTGTTCATTTGTATGTAGGCTGAGTCACTAGGCTCACACGATTATCCAATATTTGACATTGTGCACTCAGAGGCTTAGTTTTATTTTTGGGCATTTAGGCCTTGTTTCTCATCGTTTCATTCACCTTTTACCCCTGGCCTTCATTACGGTTTGAGTTGTAAGACCACCCTAAGGCCACGAGATCTTGTGTTCGCTTTGACATATTTCATTTGGACAAGCTCCATCCACTGGTTGAAGTACAGGATGTCGGCCGACCTTCGTTTCTTGAGGCTATCGAGGAATCACATAATGCTTTCTCCATTCAATCTCCTTGCCTCTAGTCCACGATCAGAGACAGATGATGCAGAGAGTTGGGACTATCGAGGACACCTTTGCTTACTGCTTTGACATGATCATACTAGGGCATACCCCCTATCCTTGCATGATGACATCAGTTCTTACATGTACACATGCAGTCCATTTCACTCAGAGATGTTTGGCATCGGTGTTTGGACATACTCCACATTCAACCTAGATTCTTCATACAGTAGAGTGCTTTCAGGGCTTGCCCGAGATCAAATTCATCCATATTCATTAAACCACTAGGAGTGTACATTAGGGCATATCCCATGCATTGTCATGTTCGTGTGTTCAGACGGATGATGGTCTTCGAGGATGCATTTTCGTAGTTGGTTGGTCAGGGAATACATATGTTAGGTGTACATCTAGGGGCCTTCCCCTTAATAGCTCTGTGGACACTAGATGTTGTGAAAAATAGTGCACGATTTGTTATGGATGATTATGTGTGATGTTTTCAGCTCTTTGATTTTAACCACATGTGCAATTACGGGATTCTGACATGGTATTGATATCCTAGACTGGGGCATACCCCCTTTTGACATGGTATTGATATTCTAGACTAGGGCATACCCTTTTCTGACATGGTATTGATATCCTATACTAGGGCATCCCCCCTTTCATTCCGCCTCTTGTCGATCCTTGATGTTTGTGTATCGTCCTGCAAGGGTATACCCCCTTCTTTCATCTTGATTTAGGTGTTTGATTTTCTTGCTTATTTGAGTCATTTATTGGCATTTCCTAGACACCATACTAGGACATACCCCTTCTCACTTTGAGTTGTTTGCTCCCCAAGTCCATCGGTGACTCTCCGGCATTGTATCCAATCCCCTATCTTTTCGGCGACTCTCCGACATCATGTCCGGATCCCCTATCGTTTTGACAGCTCTCCGGTATCGTGTCCGCATTCCCTATCGTTTCGACGACGCTCTAGCATCGTGTTCAAATCCCCTTTCTTTTCGACGGCTCTCCGGCATCGTGTCTGGATCCCCTATCTTTCCGACGGCTCTCCAGCATCATGACTGGATCCCCTATCTTTCCAATGGCTCTCCGGCATCATGTCCACATCCCCTATCATTACGACGGCTCTCCGTCATCGCGTTCGAAGCCCCTATCTTTTCGACGACTCTTTAGCATCATGTCCGAATCCCCTTTTCTTTTCAGCAGCTCTCTCGGCATTGTGTCTAGATCCCTTATCTTTTCGATGGATCTCCAACATCGTGTTTGGATCCCCTATATTTTCGGCGGCTCTCCGACATCGTGTCCGAATTCCTTTTTGTTTCAATGGCTCTCCGGCATCGTGTCCGAATCCCCTATCTTTTTTACTGCTCTCTGGTATCATGTCAGAATCCCCTATCTTTTCAACGGTTCTCTGACATCGTGTCCAGATCCCCTATCATTTTGATGGCTTTTTGGCATCGTGTTTGGATCCCCTTTCATTTCAGCATCTCTCCGACATCGTGTCTGGATCCCCTATCTTTTTGGCGGCTCTTCGGCATTGTGTCTGAATCCCCTATCATTTCAGAGACTCTATGGCATTGTGTCCGGATCCTCTTTCATTTCAATGGCTCTCCAACATTGTGTCCAGATCCCTTATCTTTTAAGCGACTCTCCTACATCATGTCCGAATCCCCTATCGTTTTAGCGGCTCTCCGACATCGTGTCTGGATCCCCTTTCATTTCAGCAGCTCTTCGGCATCGTGTCAAGATCCCCTATCATTTTGGTGGCTCTTCGACATCGTGTGTGGATCCCTTTTCTTTTCGGTGGCTCTCTGACATCTTGTCCGGATCCCTTATCTTTTTGGCGGCTCTCCGGCATCATGTTTGAATGCCCTATCGTTTCTACAGCTCTCCGACATCGTGTCCAAATCTCCTATCATTTTGGAGGCTCTCTGACATCGTGTCCAGATCCCCTATCATTTTGGCGGCTCTCCGAAATCATGTCTGGATCCCCCTATCTTTTTGGCGGCCCTACATCATGCCCGGATCTCCTATCTTTTCAACGGCTGTCCGACATCGTGTCAAGATCCCTTTTCTTTTCGGAGGCTCTCCAACATCGTATCTGGATCCCCTAATCCATTGATGGCTCTTCGATATCGTCCCTGGATCCCTTAGTCCTTAATCATTATAACCTAGCTCCTTTGGCCTTCAATATTGTTGTGCGAGGACAAAATTGTTGGCCTTTGATTTCTTCACTAGAGTTCATTTCTACTCATTCATCGCTTGCTCGCAAACCACTCGTTCATTCACTCTACTAAAGAGGGGCATATTTCTAAACCCTCAATTTTGTCCCTTGACACTTGCATGTATCTTAGGGGTGTCGCCCTTACCTAATTTTTGTATGTCACAACCATGGAGCCCTTGTTGGGCTTAATCAATTTTCGGACCTCATGTGAGTTCACCTATGATTCGATTTAGTGCGAACATTTGGTCCATTATGAAATGTCGTCATGGCCAATTCCTTAGTTCATATCATGCTGCAGGGTAGTGGTTAAGGTCACACTTGCATGTATTTTTGGGGTGTCACCCACACCCAATTTTTGTATGTCACGACCATGGAGCCCTTGTTGGGCTTCATTGGTTTTTGAACCTCAGGTGAGTTCACCTATGGTTCAATTTAGTGTGAGAATTTGGTCCCTTATGAAATGCCATCATGGCTAATTCCTTGGTTCATATCATGCTACAGGATAGAGGTTAAGGTCTCCACAAAAACTTCAGTTCAGTTAGAGCTCGCTAAAGCCCATCCAAATTAGAGCACTCTAGCTTGTTTTAGTCATTTCTCCCTCATCCAAGCTCATAATTGTGCACCATTTTTTTTTTGTTGGATTCTTTATCCTTCAAGGAACATTCTTTCAAAATTTGATAATTTTTCTAAACCTACTCTACCAATTTACAACTAGGTCAACCGGTTCGTCGGGGCAGCTCGCTAAAGCCCATCCAAATTGGAGCACTCTAGCTTGTTTTAGCCATTTCTCCCTCATCCAAGCTTATAATTGCGCACCATTTTTTTTTTATCGAAATCCTTACTTGTCAAAGAACATTTTGTCAAATTTTGAGAATTTTTCTTTGCCAGATCGATCAGTTTGTGGGTTGATTGGAACCCACCCCGAATCCATGTGGACTCTTGATGGGTAAGCAATGGGGGATTTATGAGGGGCAGTTGCCCACCTCGTGATAGAAGGAGGAGTTGAATAAGCTGGAGTTCCAAGGCTGATGGTGGTGGATTCCAAAGTGTAAGGGGAAGAAAAATGAGGTGGTGCAGATGCTGAGGGAGAAAGCTGGTATAAAAGGATTTTCAGAGAGTGTGAAAATGAGGTTTTGGAAATTTTGGGTGAGAAGTTCTACTGGGGTGACGACTGAAAGGGGGGGAAAGGATTTAGAGAAGAGAAAAGATAAAAAAATAAAATAAAAAACAAGAAAGGAGTGGTTAAAGCAGGTCTATAGAAGTTAGAGAGAGGAGGAAGTAAAAAAAACAAAGAAGGAGGGTAGCTCATTTTAGGTCTGGCTATTTTTTGCAAGAAGATACAACTCACTTAAATCCAAGCAATATTGCTTGAGGGGACCTTTCCAGGTATGGAAACTGTAAGCTTCTTATTTTTTTCATTTATTTGATCCATTTTATATTGATTTCTAGGAATAACTTGTTGATTTATATGTAGATGTTATAAGTCATAGGTTTGTTTTTGTTGATTTTTAGGTTACTGGTGGGCTTATATCTGTTGATTCATTTCTCACTTTGTTGGGTTGATTGGAGAATAATATGACTATGTCCTAAGCTTTGTTGTGTAGCATTCAGAAGACTTGCTGCTAGTCTCATTTATGTGGATATGCTTTGATTACTTCACTTAGTTTTCAAGCCCTTTGACAAGATAATGAATATGGCTTTCTCTTGTTCTATTATTTGTTTATTTATTTTTATGTTTCTTTTCTTTCTTTGGATCCTCCCTTATTCATGATTCTGCTCTTTCATCTATTTTCTGGAGAATGTTTTTTGGCACATTAAGGTTGTGCTTACTGCTTCATGTCTAAAGGGGATAGGTCCTCTTTGAGTAACCTACATGTTCCAAGCAAAGAGGTAAATGGAGTTTGAATCATTTAGTAGGTTGTATTACTATTATTTGGAATGCCAAGAATTCTTCTAATGGGATCAGTGGCAATGGGTCAAGGTTTGAAGTATTGAGGAGTGAGGCATATGTAATTTTGGAATGGGTTTAAACTATTAGAATTTGGGTCGAAAGAATATTGAGGAAAACATGGATTTGGTAGTTAGGTTATCTAGTACAAGAATCGGTTCATGAGAATGGTTTAAAAGCTGGTTTTATGTCTTGCAAATTGATGAACTAGGGCTTGTTGGTTTCTTAAACTCGGAAGTGATGAAGTTTTTGGCATCTTTCATGAAGGTTTTTTTTTCTTTTTTCCTTATAAAATTAGCATCAAAATGGAAAAGAAAACAACCAGATACTGCCATTGATACCATTCCACAAGGAGTTGCACCAAAAAAGGTCTCCATACAACCACCAAATTCAGCGCACCCACAATCATTCCTCAGTCACACATGCTCACCCACACAACTTCATCTCCACCATGCAACCACGACCACCTCATAGCTCACCTACACAACTTCATCTCCACCATGCAACCACAACTACCACACAGCTCACCCATGCAACCGTACCTCCCTCTCATGCACTCACACAACTCACCACATGAAGCCCATGGCCTCCACGGCTCACCCACAACTCAACCACATGCTCACCCACACAACTTCATTTCCACCATGCAGTTACGACCATCTCACAACTCACCTACACAACTTCACCTCCACCATGCAACCATGACAATTCATAAAGCCCACACAGCTCACCATGTAGTCGTACCTCCCTCTCATGCACTCAAAAAGCCCACACAACTCACCAAGCTGCCACTATGAAAACACACACACAACCACCGCCAACTTATCCCACTCACAATGCCCACCCATCACCCCCAAAACATGATCTAGCTTCGATCCTCAGCTCTTATCAATCCAGACTTCATTCCCCATTGCCACTAGCATCGGCCTATGTGAAAGAAAATGCATGTAACTTTCATGAATGCGATGGCCTATAATTGATCTTTTGTAGCTAAAGTTTTTTATGGAGAATTATGGAATTTGTGGCTATTAGTAGATGAAATTCAAGTGGAAAAGATGTTAATTCCCAGTTGAAAGTCGATGGAATTGGAATAGCTAAATTTCAGCCACTTAATGAAGTTTCATGGCTACATTTTGGCGGTCGTTTGGTAGAGATTAGAAGTTACATATATAAGGTTTGGTCATGGCAGAAAATTCTTTTAATTGGAGTAGAAATACGACTAAATTTTAGTAGATTTGGTGGTTGCATATGTTGTGTGTTTGTGCTTATTGACTCACCCTTTTTCGCAGTGCACGGCTAGGGACCTCAGGTACGCATCATTGTTCTAATTGTTGATTTCCTATGCACATTGAATGCCAGCTAGGATTATATGAGTCTTGTCATCCATGTGGCCTGGGGGGATTGACTGATCTTTGACCCATATTCTCCAATGTACCAAATTCACTAGTAGAGACCGAACCCCAGGCCTAGAGGGGTGCTACCTCGCATGAGGTACCTTCTTAATAGGTAACCTGATCCTCAGACCCAAAAATCGAGTTTCGCGGACCATTTTTTCTTAATTGGAGTCATTAAAGGGTTTTTGTTCTTACTTAATTTTCCCCATTTCAAAAATAAAAATAAAAAGTAAGTAGCGACTCCAAACAAAACCATTCCTCATTGGGGACGGATTTTCCAAAACTCGAAAACCACACTTTTTCTCCACATATTTTTTAATCACGAGTCACGTTGGTCGATGGATTGGGGGAGGGTCCACACTAGCCCACTTGAGTCCTAATTAAATAATTACAACCTTGTTGGGCTCCAATTAATTATCTAGTTCGGTTCAAAACGATAATTCATAAGATCCAGTGCAACCTTGTGTTTTTACCAAAAGCCCTTATGCATACTTATGAAACTGAAATGCAAATCTCTCAAATAAAATGTGCCACCATGAAATAAGAGTTCAAGTGAGGGCCACTAGGACTTGTAGGAAAATATTGGCTCCCTCAAAATCTAATTCGAAAGTTGACTCAACACTTCACTAAAAAGAGTCAATTGCATTATAATATCTTATAAAAGTATAGCAAGCTAAAACTCGAGTTTGTAACCTACTATTCATTACATGCAAACTCCCTATGAACTAATGTCCATAATATAAATGAGTAGTTGTGGACCCCGTATTTCTCACATGAGTTTCCACTCGAATGGCAAGACTCATTTTTTATTTTGAAAATTGATTTTGAAAAGTTTTTGGAGTCACCACTTATTTTTGTTTTATTTTTAAAAGGAAAAACAAAGTTAGAATGAAAAACCCTAAATATGACTCCTAAATGAAAAAAAGGTCTGCAAAAAATAGAGTCTGGGTTCAAGGGTCAGGTTACCTATTAGGTAGGTACGGTGATAGACTGTAGAACCCCTCTAAACCCCAAGAATTAGGTATTTACTATTTGGTTAAAGCAATGATCGAATAATAAAACAAGTCATGCATGATAATGAATAAATAAATAAATATGATCGGGTACAAGGTGTACCTTAGTCGCAAGCTGAGTGCTATCATGAGAGATAATGTTAGTGCACAAATATAGAATAATCGCATGCATGTCAGAGTAGGGCAAAGTCAATCAATCACAAATATCGGGGCCCACCGATGCCCAATTTATTTTGTATGAATTAATTTTCTAGTATTACATTATGTTTAGAAGTATAGAATTTTATTCATACTTATTAAAAAAATGAGAAAATAAAAAAATTTTAAAAAAAAAATATATGAAAGATGATTGCCAAAGGGAAAATGGCAGCAAACAATTTATTAAAATGATTTTAGAGTCCTAAAGATATCTAAAAATGAATAAAAGAACTGAAGAGTTAAAATTATTTGAATTAATCATTTTTATTTTTATTTTTTTAAGCAAAAGTGAGGAAAGAAACGTGACACGTGGCCTTTGAGAAAAGAGCACTTGACCATGGAATTCTAAAATTGATTTAAAAAACAAGCATTGAAAGATTGGAGGAAAGCAACGTGTCTTTCAAAATAAAGCAGAATAAGGGGTCATGCATGCATGTAGAAGGGGGAAAGATGGAAAGGAACTGGTGGGACCAGTTTTGGCTGGCTAAGATTTTTGAATCTTGACTGGTTTCAGCTCTTCCATATATCTCCCATGCAGTGGCCCATTCGATAGAGTTATACAACTAATGGATTAGTACTATTATCGCCAAATTCCTCCATAGTTTTTGTCATCAACTGGATCTATTCTCTGTGTTTATGCATGGATGTAGTCTGAAAATGGAGAATGTCGAGAGTAGCTTTCTTATTCCTTTATTCCTAGATTTTTCACCATTACCACGTCCTTCTTCTTTGATTCCACAAATTCCAGATAAACCCACCTTCAACCTTGTCCTTCTATAATAGCCTATGGTTACCAACAATAACCACCAACTGGACCACACGGATCATTATCTCGCCTGTACCAGCAAAGAGAGACCATTCATTGAGGGTCTGTTCAGCATATTGTGGACAACTCTCCTTGGCAATTATGAGAGGTCATGCATCATTCGTAATTGCTGCTCTATTGACAATCGCCACCAATTCGCGAAGGTTTTCTTCCGTCCAAACAATACAAAAATGTTTTCATCTTTAACGGGTTCAACCCCAAAGGCTAGCCGCTCCCATGCAACCTTCTCAAGATGAAGACATAAAGATATATTATTTGCTCCTCAATTTTCAGGTTGTTTCTTCATGAAAAGAGTAGTTGTAATGATCGAGCATTCTAGGTCACATTAGAATTTCTAGTTTGAAAAGTCTTCTTTTGAATGGTGGTTTAAAAGTAAAAAAAAAAAAAAAATGATTGGAGAACACGTATTAATTTTGGATTGGTGGAATTCGAAATATTTTGTTGGTCAATTAGGCGAGTTGAATTTTTGTACCATGTCGGCTTTATAGTAGGAAATTTCTTAGGATCGTAAAAATTGAAAATTTTCGAAAACGAAAAATGAAAAATGAATTAATTAAAAATTAACTAGAACTAATTAAGTAAAAATTAAATTAATTTACTTAATAATAAATTCGAGACAATTAAAATTTTGGGATAATGTTTAATAAATTATTTTGTGTTGTTAAAAAAAATGAAAATAAAGTGAAATGGAAATTGAATTAATGAAAGAAATGGAAATATATTGAAAATGAAACAAAACAAAATAAAAAAAATAAAATAAAAAACTTCAAAGGCATTGAATGTTTGGGTCGTGGGCCACTTATGGATGGAGGCTTAACAGCAAAGGAATAAGAATTAAAAAGGGAAATGAGAAAAAAAAAAAACAAAAACAAAAAAAAAGTTGCAGAAATGGGGTCTCGCCGACTATAAAGGAGAAAAAATTTCATCGTTCTTTGGCCGGCTGTTTGGGCAACCAAACGAGCTCTGTTTTGCATGAAATTTTTAGAGAGAGTTCTATTTGACGTGAGGAATGTTTCTACGATGGCTGATTTTGGTTTCAACTGTCTGATTTGTACATTTGTGGTAGGAAAACTTAACCCTAAAATTTTTTTCTTGAAAAAAATTATAGATTTTGTTGTTAGGAGTAAAATATGTAATATTTGTGATACGGGAAATTTTATTGGATGATTTTGGAATATTTTTGGAATTTTGGTGATTACGGGAAATTTTTTTGGTTGATATATGATTGCATTTGGGTTGTTAAAATTAATGGGATTGTTAAGAATAAATGAAATTGTGGTATAATTTATAATTTATTGATATGTGGATTTCTTTTTTAGAATTATTGGAATATTTTTATAATTTTATTGTGGAAAAATAATTATATTTGATTATTAGAATTATTCGAAGTGTTGGAAAATTATGGAATTTTGGTATAGATTATGTTTAATTGACATTTGAATTATTGGAAATTTATTTGGTTGCTTTTGGTAATTTTAATGTGGAGAAAATAATTATATTTGATTATTGAAATTATTGGAATTGTTGGAAAATTATGGAATTGTGGTATGATTGTAATTTCAATGATATTTGGACTAGTTGAAAATTTATGTGATATTGGTGCTTGTGAATGAGGTTAATTAACCTCATGGCATTTCATTTGCATCATGTTTGTGTGAAGGATGGATAAAAACTATGAAAAGTGCATGAAATGGAACAAGAAAGAAAAAAATAAAATAGTAATGAAAAGTAAAGGGTCGTGTGAGGCGAATTAAGAAGGGGGCGAGATCCCTAGGGTGAAAGACCCAAAAGTTTACCCCGACAAGACTCCAAATGGGAAGTGTATTTATGTGCGAACACATATGCTAAGGTGAAAGCTTGAAAACAACAGTGCATTGTATGACTGTGTGTCACATGTCTATATGCATTTTATTTAATTGTTGAAAATTGTGGAATTGTTATAATTATAGAGATTAAAATATGTAGGTGGATCAATACTGATGGAATGTTTCTTTTGTGTTAATTTGAAACTTAGTAATCCCCATTAACCCCATGGGTGTTAGGCACCCTATTGAGCAATGTGGAATACTCACCTCTTCCTTCTTATATTTTTTCAGATGCAGATATCACTCCTGAGGATCCATAGGTGGGTGGGGCAAAGAGGACTTCAGGATGCCCCAGGAGGTTTTGGAGTGGCCTAGTGGAGTGTAGTGTATTTGTTATGTTGGATATATTGGAACTTGTACTAGCAAACTGTAAACTATGTATTTGTAATGAGACCTTATTTTGATTAATTTGCTCAGCTGTGAACTTTTATTTCTAGACTTTAATGATAATTATTATATCTTGTTGCTCTTGAGTAGTGATTGGTATATTGATAGTTTGGATTGTTAGTTGGTGGAAACTCTAGTGTGATTTATGCGTAGAAAAAAATTTTAGAGCATTTCGATTTACTGCCAACGTGGATTAAGAGGAACCCTTAGGGTCAAACCTTTGACCTGAGGTCATGGGCCAAATTTTAGGTCGCCCAAAATTTGGGTTGTGACATCATGGTATCAGAGCCAAGGTTGCAATAATACCTTAGGGTCAATGTTTGTGAGTGTTCGTGTGTATTGTTATGTTTATGATTTTGTATATGTGTTTAGTTAATGAACTGGTTATTAATTAAATTATTTAAATGTTGATCCTTGAGGTTTGAAAAATCTTGTTATGATGCTTGTTGATGATGTAAGAAGCATTATGGTATTAATTATGTTCAATTATGTATTGTGATTGTATGAAAGCTAAAGTTTTTAATAGTTGTTGAAATTGCTAAATGGTTATATGTGAATTTATTTTGCTCACCTTGGAAGTGTGGTTGGATTAGGGCTTGTTGGAATTAAAATGGCAGGAAGGCCAAGAGAATGAAGATCTGAGAGAGATGAGGAGCTAGAGTTGGTAAGATAAGTGCTACGAGAAGTAAGAAGGGAGTTACGAGAGACCGCTCAATTAATGAGAGGCTAGGGTTCCAAGAGGTCAGGATGTACCTAAGGCCAGGAGGATTCAGACTACTCACATGAGGAGCCGCTCTACAAGGCCAGTAATGAGCCAAATGGAGGCAATGAAGAGGTTCATGGTGATGTAATCTCCATCTTTTAATAAAGAACCCAATGTTGAAGCAGTTGAGCATTGGTTGAGGAGAATGAAAAGAATTCTAGTGGGGTTGGACATACCTGAGGAAATGAGGGTAAGTCTGACGGCATACATGCTAGTTGACAAAGTTGATTTTTGGTGGGAATAAATGAAGAGAGTATACGACACTAAGGCAATGGCTTGGGAGGAATTTGAGAGAATCTTCTTGGGCAAATATTTTAGAGAGGCAGATAAGCATGCTAAGATGATGGAATTTGAGTACCTCATCCAAGGAACTATGTCAGTGTTGGAGTATGAATCTCATTTTTCGAAGTTGTCTAGATTTTCCGTAAGGATGATTAGTGAGGAAAGAGAAAAAGCTAGGAGATTCCAACAGGGCTTGAAGCCTGTTATTAGAAATAGATTAGTCCCACTAGTTATAAGGGACTATTCTGAGTTGGTTAAGAGAGCTTTATTGGTGGAACAAGACATAAAGGAAACCAATCAAATTCGAGAGCAAAGGGGAGACAGAAAAGGGAAACAAAAAATGGGGGAAAGTTCCTAGAGGAGATCCTAGGGCCAGTAGTAAAGGCAGAGGAGTCAGCAATTTGAGGGGCATTCTTCGTTCTATGCAGGAGGTGAGCAGAGTGCTTAGAGGGCGAATACTGCTAGAGTATGTTATGGTTATGGGGTGGGAGATCACTTATGGAAGGCTTGCCCATTGTGGGGCGCACAATAGGCTCAACCTCAGCCTCAAAGAGGTCCCCAGTGGTGCCTTTCAGCCCCCTCAGTTCCATTTACCTTACTACCAGATGTGGCAATTACCCCCAACAGTGAAGGGAGTCTGGACAGCCACCGTGAGTAGCCAGACCCGATCTTCTCAGGGGTCGAGTGCTAGAGGTAGGGAAAGGCAGGCGACAGGTAGTGCTTTTTCCTTGAACCCAACAGAGCCAAAGGAGGATGACCTTTTGGTGGAAGGCATGATTTTGGTCTATAGTACTTGGGTGCATGTTTTTTTTTATACTGGTGTAACTCATTCTTTCATTTCTGCATCTTGTGCCAATGCATTGGGGTTGAAAACAGAAAGGGTAGAAAATCTATTACTTATCGAGTCCCCTATAGGTACGAATTCTAGAGTTAATAGAATATGCAAGGAGTGCATTATTACCTTGGCAAATAGAGCACTTAAGGTGGATTTGAGGATTTTGGATATGACTAGGTATGATGGTATCTTGGGAATGGATTGGTTGACGGTGTATAGAGCGCTTATTGACTATCATTGCCATAGGATAATATTTTGTTTGCCAGATGGATTTAAGATTTGCTTTATTGAAGGGAAGTGTGTTAGTTTGCCTTTTTTGCAGTCTGATCCATGATATCAGTATGTGTTAAGGAAGAGATCAATAAATTTCCTAGCTTGCCTCCATAGTAAGAAAAAAGCCCAGAAGGACATTACAAAAATTCTAGTGGTGAGGAAGTTTTAGGATGTATTCCCAAATGAGTTACCAGGTTTACCATTACATAGAGAGTTTGATTTCTCTATTGAATTATATCCAGGAACAGATCCTATTTCAGTATCCCCCTATAGGATGGCCCCTCTTAAGTTGAAGAAATTGAAAACTCAGTTGGAGGAATTGTTGAGTAAGGGTTTTATTCGTCCAAGTACATCGCCATGGGGAGCCCCGATGTTGTTTGTGAAAAAGAAAGATGGCACGTTAAGGTTGTGTATTGACTATAGGAAGTTGAATAGAGTTACTGTGAAGAATAAGTATCATTTTCCAAGGATAGATGACTTGTTTGATTAGTTGAAGGGTGCAACGTATTTTTGTAAGACTTGAGAACTAGGTATCATCAATTGAGGGTTAGAGAAGAAGATGTCCCTAAAACCTCTTTTAGAACGAGATATGGGCATTATGAATTCTTAGTCATGTCTTTTGGGTTGACTAATGCCCCCGTTGCTTTCATGGATTTAATGAACATATTATTTCATGCTTACTTGGACCAGTTTGTGATTGTCTTTGTGGATGACATCTTGAATTACTCAAGGAGTTTGGAGGAGCATAAGCAGCATTTGGTGACCACCCTTAGAACTTTAAGAAGACATCAATTGTATGGAAAGTTGGAAAAAAGTAAGTTTTGGCTTACTAAAGTGAATTTCTTAGGTCATGTGGTTTCTGAGGCAAGAATAGTAGTGGACCATTCCAAGATGGAAGTTGTGCAGGAGTGGCAAAGTCCTACTAATGTATTTGAGGTTAGAAGTTTCTTGGGGTTGGTTGGATATTACAGGAGGTTTGTGTAAGACTTCTCTAGAATTGCAGCACTAATGACTCGATTGAATAGAAAAATAGTGAACTTTGAATTGAATGAGGAGGGTAAGAATGCTTTCCAAGAGTTGAAGCAGAAATTGACCACTACTCTAGTGTTAACTACTCCTATTAATGGAGAGTTGTTTACAGTTTATTGTGATGCTTCTACAATAGGGCTAGGGTGTGTGCTAATGTAACAAGGCAAGGTGATAGCTTATGCCTTAAGACAATTAAAGTCATATGAGCGGAATTATCCAACACATGATTTAGAGTTTGCAGCAGTGGTGTTTGCCCTTAAGACTTAGAGACACTATTTGTATGGAGAGAAGTTTGATGTGTACTCTAATCAGAAGAGATTGAAATACATTTTCACTCAAAAGGATCTGAACTCTAGGCAGAGGAGATGAATGGAGACATTGGAAGATTATGATTTTGCTCTTCATTACCATCCTGGAAAGGCAAATGTTGTAGCAGATGCCTTGAGTAGGAAGAATTATGGTCAGTTGTCTAGCTTGTGGTTGAGAGAGTTTGAGATGCATGCAATTATTGAGGATTTTGAGCTATGTGTTAGTTGGGAAGGACATGGTCCATGCTTGTACAGTATATCGGCTAGACCAATGTTTATCCAAAGAATAGTGGAGGCCCAAGTTCATGATGAGTTTTTAGAAAAAGTTAAAGCCCAGTTGGTAGAAGGTGAAGTAGATGAAAATTGGTCTATTCATGTAGATGGAGTGTGAGATTTAAAGGAAGATTGTGTGTGCCAAGGGATGTGGAGTTAAGAAATGAACTTCTAGCATATGCTCATAGGGCAAAGTATACTATCCACCCTGGGAGTACCAAAATGTATCAAGACTTAAAGAGACAGTTCTGGTAGAGTGGGATGAAGAGAGACATTACTCAGTATGTAGCCAACTGTTAGACTTGTTAGCAAGTAAAAGTTGAACACCAAAGGCCTGCAAGGTTGTTGTAACCTTTACCTATACCTAAGTGGAAGTGGGATCATATCACTATGGACTTTGTGATAGGGTTGCCAAGAACTAGAAGCAAAATGGGGTTTGGGTGATTGTGGACCATCTTACTAAGTCAACTCATTTTCTAGCCATGAAGACTACTAATTCCATGAACTCTCTGGCTAAGTTATATATATAGGAGATTGTGAGATTGCATAGGATACCTTTGTCTATAGTGTCTGACAAGGACCCTAAATTTACTTCTCAATTTTGGCAAAGTTTACAAAGGGCTTTGGGCACCCAATTGAATTTTAACACCGCTTTTCACCCTCAGACAAATGGCCAATCAAAAAAAGTGTTCCAGATCTTAGAAGACACATTAAGGGCTTGTGCTTTTGGACTTTGGAGGGAATTGGGCAGACTACTTACCTTTGGCAAAGTTTACTTATAACAACAATTACCAATCTAGCATTGGCATGGCACCTTATGAAGCATTCTATGGAAGACCTTATAGATCCCCCTTGTGTTGGACGGAGTTGGGTGAGAGTCATTTGTTGGGACTTGAGATTGTCCAAGAAACTACAGAAAAGATACAACTCATCAAGTAAAAGCTTAAGACTGCTCAAGATAGACAGAAAAGCTATTCAAACCAAATGAGAAGGCCCTTGGAGTTTGAGGAAGGGGATTGGGTGTTTGTAAAAGTGTCCCATCGAAGAGGCATATTTCAATTTAGGAAAAAGGGGAAGTTAGACCCTAGATTTGTGGGACCATTTCAGATCAGTAAGAGAGTTGGCCTAGTGGCATACAAGTTGATCTTGCCTCAACAGTTGTCCCTCATGCATGATGTCTTCCATGTGTCGATGCTAAGGAAGTGCACTCCAAATCCAACTTGGGTAGTTGACTTGCAAGATGTTCAGATCAGTAAAAATATTTTTTATGTGGAGGAACCTTTACAAATTTTGGAAGTTGGAGAGCATAAGTTCAGGAACAAGGTGATTCCCTCAGTCAAAGTGTGGTGGCAACACCATGGGATAGAAGAAGCCACTTGGGAACTTGAAGAAGAAAGGAGATGACACTATCCACAATTCTTCTTAAATTTTTTAAGATAAGCTCGTTTAAATTTCGGGACAAAATTTTTTTTAGGGAGGTAGAATGTAATGACCGGGTATTTTAGGCCACGTTAGAATTTCTAGTTTGAAAAGTCTTCTTTTAAATGGTGGTTGAAAAGTCAAAAAAAAAATGATTGGAGAACACGCGTTAATTTTGGATTGGTGGAATTGGAAACATTTTGTTGATCAATTAGGCGAGTTGAATTTTTGTACCATGTCAGCTTTATAGTAGGAAATTTCTTAGGATCTTAAAAATTGAAAATTTCCAGAAACGAAAAGCGAAAACAAAAAATGAAAAATGAATTAATTAAAAATTATCTAGAACTAATTAAGTAAAAATTAAATTAATTTTCTTAATAATAAATTCAAGAAAATTAAAATTTTGGGATGATGTTTAATAAATTATTTTGTGTGTTGTTAAAAAAAAAAGAAAATAAAGTGAAATGCAAATTGAATTAATGAAAGAAATGGAAATGAATTGAAAATGAAACAAAACAAAAGAAATAATTTATTGATATGTGGATTTTTATTTTTATTTTTTAGAATTATAGGAATATTTTGGCAATTTTATTGTGGAAAAATAATTATATTTTATTATTGGAATTATTGGAATTGTTGGAAAATTATGAATTTTGGTATAGATTATGTTTAATTGACATTTGAATTATTGGAAATTTATTTGGTTGTTTTTGGTAATTTTAATGTGGAGAAAATAATTATATTTGATTATTAGAATTATTGGAATTGTTAGAAAATTATGGAATTGTGGTATGATTGTAATTTCAATGATATTTGGACTAGTTGGAAATTTATGTGATATTGGTGATACTTGTGAATGAGGGTAATTAACCTCATGGCATTTCATTTGCATCATGGTTGTGTGAAGGAAGGATAAAAACAGTGAAAAGTGCATGAAATGGAAAAAGAAAGAAAAAAATAAAATAGTAATGAAAAATAAAGGCTTGTGTGAGGCGAATTAAGAAGGGAGTAAGATCCCTAGGGTGAAAGACCCAAAAGTTTACCTTGGGAAGACTCCGAATGGAGAGTGTATTTGGTTACGGACGCATATCCTTTGGTGAAGGCCTGAGAACGATAATGCATTGTATGACTATGTGTCATATGTCTATATGCATTTTATTTCATTGTTGAAAATTGTGGAATTGTTATAATTATAGAGATTAAAATATGTGGGCGGATCAATGCTGATGGAATGTTTCTTTTGTGTTCATTTGAAACTTAGTAATCCCCATTAACCCCATGGGTGTTAGGCACCCTACTGAGCAATGTGGAATGCTCACCTCTTCCTTCTTATATCTTTTTAGATGCAAATATCACTCCTGAGGATCCACAAGTGGGGCAGAGAGGACTTCAGGATGCCCTAGGAGGTTTTGGAGTGGCCTAGTGGAGTGTAGTGTATTTGTTATGTTGGTTATATTAGAACTTGTATTAGCAAACTGTGAACTATGTATTTGTAATGAGACCTTATTTTGATTAATTTGCTCAACTATGAACTTTTATTTCTAGACTTTAATGATAATTATTATCTCTTGTTGCTTTTGAGTAGTGATTGGTATATTGATAGTTTGGATTGTTAGTTGGTGGGAACTCTAGTGTGATTTTCGCGTAGAAAAAAATTTCAAAGCGTTTTGGTTTACTACCAGCGTGGATTAGGAACCCTTAGGGTCAAACCTTTGACCTGGGGTCATGGGCCAAATTTTGGGTCGCCCGGAATTTGGGTCATGACAGTAGTGACATAGATAAAGTTGATGGAGAAACCCATGTGTGGATTGTGTCGAGGAGTGGTCAAGGTGATGTGTTTTATGGCGAGGGTTAGCTTCAGTTGCAAGTTGTATCCGATCCTTATTTACAGTTGTGATGATTGTGGTGGTCCAGCAAGCTTCCTTCTTAATGCTCTTATATGTAACGAAGATGGGGTATGGCTTGTGCATGAGGCTGAATTTGGCATGTATATTAGAGGTCTCAAATAGTTGGTCAATGTTGTGTAAGAATGAGGAGCGTTTGGTGGGCATGATGATGTGGGTTAGGTTGATGGTGGTGAGTATAGTATGGAGGATAAGCTGAAAGTGGTAAGTGTGGTGATGGGTTCGATGGGTATGAAGGATTGGAAGGTGGTGAGTTGGTCCTAAGGTTTCCGACATTGAGTTTTTTTTTTTTTTTTTTTTTTTTTTTTTTTTTTTTGCTTGGGATTCAGATTTCATGGAGAGAGGACCTTAAGAGGGGGCTTTGCAAAAGTGGCCATGCATGCAAAAGTGAGCTAGGGGGTGCCAAAATGTTGGTAATGTTGAGGCTAAGAAAGAGGTCTAATGCAGCTTCATGGAAAACAGGGAGTCTGCCTTTTTTATATCTCCTTTACCTTCCTTTGGGTTTTTGAATTCCACACTTTCATACGCAAATGACCCATTGATAGATTCGAGGCACGAGTTCTTTACCAAATGAGATATTACTCTGGTTTTCAACAGGATTAAGAACTTTGACAAATGTGCGCACACTTCACAGTGAAGTTAGACCATCTTAACAAGATTCAAGGTGGTGAATGGTTTCTTGCTCTCTGCATTCTCACATACATGTCTAGGGGTGAATGGAAAGGAGTTTATGAGAATGCATGCAAACTAAAGACCTTGATTTGGAGAGAGCAAGGGCTTCTGCAATGATCTAAATGTGAATGAAAGAAATGAGCTGCCACTAAAATATTTTTAATGTCTTTGAGTGAAATTGATCGCCAAAAGCATTTGGGACAATGTTGCCTTGGAGATATCATCTTGGTGATTTCTTCAGCCAAAACTTTCATCTGTGAGAGCATCGATTGCCACTAAAGTAAGACACTAAGTTAACTTTTGTATTTGCATTCTCTGGTGATCTTGTATGCTCTATTCAGCTGAGAATCGAAGGTCTCCAACTCTGGCCATTAGGTAGCATCATTTGGCCATTTCACAAACATTTAAAACATCTTTCATGCTTAGAAGCAGAGTTGTGATTATCTGCTGACAATTTGTATGAGTAATCATAGGTGCTTCCATTGTTGAACCATGAAGAAACTCAAATATTCATCTAAGGATTCAAGCAGTAGCTCTGTTAGTGAGATCATCACCCAATTACCAATCACTCTTTCCAATAGAATTTGCATGCCCATTCCTTCAAGTTCCTTTTTCTAATGTAAGTTGTCTTTATTTTCCTTACAAAATGACCACTTCGGCTTCTAATTCCCGATGACTGCTTGCATGACTACATCAAAGGCATCCTTAAGAGTCCCTAATTTAGTGCTAAGATCAACATATCTTCCAATACATGAATCACCCCAAGGTCAGGCAAAAAAGAGAGCTCTGGAACATCTACATTATAATGTTTGGTGAATAGCACTTGTTCTTCCCAAAATCACATTCTGAAAGTTGCCAACCTTAGTTTGACTTATATGAAGGGTTTGTTTTAACACAAGAAAATTCTCATTTTGTCAATCACATAATCGTCATTCCCTTCAACTTTTTTACTTTCCTCAAAAAATCAAAGAACCATGCTAGTAAAATCAATGAAATCCACATACTGATTAGAAAACTTTCTAGTTACATCACTTGATGATTCCAACGCAATGGTTATAGGAACTCCAAATATATTCTTCATATACGGAAAATGAACAGCTTCCTGAAGAGCTCCTCTCAGTTTTCAGTTCCAGAATAGATAGTGAAATGTGAAGACCAGAAAAGGAGCTAAACGAGATGTGAACCAGAAGTAGAGGAAAACAACCAAAAATAAGGGGTCTACAAATATGCCCCTCTTCAGTAGAGATCACAAGTGTAATGAATGGGTCATGGATATGTGAGAGATGAATGAAACGAAGTGAAGATCTCAAATTTTGGTCCTAACACATAACATGATAAGCTCAAGATCAATGTCACATACTAGAAAGAGACTCGAGATAAAGACACGGACAATGTGAGTGAGCATATGTGATAATGCATGTACAATGAACAACATCGGACCATGCTAAAATGAACAACTCAAGGATAACCAAGATAGGGAGTGATCAATCCACATAAAAAAGAACTTGAAGGAAGGAGATGGTGCGGCTTGAGGCCGAACAAACTCAAAACTAAGGTGCAACTCGAAGACGAACAAGACTCAACTTAAAGTAAAGGCGCGGCTCGAAGCCGAACAAGAACTCAACTAAAAGTGTAAATGTGCAACTCGAAGCTGAACAAGACTCAATTGGATGCAAAGGTGCAGCTCAGAGCTGAACATACTAATCTGGAAATGTAAAGGCGCGGCTTGAAGTCGAACAAGACTCAATTGGATAGGCACAACTCAAATATGAAAAAAACTCAACTAGATAGGAGTGGCTTGAAGTTGAATGTAAAGGCGTGGCTTAAAGCTGAACAAACTCAACTAGAAACATAAAGGTGCAACTCCAAGCCAAACAAGACTCAATTGGATGTAAAGGCGTAGCTCAAAGCCAAATAGGACTCGACTGGATACGTAAAGGCGTGGCTCGAGGCCGAACAAGACTCAATTAAATGTAAAGGCATGGCTCGGAGCCGAACAGACTAAATTGGATAGGTGTGGCTCGAAGCCAAATAAGAAACAACTAAACGTAAAGGTACGGCCCGAAGACAAATAGACTAAACTGAAAACGTAAAGGCGCATCTCAAAGCTGAACAAGCTCAAAACTAAGTTGACATGAAACTAATCGATTGATATAGGTGTAGTCCTAAAAACTCAAATTGATCACAAATTGCAGGACAATGGTCGATCAATATAGGTACAACCTTAACTGAAACTCAACAATCAAGAAAATGATTGATTGATATAGGTGCGGTCCTGAAAACTCAAATTGACAAGACAATGAATGACCAATCAATATAGGTGTGGTCCTAACTCAAATTAAACACAAGCTAAAAGAAAGATGACCAATTGGTATAGGTGCAGTCTACATTGAAGATAAGACTAAACTAACATCATGTTGATATGATTAGGTGGCTCAAAATCAAAGGACAACTGAAATAATGATGCAAGAAAACTCGACAGGAGGGGATATTCCCTAGTATGATAACTCATAAGGATAAGATGATGCAATCTACTGAAGGTCTGAAGCTCTCAAAGAATGGGGTATGCCCTAGTATGTGACAGTGAACAAACTGAGATATTAATCTGTTAGGCCTTTCCATCATGGAAAATGCTTAACTGAACGTCCAAACGATATATGAAAGCTCGACTAGGAAAGTTGAGGACTGGTCCACATCCTCCCTTAATCCAAAGAGTAAGGTGTGAGGTCATGGTGAAAGGTGTGGGTCAAAATAAGGTAATGATCAGTCTCTGGTAAGATAGAAAACATGAAAGAATCAAGGGTGAAATGTCTGAGTATGAAATGAAAGGTAGGTAGGTATCCAAGATCATCCAAGTATGCTAAGGAGACTGAACCCAAGGCATCAATAACTTAATAATCCAAAAAAAGTAGCAATCATAAACAGAAAGTCAAACCTCAATGTCGAAGATCAGCAAAGTGGTTATGACCCAGTATAAAATGATGCCCTATGATATGGCTATGCCCCAATATGTAATGAGGATCACATGAAATAATCGAATAATCTCCATACTACTCACCAGATACTCCAACGTAAAGAATTAATATGATCTCGCTCCAAAAATATGGATATTCCCCAGTGTAAAGGATCCAATAGGGGGGCTATGCTCCAATGTAAAATACTTTCCATCACGATTATTTCCTAGTATAAAACTATCTGAAGTGGCTATGCTCAAAGATAAATCAAACTCCATTGTCGATGAGAAAGCTATAACTCAGCACGCATCATCAGGTCAAGATCAATCTTAACTCTTGATACTCAAAAATGGGTATATCTCAATGTAATCTCAACAACTCTCGGCTCCATCATAATGGAATGACATGGCTATGTCTACCATGAAAAATCTATGAAGCAACTATGTCTTAGAATAAACCATTACCTCAAAAATCATCCATCACTGAGAGAAGTATGTCTCGATGTAGAATATCAAGTAAAGCAATTGCATCTTCGATAAAAGTGCTCTCTGAAATGGCTATGCCCTAGTGTAGGGTCATCCCATAACTCCTAATCCATCATAACCTAAGTGAAAAGGTGAAATGGCTATGCCCTAGTGTCGGGCATCAACCCGACAATCTATCATCAATAAAAAGACTATGCTTTAACATAGGTCATCATCTAAAAAATTTGTCATCCATAAGTGGGGTATGCCCTAATGTAAGATCACATCATCTTAAAAAAATCCATCATTGATAAGAGGGGTATGCCCTAGTGTAAATGATATCATAGCTCCTCATCCATCATGCTATAAGAAATAATCTCCAACCAATCACAAGTATCGCCCATGTGTGAGCTATCAAGCACAATGTGTGAAGTCATGGTCTCAAGGTGGTCTTAAGACGCAGGACATAACATAGGCTAAGGTTATAGGGTGAAAGAAACGAAAGGAAACTAAGCTCAATAAGCCCAATGATATAATCCCCATACCCCTCTTGCATGAGAGGCAATGCATAGAAAACCTCATAAGTCACGGACTTAGGGGTTCCTACATGAAAATTGATGATAAAGGAATGAACATATCAAATAAGCAAGAATAGCATATGGATGTTGAACCCAAATCGAACATCAAGCATGATGAGAAAAGAAAGAAATCAAATGAGGTAAAGTGAAATGGTTAAAGATAAAAGAAATCAAAAAGATAGAAAAGTAAGTGATGGTTAATGCGTATCAAAGCATGGAAAGCAGTCACATTAGAAATAAATGGAATAATGGATAAAGCAACGATCCAAAGATACTAAAGAGGAGTTGCTTGCCCCTCTGACAAAAATCAAATAGACAACTCATACTCTCACCCAGAAATACATATCAAGATAGAATCAAGTAAATGGAAAATCTCTAAGAGCTCTCATATGAACTCTCTAACACATGAACTCAATGAAGCAAATCAACACGTTTATACATGTACTCAATGGAGAATGGTAGAGTGAACAATGTGCTCTATCTTTTTTTCATTTTCTTTTTTTTTTTTTTTTTTTTTTTTGCACATACTTTGATCAATAATGAATGACCTCCCATAAAAATACAATCACATGAGTAAACTCTCCCCACATATTGATGTAACGTGAATTCTCACTAACAAGACAATCCCTCAAAATAAGATCTGAACCATTGCCCATGAGGTGAACGTCCTCCATGCAAGGATGTGATCGTCCTCCATGCAATAACATGTGGAAAACCACCACTCAAGGTGAAACAAGGATAGTGTTGAGTAAGCAATGATGAGGGAAAATAAAGAGGACAAATATCACATGTGGTGATATGTGATGTCGAAAAAAGTGATGAGATGATGTCAAAGTGGAAAATATCACAACGAAGAGTGAGAGATGAGGCATGAATATGTATATCAGGTCTTGAACTCATAAGGTATCTAATCAAAGCATGCAAGCATTATAGGTTCCCTAACCTGGTGTAATAGGTGAATGAAGTAATAAGACATAAAAGGTTATAATATCCATGTGAGACTTGAAGGGCTAGCAACGAGTAACTTTATATGTGAGGGTGATCAAGTAAATAGGCTCATGAAATGATGGCCACCTATCCTTTGACCACAACCTCAAACAGCGTGTTCTCAAGATCTGACATGATCAATGCTAGAGATTGGCTCCTATCCAACATAGTCATGTCAACTCCTCTGAAATCATGTGAAAGTTCTCACTTCGGATACTCTGTGATAATCATCAATTCCATCTGAAAATCAACTCACTCTATCATCACAAACCACTCATCATCATCTCATAAAATCAATCTCTCTAGTCATGCTAAATCCTCAAAAGTCATATACAATGGCTCAATCTGGATACTTCATAACTACCCATTTGTCCATCTCAACTGTAGAATGGTCAACAAACTCATAAAGTAATCAAACCACTCTCTCATCATAATCCATCTATCAACATGTAAAGCTCACCTCAAGTCTAATCATCTTAGGCTTTGCCTGGTCAAGTTAAAGAAAGGATGTACAAGGCTAGTACATATAAGGAATGAGGTCATGCAAAAGTGTGAAGGAGCAATGTTGTACAAAGCTCATCATGGATAGGTCATGAAGTCCAAAAGGTCAAGGTATGGATATGGATATGGATATGGATATGGTACTACTCTGATCAGAAGGTGAAATGGGTCACAGTCTCAAACTCCTTAAGTCAATTTCCGGATCCTAGGTCAAAAGGCTCAATATCCTCCATGATAGGTCAAGCCAAAGTGATCACGATAAGCGAGTGACAGATGTCTCATATTAAGAGCATAACACACATCATCACAAGATATATAAAGCATACTCATGAGAAAGAGAAGAATGCATACTCAGAATAAGACAACAATATCACTAAATGAACCAATGAGTACATCATGTGTGAAAAACAAAGGACTGCAACTGACTGAACTCTCAACATGAACTATAAACAATGACTCTAAACCAAACCTAGACTCAACAAAACAAAAAAAAAAATAACTTTGATGAACTAAAACTGGACTCAACAAAATGAAAATGACTCTGATGACGACATAATCAAAAAGTAAAATGTTATGAGCTAAACTATTGCAAAGAGATATACCCATGTCAACTAAACTAAGTCCTCAACCCAAAATATCTCAAAATACCATATGACCATCAATACTATCAACATCGACATCGATCTACTGAAGACTATGAGGAGGGGAGAACTGCATAAATGGAATGTGCAGGCAAAGGATTGGGGGTCACACTTGGGCTAGGCAAGTTAACTCCACCAGAATCAATGAAGTCCTGTATCGCATTGCGAAGTGCAATCCAATGCTCGGTGTCACGTCCCTAGGTCTGATGATATGCATAGTGCTCATGTAATTGGAAATGAGGAAGAATAGGATGCGGGAAAGGATGTGGCACCAAAGAAATAATCAAACCAGCATCTTTGAGTTTCTCGAAAACTCTAACCAATGTCATGCCCAAATGAGTGAACAGTCTCATAGGCCTTTATGCATATGGTATAGGTGGCGGAGGAGCAATAACTCTTAGATGTGGTGGTTGTGGCTGCAAATTGGTTTGAGCTATGCAAGGCTATTGAACATATACTAGTTGATACTGATACTATGGATGAGATATATGAGCTCTAACTATAGAAGGCCTTTAAGGTGAGTGAGGTGTGGGCCTCTAATGTTGATAGCTAATAGTGCCAACCTCTCAAAATCTGCTTAAATGATCTAACTGGCTTCTTCCCCTTACTGTCAGGGGAAGGAGCAGTATTTGTCCATAATCTTCGAGCAATGGCTTCATCAACAGTGAAAGCTGCTTGAACCAAACTCTTGAGATCTTGAATTGGAATGCCCACAAGGCATCTAGCAAATCTCGGTTATAGGTTTTGAAGAACCATATCAATCTAATCCTTCTCCTTAGGTCGATCTACCATACTAGCCACATTTCCCCTCCATTAACTAAAAAATGAAGAAATAGACCCATCTGGCCTCTGTCTAGTGGCCTCCAACTCTCGTCTAGATACATCAATGTCGGCACTAAAAGCAAACTGAGTCAGGAACTCATGAACCATATCCTCCCAAGTGCAAAGTCTAGAAAGCTCAACTGAGGCAAATCATCTCTAAGCTACCCCACTAAGTGACATGGGGAAGAGAGCCACTAAGTGACATAGAGAAGAGAGCCACTAAGTGACATGGGGAAAAGAGCCACTAACTATGCATTATTTATCCCATGCACTCTCATGACTGTACTGAATAGTCTCAAGTGGATCTTTGGACAACCAATCCCACTATAGCACTCAATGTATGGCATACAAAACTTGACAGGCAAGCTAGTCGTCAGTGTGCCATCCCTGTCATTCCAAGTCAAACCTTCATCTTGTAATCTAATATGTCTCATCCTGGACTCAAGCCTCTAAACCCTAGCCTCCTATTTGGCCAATCTAGTATCATCAGTAGTAGGAACAATGGGAGATGGCACTATGACAATAGGTGGTGGAATGGTCTCATAATGGTTTTCCAAATGGAATGGAATACCATGCGAAACCCCAAGTAGAAAAGTCTGTGTTGTTTGACATGCATGAGGAACTGTCTCATCAATGACCATGCAAATTGAATGAAGATCCTAGTGTGAGCTCTCTATTTGATCCAAGCATCTACTAACTCCTGCCATGAACTTCTTAATAGAAGCAAGTGTAGAAGCCAACTTGTCTGACATCTCAACTGAACTCTGACATGAATCTGATCTGATAAATCGACCTCCAACTCTCCTCCAAGAAAGCGACTCTAGACTCAACCAACACTTAAACCAACTCCCTACAATGCAAATGAAATGGATGAATGACACAAAATAAGACCCTAAAAGACAACTATACAACATGAAAACACATGGTCCTAAGGTGGCAACTTGAAATCTGAACATATGATAGGAACTCTAAAGTATAAAGGTGTCCACTATGAGATGGCTACAAATATGACTAGCGAATTAGTATCAATAATCCAAGATAAAAAAAAAAAGTGTGAGAAACACACTATCACAATATCGATACTCCATCTATAACCACATATTCTTGACCCAACCTTTAATATGAGCTCCATAAAGAGAAAAGATAAGGTGATCAAGGTGAATCTCTTGAAAAAAAAAATGTGAATGTGAAAATGTGAAAATGTGAAAATGTGAAAACATGAAAACATGTCTTTCACCTTTCCGTAATGAAAATGTGAGCCTCAAGTTGAAAATTGAATCAAATATCGAACAACGAATGGGACCATGATAGGTGTGTAAAAAAATGATCATGATCAATGAACATATCCCAAAGCATCAAGCAAGTGACAACAAAGTGAAAGGATGTGTCAAACCAAGAAAATGAGACAGGAGCCCTAGGGAGAAAGCATGCCAAGCTCAACAAAAAGAAGAAAGAATCTAATGCAACAAGGAAAAACGGTGATCCAACTGGTACTCAAACTCGTATTGATCTCTAAGCATACTCAACTAGAGACCAAATGAGAGAGCATTGGGTCCAAGTGGTGACTAAGATGGCCCTGAAGGCTCTCAGATGCACCCATATGTGAGGAAGGAATCCTAATCAAATGATCTAAGCTCATCCTACAAGGTTAAGGTGGCTCTAAAAAGAGAAAACAATAAGCTTTCTAGGGTATCTAACAAAAGCGAATGTACCCTCCAGGGGTACACAACCCTCTACACGCCTCCAAAGAAACGGGACGCTTCCATGAAAGGTGGTCATCACCTTCACACATGCACCACCTCACATCCCAAGGGGTTTCCTAATGTTGAAGGTTCTCGCATCTCTTAATGCTCAGTGGTGATCTAAAGTGCATAGTGACTAGTGTGGATGCATTCGAAAATCCTATCAAACTAAGAAGAAAACACACTAGCCACACAAATATCCTAAAATCTAGCTCTAGGTTATACAAGTCTTCAAAGGTTGGACTTTAATCAGCATGAATGTTTCGGCCTCCTCCACAATGCTCTCAAACATAGATATAGCCCATCACTAGACCTTACTCCAAATCACTAGCTTTATCGGATAGCGAAAAAAGCAACAAGTCTCATATGGAATATGAAATCAAGGGGAACAATTTCAACTAGGATTAAATAAATGGAAATAAGGGGATAAATGTGAGACCCGCACGAACAAGCAATACATGCATCATGCAGAAGGAGAGTAGTCATGCACCAAACAGTCATGCGAAGCATGTGTATATCATACAAATCTACACACAAGTTAAGTAGGAAGTAGGATAATCGAGATGAATATCTAGCAAGAATAAATAGCATGCTCAGAGGTGATCAAGATAATATGCAACAAAGAGAATCAACATGTCAAGCTGAGAAACACTGAGAATGTACAAGTCAGGGTGAGCAAAGTAATCACATAATAAGGAGAGTCAATATCTGAAAACAAACAAGAGGATCAAATGATATAATCAAGATGTCAATGCCTCAAACAAACACAATAGTCAAACATGCAACAATGATAATCATATCAAAGCTCTCAATGTGCGATCAACAATCAAGCATACAAAGGCACAAAGAGATGGGTACCCATTGATCAACCAATCAAACGCCATATTTGCCTCAACCTAAGTTCAAGCTTGACCCTCTAGTGATCCCCATTGGAGTCGCCATTTTGTGGACCCTGCATTTCTCACATGTGTTACCGCTCAAATGACGAGACTCATTTTTTATTTTGAAAATTGATTTTTGAAAATTATTTAGATTCGCCACTTATTTTTATTTTACTTTTAAAAGGAAAAACAAAATAAGAATGAAAAAACCCTAAATGTGACTCCTAAATGAAAAACAAGACTGCGAAAAATAATGTTTGGGTCCAGGGGTCAGGTTACCTATTGGGAAGATACAATGATAGACCGTAGCACCCCTCTAAACCCTAAGAATTAGGTCTCTACTATTTGGTTAAGGCAAGTGTTGCAATTGATCAATTAATCATGGATACCAAACGTGATCAAATAACAAAACAAGTCATGCATGATGACGAATAAATAAATAAATATGATCGGGTATGATGCATATAACTTAGTCACAAGCTGAGTGCTATCATGAGAGACAAGGTTAGTACACAAATACAAAATAATCGCATGCATGCTAGAGTAGGGCAAAGTCAATCAAGCAATCAATCATAAATGTCGGGCCCTACCAATGCCCAATTTATTTTGTATGAATTAATTCTCTAGTATTCTATTATGTTTGGAAGTATAGAATTTTATTCATACTTATTAAACAAATGAGAAAATCATAAAATTATTTTTATAAAAAATAAGAAAATCTATGAAAGATGTTTGTTGAAGAGAAAATGGCAGCAAACGATTTATTAAAATGAATTTAAAGTCCTAAAGATATCTAAGGATGAATAAAAGAGCTAAAGAGTTAAAATTATTTGAAAACTAGATTTTTTAAAATCTTTTTTTTTTTTTTTTTTTTTTGGAAACAAATGTGAGGAAAGAAATGAGACAAGTGGCCTTCAAGAAAAGAGCAAAGGGAGGTGGAATTTTAAAATTAATTTCAAAAACAAGCATTGAAAATTTGAAGGAAAGTCACATGTCTCTCAAAATAAAGTAGAATGAGGGGCCATGTGTGCATGTAGAAGTGGGAAAAATGGAAATGAGCTGGTGGGACCAATTTTGGTTGGCTAGGATTTCTAAATCTTGATTGGTTTTGGCACTTCCATATATCTCCCATGCAATGGCCCATCCAATTGAGTTATACAGCTTGTAAATTAGTACCATCATCTCCAAATTCCTCCATAGTTTCTGTCATCAACAGGAACTATTCTCTAGGTTTCTGCACCAGCGTAGTCTGAAAATGGAGAATGTCAAGAGCATCTTTCTTGTCCCTTTATTCCCAGATTTTTCACCATTACCACATCCTTTTTCTTTGATTCCATTAATTCTAGATAAACCCCCCTTCAACCTTGTCCGTCTACAATAATCCATGGTTACCAACAATAACCACCAACTCACACGCATCATTATCTCGCCTATACCAGCAAAGAAAACCATTCAATGAGGGTATGTTCAACAGATCGTGGACAACTCTCCTTGGCAGCTATGAGAGGTAATGCACCATTCGTAATTTTTGCTTTATTGTCATTCACCACCAATTCATGAAGGTTTTCTTCCATCCAAGCAATACAAAAATGTCTTCATCTTCAACGGGTTCAACCCCAAAGGTCAGCCACTCCCATGCGACCTTCTCAAGATAAAGACATAAAGATATATTATTTGCTCCTCAATTTTCAAACTGTTTCTTTATGGAAAGAGTAATGACGCAGACAAAGCTGATGAAAAGAAACCTATGTGTGGATTGTGCTGATCATAACAAACTCTATCACTTACTCATGTAAGTCCTCCTTTCATTTTCATCCTTCTCATCATATATACCCTTATGTCCTCGAGCATACTCAATATTGGTTTTTGTCTTGCTTCAATAAGAGTTGCATTAAACGACTCACACAAATTGTTGAGTAACATATCATACTTAAATGATGTACTAAAATGGGATCTTGACCAATTAATTGCTAGCTTGGATGCTAACCAGTTATAAGTATTTCTATTTTCTTCATTCATCCACTCCATTTGTCTATTAAAAGTAGGCACATTAGAGGTGATAACTACTTTCCATACTCTATCTTTCAATGTTAGTCCCTTGAAATTTTGCTTAAAATTGTTATACAAGTGCCTCAAGCAATGTCTATGCCCGGAGTTCGACAATAATTTCTCAATAGCAAGCACCAACCCCTACACATACTTCAATTTGTCAAACCAATAAATTTCTCAATAGCACACAAAAATGAAAAGTAACAATAGTGGCATCCTAAAGTAAATGAATGCACAGTAGAAGTAAATTTTGTATGTATGGACAACCCCTAAAATCATGCAAATGTCTACCATTTGTTCATATAAACATCCATCATTTATTCATACAAATATCCATCATTTATTGATACAAATGTCTACAATTTATTTATGCAAATCAGCCCTTAAAATTAGTACCATATATTAAATGTATCCTAGAATAATAACTACAATTTATACCATTGACAATTCTAAGACCCTAATGTAGTATTAATGTTTCAAGCAATCATTCAATCACACAAATCCAAACAGTAAAATACTAAACTATAAAATGTAAAGTGACATCGTCATATTTAACACATTAGATATCCATCATCAATAAAGTCATTATCTCCAGATAAATCTCTCCCAGCCTTTTTATAATCTGATCTACCTTTATCTTCACATTAAAGTGTTTGATCCACATTGGGTTTTGGTTATACACTGGTCCTAGAGTCTTCAACTTCGCACAGACTTTCACTAGGCTAATTGCAAACATTTGAAGACCCAATCTCACCTTGAACAATATGTAAAACCTCTTTGTGCTTGATAGACACTTCTACTTCCTCATCCTTTGACAATGAGCTGCATATTTCTAAGACAGTTTCATCTGTTAAGCACCATATCAATTCTTCATTCTTATTAGCATAGTAATACCCTATGCAATCTTTATATCCTAATTGAAATAGCATATGATCTAGCTCAATCAAAGACATTATATATTTATCACAATTATCAACATAATCCATTTTTCCACCCTCATAATCACTTATTTTTTATACAGGTTCAATGTTGCCTCTAAACTGACCTCCATAATGTAGTTTGATAGTAAAATAGTCAAATTGGAAATCTTCAAACATATAATACATAATTCATATTAGGTAAATTGATAGATGCAAGGTTGATGAAAAGGAACAAAAATTAAAAGATTTCATTGCAAATTGGAGATAAACACCTTTGAAAAGGAAAATTCTCAACTATGAAAAAGAAACCTAAACACCTAAATTTTTCCATTTCACGAAATTTTTCAACTATGAAAACGAAACCCTAAGCCTAAACACCTAAACAATCAAAATTTATTCTCTTTGCCAATAGTTTATTAGCCATAAAATAAAAAATGAAGCAAAACATTGCAAGAAAAAAAATTACCGTTAAAATCCATTTCAATCTAACTTTCAGTTCTTCGATGCCTACATTAGCTATTTGGGGCTTTTAAGGCTTGGAAGGTTAGGGCTTTGGAGAAATAACGAACATGAACAAGGGAAGGAGAGTTGTTTAGGGCTTTTTGGGTGAATGAATTTACAAATCTATCCTTAATTAGTTAGTCACGTGCACAACACATGACATTTTTGTCCATTGAAACTAACACCATCCAACAAAAAAGGCAAAGTGTTGGTATTTAAGAAGCTTTGAGTGTAATGTGTTTGATTTTAAACCTAAGGGGGTAATGTGCAAAATACGGGATAGGTTGAGAAGGTAAAGTATATTAAACCCTTTAATATTTTATTTCATTTTTTATTACCTAATAGATAAATGGATATGAAATTTGGGTTTAGATATAAGATGTTTAGCTTTACTACTTTATATAGATTTGACTTAGGATAGATAACAATGACAAAACATTTGATAACTACGGATCAAGAATTACCACGAATCTATAGTATCAAGGAGCGTGCGATTGTACCATCTCCTAAATCAAACTAAGCTTAGAGGTATTTTAATGACCTGGTCTTTCATTCATTCCATTATGAGTTTGATTTCACTCATTATTTTCCTTTTGATCTAACCCTTGGTTTTCATGTTTCACCCTAACATGGTTTTCTAACCTCTTACAAGTGTGTTCTCACATACACATGCCATAAAAGAATAAAAAAGACTCATTCTTGATTTCAAAGAAATTAAAAACAATGCTTTATTAAATAATAAAAAGAAAAAGAAAATAAATCAGGAAAATCATGGAAGTCCTTTTCTTTTTCCTTAAGAATTGTGAAGAAATCGCTCAATCTCTCTTCTTTTAAAAGCTAAAATTGGAGTTTTTGTAGAAAATATAAAAGAACTAACTTATGGCATGCTCTTATTGGTCACTTATTTCCTAAATAATTACCTAAAAACAACTAAAAATACTAAAACCTTGATTTTTAATCGTGAAGAACCCATTTAGGGTTGACGGAGTGTCAAAAATACAATTCCCGAGATGGAGGATGTAAAATCTTAAAGCAACAATGTATGATTTCAAAATTAGGGTGATTTCAAAACGAATTTAGAAATCATAAGTTGAATTTTCAAAATCACCATTTCAAATTCAAAATGGTTCATTAGCTTTATTTAGTTATCTTCAAATGGTTATAACTTCTTCATTTTGACTCTGATTTATATACTGTTTAAATCGTTAGGACTCCTAACTCTTAAACTTCAAAACCATATGTATCTGACCCTAAAAAGATTATAAAAAGTGCTAGAACAATTACATCAAAGTCAAGATATGTTCTTCCGTCAGGTTTAAGTTCTAAATTCCATTTTAAGTTTGATTACATTTGCTTCAAACCTCTTTCTTGAAGATTGCTTGCCCTCTAACTCTCTCCATAAAATTAAGTTCTCATATTTAATTCTAATAAATTCCTTATTTTGCCTTTGCATGGATCCTTCTCATGTCTTACAAGTGTTGAATCTCTTTTTAGGCATAATTGACTCCTGACTCTACTTCGGTTGAAAATGACCTTCATAACTTGCATCATTTTCCTCCTTTAAATATGAAATTAAGCTCAAAATATATGTTAGATCCATAACCAGGGTCTTAACATTAATTTAAGCTAAGTTTGATGATTTAAGCTTTTTATATTGCACATATATCCTATATGTGCCATTGAAGCATAAATTTTGGCTCCAATTAGCAAGCACTTCTAATCTTTAGATTTGGATCCAATAGTTGTTTTGAATGTTTCTATTGCTAGGATCTAATAGCCCTAGGGATAGTAACATGCACCTAATATCCAAGGTTAAGGAATAGAATAATCCAAGATTCCCTATATGCCCTTTCATGATATATCCATAACAATTATTCTCATGGTTTTTAGGCTCCCCTAAACTCTTCTTATTTTCTTATGTTACCTTAATATTACTCCATCCTTGGTGGTGTGATGTGGTTTTCTTTTTCTATGAATTTAAGGAATGGTTAACATGAGTGCCATGGTACTAGAAATTCCTTCCATGGCTATGGCCACATCCTCGTCTACATCCACTATTATGGGAGTTTATAGGGATAAAGCCCTTAAAAATAAGACATGATGTAACAAAGTTAGACATGAACTTCTACTTTTCTATCCATCATTTGCACTAATATTGAATTGAGCCTTTAAACACATATCACTTGCACTGTGCATGACTTGGTGGCATTAAGTTACACAAAAGATACAATTCATAAGTTCCTTACAAGAGAATAAGTAGTTCACAGTCAGTTCATGGATTTAAGTAATATAGTAGAGGTTGTAATTCACTAACTCCTAATTGGAAGGATGAGTTATCTTAGCCTTTGGGATGGGTTTCCCATGGTGAGTGCACTAGTGCATATGGTTACCATTAGACAAGTCATACAGTGAATCATAATGTAAGGTTATTAGGTTGTCATGATTCACTAAGCCATTGTATTACATAGACTCTCAACTTTGAGAGGATATTGAACCAGTGTTGAAATCAATACATGAGGCTTTTTGCTATGGGTGAGACCCTAATATGGTCATATCCCCTATGGATGGGGTCATTATTGATGGAGGTTGGTGGCAATCGATATTCTTGATAAAGGCACTATGCTAGCTCATGGGATTAAGACAACTTGTCTCCTTAGGTAATCCAAAGGATGCATGATCATGAAATTTGTGGCTATCATAATTCTTTAAGTGGAATTTGACATATGTTCTTTATGAGTTAAAGTATATCAGTTAATTACATAATTTGACATCTAGCGTAGCATCTCTTACATTGTATATAACTTAGGTTCATTAGGAATTGCATGGAAGATCCAAGTTGTGGGTTCCTTGCAAGTATATGATTTGTTCACAACCGGTTTATGGACTTAGGCAATCCATTTAAGGCTATAGTGTCCTACCTCCTAATGGGAAGGATAGTTGGTCTTGGCCATCGGGATGAGATTCCCATCATGAGTGCACTAGTGTGTATGGTTATACATTGTATTGGACTTACAATAAGTCGTGATATAAAGCTATCAAGTAGTCGTGACTTTACCAAGCTATTATACTATAGTCTCTCAATCTTGAGAGAATACTGAGCTTGTGCAAAAGTTAGCAGTGGCTTTAACCTATAGGTGATATCATATGTTGATCTTATATTCTTTATGGATTGGGTCGATATTGATGGAAGTTGGGGGTAATAGGTATTCTCAATAGAGACACCATGATATCTTATGGATTTGAGACAGTTTATCCCTTTAAGCGATCCTAAAGACATATAATCATGAAATTTGTGGGCTCGCAATAATTCCTTTAGTGGAATTTGACATATGTTTTTAGTGAGGTAGAGGATGTCATTTGATCACATAATAAGAGGGTCTGTAATTCAAGGATCATAGGGGTAGTCTTAAAATGATGATAACTTTCACCTTGTTGGACTACGAACAACTAGTTCATGGGGAAACTGTACATAGTGGATAGTAGGTCAAAGGTCCAAGCAATTGGTGTCTCATTGTAATATACATAGAGTATTTGAGTGCAGTTGACTCTCTATAGTGAGACGTTGAGTTAATTTTAGAATCTAATTTTGAGGAAGCCAGTAATCCTATGGGTTCCAATGATCCCCGCTTTGAGCTCATATTACTTGATGGCACAATTTATGAGGGTTGGATGGGTTTTTAGTTCACTTTTGTGTATAAGGGTGTTTTGGAAATTACACAATTTTGGACAGGGATAAGTGAGTGGTATTTATGGACTGGGCTAATTGATTAATTAGGGACCTGTATATTTGATTAATCAATTAGCAACCTATTTAAGCTAGATTAAGTGACCCAAGCCCATAATGGCCTTAAGTGACTTAAACCCAGCAGAAAACCTATAAATACTCCTTTAGGGGTTAAGGTTTCTAGTTTTTGTCATTCTCTCTCTATAGTTCAAAGAGAGAACCCTAGCCTTCAGTCTTGAGATCTCCACCATTTTATTGCCTAAACTCAAGGAGAAGTCATCAGGTGGAAGATCATAGTGTTTACAACATCTACTATGACTTTGAAGTATTTTATACCGATTGGAATAAATTCATAAACATTCAGAAGAAAGGTATGTAACATTATTCTTTAGGTCTATATTTTCTATGGTATTAATATTGTTATTGAATACCTAGTTTTCGGCTACAATAATTAAGAGAGCTTAAGATAGATTTTCATGCAATCTAACAATCCAAGGAATGAGAGTAAAGTAATTTAAGGTTTCCCGACATTTGTAACTTTGGCATTAGAGAGGTAATCTTGATGGGTTGATAGCACTACCATGTTAGATTACAAACACTAGTTTAGGGGGAGTTTGTATGCAATGAATAGTATGTCATGAACCTGACCTTTAGCTCATTGTAATTTCATAGGGTATTGAAGTACGATTGGCTCTCTTTAGTGAAATGTTGAGTCAACTTCAAAATTGGATTTTAAGGGAGTCAATATTTTCCTATGGGTCTTAGTGGTCCCTACTTGAGCTTTTAGTTCATGGTGACACATTTCATTTGAGGGATTTAGGTTTCAAGTTCATATGAGTGCATAAAGATATTTTGGTAAAAATGCAAGGTTGCATTAAATCTTATGAATTGAATTACTGGATTAGGCTAATTAATTAATTGGAGTCTAATGAGGCTAATTAATTAGTTAGGACTCAGGTGGGCCGGGTTAGATGACTTAAGTCTAATTTGGGCTTAAGTCACTTAAGCCACAAGGAGCCATATATGAACCCACTTAAGGGTTTAAGGTTCAAACGTTTGCCATTTTCTATCTTTTAAACAATCATTAGAGAGAAACCTTAACCGCCCTCAAGAAATAAGAGAAAAGTCCACACTTTTCTTCTACTTATACCCATGTGAGGAGAGGTTGGGTAGAAGAACATTGGATAAATGAGTTCTATGGTGTTTTTCGATATCTCTATCGACTTGAAAATGATCTGGGAGCATCCAGATCATAGGTATGTATTTTAGCCTCTAGATCTAATATCTATTTTGGTTTCTATAGCTATAGTTTTTTGCTTCGTTAGATTTAAAAAGTCTAAGGATAGATAGCATGCACCCGATAAGATCCAAGGTTAGGAAACAAGGTAATTCAAGGTTTCGAATAAGATGGTGTTGCATTCACTTCATGGAATGATTTAGAAATGGTTGGTTGAAACTAGTAATTTTCATCCAAAAGTCTTATTTTAGTTAGTAACAAGAAGATATGATATTAAGTCAAAGTATTTTGTAAATCTATGCTCTCGACATTACTATTGTAGGAGTACATTCAAGGCATGAATTGTACTAAAAGTTTTTTCTAACATGCATTTTTTTGTGATTTTTCTTTGCACAACTTTAACTAAGAGTTGATTTTTGAAGTTATATTCATTAATCCTTTTGAAATCTCAAAACTTTAGGTTCATACAATCATATCGAGCTTTTAGGATAATCACAATTTTTTTGTGGTCATATTTTTCCCTAAAATTGCTCCAAAGAGTAAAAGGGTCTTTTATCATAAAGACATTCATTTTTTAAAATTTTGTGGAGATGATGGTGAAGGAAAAAATTAGTGATTTTGTGCAATCTTATACGGATGCTTGATTTCCTTTCTTGATCGTATTTTCAAAATTCATCATATCAATATATATTTTAGCATCAAGGATCGAAGATAGATAATGTTTTTTTTTTTTCCTCAAAATGTCAAATGCTACAAATTCAAGTTTTGTCAAATTCAACATTATCAAAAAGCTTTAGAGTATCATGTTGATAAACAAAACACAAAGTGAAAGAAACAAAAAAAAAAAGGACAAAAATAAAGAGAAATGTAGAAGATTACTCTCAATCGGCATGTCAGATACAAAAGGCTTTTCCTTTTTATAAGCTTACAACATGGCTTCATTTAGTACTATAGTAGAACCTCAATAAATTAATACTCAATAAATTGTTAACATGATCAAATAATATTTTTTTCCAATCCCAACTTAGGGTTAGCATATTAAATTAATATATTTGATAAATCTATAAGATAATACATTATAGAAAAATCTGTATAGTTTCATATAGGACTCACGGTACAAATTAGTAATTTCCTAATATGTAACTAAATCTATATGGTCCATCTAGGAGGCCTTTTGTAAAATATGTGTCCAATTCTACTTATTTAAACAATGTATAAATACTTAGTTGGAAAAATAAGTGGATTCATGAATTTCACTTGTTCAAACAAAATACACAAAAAAAAAAAAAAAAAATAGTCCATTTTTTATTATAATAAAATAATATTAGATATAATATTTTGAAAAAAAATTGATAAATAAATAATTTATTAATTAAAGGATAAATTAATAGATTATTAATTTATCAATTATTTGTTATTCACTTAATTAATGAATTTTCTTTGGTCTCAAGGCTATTAATTTATCAAGAGTTAACTATATATTTAAGATAAATAAATGAAGTCTTTAATTTTATTTTTTATTTTTTAAAAGCATCTTTAATGTAAATTACACCATTTACAATATACAGGTGTATTTAACACCTTGTTTGGAATTATATGGTAGCTTAGAATATTTTATACGAGGGAAAATGATTTATTTGCCTACTTTTTAATGAAAAAAAAATTAGAGGATAAGTCTTTAAATGCAAGTACTGGTATGTAAAGTTATTTATGAAATACCATTTTATGGGCAACATTAGAGAATTCATATATCATATGATAAAGATGAAATCTAAAATTTTGGCTAACTCTCAATTATTTAATTATCAATTTTGAAAGGATAAAAAAGGGACCCACTTGTGTACATCGGCGGAGTCCATCCAAGCCCAAGCCCAAACCCAAGCCCAACCCACTCTAAATATTTTTAGATTTAAAAAAAAAAAAATCATGACGATCACTTTTATTATAGCCAATGGGATCATATACTTAGAGGATAAAAATGGTAGCGTGTTAAAACTTTAAATTTTTTTTCCCTAATGTACAAGTTGAGGATGAACACATAAAGGATACAACCAATTTTATAGGTCTTGTTAGGGTATCAATGTGTGCAACATCATCGATCAAATGATATTAAGTATATATTTTCAAATATCAATGGCTTTTATTTTATATATTAATCTCACATTTAATTATTAAGATGGAGAGTTTGATAATTGGATGACTTAGTAGGGCTTATTTAATGATAATTTTAATTTTAATGAATTAGATTTTAAAAATAAATATTTTTTATTGAGGCAAACTTATTTTAGAGTGGGAGAAATGGAACAAGAGAAAAGAAGGCCATTTGTAAATAATGTAATTCAACTCCACGGCTGCATCAAGGAGGTTGAAGAGGTGGAAAATCCAATAAATATGATATGCAATTGACAACGGAAGTAACATCCCCACTCCATTAATGGAAAAGGTCAAGGTCACTTCACCCCCTTACCATGTACACACAATACTCACTTCTTCCTAGCTCCTTCTCCTCCTCCACCCACGCCGTTAACTTCATTCGCCAAAAAGGCCAAAAACAAGATAACCAAAACCCCAACGCCGTTAAAAGATGACGGACCCAACGTCCCCAATTCAATTTGTCACAATCAGCCCTCACCCCACTCTCCCCACCTCTCTCCCCTCTCCTTCGCCCCCTCCGCTCGCCTTCCCTCCCTCCCAATCTCCAACGCCCCACCGCTAAAACCCGCCCTAACCCCAAAAATATCATCATTTCCCACTTCGGTCTTTCTCAATTTCTGTTACAATTACTTTATTTATCAGTCTCTATCAAATATCTCAATTCTTTTCTCAATGGTATCATCACCATTTGCAATATCTGCTGTGCTACTCCTCTCAATTCCTGTGCTTTTTCTGCTGGCGCCCCGCATCCTCCCTCCGCGCCAAATCCCCATTCCCCTTTCCGACGAGGTCGATGATCTGGCGCTCTTCCGCCGCGCCGCTGCCCTCGACTCCGCCCACTCAGCCTCTAATCTGCCCTCTTCCTTTACGCATCTCGGTGCCACCAACCCTAAGCTCAAGATCGCATTCCTCTTCCTCACCAACTCCGACCTCCACTTCGCCCCGCTGTGGGAACAATTCTTCAGAGGTAATGAAGATCTCTACAACATCTACGTCCACGCCGATCCAACCGTTCAGGTGGCTCATCCAGCCGGAGTTTTTGAGGACAGCTTCATCGCGGCGAAGAAGACGCAGCGGGCCTCGCCGACGCTCATCTCCGCTGCACGCCGCCTCCTCGCCACCGCCCTCCTTGACGACCCCTACAACGCCTTCTTCGCGATCCTCTCCCAGCACTGTGTCCCCCTCCATTCCTTCAGATTTGTCCACCACGCCCTCTTCGCGCCTCCCCGGGTCAAATCCACGTTGTCGGTTGGGTCGACTCGGCTGCCGGTCCGGCTGAGGTACTCGAGCTTCATCGAGATACTCTCGAACTCATCCTCTCTCTGGAAACGTTACACGGCGAGAGGCCGTTACGCGATGCTGCCGGAGGTGCCGTTCAGCAAATTTCGAGTTGGATCTCAGTTCTTCGTGCTGACGCGGCGGCACGCGCTCGTCGTCGTCAAGGATCGGCAGCTGTGGAAGAAGTTCAAGCTGCCGTGTTTGAGAAGCGACTCGTGTTATCCGGAGGAACACTACTTCCCGACGCTGTTGTCAATGACGGATCCCAATGGTTGCACTCACTACACACTGACTCGAGTCAATTGGACTGGAAGCACACACGGTCATCCCCACACGTACCGGTCGGCGGAGATTTCGGCGGAACTCATTTACAGGCTCAGGCAATCGAATTCCAATTACTCGTATTTGTTTGCAAGGAAGTTCACACCGGATTGTTTGCAACCGTTGATGAATATCGCCGGCACCGTCATTTTCCGGGACTAAAGAGGATTGATGCCGGTATGTACAAAATACAAATGTTGTGATTTGGGTATGCATAGTGAGTTGAGCTGAGTTGAGTCGACTGGTGGTGGAGTGAGTGGAATCAGTGGCGGTGGTGGTGGTAGTAGTTTTAGGCTTTTTGCTAACCCTGGAAAGTTGGGGTATTTAGTTTTAGAGTAGCTGGAGTCGAACACTACTTTTCATGGATGAATTATTTTGCAACTTCAATTGTTTAAAATCCTCATCTTCATCTCTAAAGCCTTAGAGCAACAGAATGCCACTCTTTTCGTAGGACGCCGAAATCCCACATTTTGGGATGAAAATCAGGCCATCTGAAATGGACTGGAAAAGGAGGGGGTGCGGACCCAAGAGTTATTTTCGTTATTTCTCTTGTGGGGGAATTCATTACTGGGGCATCCTACAATTTTTCTTTTCTTCTTTTGGCTTTTAACGGATAACGTGAAGAAAAATTATGTGATAGGAATGTTGGGAGACTTGGTTGCACATTTCTTCCACCTCTCTCGTCCTTTGATTTTTAACTTCTATCCACATAAAACGTCACGGTGCTAGTCCTTTTGAATACCAGTAGTCTTTCCTTATTTTTTGTTAGAAAGATTTGTGATCTGATGGTGGGAATTGAATCAATTTGACAGGTGAACTTTTGAGGCATACGGTGAGGAGGAGCGGGAATAAGGTTTTGAAGAGGCGTCAAAATGGAAATGCCCACAACCTAATGTAACCCGCCACCGCCAATAATAAATAAAAACCAACAACAATTGGTGAAAGTTGAAGAGAGAGAAACCAACAAGGTTCTAAGGGTGGTACATTTTTTGCTGAATTGTAACCATTGCAGCAGTAGAGGTGGAATTAGTCCTTTTTTTCTTTGTAATATTTTTGGGGGATTTTGTACATAAATAGATTTATATATATATTATGGATGGATGGATGGATGGATAGGTTTTTCTTTTTCTTTTTTACACTTTTTAGAAGGAAGGAAAAATGATTGAAGGTGGGGATTGGGTTAAGATTCTGAAAGGCCCCCATTGCTTGGATTGCTTGGAACGTGGATATGGCATCTCCCACTTTGCTTCTCTCCCGAGCCTACCTTTATATTTTTAATCATTCGTTTATATTTTCCTTTGCTCCATCCTTGGAAAGGAGAAGTCCCGGTGTTGGGTTTCATGCTTTTGTGATCAACACGTTGTATCCCACCAAAGTTGTCCATGGGATTTAGCAATTCAAATATCCCATATACGTCTGTATTGATTATTATATCATATGTTGTACAGAAATTAAAGTATACCTGTAATTTTGGTCTAAATGAAAATTAAAATGCTTGCATAGATGGGTATTAAGTTATCAGGCGCGTAGAGGGTAGAGGGTAGAGGGTACATAATGTAGTGTACTTTTTGGTAAACCAACCACCACTCCATCCGTACCATTGGCATGACTCCCACTTTGCTTCTCTCCCCGTTGTCACCCTTACCCCTCTTTACTCTTCCTTCTACGCTTCTGCCCTCTTCATTTCAAGTTGTTAGGCAGAAGAAAGTCACACACCAAAAGCACACTACACTTAGAAACATATTTTTAATCTAGAAGCACCTTGCCCACTGTAGCTCAACTGTCTATATCATATGGTAGGATGGGGGCATCATTATTGTATGGACGTGGACATTTTCCTCCTTCTTAATTCAAATGTGGACCAACCAAGCCTTTGATGATGAGGATTTGGTGGCCTGTTTTCCTAGTTTTGAATTGGAAAAAAGAGGGTAGATAGGGTAAGGGTAGGGTATGTGTCACATGATGAAACCACCTGGTTAACCATTTTGATTGCTCCAATTGGATACCTCTAGTTGGTGGTTTTCACCATCAGAACCCCCACTCTTGGACCATAATTAATTACTTCTCACATATGGGCAGCATCATATCTAATATGGGTGAGAAAACTGGAGTAGGAGTGGATGGAAAATTTTTGTCAACATGGGATCAAGATTTTAAGGTTTATTGCTGCCCATGTTAAATCTCTTCTTTTACAAATTGGATGGGAAGGTTGAATGCCGGGGCTGAAGACCCCAAATACCATCCATTTAAAATATGGGAAGGTTGAATGCAGGGCTGAAGACCCCAAACACCATCCATTTAAAATTATAATGAGTTACATCAAATCCTACAAAACATTACGTGCTTGTGAAATTAGCTTTACTCGGACTCATCCCAATAAGGTTTCTACCTTTGTTGAAAATTCTTTACATGCCCAAATATGAGATTGTCATTATCCTAACAAGTATTTTCAAAATTCTTAAATAATTAAATTCGATTTCAAAGTAGAGTTTTGTGATGTTAATTGCATCACCACAAGCAATTAAAGTGTATATTAAGAAGCACGAGGTATGCATTGTGGATGTGAAGATAAAATGTAGGTCTTGGTCAATGTAAGTCTCCTATGGGAGAAGGCTGCATATGGATTAAGATAAAAGAAAAACCATATTCTTGCAGGTGGTTTCCATGCATATTATGTTTCTTATGATGTAACTGAAATTTTATTCATATTCCTGGAAGTTTTGAATTGATGAAAAAATCACGATTATATAAAACTAAAATTCTGGGCTTAATAAATGATCCTACCTATTCACCTCATAGTTGTTCCAAAAATTAAGATAAACATGTTTTCAATTGATAGAAGAGTAGGTTCAATTTAGAAAAATTAAAAATTTTCAATTCCTACTTGTTCTTTTCATGGAATTGTATTAAGTATAATCATCAATTAATAATTCTTCCTATGATGATGAAAACAATTATTCCCATTGGAAACCCTATATGAATTTTTTCTTAAAAATGTGAGCTGAAAGGGCTTGGAATTATGTTGAATTTGGATGGGGACCTCCGTTAAAGATAGATAGGACTAGAAGATCAACAAGTGAATTTTAAGCCTAAACATGGGTGGGACAAACTTGATAATGAAGGTAGTGAAGTGAATGCTAAAGCCCTTGACCATGATTCTCTTTTGTTCAAAATGCTATGCCTTTTTATGTAGCAACTCCAACTAAGAAAAATTATATATAGTTACATGGTTAGGATAGAGCCCTCAAAAGCATAACTTGATGTAATAGAATATAATTTCATTAATAAATTTATTTATTATGATTCTAGTTTCCTTTTCTTATCCTTATTTGCATTAATTATTATATGAACATTCATACTAATATCACTTGCATTATACATGGGTGCAAGAGTTGTGCAAAAGATCCAAGTCATGGGTTCCTTACATGATGCTAAGTAGTTCACAATCAGTTCATGGATTTAAGCAATTTATAAGAGATTGTAATGAGCAACCTCCTAATTGGATAGATGACTTATCTTTGTCATTGAAATGGTTTTCTCATAGTGAGTGCATTAGTATGTATATTTAAAAATTAGACAAGATCTATAATGAATCATGATATTAACTATTGGGTAGTCATAATTCACCAAGCTACCATACTACATGCTCAATCTTGAGAGAATAGTAAGCTAGTACTGAGGTATTTAGTGGCTTTAACTTATGGGTGAGACTCTAAAGTAGGCATATATTTCTTACAAATTAGGTCACAATTGTTAGGGTTGAGCCCCTAAAAGCAAGGCATGATGTAACAAAAATAGATTTGGTTGTCCCCTTATTATCTTTTTTATGCATTAACATTGATTTGAACATTCGACTCATATCTTTTATCTCATACATGACTTAGGTGCATTAGGAGTTGCATAGAGGATACAAGTCATGAGTTTCTTATAAATAGATAAGTTATCGACAATCAGTTCAAGGATTTAGGTAATCTACTAAAGACTATAGTACACTACCTCCTAATTAGAGGGATGACTTATCTTGGTCATTGGGATAGGTTTCCAATGGTGAATGCACTAGTGTATGTGATGCACACAATACAAGACCTACAGCGAATCATAACATAAGGATATTGATTTTCATGATTCACCAATCTACTATACTACATGGAATCTCAACCTTTGGAATATATTAAGTTTGTGTTGAAATCAATAGAAGGTTTTGACCTGTGAGTGAGAACCTAAAGTGGTTATATATCCCAATGGATTGGGTAATTGTTGATGAAGGCTGGTGGCAACAGGAATTCTCAATAGAGGCACCATGATATCTAATGGGATTGAAACGGTAAGTCTCCTTGGGTGATCCAAAGAACGTGTGATCATGAAATCTTTAGTCTTAGTAATTTCTTTAGTGAAATTTGTCATATGCTCCTTAGAGCTAGAGTATATTAATTGATCACATGATAAGTGGAATATGTAACTCATGGATTGGAGAGGTAATCTTGATAAGTGATAGTACTACCCTATTAGATTATGGGCACCAATGCATGGAGAGCTTGCATGCAGCAAATAGTAGGTCACAAACTCGAGTTTTATCTCGTTGTTATTTACATAGGGTATTAGAGTGTTGTTGATTCTTTGTAGTGAGATGTTGAATCAACTTCAAAATTGGATTCTGAAGAAGTCAATACTCTTGTGGGTCCTACCGGTCCCTGCTTTGAACTCATATACCATGATGACATGGTTTATGAGGATTTAATTACCTTTAGGTTTGTTCTTGTGCATAAAGGTGTTTTGATAACTATGTAAGGTTGCATAAGGGATAGTAAACAAGGTCTCTGGATTAGCTTAATTGATTAATTAGATGGCCCTATAAGGTTACTTAATCAATTAGGACCCATATTGGGCTAGATTAAGTAACTCAAGGCCATATAGGCTCAAGTCACTTAAGCCTAGTAAAGGAACTCTATAAATACCCCCTTACTCTAATTAGTTGTCTTCCACCTTCATAGAGAGAGAGTAAAAACTCCCTTCCTTCCAAAGTCCATCCTTTAGAGTGTCAAGGTCATGGTCAGAATCATTGGGTGGAAGACTTTAGGTGTATGAGACCTTTGCAGACTGCAAGCTTCTTCTTCTCCACACAGATTCGATCTAGGAAAATTCAAATCATGGGTATGATTACTATATCTCTAGATTTATAGTTAATAATAGTTTTTCTTGTCATTTTATTTTGCCACAATAGATTTGAAGATGCCTAGGAATAGATAGAATGCACCCTACAAGATCCGGGATGAGGGAACAGAGGAATCCGAAGTTCCCATCAACTAGTATCAAAGCCTCAGGATATGTTTTAGCATGTTAGATCCCTTATAGGATGTGCTAACTCTGTTTTACAATGTTAATTTATTCATCCCATGACCCTAAGGGATAAATGCATGGAGTTTTTTTTTGTTTTTTTTATTTTTCATTTCATAAATATGGAGAGGTGTGATATCTTGTTTTTCCTTTCTCTAGATTGGGTTATACACCCCGTAAAGAGTATGGAATTTTTATTTTATTGTAAAAATCTTTTCTTTTCAATAGATAGATTGTAAGCTCCATATAGGAGCATAGGAATTTTTTTATTATTGTGAAATTTTTCATCTTTTTTTATCCATTTATGGTGACCTAAGAAAAAAGAAAGATTTTTTAAGTTTCTTTTTTGAGATCCTATGATGACTTCAAAAAAAAAAAAAAAAAGATTCTTGGAAGTTCTTATTTTGAGATCTATGACAACATAGTATTGTTCACTTTGACTCAAAATTGGGGTTGTCTTCCATGATTTTCTTAGGAAGTCAGGAAGCCAACGCTTCAAGCGATTCATAAATTGGAGTTAAAACGAGGGAGATATCATCAATTGAAGCACCCATACATATAATTATTTCCTTGTTTTTATTTTATGTTATCTTTATTAATTGCATTTGTGGCCTTAAGATATTTTGGTATTCTTAATTGAAAATAAATTTTCATGAATTTTTCAAAATTGGAAAACCTATTTAAATTGGAATGTGCAGTTGGAAAAGAATTAAGAGCTTTCTTTCCTCTTTAAAATTAGTTCTTAGAAATTTTAATTTTATTTAAAATCTTCTCAAATCTTTGAGATCTCTATGAATAAAGAATATTTCTTTTTTGGAAGAGCTCATATTTTTCCAAATCTTTATAAAATAACATATTTCTTACGTTGCATAAGATTTCGATTTAAAAAAGATAAGTTAATTTTGGAAATTCAGAATAAATAATTTATAATTAAAAAGGCTACTAAAATAAGTGTTAAAACCTAAAGAAATTTTTTTTGGTATTCTTAATAAATTTTCATGAGAAGATTTTTTCAAGATTATTTATTTAAACTGGTTCTTACTAATAAGAATGTTATTCCTTTTGAAACGATCCGCCTGGTTTTAGGATAGGTGGTTCTCCAAGCTCTCCCCCTCCAAGGAAGGAGAACTACACCTGTATGAAGGATCTCCCCCCTAAGAGAAGGAGGAAACCATTTAGTTTGGATATGGATAGTCCAAAGACTAAAAGAAAAAATTCTTCTAACACGGAAGTTCTAATTTAAAAGGTAAATAAATAATTTGGAAAATCTCATAATAGAAAATTTATGATAAAAAAAGTTACTAAAATATTTTTGAAAACTTTAGTAATGTAATGAAAGTATAAAATATTTTGAAAATATTTTTTAAAATAGATTGTTTAATTCCTTTTAAGGAAATAAACATTTTTTGAAGTTTCTCATAGGAAATATTTTATCCGTTAAGGAATTACTAAAAAAAAATGTGATTTTGGTAGTATTTAATGGAATAAATTATTATAAAGTTTTCATGAGAATATTTGTTAAATTGGAAAGGTGTAGGGATAAGGAAAATAGATTTGCAAGGAATTTTGAATATAAGAAGCAAAAGTTCCTTTAGTGGATAAGGTGCTCTCAATATTTTCAAAATCTCATAAATTGATAATTTCCTTATTACACTAGAGTTTCCAATTTAGAAAATAAATATTTTGAAAACATTTCACTAGAGATAATTTATCACTAAAAGGTTATTTACCAAAAGGCTTAGTAACTAGATAGAAATAAATTTTTTTGAAAGTATTTCCGAGATAAAATATTTATTAATTGAAATTGGGTATAGAAAGAAAATTTTATGAAAATAGATTTTAAAATTTTGAGAGAATATATTTTATCAAAATTCTTTATGAAAAATACTCTCTTAAAAATTTTAAATTTTCCATGTTGACATTCTCTTATTAAACTACGTTTTCAATTAAGAAATAAATATTTTTGGAAATTCTCAAAGTAAACAATTTATTCATTAAGATAATTACTAATGATTTAAAATGTTCTTATATATCAAAAGATTGAGTGAGAAAGGGCTTTAGGCGAGCCCTTAGCCTCCATTATCGAACCCATCTTGATTTGGGTTCGTCAACACCCCCACATGGGCTGGGCCCTAAGGATTAAGAGATATGGACTCTCCACATGGACAAGACTAGATATGTCTATAGTGGGAGAAACCACCCCCATGGTGGGGTTCCTTACTTAGTGACATTGATAATTTAAGGATAATGGTTATACTCTTAATATTGGATATGAAGCAATAGAATCACCCCACATGGTCCCGCTTGCATAGTCCATAGGCTAAATTTAAAAGGTATGTTGATTTTGCTTTCAAATATATTTCATGGTTAAGGCAAGGAGATCAATCTGACAAGGTCTCTAACTAGTAATAAGGTATGATACTAGGATACCTTACGAAAGGACATATAGTTTGAGAACACTACATTTTTTGCTAAATTAATTACCAATTGTCTTGAATGCTTAATTATGTCATATGCATGGTTATTTCTTTATGACAGATATCATGTCAATTAAGTCATCACTCTCTTTCTCATTTTGGACCAAGCCTTACTATTCTTTTGGATTGATCTGGATGTAGTAGCTAATTGCAGTTTAGCTAGAGCTAGCTATTCTTTATGACCTAGTAAAAAGAAAAAGGGGTATATCAAAGGTGGCATTAGATGGATTAAAAAACTAAGTGTCTAATACTTGGATCTTTTAATAATGTGTTGCAATAGCAACACTTGTCTATTACTAAAGACTTTGATGTTCTCTTTCTAGTCTACAAGAGTTATTTGGTGTTAAAGGTAGGTCAGCTAGACAAGCTATCCTTTGGATTATTATGAACACCAAAGTTCATATGACCTTAGAGACCTTGCCAACGTCTTTTAGGATGGCTAAGAGGATTCTCAAAGACTATAAGGGTGTTCATATGGGAATCAAAGATTCTTCAGGTTCTTTTACCAAGAAGAAGAAGAAGAACACCAAATAAGGAAAGTTCTAGAGAAGGGATAAGAAAGCAAACTCAGGGGTAGGTGATTCCTTGGTGACCTTTTAGGACACTAGAAAATGAATGCTTAGTTTACTTAAAGGAAAAAGGAAACTATATATCATTTTCTCGTTGTTGAATATTTAGTGGTAGATTTCACCATTTCTAGATTCCAATCCCACTGTTTGTAAGTCCTTACATGGTATTCAATAAGTGAAAAGATTAAATGATGGGATTATACTTTCCTTAACTTCAAAACACAATGCCTTAGATACATTCATGGAATTTAATGTGAGACCAAATAACCGATTAGGTAAACATATCAAGCACTTCAATTGAATTGAAATGGTGTATCTAGTAAGTTTGATTCTTTCCATGGGAAGCATGAGATTATATCCCAATTATGCACACCAAAGACTCCATTACAAAATGGAGAGGTGGAAAGAAAATATTAAACTTTGATAAACATAGTGAGATCAATGATTGGTTTCTCATTACTTCCCATATTCTTTTAGAAATATGTCTTATGGACTATGTAATACCTCTTTTTTTAAGAGGTATCTTAGTTTATAAGATATCTAAGATGATTTATGGGTTATTACCTTTATAGTCAAGATCATAAGAAAATATTTGTTAGTACAAATGTCAATTTCTCATGAAGACTATATGATAAAGAATAAGGCAGAGAGTAATATAGATTGCAGCATATTGTAGAAGATAGTTGCAAACCCTCCATTTTGTTCTCATAGCACATGTTGTTTCATCCTTGTTTCCCTTTGCCTTGTACGCCCTTGTCGTACATGCTTAGGACCCCCTTCTATTTAGTTGTTCATCATGCTACGTGGTGGTTCACATGTTGCTCAATTCGTTATTGACTCTCAAGCCACTTTTAAAGACCTTTTGAAGGGAGTTTCTGGATCCATAGCATGATTTTAGTGGCCCCCTAGGCTCGGTTAAGAGGGTTGTTTTGTTTGTGAGTCTTTACCTAAGGTTCTTGATTTGTTTTTGGTTTAAGCTTAGCTTAAGAGGTCCTTTTTAAGGGTTTATAGAGAAAGTTGGAGCTTTGGAAGAGATAAGGTCAAGTGTTCAAATTTCCCCCATCCATTGCCCTTTAAAAGGGGTCTTTGGAAGATCATTTAGGGGATTCTCTCTTGGTCATTTTTATGGGGAGGCTAGCGAAATTGGGAAAGAGAGCGAACTTTGTGAATTCTCTTACTTGAAGGAGAAGAAAGCATACAAGAAGTTGAAAAGGTTTCTCTTCTAATGGTACTTTTGTTCTTTAGATTATGTCACCACCCTACTGTTATCACATAATAGCATCTTAGACAATTCAATCAAGGGAAATACCCCTAAGCCAAAAGGTTTCCTTTGTTGCTTCAGAAGCAACAAAAACCACTTAGAGTATACACATATTCAGGGGTAAACCTGTGAGAGTCCTCCTTATCAATACACATATTCTTGACTTTCTGCACCAAAAATAAAATTATCTTGTCCTTTTCTTCAAACAGTACCTTAAATTGCAACAATTGTGAAGTAAATTAGTTGAAAGTATCCAAGTGTTGCAGCAGATCTATATTTTCTATTATACATAGACCATACAGCTCCATATATAACTTATTTGACAAGTTTTTCGATATATACAATTGCTCCAAACTATTCCAAATATCTTCAATTGTGACTTCATCAATCAAGTTCACATTATGTATTACTTCATCATAAAGATGTAAATGGGACACACTAGCATCCTTATCCATTTCTTTAAATATCTCATCTATCATATATTTGGACTTCCTCAACTTATCCTATAATGCTTTGTGAACTTATTAAATGAGTATATTCTTCATTTACCATTACCAAAGAGAAAAATTATTCTAAAAAATCGCACTATCTCGTACTTAACCCCAAACATCGTATCGGTTCTAATATTATTTATCATATAGAAGCAAGCAAATAATACAAGGAATAACATGAAAACACAAGATTTAGTGCGCCTACACTCACAAAGAGAGGGGAAATCAAATTACAATCCTAAAAGCTCTCAAATCCCAAAATTCTCAATTATACCTAAAAGAACTCATCACTTCAGTCAAATTTCTTCTTATATCCTTTCCTGTCTATAAAAGAATCTCACCAGCCTATTTCTGTAACAAAATCTCACCACACTTCCTTCATAACAATAGAAAAGTTCCTTACAAAATATTATTCAAATAGGAAATATCACAGGTTTAAAAATACACTAAAAAAAGAATTTAAGACATTTTTCAACAAAATATTTCTTGCACACATCATCGGACATAGCCATAGAGAAGAAGAAAAAAAAGACATGAGATGATTTGTCCCCATTTCTACAAATCTTGATGTCCAAGTACAAAAGTAGTATCTTGAAGCTGCACCTGCCCCACCTACAGAGTGCCTAGATACAATCAGAAAAGGGTCTTAACACGGTGACCCAATTTGAAGCACCCTGCTTCGACACTGCATCGTGGCATACGCTGGTTGTTTGACCATATTATTAGAGTTTTTCCACTTCCCTCGGCAGAATATTAACACCTCTCTTTTGGAAAAACTGGTCCTCCAATAAGTATTGATAGCAGAAATAAGAAATATGGGGGCAGAAAATAGAGTTGGTCTGTTTCCCTGTGAGTTTGCAACCAGTCCACACAAATTTCTATTCAGGATTATCAAGCAACTCCATTGAAACAGAACCAATATAACATTGTGTTTTATAGACATGCTGCTGTCAGTGCACCCTACAACCAACACAATATCCCAACCAACAATATCCATGCATTAGGTGGCTCAAATCCATCAGCCAGAACCTTGTATTAATTATAGAAGGAATTATTCATAACAATTATTTACCCACGGCATAAAGAATATACTTTGTAGTAACAACAGCCCTCAGAAAAAGAAAAAAAAAAATAGTGAGATCCTCAATCTCACATTGTGAATTCAGTAAGGAAAAACCAAAAATATTTCAGTCCAATGGGAAAAGGTTTCAATTTCTCTAGTCCCAGAAATGAGGGGGTGTGTTGAGTTTCTGCAACTCAAACATAATCTTCCAAGTGATCTGCAACTTCTCTTTTAATGTGTTGAGCAAAGATGGAACACCACCATTCCCATGAGAAAAGGGGATGTTCTTTTGAACCCCAGAGTCCAAGCAAACCCATCACACCCCACTGTTTAATGAATTTTAGCACCAGAACTTTCAGAAGCATGGAATCTGAAACTTTTGGGTTTTGGGACTTTCATGAAGCAAGGTTGCTGATACCAAAGTAGACAGTTCTTTCTTGAAATGCATTGATAGCATAATCAACCTGAAAGTGACCTAACCGAGATTTCATCCTAAGGCTGTAACCAAGCCCAACACCTGAACCAGGCTTGCCCTGCCTCAGTGCTGGATTTCCTGAAATTCACATAAGCAAACTGGTCACTAAATTATGTAAACTCGGAGGAGTAAAACATTAAGGTGGTAATACTGCAATAGATCAACACCATAACTGGCAATCATAATAAGAAACAAGTAAACTTGAGTTGAACATGGCTAAATGAATCTGACCATGTAACTTCAACTAGAACCAGACAAGCAGATATCATTAATGGGTTGAGCTCAAAGAAAGAAGTTTGGATTGAAAATATTACAAAGCCCAGTTTTCTTGCCCATGTTTGTCTTGATTAGACAACATAGTAACTAGCTTAGTAAAAGTTCTGCTTCTAGCATATAAACTATGAAATATATCATATTAAAACAACAAACAGAAAAAAGTAAATTTTATGCTTATGAAGCTCTTTTTCCCTTGGTCTTTGAAGAGATAGTTTGCATTCTTCCAAGTGGGTATATAATTATATGTCATATGCACAAACCAAAGCTTTTTGCTCAAAATCGTCCACATTAATTGCAACTTGCAACTAGAAAAGATCATGGCCATTGGCAAATAAATGTAATATGATTAAGTCGCCTCATGGAAAACCTAAAAACCTGCCACAGCATTTCCTTACTGAAATCTACCATTTGAGAGAATCTGATCTTGGTGGAATAACTCTTCAACGGTTGTACGTCTACATTTTTATTTTTATTTTTGGCATATTAGTCTTTTGCCTCTACATAAGGTTGATTTGTTTTTCTGTGTCTTTCCTTATAGGCTAGTAGACTTGGAAATAGAAAATCAAAAGAAGTTTATTAGTTAAAAACTTAATGGATGAATATTTGTTAAAACTTAAATACAGATGGAGCTGGGTCAGAGCAACCAGTGTTTAGGAGGTTATGGCAGCTTAATTTCTGATGATTTTAAGTAGATTTGTCTTTGTTCACTATTGTTCTTTCAGTGAGATTTCTAACATTAAAGTTTAAATCTTCAGCTCCAGGAAGGATTGCAGTACTGCCTTGGATTGGTTCCTCAAACCCCATAGTAGAATTGGATTCTTATAAATATGTGGTAGATGTGTCTCTTAGTACAAGCAGCCTCCTTGGCAAACTTCATCAGCTAGGGAATTGAATCTTTTGCCATCTCAGAAAATTATTCAGTTTCTAAATGTTTATTGAGAAGATAACCAAGTTGCAGACTTGCCTTCCCAAATACTGACTCACCCTTGCATCTTTCTCCTTCATTATGCCATACAATGTCCGGATAGCAATTCTTCAAACTAAGGTTGTCATAATTACACGTCTTTCTAAAGCTTATCTTAGACCCATTGCCCACCACTAATTCAAATACTTTTCCCAAGTGCAAGTCCTAGTTTAGAGATCTCCCAAATTTAGAGATCCCATGGGAAAAAACCTAGGTTACCTCAGTTGATGTCTTCTCTTGTGGGTAGCCCCACATGGCCCTACAGTTCCATCTACGTGCCATGCATACCACAACCCAGTAACACAGAAAAAGCTGTTATCACTAGAACAGTGTCAAGTGCAAAAAAATCTCCACATGAATGCACCAGGACACCACTTTTATACCTTCTTCTTGCCAAAATAGTGTTGTACAGTGCTAGATGCCCTCCTTCTGATGGATGCCCAAACACTTCAGATGCTCATGAGATGTTGGTGTCTTCTTAGCAGATGCCAATGGGGTTGTCTATGTCACCTCTAAATGGAGGTGATTCTGTGTGGGTTTAAGGGGAAGACTAGTTCTTCCACCATCAAGGTAGGGGTTCATGTCCCTCCAGGAGGCTGAATCCCAGGGAGTTCTATGACACCACCTCTGAGTACAGGTGATTCTGTGTGGGTTTAAATGGAAGACTACTTAACTGCCATCATCATGCTCCTCCAAGAGGCTGCCTCTCAATAATCTTCCCTTGAAAGTGTCATCTTTGACATAGCATTTTAATGCAACTATGCCTACCTCAGTTAGGGGCAAGGGTTTGGCATTTCCAGTATGGCTCAATGCACATCAATCATGGGTCCAACCTACCATCTCAAATACATTAGAACTGATTTGAGAATTTTGATCTAGTAGTTAAAATTGTTGGATTCATTGAGCTGGGATTAGCATGCACTGAACTGTTTCAATCAGAATGACAAAAAGGGGGAACTTATGAATATATGTGAGACATGTGTCAGTATTAGATTCTTCTCATCTCAATGGCATTTACTGAGTTACTTTTCATAAGCATGATAAAAGAACTCCATTATCAGAGCATATCCAAGACAACCAAAAAGCTTAGTCTCCTAGATTTTCATACGTGAGATCAGTGTCCATGCTTCCAAACTTCTATTGCCTCTCATTCTCATCCATTCTTCTCTCAAACTTGGAAACATCATCATTTCCATCTAGCTAATCTCCTCTAACTAAGGAACCTTTACAAACAGCTTCCCACCACTGCTATTATCTCTATATTTTGGCTGCCATGGTGAAGGAGGACTACTATACGTATACTGGATTAGCAACCAGTGAAAAGTAAAATAAGAAAAATGTCAGTGAACTATTGAAGCTATCAGTGTGATTGATCAGACAAGAACCAAGGGCCTTTGGCAGACTTCTTTCATTTCCAAATTCACTCACCACCTTACTCCAAAGCCTAGACGAAGAGGATAGTTAGAGAATTAAATGTAAAAATCGGTCAAGTTCAAACTGATTCAAACCAGCATTTTATTGGGCTTGAGCTTATTTCATGGTTGAAGTTTGGCTTGGGTTGAAGAACATCAATCCAAGCTCCATTAGAAAGTCTTTGTCCTTGTTTTAGTATAAGTTTCTGAATTTGAGGAGCATGAGTTTGGCAACAAGGCCTCGTGAAAACTTTTTATCTCTATGAATCCATATAGATTTTGTATTTACTATTTCTCTTATGTCTATAAATGTTTAACTTTCTCACAAACCAATTAACATTAGACCTGGCCAGGCTTAAGACATTTTTATTAGTTTTTTTTTTTTTTTTTCTAATATTTTAAAACACATGAACTACACATGGTCATACATGCATTTTCTATCATATTCCAACATGATGAAAGAGTAGGAGAGAGAAGGCTCTCCTTTTTCTTAACTAATCAATGTGGGATTTAAACTTTAGAAGTTCTCTGTCAAAATGGAATCATTTTCCCTGTAGAGTTGACAGGTTAAAGTTAGTCAAAAGAAAACCTTTATTGGTTCATCTCTAACTGGATTGCTCAAAGACTGTAAGATTAGTTCCACTTTCTTGAAACAATGCTGATGTTGGACAACCCTAGGATGGTTGCCTACAATCAAATAGGTGGGCTAGGGCTTTTATTTTTTATGGTTTAAGGAGAGGAATAAGGGATAAAGTTTATGTCAGAAAAATAAAATAAAATAAAAATATAGAGAAAGGAGATCAGGAGAAGAAGAGATAGCAACCTTAGAATCACACTAGGCCTTCTAGGAGTTTCAAGTAAAAGAAAATCAATAGAGTTTAACACCAATCTTACTTTAATTGCAACTAACACTAATGCTTTTTGCTGATATATATCTTGGAGATTCATCCTCAACAAATGCCCTAGATATTAATTAGACTCCAAAAATCATGAGGGGAATGGAGCAGAGTTACCAGGATCCTTTCCCTTTCAGCTTCCTTAGGAATCCCATTCTCACCCCTGTCCTAATTGTTAATACTGAATTATGCATCCCATTGCCATTCCTAGATACTCTAAACCCCTTGTATAAGTTAAAAATTAGGGATCAGGGTTGTTGCAGCTAACACTGCTGATATTCTTCATGATTCAAAACATTACCAATGAGATTTGGATTGAAAACTCAGTAGGTACGAACTTTGTAAGTACAAGTTTTGGTCAAGTAAGAAGATCGCATACCAGGAACATGACGACCAGAGCCCAAGTCAGTTCCGAAGTCCAAGAAAACAGCACCTTCCAATATCTTGTTCTGAATACAGCAAGAGTGGCATAAGGGGTGAAATAGTTTCAAGAATTCATTGCAGCCCAACAACAATATAAAGTGCACCATAAAGATATTGAAAAATTGTAAATGTGATTGGGTATCTGAAGAATATATTTTAACATTTAACTATAATAATTTTTACAAAAGCGCAATTTAGATCAAGTATTCTATCAACAAAAATAAAAAAAAAATTAGCCATTTAAACAGAAGGGATAATTGGACCAACAAACAAGAGGTTCTCAAATTCAAATCTGTCATCACCAATTTCATGCACCCAATTCCCTGTTTGGCACACAAATTTTGGGTAGCTTAGAAGATATTTTTTGGCTGTCAAAGTACTTTAATTACTTGTTTGATTATACTTCAAGTAATTTAGACTAGAGACATTGTAGAGTTAAAAAGCTCCTTTTCCAATAGCTTGGGTTGTACAAAGGTTTAAAGAGCTTTAGGCTCTTTTGCTTCCATTTCTGTTTTCTGTGAATTATCTTTGTCCATCCATTGGTTTTTTTAGCCTTCTTCGTCATTTGAGCATGGCCTGCACATATTTCCTGTGTACATGACTTTCAAACCATTTGGCACTTTGAGGATTTCAATCACTATAAATAAATAAATAAAAAAAGCTCATTTCCAGAAGTTACAGCTAACTTACTTCCTTCCGAAGAGTTGCAAGAACTGAGAAGCCAATCTCCAGTTGAAAGGTTTCTATTACATGGACATCTATGGCTTATAAGTTCTATGGAAAGACCATTCAACTGACCTGTTATCCTATTCTATCCCACACTCTTGTTATAAGAGAGAACTCAAACATCTTTGCAACTGAAATTCAGTATGCTTCTTCCTCTGTCTCTCTCCTCTCACATGCAAAATCATACAATATAACAAAAACTACCTCAATCTTACTTGCACAAGCACACAATACAACAAACATGCTCAGAACTCAGGACATCTGTTTCATTAAATAGCCTTTTCTTTCTTTCTACCTTTGGATTTTAGGTTTCCTTTCCAAACCTTTTGTTGGAATGCTAATATAAGATTATTTCAACTGTTTTTTAAGTTTCTAAAAGTTCATGTTGTTAGTGAATCAACTCATCATGTTTTAAGATATTTGTGATTTTAACCTCTCTTATATTATATAATATGTTTGGATAGCTTATATATCTTATGGTGCTATTAGAAGTGACACTATACAAATAGGAAAAACATGCAAAAAAGATGAGGTGTCATATCATATTAAAGGCTGGAGGGACTTTAGCAACAATCATAACTAACCAGACCAAAAGTACTTCTTATTATGTCAAAAGTCCTTAATACCTAGCAAACGAACAAGACGTAAAGGACTACACTAGAAACAGATGGAACAGACCTCCCTGAATGCCACAAATTTACTCGGTAACATTTTCCACAACTCATTTGAGAAGGCTCTCACCAACTTTGAATCATGTCCCCATGAAGATCAAACTATTTGGCTCTGAAATTTCTCAACAACCACTATATGGTCTCATAAGTTTTAGGGAAACATCAGTAACTAGAAACCATGGTATTGTAGAATGACAACACATAATCCATAAAGATTTCTTCTTATGTAATAATAATTGAGAGGGCCTCATTGGTAGGTGCGGCCTGCACATTAGAACCCATGGTTATGGACTGAATCCATTCAAATGGAACATTTTCTCTTGTGGAACCTCGTTCTATCCGAAAGATAAAGAAGTGTACCACTTTGCTCAAGATTTTCTACAACAATGGAAATTCTAACTTACCGTAGCATATTTGAAAATCATAGATTTGCTTCCATGAGATGGCAGCCTAAATGAGAAGTCTATATAATTGCCAAGGGAAAGTTTGAGATAATATATTGCACACCACATTTCACAGAAAATATGTGTTGATCAATAGATCAACTAATGTAGTGCAGTACAATCCAACATAGAGAGGAAAATAAGATCCACCTAAAAATCACAATCATGTTAATGACACATCTAGAAGTGATCTTGCATGGAATATTATTTAATCACAATCATAATTGGGTGTCTTTTTCCAAATGAAGCTTATAAAGATACAACCTACGCGCCTAGACAACAAGATTCAATGATGCTTTCAAATTCATTTCCTTTTTTCTTTGTAAGTTAAGGAACATCCTCATTCATAGTATTAGGATGGAGCCCTTCAAAAAGCATGACATGATGTAACAATAAATGGATTTATTATTTATACTATAATTCCAGTTTCTCAATTTATCTATCCTATTTATGCATTATACTTCTGAGCATTCAAGTCTAGCATCTCTTGCATTGTACATGACTTGCATTAGGAGTTACATGGAAAATCTAAATCATGGGTTCCCTGCCAATAGATGAGTTGTTCATAACTAGTTCATGAACTTAGGCAATCCATTTGAGGTTGTAGTGCATTACCTCCTAATTGAAGGAATAACTCGGTCTGGTCATCATGATGATTTTCCTATGGTAAGTGCACTTATGTGTATGGTTATACATTGCACACGACCTATGATGAGTCATGGCATTAGTTATTGAGTAATTATGATCTCACTAAGCTACTGTATTGTATAGCTCTCAACATTGAGAGGATACTAATCTTGTGCTAAAGTCATCATTGAATTTTACCTACGAGTGAGACCCTAAGGTGGTCATACATTCCCTATAAATTGGATCACTATTGATGGAGGTTAGTGGCAATAAGTATACTCAAGATAAGCGTCATGATATCTCATGTGTTTGAAATAGTGTACCCCATTGGGTGATAATAAAGAAATGTAATCAAGAAATCTATGTTCGTAGTAATTTCTTAATTGGAATTTCACATATGCTCTTTGAGAGCTAAAATTTGTTAGTTGATCACATAATAGGAGGATTTGAGACTCAAGGGTTGTAAAGGTAATCTTGAGAGATTGATAGCATCCACTCGTTAAATTACAGACATCAGTTCATAGGGAACTTACATACAGTGGATAGTAGGTCAGGGACCTAAGATTAGTATCTCATTATGATATCATAAATTACTAAAGTACAATGAAATCTCCGTAGTGGGATGTGAAGTCAACTCCAGAATCGAATTCTAAGAAAATCAATATTTTCCTACAAGTCTTAGTGGCCTCTACTCGAACTCATATTATATGGTGGCATAGTTTTTTAGGGATTTTTGGGTTCCATATTCATGTGTGCATAAGAAGATTTCAATAAATACATAAGGTTGCAAAAGAGCTTATGAATGGTCTTTCTGGATTGAAATAATTAATTAATTAAAACCTAACATGACTAATTAATTAATTAAAACCCAAGTGGGTTAGATTAAGTGACCTAAGCCAACAAGGAAACCTATATAAACCCCCTTAAGGGCTAGGGCTTGAACTCGTTTGCCATTCATCTTTCTATAAAGAAAGCCCTAGCCACCACCCCTTTGAGAGAGGATTCCACCTCCTCACATGCCAAGATCCGAAAAAAGGTCATCGGGTGGAAGATTTGTTGGTCTGTGAGATTCACATCGATGCTCTATCAATAGGATTTGATCTAAGAACATCCAAATCACAAGTAAAACACTCATTCTCTAGATCTAAAAGCTTCAAATGTTTATATGCTTCTATATCTTAGATCTAGAGTAGCCTAGGATAGATTCTTGCATGCACCCTAATAGTTCATGTTGTGAGCAGTGACAATGATGTAAGGTTGGATGATATTCCTATAGTGCAGGATTTCCCTGATGTTTTTCGTGAGGATTTGCCTAGACTTCCACCGAAAAGTGAGATGGAGTTCATTATTGAGTTAGTGTTAAGAACAACTCCTATTTCAAAGGCACTTTATCATATAGTACCTTTAGAACTCAAGGAGCTGAAAATACAACTCCAAGAGATGCATAAAAAGGCTTCATAAGGCCTAGTGTATCACCTTGGGAGAACCCAATGCTTTTTGTTAAGAAGAAAGATGAGACATTGAGATTATGTATTGATTACAAGGAGTTGAATAAGGTGACCGTTAAGATCAAGTACCCATCGCCTAGGATTGACGATCTGTTTGATCAATTGTAGGGTGCTAGTGTTTTCTCTAAGACAAACCTCCAATCTTGTTATCATCAACTTGACTCCGGTGAGGATGTACCTAAGACTGCTTTTCATACTAAATACAAGCATTGTAAATTTATGGTGACACCCTTTAGCTAAACTAGTGCACATGTAGCTTTTATGGATTTGATGAATCGGGTATTTAGACCTTACTTAGATCAGTTTGTGGTTGTTTTCATAGATGACATCTTGGTCCACTCACAAGGTAGGGAAGAGCATGGGCAATTCTTAAGGATTATTTTTTTTTTATTTTTTTTATTTTTTATCAAAAACAAAGAATAATGTATTAATAGTAGAAAAAATACAAGAAAAGGATGAGAGGTCCTTCCCTCAAAATACAAAATCTGATCAAAGTACGAATACACCCCTCTATAGAAAACTATATACAAAGATGATCCCCAACTATCTCAAACTTTTGAATCACAAACCACAATCCAATTGAGTTGTAAAATACTAAGAGGAACTCCTCTAAAAGCAATAGTACAAGAGGCTCATAAAGAGGAATAGAAATAAAGTAAATCTCATAACATCCCTTCTAATCTCCCCTTATCCTCAAAAATCCAACGTTTCTTTCTTGCCACACAATTCACAACAAAGTGAGGCAAGCAATTTGCCAAAGTGTCTTGCCTCTAATTGAGTTCCCCAAACCTCTAAATGCAATAATCATCATGTCCTCAATACTCTTTGGTGGAACCCAATCCAACCCTGCTAGATTGAAGAGCTTGTGCCAAAGCCCAATAGTTAAAGGGCAATGTAGAAAAATGTGGTCAATTTCTTCATTTCCTTTGTATAAAACGCACTACTAGGACAAAGGGATTTTTAGGGTCTTCTCAACTGAAGCTTGTCATTGGTGTTTACCTTGCCATGTACTACTAACCAAACCAGGGCCTTAACATTTAAAGGGGCTTTTGAACTCCACAAAAACTTGGTTGGAAGGAACAAGATAGGATTTGAGAAATTTAACAAGGCCAAAAAAAAAATTTAACAATGAACAAGTCTAGTGAGGACAAAGACCAAGCTCTTGAATCTACCACAAAATGAGAAAACTGCACTGAACTAAGGGAGGACATGAGTCTTTGAAGGAGTTCAATTTCTATATTAGTGAGATTACGACGGAAATTAAAATTCCAAGAGAGTGAATAGGAATTGCCAAGGACAATTGAGACGGTGAGGTTTTCCATAGAAATAACTCCATAAAGATTGTGGAATTGAGAGCACAAAGGTTGGTTACCCCAGCATAGATCTTCCTAAAAACAGATTCTCTCCCCATTCCCCACCACTAAACGGATATATAGGGAGAAATCCTGGAAAAATTGTGCAATAGTCTTCCAAGGACATCTATGTGACCATCTAACCACCATGTTAGTGTCCCATCATTAGGATGTCCCATAGATATTCACAATAACCTGATGCCAAAGACCATTTCTTTCCCTAAGGAACCTCCAAAGTCATTTCCCTAAGAGAGCATTATTTCTCAAGGAAGTCTTCCCGAATCCCAAACCTCCCAACTCTTTTGGCCTACAAACAACATCCCACTTGATAAGATGATCTTTTTTATATATATAAGTAAAGAGAGGTAAAAATGCATTAAAAAGAAACACCAAAATGGCGACTCAAAGTAAACAAAAAAGATACACCAACCCCCACCCAGCTGGAGCAAAAACAGTTGTCAACAAGGAGGCAACCTCAATGAGAGCCCAACCAAATGAAACCAACTAACATCAAAGGACCATCTTTTATGAATAATTTCGTCTCCTACCAAAGAAAACAAACAAAAGAACTTTTAAGTCTTTGGATGAACAACACATCATCTTTAAACGCAATTTTGTTCCTTACCTTCCAAACCGTCCAAAAAATGCATAAGGGGCCCACTCTCCAAACTTCCTTCCTCTTCTTACCCACAAAGGACACATCCCATCCCAAAAGTGTCGCCCTAACTGACATAGGCAGCACCCACTACACCCCAAAGAGAGTGAAAAACATCTCCCATAAAGTCCTTATCTTGGCATAATGGAGTAGGATGTGATCTATCGATTCTTCATGCATTTGGCAAAGGTAATATCTATTCACTAACAGTCATCCTCTTTTCTAAATTTTATCCAAAGTAAGAGTTCTTCCCCATGTTGCTTCCCACCCAAAAAAACTCACTTTGGCTACACACAAGGCTTCCAAATGATATTTGATAGGAAGGAAATTGTAGAGCTTGGTTCTAAGGCTTTGTAGAAGGATTTAACAAAAAACTTCCTGCACTTGGTCTCCATCCAAAGCACCCTACCCTCCTTATCCCACTGAACACTCTTCCCATTGAGACTCAATAAGAATTTGTCCACCTCATCCACCTCCCAATCATTGAAGGATCTAGAGAAATACGGGCTCTAACTCCCCCCTCAATCAGCAGAACTCCACACATCATTCACCCAAGCGTCCTAAGAGACGGCTAAAGCTAATAATGAAGGAAAAGAGTCACAAAAAGGTAAAGTCACACACCATTTATCCTTCCAAAATCTCACCCTTTGTCCATTACCTACCATAAAGGAAAGTCTACTACTTACCAAGTGTCACTCTTTCCTAATTGCTTTCCACTACCCCACACCATGCTCATCCCTCACTTCCTTACTACACCATCCCCTTTGCTCCTCCCCATACTTTCCCCTTATCACTTGATTCCAAAAGGCCCCTCTCTCAATTGCAAACCTCCAACTTCATTTGCATAGGAGAGCCTTATTGAGAATAGATAGGCAATTCACCCCAACCCCCCATTTCTTTTGTCTAAGCAAACAATCGCCCACCTTACAAGATGAGTTTTTCTCTCAAGAGCCTGACCTCCTCACAAGAAATCCCTTTAAGTCTGCTCTAACCTCAATCTGACTATCCTGGGTAAATAAAGTACAAACATGTAATAAATAGGCAAGCTACCCAAAGTGCTTTGTATCAAGGTGATCCTCCTTCCTTTGGATATGTATTGTCCCTTCCACATTGTCAATCTGTTTCGAATCCTTTCCTCCACACCATCCCAAGCAGCCACGGACTTAAAAGGCGCACCCAACGGCAATCCCAAGTAAGAGGAAGGAAGACTCCCAACCTTACAACTAAGTTCTGTAGCCAAATCCTCCACATTTTTCACATATCCCACTGGGTTTAACTTATTGTTGTCCAAATCAATTCTCAACCCCAAAATGGCCTCAAACCACATGAGGGTCCAACATAAATACGTCATCTGATCCTGACAAGCCTCATAGAATACAAGTGTATCATCTACGAACAACAAGTGGGACACTTGAGCCCCTTCGCCACCTCTACCCTTCGTCTTACAAGTTGTCAAAAAGCCCCCATTCACAACTCTCTTTAGAAGGAAACTATGTACCTCCGTAGCAATCACAAACAAGTACAGTGAAAGAGGATTTGTTGCCTTAAAGCCCTGGAACTTTGGAAAAAGCCTGAGGAAGTCTCATTAACCAAAACAGAGAACCTGGGTGTGGAAATACACCACTGCATCCACCCTAGCCATTTCTCCCCAAAACCCATCATACTCAAAACTGAAAGCAAGAATGACCTGTCCACATGATCATATGTCTTTTCTATATCAAGTTTGCACATCACTGCACACTCATTGCTCTTCAAAATTGAGACTATGGTTTCATTAGCAACAAGGGCAGGATCCAAAATAGTCTACCCTCCACAAAGGTATTTTGGGCCTTGGAAATCAACTTAACCACCATCAACTTTAACCTATTTGCTACAGCTTTAGCCAACCACTTATATAGTCCTCCCACCAAACTGATTGACCTAAAATCCCTGAAGTCTTCTGCTCTCCCTTTCTTTGGGATCAAAACTAAGAAAGTTGCATTCCAACTTTTGACAAAACAATTGTGGTCATAAAACTCCTTGAAAAAACCCATGACCTCCTCCTTCACAAACCCCCAAGAAAACTGTCAGAAAGCCATAGAAAAACCATCAGGCCCTAGCGCTTTGTCCCCACTAAAAATCTTAAGAGCCTCAAAAACCTCCTCCTCAATAAAAGGCTCCTCTAGTTTGGCCGCTTCAAGAGCCTCCAGCCTTGCAAAGGAAAGGCCACTAATGTCAAGTCTCCAATTTCCTGCAATAGACTGCAAAACCTTAAACGCACTGACCACTCCATCTCTAATCTCATTCTTCTCTATTAACCAAGTACCATTGATTTTAACTCAAGCCATCGAGTTCCTCCTCCTGTGAGTGTTAGCCCTCTTGTGGAAAAAAAACTAGTATTTCTATCCTTTTCCTTCAACCACACTTCCCTTGATTTTTGTCTCCAAGAAATTTCTTCCAGGAGAACCCATTTTTTAAAATCCTCCTTTGCTTCTCTCCTAACTTCCATCTCATGAACAACAAGTGGTCAGACTATCTCTTCTTTGTCCCAAAATTCCACCTGCTTCAAAGCCACAGCCTTATTGACTTCGACTTTTCCAAAGACATTCTTATTTCAGTCTCTCAATAAAGGCTTCAAGGCTTTCAACTTTGCAACAAAAATGAAACTAGCAGACCCAATAAAATTGAGACCTTTCCACCAAGCCTGCAGCTTATCCCTAAAGTCCTCCTCCTTCAACCACATATTTTCGAATCTAAAAAGCATTGGGCCTCTCCTCAACCCTCCCCCATCAAGCAGAATTGGACAATGGTTAAAGATGATAAGATGATCTTTCTTCCCTTCCCCCGCCCCAACTTAAGGATTGTTTTATAGATTTTGAGTAAGCACCAACTCTTTGCTAAGTTCAAGAAGTGTGAATGTTGGCTTGATAGGGTTTCTTTCCTTAGTCATATAGTTTCCCAGGATGCGATTCCTATTGATCCTAGCAAGGTGGAGGCTATGGTTAGTTAGAAAAGGCCTACCACAATAACTGAGGTCATGAGCTTTTTAGGAGTTGTTAGGTATTATAGACGCTTCATAGAGGGATTCTCTAAGATTGCCCTCCCTCTAACTAAACTTAGAAGAAAACTAAGTTTATATGGTCTGATGAATGTGAGCATAGTTTTGAAGAGTTGAAAAATAACTTGGTGACTACTCTAATGTTGACTATTCCTTCGGGCTTAGAGGGATATGTCATCTTTAGTGATGCATCAAACCAAGGACTTGGTTTTGTATTAATGCAACATGGGAAGGTTATTGCTTATGCTTCTAAGCAATTGAAACCTCATAAGCAGAACTATCCTACTTATGACTTAGGGTTGGCAGTTGTGGTTTTTGCCCTTAAGATTTGGAAACATTATTTGTATGATGAAACATGTGAGATTTAAACAGACCATAAAAGATTAAAGTATTTATTTTCTCAAAAAGAATTGAATATATGACAGAGGAGGTGGATTGAACTCCTCAAGGACTATGATTGCTTTATTTTGTATCATTCTGACAAGGTGAATGTAGGTGTTGATGCTCTGAGTTGAAAGTATAGTGGTTTTTTGCATACAAGGAAGACAACCTCATTTCTTATGTGATCTGGCAAGAATTAGGGGCTTAGTTCACAATTCTGGATTTTGAAGTATCAGTGACCATATACAGACTATATGAGTCTCCCATATGATACTTAAAAAGACAAAAAACAATGAGTTCCCGACATAAAAATTACTTACTATTTATCAGTAGAAACCAGCCATTTTTTAATAATGACTTGCTACCATGTTTAAAAGACTAGAACCACATCTCAACAATAAGAGACATGAATTTCAATTGTCCAAGGAACAATGGCTCATCTGTCAAAAATTAAGGCACAAAAATTTGAATCTGACCCAAAATGGTTCTGACTTAGACATGACACTGATAACAAATATATACACTGGCTATATGAATCTCCTACAAAATACTCTTAAAGGAATAAAAAAATGAAATGAGTTTCCCACATAAAAATTACAGCCTACTCATATGCAGAAGCCAGTGATTTGAATAATAGCTATAGCAGTATGTGCCAGAAGACTGTGATGGACTAGTTTTCCTATGTATTAGGAGTAATATTATCCTCCTATACAGAAGTCTCTTATAATAACATCAAAGGAATTAAAGAAAAATTTATAGCTAGTGAGTTTCTGGAAGGAAGGTTGCTCTCAAAGTAAACCACTATCCATTCTTTTCCTTTTTCTTCTCTACTTCTTTTTGTTTCTTTTTTATTTAATTGGTCAAAATAGGCCCACAAAAGAATCACATCCAAGTTGCACAACCAACTAGATTTATATGGAGAAACCAATCATGAAACCCAAAAAAATTACCCAGTCAGCTAGAAAAATAAACAATCTTGGATCATGAGGTCCTTTATTGCAATGACAAAATTAGACATACCAAAGGGAATGTTAATTCACTGTTAGCAACTAGACATGATGTCCCAGATCCAACTGCACCCTCACCATACCCTCGCACACTACCAAGACCCCCAATTGCAAATGCTTGATATGGAGCCATGTCCCCTACTATGGAACCACCTGTCAGACTGTCAAAGGAAAAGGTAAGATCAATGCAGATAGAAACACGAAATAAAACTCATTATAAGACAGGAATAGAACATGATTGGATAAGCTAATATTAAAGGAAGCACAACCGGTAAGTGCAAAGAACACTACAGTATAAAAATTAGGATTCTTGAAGGCTTCTCCTGCCTCAAAATAAAGTTAGCACCTCTGTGGCAACTAATCATTTCTCTTAGGTTTACTTTCATTCTTCCTATAGATGAAATTCATGTTTCTTATTTTTTGAACCCCACTTGCTATAGCTGGAATCAGGATTCTTATTTTCAAAGAATGGTGTTTCTTATATTTCTTTTAACAAGTAATCAATATTGCAATTGTCTTGAATTCAGAGGGAAGTAAGACCTTGTATACATGCGAGGTATGAGCCATATGAGAAAAACAACACATCAAACAAAATGGACTCCTTGCTTAGCTAATCAATTGGCAGATCGTTCAACCAAATGAGGAGCCAAGCACCTGTTTTCTTTTGTAGGAGATTTTTCACCTCCTCAGATATGTTGAACATTTTTAGGTTTGTAGATTGGCATTTCCTTCAGCTCTGTGGCTTTTATCAGACTTTGTATATGTTGGAAGTATCTCTTCTCCTTTATTGTACTTCCTAATTCATATAAATGAATATTTGTTCCTAATTAAAAAAAAAATTGAAAATTAAAAATTAAAAACAAAAAAGTTAAATTAAATTTAAAAAAAAAAAAGAAAAGAAAAGAAGAAGACCAAGGAATACACAAAATCAAACAAAGACATCCCTCTAAAATCATCCAACCCTAACAACTAAGTAAAATCCTTTCAAAGATTTTGAAATTCCTTAGCTGCACGATTCAAAGGGCTCCAAATAGAACAAATTGCGCTAATCTCCAAACTCAAAACCTTCTGCAAGCTGAACATTCCAATAACCAGCTCTAAAAGGTGTCATCAAGAAATATAGAGCAACCTGAAATTCATATAAAACTCAAGCAAATCTTGCATTGAAACAAAAGATGATGACTTATACTCCATGTCTCTCTCTGCAGGACATGCAATGCTCAATTCAGAAGAATAACCTACTTCCAGCCAATTAAAAATAAGATGAAGTAGAATTAAAAGAGCCACTTCCAAGAGACTGAACATACCTCCATAACATGGAAAGAGGGAACTTAAAGTCCATTCATAGAGAAAGAAATTCATAGAACAGCTTAACTGTTAAGGGCTATGCTTTGGTTCCTCTTCCAACCCAAAGCATCCTTCCTTTATCAAGACATCTCTGTCGAGTAAAGACCGCCATAGAAGGAACACAGCCACCAACATTAATGTATTCAGCAATCTCCAAATTCAGAATATCAGAGCATGAAATTCCCCATCCATTACACATGATCTTGCACTAAAGCATCCTTATACCTAGCTATTCTCTAATAGCTCAGGAAACTGCACTCCAAAAGAGTCCCCATAGCACAGATCATGCCAGAAGCAGACCATCAACCCCAGCACCACACCCCCTCTCACCACTTTATGATCAGAAGACAATCCCACATATCTCTTTCGCACCCACTCACCCACAGGCAAACCTTCCTCTACTCACTGTCTCCAGAGTAAAACCAAATCTTATAATCATTTTGTGAAAGGCACCTTATTAATCATGTATAGAAGCCAAAGCTGCGAGCTTCTATTTTCCTTCACAGATCACTGCATCTTAACAGTATGGTTCTTGAACTCCTTTCCACATCTTTCCACAAGAAATTATGCTGCAGCTTCCCAAATGCCTTTAGAAAGTACACAGAAGTTAGAAAAGAAGATTTTATTATTCTATTTGGCACAGGAGACTCAAAAGGAAATGAAAGAGCTGAGAAGAAATGGACAGAAAATGGTGAGGCTTGCAATCCGAATTCCTCTTATCCTCTCATTTTCCTTATATCATGTCCTTGTCAAACACACTCTTAATGAGTTAAGAGACTACTTATTATATAAGATCCCTCTAAAAAATTCCTACTCTCCACAAAGATTTCCATGCAGATTATCACTTTCTGAACCGCTTAACGATAGGACACCAAACACTTGAAGCTTCAATCAGGAATACACTAAGGTTTGGTTTCTTTCTTCTTCTTTTTTCCCCCCTTCCTTTTTCATTATTGCAAAATGTATTTATTTGGAACTAAACCTGAAAACCATCAATCCCCAAGCTGCCAATCCCCACTCCAACTCCTTGACACCTAGGGCAAGCCCCAAGGACCACTTGTGATACATGGACTCATCAAACTAATCCAATTGTAGACACAAGATGGTATTGGTGTGGGCATTGGATCCTTATCAGTATGGATAGAAAGACATACCATTTGCCCTTTATTCTTTGGCCAAGTTGGAATTGCATTTGAAGGGGTTTGGGGGCAAAGAAATAGGAAATGCTATTTTCTATATGACTTTATTTTTAAATTGTTTTCTTTTTTCAGTAATGTAGGGCAATAGAGAGAAAAGAGTATAGAGATTAATATAAGTAGAAGAGAAAAATTCTAAATAATTATGATTTTCTTTTCTTTGATATGCGACCTAAAGTTTTAGGGTATCTCCGACCAAAGATTTTACCCACCCAATAGTGAAATCCTGCAAATAAAGCAAAAACGGCTGCTGAAAATAAGTTAGCTTTGGATTCAAGGTTGGTCGTAGATCATGCAGTGGCTCAAAAGATGAAAGAATCGGGTTTAGAGAGGTGATGGTTTTTAAAGAAAGACTATAAATATATATAAAGAACTAATCACAACGCTTGCACCAAAGGCGCAGAAAAGTACACACAAAGTATACAAATGGCGCCAAAGGACAAGCAAGAAGAAGATAGAGGAAGGAACAAAAAACCATACCCCCTCTCCCCCACTCCTTACTCAGAACTAATCCAATCTACATAGCCTATCAAGGACATGGAATTAAGATCAACATACAATTTAACCCATTCCACAAAAGTATTCATAATTGAAAATTTAATAGTTTGTTCTGTTTTCTCTTAATCTTCAAAGGCCCTTCTATTTCTTTCTGTCCGAAGCATCCAGAACAAGCATACTAAAGCTGCCCTCCAAGCTTTTTGTTGCTTCTTGCCCATGAAAAAACTATGCCAGCTTAACAAAGTTCTCCTCACCAAGGAATGCATCACCCAAACCACACCAAGCATAGAAAAAATCAATTGTAACAAAATACTAGCTATAGCGCGATGGAGGAACAAATAATTAGCCGACTCCTCATCCTTTTAGCCATGGAGCACCTATTCAAAACACTTCATCCCCTCCTTTTAAGTTGCTCAATTGTCAAAATTCTGCCCATAATGCTTTCCAAGCACAACACCTTCGTTGGGAACCTATGAATTCCAAACATAGCTTGTAGGGAACCTATGAATTCCAACCCCCCCTGGATTCCTTTCACTCCAAACTATCATCCTCCTCCCTCCTAAGTGAGCAAGCTTAGAGTTTCTAGAAAAAGTTTGTCATTACTTCAAGCCCCCAATCATGAAACTGCCTAGAAAACCGAAGGCTCCACCACCCACTTTCCCCGTATTGCCCCCATCCATCCGCAACCCATGCACCTTTGCCTGTGGCAAAAGAGAACAACAAAAGAAAAAGATTCTTCCAAAGATGAGTCACCATACCAGCTATCTTTCTATAACTTGACCCTTGTTCCATTGGCAATAGAGAAGCAAACTCTACCCTTCATGAAGTCCCATTCTTTTCCAATCACTTTCCACACACTGACCCCATACCATCTCTCACTCCCCTTGAGCACCACGCCCCTCCTTCTTCCCTAAATTTTTTAGCAATAACTTGCCTCCAAAGAGAATCCCTCTCAATCGTAAATCTCCAACACCACTAGCCGAAAAGAGCCTGGTTCATAATAGAGAGGTTTCTGATACCTAGACCTCTGCTCTTGTTGTCCAAGCAAACTATAGGTCACTTCACAAGATGTGCTTTTTATGCAAGCTCTACCCCACCCTAAGGGAACTTGCTCTGGATTTGATTAATTTAACATCATCACGCCTATATGTAGATAGGCAATTCTAACTCTAATAAGAAACTAATTCTAATAATAATATAAAGAATCTTAACTCTAGTAAGAAACCAATTCCAATAATAATATAAAGAATCACGACACTGCACTCTATTGTTGAATAATAACCAACCTAAAATAATATAACAACATAAAAACATTATCACTTCCAATATTTATGTCTAACATAACATCTGTATCTCCATCAACCAATGAGGTGTGGTTGAAGAAGAAGAGGACATGAGAAGAAAATTTATTGGAAGTTAGCTTTTACAAGCATATATAGGAATATGAGAAATTATTTAGCAATACAAAGCAGAAAGTGAATTTCTATAAGGAAGAAAGTAAAATTGCATTAGAAATAGAATGATATTAGCCATTGTACTTTTTTTATATACTTCTAATCTTTATAGTCTCATTTTTTAATTAAATCACATCTAGAAACAAGCATAGACTTGTATCATAAGTCTACAATTAAAATCAAATATTCTTTTATTAATTCTTAAATAAATAAAAATTTAAAAACTTATACTAAAATCTAGTTAAATTCACATTTGATCACCTTCTATCAACTTAAAAATAATAAAATGTTATCCAAATGAGATGATAAAACAAATTTAAAAAATATATCATCTTAAATTTAAGTAATAAAATAAAATAATAAAAATAATAACCTTGCAACTTTGGGAGTATTTGGTCTCTCTGTCTTACATTATTTTGTACATACATAAGATTAACAATTACATTACAAACACAATTACTTTAACTAGCAATAATTTAGCTCAAATTTATACCAAAATAGAGCAATACATTATTTTAAGTACCATTAACAATAATTTGATATTAAAATTCACCATAATAAAATATTTTATTTAAATAAAAATAATAAAGAATATAGCATCACCATAAGAATATATTTTATTCAAATAAAAATAATAAAGAACATAGCAAAATAAAAAATTTTAATTTTATATATATATAATTTGTCTTCTCAAGAAAAATCTCATTGCAAAATAAATAAAATAACGGTTAGCATTCTATTAAAATAAAGGACATAAAGAAAATAGATCTTAAAAATGGTTAGCAATCTATTAAAATAAGGGCATATGATAAATATGATCTCCAATTACAATTACCTTTAAGGTAATAAAAATGAAATATAATAAATTAAGATCATAAATAATCAAACTTGATGTAATGAACAAAGTTTCAATTTTAGCCTTTTCACCAAAAAAAAGTTGGCTTCTAATCTAGTAATGTACTATAAAAGACATTACAAATTTATTTTGATGGGTATTTTTGAAACTACTTATTTAGATAATATAGCTTTGTTGATAAGAAATAAAAGTAATTAATACCATAATGCGATTGACTTTTATGTTTGGAAATTATATTTTTAAAATGCTTTTATTAAAGATAAGGATAATTATGACATTTTTTAAAATTTTAGTTAAACAAAAAATTGTTTCCCACATTGCGTTTGAAGAAAAGCAAGGGTATCCTTGCTTCTCCAAAACACAAACAAATCACACTAGGAGGTGTGACCCATGGTTGAAAATTGCATCCGAATGCTTCAAAAGTAATGATTGATCTTCAAATGTTACTTTTAGCATTTGATATGCTCTCCCAAATATTGCTTGTATATTAAATAACAAAAAGACGTAAAGGAAGGTTGGTTATAAATTATAATATTAAAAAACTAAGAAAAATACTTTCATAAAGAATGTTAGCATGCTATTAAAATAAAGGAAAATGTGTGTTTTCATGTTTTCATGTGAAAATACATGCAAAATGAGAACCCAACTTTTCATACTTCAATCCATGTCATGTGATTAAAAAATATCTATTGTTTTACACACTTTTAGGCCAAAGGTAGTACCTTTTAATGATATAGGTAGTATCTTTGACTTGATTGGGTACTACCTTTGACTTGAGAGTGCGTAAAATTTGAATTATTTTTATAGGGTTTCTATTTTCTATTTCTCTTCAAACTATTGCACCAAAACACACTCTTCCCAAAATGAAAGATATATAATAAACATCTTCTCCATTTAAAAATTAAACATGTCATATAATTATGATAATTTCAATGTCAATCATTTCATCAAGGAAGTTGACTTCACACCACATTGGTCTACTTTAGAATTAGCATCCTATTAAAATAAAAAGCATATGATAAAAAATTTGCTAGTTACAATTATTCAATAACAAAATTAAATCATATCAACTAAAGATCATAAAGTAGCATATTAATATAATAATAGTTTTCAATGTAAATCCTATTGTCTCAACATCCTAGTGACTTGGATAATCAAATTCTTATTGACATTAATAATCCATGATTATTTTTTTCCCAATAGTGTCCCTTCCCAATAAGTAACTATTTACACCCACTTTTATTTCTAATGCACTGTAAACAACTTGTCTTCAATTTCTCTCTCTAAATGATCTCTCTCCTCTCTACCCTTTTTTATCTTTAAAATATCGCTCTTCCTTCTGCATCTCACTCACAACTCCGCCACAAGCTATAGCCTCCCAATTTCTCTCCATTCATTCTCTAGACCTCTTCAATATAAATCCATTTTCAAAAGGAATAAAGATCAAGAAGTCTGCAAAGAGATGCCTTTATAAACAGTATGTTACTCATTTATCTACTTAATTTTTTTAAATTGACTTGCTTGTTCTTTTTCTAAAATTATTTTCTAGTTTACCATTTTTTTCTTATATTCTTATCTATTCATCCAATGCATGAGGATGTCTTACCTCATCTCACAATTGAGAGAAAGGGAAAAGCACCGCTATGTCCACTAACGCCTCAAGAAGTTGGTTTTGATGATAAACCCCTATGGAATCATGTGGCTATTCTAAGTATTGCAATGGGAGGTGGGAATAGATGTTGGACATACAACTATTGCAACAAGAAAGTGAATTTTCATATTTTAAGATTAAGGCTCGCCCTCCATTAGATCCTTTTTTAGGTCCCCATATAGTAAGATTTTAGGATGTGAAAGATCAAATGCCTACACATATTAGTGAATTCCAAGTTCTGCAATCACCCATGCAGCAGGAGACCACTACATAACCCAAGTTCTGCAATCACTTAAACCTTATCAACTTTCCCTAAGAAGAACCTTATTTTCCCTCAAATTCACCTTCAAGATGGACACAAGTCTCATTCAGCATTACTTTTTTACTACCTAAAAGCTCTTTCAAATTGTAAAAATGTGCTCAATATGTTCATTACAAAGTACTTTAAGATTAAAGAGATTTGAGGGGCAAAAGCTCTTTTCAATAATGTTTAGGTTGAGATGCTTTTGGAGAAAGAAGAGATTTCAAATTTTAAAAAATTGAAAATTTTTCAATATGAAATCGAAACCCCTTCTTTTGTAGATCTTTTCAAAGAGGAATTTTACTAGAATTTAGAACTGCATCATATAGGCCTCTAGACTCAATATAAAAGATGCAACCTTTATCTACCAAAGCTTCATAAAATATTATTTGTTTTTTACTTTGGTCCTAGGTCCTGTATTAGCTATTTGCAACATGTTACTTTGAACCAATTCTTGTAATTTTTACTTCCAATATCATGACTTCCTTTTTTTTCTTCAGTCCTAAGTCCTAGTTAGCTAGTTGCAACATGTTACTTTCAACCACTTCTTGCAATTTTAACAATTCTTATGATGCTTCAATAAGTCATCTATACACTTCCATATCCACTTTAGTATATGCTTCTAGTAATGTTCCTCAAATACTTCCTTAACAACCTGGCTGCTTTAGGTTCCCCTGCTTTCCATTACTTTAAGGCCCTCACTTTCCACTTATGCTTCACATTCCCCACAATTTCTCTAAAAACCAAGAATTATCAACTGAGCACACAAAAGGGAATATTGTTCACCTTGATAAGAGAAATGCTGGCCCAAGTCTAACTCCCTTAGATGCAACAAACTTGAAACGGTTGAAGATTAGCCATTTAGAAAGAACAGGGATCCCTTGTTCTATTTGCATATTAAGCTGAAAGCAAGACAAACTTGAAGTTGGTGAAATGTTATAGGAACTGCAGTTAAGATTTATAATCAATTTGCATTAAGAAAGCAGCATTCTAGATTGGTAAGAAGAGATATGTTACCTGAGTAAAACTGTGGTCATTTGCCTTTGCAAATTGAGATTCTTGCTTCAAGACTACCATACTGTCATGAAAAGTTCCACTGCACAACAGGAATTTCACACACAATATTGAAAATTACTTCAACAGCTTGTCTAAAAACCTTTTGTTAGTACAAACCTATGTACCTGCAAGTCACTGGAAACCCATCACGATCTCTGCTAACGGAGTGGCCATCATCACTAATTGGACGAACATGCTGCATGATAAATAGCAATTAGCTTCTGACACAAACTGAGTCTCAGAGCTATAATTTGTGGATGGACTGAGAACATGGAAACTGATGCCTAGTAAACCCTGATAACAGAGACAAGTTACACCAACCTCAAACCTAATACTGGTTGTGTTGCTCCAGTTGGAACTTGCAGGATCATTCAGATCCATACCCACTGAAAATCGAGACAGATTCACACCACCACTCACCGAACGGGAGAAGTTGTCAGTAGTAAAGCCATGTACCCCAATCTCAGGCGAAAGTGAGTGCTGGATCCCAAAATTTTCAGATAAGAATCAAAATACACACCATGAATTTCCTTTTTGAAAATAAATGTTCATCTAAACTCCCAAATGGGTAATCACAATTTAGGTTGAATTGTTCCAGAAAATTCCATTTCTAAGTAAACCTGTCATGTTATGAGATGCTCCCTAACAAACCTGAATGATAAAAGACTGTTGAGCAAGCCATTCAGGCCGAGGCCTTCTATAAGCTATCAAGATATTGGAATCAAAAAGTCCCTTATCCCATGAAACATCAAGCTTCTCACTTCTGCCAAATAAATTCGGATGTTTGATGCAAAGACTGCAAATCCCAAATTGAACCAGCAACAGTCACACCATAGTCAAAGAAAGAAATGAAAATGAAAAGTGCAAGGAGTTGGGTTCTTGGACTAGGAATTAGATGGCCCAATTCCATAAACCCCACAGCAACACAAACAATTTCACAGATTCCTTCATCAAAACCAGAGGCAGCCGAAATGAAAACCAAACGGAAAGAAAACCATAAACACTACCTTCCAATAACCTGAGACAGAGGACCGCCAGAGTCCCTGCAGAAGAGAAACAGAGGTGAATTAAAATGGTGAAGCCTTTTGAAAATCCGTTTGGTTGCTGAGGAAATGTTGCAAAAGAAAACAAAACAAAACAAAAAAATAAAAATAAATAAAAGGTCAAAACTTTCAATCATAAATGTTGCATCATGCTGTATCCGAGAAAAGCAAAACCCCCAGTCAGCTAAACCACAATGGTGTTGCTTCCCATTATCGCCGCCCCAAAAAGAAACATTCTCAGGAACTAAACACCAAAATGAAAACAAAGGAATACAAAAAGAGCAGGAAAAACCTGAAAGGCTGAAGCATCAAAGCAGTACATAACTTGTGAGTGAAATCAACATTAACGTCAATTGTGGCTGTCATCGACATCAACACAACACCATCATCCATCACAAAAGAGTACAAAAACTGAGCAGCATTACCACTGGAGCCAGCAGCAGCATAGGAGCAATTGAAAGAAGAGGGAGGAGGAAAAAATAAAAGAAAAGAAAAGACAGAAACAAACCTTTGCCAGCATGAATGCTCTTCCGAGCTCCCATAATCCCATCACTAGACTAACTCATCAACACAAATCCAAATCCATGTGATTCTGCTGAGCACACCACACCACACCACACCAAGTGTTTGTGAGATTGTTTGAAAGAGATAGAGAGGGATGGGATGCGTTGGTTGTTGTTTTGAAGATATATCATATATGCCTTGCTTTTCTTGGTCATCCTACTCCACGTAGGAATCTCTACTCGACTCCTTCACGCCAAACATCTGGGTCCGCCTTGCGACTTCCACGGTTCCACCCGCTTTTCCATTTGTTGGATCCGGATCCTACACCCTCTTTATTTTGCTCTTTACTATACCCGTCGAATTTCCAATCAAACATTTTCCCATCGCACATAAACCTCAATATACAATTGAATGGGAAAATTGGGTTCAAATTATTTGACAAAAATTCATATTTATCTTTATAAATTTAAAAATATTTAAAATTATTTGACTCTTCGACCAAAACTAGAAAAATAAAAAATCATATAAAGATACACCATCCAAAAAAAAATAGATTTTCTAAATTGTCTTTCAAAACACATGATCGAGAAAAATAATTATACAAATATGTACTTCAATAAGAAAATAATTAAAATTTCAAGATTATTCTAGTCTAGAAGTCAAGCCATCTAATTTCTCTTCTTCTCTTTTTAATCTTAACATACCAATATATCATATTATTTTTCCTTCTCGGGGCTTCTCTTTCTCTATTTTACCTATAAAGTCATATCACCTTTTATTTCTTTTTTAATATGCTATTTACATATTCCCTCATGAAATATTGTTAATTTTATTTTTTTTCACTCTTTCATCTTTCTATATTTATTTATTTTAATTAATTATGGATAATAATAATAATATGTAATTAATGAAAAATAAAATAATATAAAAATAAATACATAATTAACAAATTTAGAAGTTTATAATATTAGATTTTATATATTAATGAAAAATAAAATATTTATTTATTTGATAAATCTTATCATATACACATAAAATAAAAATATGATATTATTTTATTGTTCATATTTTTTAAAATTTTCATGTGAAAATTAGAATTCATGATCATGATTTTAACTTTTTGTTTATTAACCTTACCAAAATTTGTATTATGGTAGTTCCCCGAACATGGGTTGCAGTTGTAGCTTTAAAAATTTGGCGAGGTAAGATGAAAAGATGGAAATATAAAAAAAATTAATGAGGTTGGTGGTAAAAAAAAAATGACATTTTATTGAATTCCTACTTTGAGTAAAGAAGTGGTTGAAAAGTTGTTACCTGAAAAACAAGACTTGATTAAAAGTTTTAATTACCCATGGCCCCTTCTATATCATTCCCCAAATCAGCCCTTTCCCATTCAAATCAAGGGCTCAAGAGTGGGCTGAATTGGTCCCCCACTTTGGCCTAACCAATGTTTGAAATTTCGCTTATCATCATCACTCCGACACGATAATCGTCCCCATTTCTCCACGGTGTAGGACCCACAGTCTCGCTCTAGCCCATTCTCCACGCACAGGCGCCCACCCATCAGTCATTATTTATTTTACAGTCCGGGGATTCGAACCAGGGCCAAAAGGGCTTGGGTTGAATCCCTGGCTAAATACTCCTCAATAACCTATGTTCGATTTAAATTAGTTAAGGTTCATCATTAAAAAAAAAAAAAAAAAAAAAAAAACCTAATTCTAATTATTTTATTTTAAATTATATTTAATTGATTAATAAAATATATAAAAATTAATATTATAATTTTTTTAATAAATCTTTTTTTTATATTATTTATATGATAATTAAATATTAGAAAATTGTATCATCATTTATTTCATACTATTAAATATATTTGAATTAAATAAATTATAGTTTTAATATTAAATATATCATCATTTATTTCATTAATCTTATTCTAAAAAATTACTATCACTTTATTTTTAGATTTTTTATATTTATCCTTTTAATTTTGAATGTTTTTATTTTAAAATATTAAAAATAAAAATTTATTTTAAAAAACTAAAATATAAATAATAATGATAATAATAAAGTTCTAATATTTTATAAATTAAAATTAATTTAATAAGATAAATAATAAATTATATATTAAGATCGATATATCCTTGTATATATAAATATTTTTCTTCATAATAATATCCATGTCAATTATATTTACAAAATAACTTTAAAATGTATATTTTTATTTATTTTATAATTTTTTAAAGTTTTTTTAAATATTTTCATGAATTTTAAATAATTTTTATTTCACTGATATTTCTCTGATATTTTCAATATATCCGTACAATTCAAGTATCAATATATCCTAACGATATTTCAAACCTTGGGCCAAATCATTCCCCCATTTTTAAGACAATTAAAAGGCTTCTCATGTGATCCAATCACATGAGTTTTAAGGCCAAAAGGACGGCTTCAAGTGGTGAGGCTGTGTGGGGGGCTCGATCGTGCCGTCATGTGCTAAAACATCACTCATGCTTCTCAAATTTATTTCTCAGGAAAACGACTTCCAAAAATTATGAAAATTGGTTAGAGTTAAGTTTGGAAAGTGAGGAACCGAATTTCAGCTCGATTGGATATGTCTAATCCTTCCAACCATCTCAAAACATTTTACGAGTCCGACATGATTAGTACCTGAGAATTTCTTGCAATTTTGATTTTTTGACTAAATTCGCCCTTCATTCAATAAATATAGCAGTTGTAAACATAAAAATCTAAAAGAAAACATAAAAAAAGAAATTGGGTATACACGAAGTGACAAACAATTGCCTAATTTAAATATAACAAGCTTATGTTATTGATTTCATGTATTTTAAAAATTTTACTTAATTTTTTAAAGGTAAGGCTAAGGTGATGTTTGTTTTTTTTTTTATTTTACTTAATTTTGAATAAAACTTAAAACTAAATAATGTTTAATAATATTTTATATTAAATTGTTTGTTTTTTAATATTTTATTTTTATTAAATATTAAAAAATAAAAAATATAATCAGCTTCAATTTAGTTACGATGATTTACTTTTAACGTTCAAAAAAGTTAAATATTTTAATTTTTTTCTATTCAATTAAAAAAAAAAAAAGATAAGTAATAAGTTAATAAAAAGTAAAAAAAACAACACCACCACCACCTTAGTTTTTTATTTATCCTTGTCTTTTTTTTTTGTTATTATTGTCCTTTTTGTGGTGCAAATAGAACATTAAGGATTTTTATCATCATCTTATCAAATATTTAGCATTGAAATGTTTTGATTGCATACAATAGCATGAGGACAAGCTTTCATAATAAGTTTGATTGAATTTTATAAAATTGTGCCACATTCCTCCTTGATTACCAGAAACGAATCATATTTCTCCATTTTCAAAAAAATAAAAGAATAAATACCGAAATCCCTTTTTGTTTATTATTTTTTATCACATATTTTTTCTCCTCTCTCGTCCACTTATACCTAAGAATTCTGTCTATTAAATTTATATTTTATATTATTTATTTTAAAAAATAAATGAAAAGCTATTATCAAAATAAAATAAAATAAAATTTTGATTTTTAAATAATATAATAATTTATTTAACTAAAGGATGATTTTACATTGAAATAAGACAAGAGTCATTCATTGCCCATGCTCACAATAATTCAATTTGTCAAATACTTAAATATTAATTTCTTTAACAACTTTTTGTCACAACAAAAATTTTATTCTAGTATAGCTAAAAGTGATTTTAAAAAAAAATTATTGAAGTTACCAAAATATCAAAACAATTTATTTTTGGGAGCATTTGGTAAAACTTAATACTTATTACTTAATTACTTAAATTAACTTTAAGTTAAATTATACTTAAATTATTGATTTAAAACTTATTACTTAGTTTTTATTTAAGTATTATAGTTAATCGATAAAATTAACTTAAAACTAATTCTGAAATATTATTGATATATTTATCTTCATAAATTATAATTAGGGTAAAAAAAATTGAATAATAATAAAGATTGTGGAGTAAGAAAGGAAATTGTAAAAGCAATTAGAACAATTGAGGTAAAAAGGTAAAAAGGTAAAATGAAGATTTGAACTTAGAAATAAGTTTTTACTTATTACTTAAAGTTGTTTTTTATTTTAAGTCATACCATTAAGTTATTTTACTAAACATACTTAATGACTTAAATTAAGTTCTTTTAAGTCACTTTAAGTTATTAAAGTTGGTTTATCAAATATTTACTTAAAGTGCGTTTGACAATAATTTTATAAAGTGTTTCTAATCTTATTAACACTTAAATTTTTTTATCTTTCAAATATAAAAAAAAAAAAAAGACTAGAAGTACTTCTTAAAATTACTATCAAATGTAGTTTTAGAATGAATTTGGTGATAATTTTAAAAAGTGTTTTTAGTATTTATAACACATAAAAATTTTAATTTTTAAGTAATAAAAAAATTAAAAACACTTCTTAAAATTACTACTAAATACACTCTTACTCTTCACAACAAATACTTAAATATGGTAAAATTGGCTTAAGCTTACTCCCCACTTGATGAAGACTTGTAATGTGAAAGGAATCATAAAATAATTACTGCCATTCATAAAATTTTCAAGTGTTTATCAATTTTTTTTTTTTTTTGAAATTGTTTCCCTTTCGTGCATTATGTTATGTACAACAAATGTTTTATATATATTAGTTGTCAGTTTAATATGATACAGCTAAAATTATAATTAACAAAAACATTAATATCTATATGGATACATTGCTTTTGAAAAAAAAAATTAAAAATAGTAATAAATTCTATATAAAAAGTAACAACTTTTTTATATCCTTGTATTTTTTATTTTTAAAATTAGATAATAGAATTAACTTGTATATAAAATGCAAAAATTCTTAGAGGCTTGGATTCTTGAGAACAATAAGAGTTTTACAACTATTTTAAAAAATTGATATATATATATATAAAGAAAAAAGAAAAAAAGAAAAAGAAATACTATTTGAAATGATTTTTAAAATATAAGATAATTTTTTATTTTTTTTTTTTATGCCAGATGTGTAAACGACACATATCAATGGAGGACACGTAGGACATAATAATTAATTATTTTCTGTACTGTTATTTTTAGTACTTGATATATGAAGCACAAAAATAAAAATAAAAAAATCGATTTATTTTTGTTGCATGGAGCCTGAACTCCATAGGCGCAGTGCAGTGTTAAACACCTGCAATCACCCAATAACCATTTGGGTGAGATTTTTCTTGAATTTCCAAGGAAAATGGACATTGGTCAGTAAGCTGATGATTTGGAAAAAGACTGAGATTCGTATCCATCAAAAGTACAAATCTCCAACTCTTTCTTATTTCAAAACCAATGAAAAAATGTCGATGGTCCCTACTAAGATCCACTCACACAGATAAGTTCAGAGATGACATTTCATCAAGAAGCCTGAAGCCTGCCTTTGTCATTTATTCTTCAGAGAGAATGAAGGAGAATCTCTCAAATACTTACGACGTTCACAATGCTCTCTTTCAAAGTCTCAAACCATTATGACTTCAGATTCTTCTCTCACAACACTAAATGCTCAATATTCATTTTTTGTACTTGCATAATATGTGAAAAAATTCATGCATTGTCTAAAACCCACAACTATACTTCTACCACTCCATAAGTGATTGTGGTATAGAATAATATATTCTTCATATATTTTCTTTAAAACAAACAAAGAGAAAGAGAGAATACAGATCACTGTACTAGCAATCCAAAAGTGAATTTGCAGTGGCCATAATGTGCCTCTGCTGGAGAAGAAGAGGCATCCTGCAACATACAAGAATCTGATTCAACGGCTAATTTTCCAACAGGGCCTCCTCACAGGCTCACCCAACATTTAAAGGACCCGTGTTCACTGGCTTCTGGAAGACCCTTGCTACTGGCATTCCATCATCCTCGTCATTCTTGACCCTCCATGAGCGATCCTTTTTCCTCTGAGGCTTCTTGTGTTGTTTATGAGGTGCCTTTGGAGTTTTCTGAACAGGGGCCTTCTTGGAAGCTAGCCCATTAGCCATGTCAAATGCATCAAGATCGTTCAACACATGCTTGAGATTGGGTGCACTTTCACTCTCACTTCCACTATTTGGGGGGTTTTCAGAATCAGATGCATCAGATTCATGTGTCTCAGAAAAGCTGGGTTCTGCAGGATCTTCAAATTCACTTACCTCATCAGTCATTCCAGGGGGCATTTCAAAATGGGGCACCTTTCCATCAATGTAATCCTTCAAAATTTGACGTGCAGCTCTCGTTTCATCAGGCAAACCGCTTGAGGCAACATACCCTCGAGAGGCACAATACGCCCTCAAAAATTCTGATGCCAGAGGAGGCCGATTCTGCTGCTCATATGGCTTGGGTTTTGGCAGAGTGATTTTGTAGACATCTTCAATGACATGTCTTGGTACTCGATTGGCCACAACCTGCACAGCCTCTCTGTGCTCAGTCATACGATCAATTGGCAAGACCCCAGAAGCAATCATCTCATATCTCGAGCTAGAAAAGGATGGGAATACTAATCCAGGGCAGTCACATAGGGTCAGTTCATCAGATATTATCAATGTCTGAAAATGCTTTGTCTTGCCTGGAGTAGATGTGACACCTGTCCGCTTCTCACCGACCAATGCATTGATCGTTGAGCTCTTCCCAACATTAGGGTACCCCACGAATCCAACAACTACGCTCCTAGATGTTGCATTTCCAGCAACATGTCCACCATGAAATTGAACATGAGATGAATCTGTACTACTGGAGCTTGATTTCCTCTTCCTCACTGATATCTCCTCTGCCTCAGATTGTAATCTGGCAAGAAGCTCGTCCCTGCCATATATTTTTGTATCAGCATCATCCGTTTCTTGTAGGGGCTTTTGGGTCTCCCACTGCACATTAAGCTTTTTTCCTTCTAAAGCTGCAGAGGCAGCTTTAGCAGACCAGAATATGAAGAGAATCCCATGAAGGCGAAAGTACTTTGCCCATCTTTCCCTACAGATGATGTCAAGTTATGAAAAAAGTTAAGAGAAAAATGCAGACTTAATTGGTTGGCAGCTGAGGCACTGACAAGGGTGATATAAAACCTGACAGAAAATGGTAAAAGGTCCGCCTTGTTAACCAGAAGCAATGTCTTTTTGTGTTCATCAATCTCTCGTGCATATGCCTACATGAAGGAAAATGTTAATGTTCATATTAGTAATTAGTCATGAAATCATCCTTGAGCAAAAGGATATAGAGCTTAGTCAAAATGAATGACACAGACATCAACAGAAATTCCTCCGAGATATATATATATATATATATATATATATATATATATATATATATTGATAACTGAGGAACCTTCCATGGCCAAGCCCTTAAGACTCTCCATGGGAACCCAAGCCTCAGGGTGCTGATCGCCCCACAACAACCAGCATTAGGTAAATTCAAGGTATCATCAGTAGCAGGATTCAAACCCACAACCATATGCCACTTACTAGGACCGCACTTCTCAATGTTCACCTTGACCAACTAGGTTACCTTGGCGGGTTAATTCCTCCAAAAATACATAAATCAATTAATTCAAAAAAAAAAAAAAAGATACCGCCATCCAATTGCTTTTCATTCCCTTTTTTTTTTTTTTATCTTTTTCCAAGTCCAATCACTCTGAGTCTACTTGGGGATCAAACATGTTCAATTGTCTCCAACAGATCATTTGAAATAAGATCAATTTTATCCCAAGCACTTGAAACAAGCCTAAGACGTATGTTGTGTGTGATCATTTTTGGAATTTCAAGAAATGATATCATGATTGTTAGTATTATTATCATCTCCAGGGTTGTGATGTTTTCCAGAGCATGACTAACATTTTGGTGCGAAATGGGTGAAGGAGCAAGTTCTGGCTTGATCTTTTACTTTTTATCTTCTATTTTATTTTCTTTTTAAATCATAAATAACTGTTTCATTAATGAATTAGTAAGGACAAGGCCGGACGAGGCATCCAGAATTTACAAAATGAGATTAAAAAGAAGAGAAGTAATCAAAGCCTTTCCAAAACCAAAACATAATAGGTTGCACAGCTGAGTGAGGTTACAAAAACAATCCAAAAAATCACTAAATACAGCTCAGGGAGGTAAAAATTCCTGACCAAAAGCTTTGCTTTTTGCGTGGCTAAATGATCAGCCTTATGTATGGCATGCAAGGAGCCCAATTAAAGGAACACCTCCACTCTGCAGTGCTATAAAAAATTTGGTGAAGTCACTCATCAAACTTCCATGAACTTTCCTTCTCAGTCATTCATGATTTAATAACAGTAGAAGCTCCCTCCATTAGAAGCTTGGAAAGACCCAAAGCTTTGGCCTATAATAAGCTCTCTAGAAGGGCTAGAAGCTTAGCCTCAACGGTGAAACCCTCTCCAGCAGGTTTAGATAAGTAATGGCATGGAGAGGTTTTTCTCAAGGGCCAATTGTCAGTTTTTCCCCATCCTGTAAGTTAATAGAGATGCATTGGTTGCTGATTATTGCTGTTTGGAGGATGAGGCTGATCCAGTGGAATCAAAGTTCTGGAGTTTCCATGATTGGAAGTAGGAAGTGAGAAGATTCCTGGCTTGCATTTATCAGCCAGCATCCAAAGTGACAAGGGAAGATGTATTAATTTGAAGGATCTCAAATAAGAGCAACTTCTCAGTAAGTCCTTCTACATGGCACTATCATCCTTGTTCTGGGTAAAAAACACCAACCCCCTCTGCTAAAATACCCTAGTCATATTACCACACACACCTTTTTGAAGTACTAAACACCTTAAACACCACTCAAGGGACATAGGATTGCCATGCAGCAACATCGGGGCCTGTTAAAGAAGCTGAAAAGGCCCACCATTCACCAAAACCAAGGAATAAAGAAAAAGGATTGGATGTAGCAACCCATCTTCCACGGATAACCAAAACCAACTCTCCTAAATAAGCATAGGTGGAATTCCCAGACAACTTGATCACAAGCCTGATCTACTTCCACTGTACAAATGAAGGCAAGAGCCCAACTATTTGGCAACAAATCTAGATGTTCATCAGTAATTGTATCAGTGTTAATAATTTATGATCACATGCACCCCCTTTAGTATTGCATGAAATAAGGAGACACCACATTATAATAATAATGAAAAAAATAATAATCTTCTGAGACGGTCATTAAAAATTAGAACCACAGATATTGCCGTATTTGTTGGTTCTAGTAAATTTGAAGTTCCAACAACATGCACTCCTTTACTATTCTGATTAAGTTATTTAAGAAATGAAAAGGGAAAAAATGCATAGCGATTTAAAACATCATAGCAACAAGGAGCCAGACTAGTCAATCTATTCCAAAATGTCAATTTCAAATCATACTCAATTCATACTTCAGCATTATATCTTGATTTGTTTTAGTACTAACATCCTCACATTCTCGGAATCATGTTTACAAGGAACTACTCCTGATCATGTCATAATACACTAACAATCTAAGCATTTTAAAACCAAGAGCATGAATGCATTACCTCAAGATCAGGACAACGGTAGAATAGTGGGTCTCGTGCATCAACAACCATTACAAGCTGGAAAGGGACATATCATACAAAGAAGTCAGCATTGACATACAGTAGATAATGTAGCAAGAAAGGTGGATACCTTGTGTTACATCATAAAAACAGAACCAGACAAATATATAGATAACAACCAAAAAAATAGAACATTTCAAAATGCAACTGATACATGTTGACTGTATAAATACTTGATTAAGAAATGTTGAATTGTTGACATCTTCATTAGACTACCTTTGAAAGGGCCTGAGGACCTTTCATGATTGAAAGATCATAATTTTGTAAGGTGGAAATTCATGCATCAACACCAATGTAAGTTGATAAGAAAGGTTCAGGTCAATACTTAAAAAAGAAAAAAAGACAGATTATGTAGTCCTACCACTAACAAAACATGATGAAGAAAACATCACAATATAATAATAGAAAAGTGAGGGCCCGTATAGAAAACCACACACCAATGATTATCATAAAAAAACAACCACCATATTGTGTGAAATTAAAGAAGGGGATAGCTACAATCTTTTAATTAAACAGTTATTCTACAATTACTTAAATTGATGACTACCTTTATGCTATCACATACAGACATGAAAAGCGAGTAAGATGAATGCTCTAAAGGAGAGGTACGAATAAAAAACCATGACTAGAGTTAGAAAGAAGACATTAACAAAGTTCACGCTTCCACTCAAATTATGGATTATGCGTAATGGAATGGCAGAACAAGAATCACAATTCATGGTATGAAAACACAAGTCATTGAGATAAGGAGCTGTATCTTCTTTCCTAATACCGTTCATTTAACAAGTAGCAATCATATACTCCTATTCTTTTTTTTCTTTTTTTATCAGAAATAACCATATATTCCTATTCTTATTCATATCCATGTTTGAATTTTGGCTGTTAAAACATCCAAAAAGAATAACTTTCACCAAAATACAAAAGTTTTAGAGAAAGTTTGACTTAAAAACATATTCTCCCATTCCTTGTATGCAACTTTGCATTGTTACCTATTGGGAGAAGCAAAAAATATGACCATAACTATTGCTCCAGCCTCCAAGATAAAATACAGTTAACTGCTAAAAGGCTTTGATGTCCTGAATGCATTGAGTGTGGCCAAAGCAAGGTGACAAACTGACCATATCAAAACTTAAAAAGTGCAAATGCAGAACATAAAGGCTACTTTGAAATGCAAAGGCACAACATAAAGTGGTGAACTTAGCAATTAAAGAAGGCTGTAAACCTGTAGCACTTGAAATCAACCACACGATATGCTTCTTCTTAGTTCAACTATATGCTAATTCTTAGTTTCGTCAACTTCAATTGAAAGTAAAACCAAATACCTTGAGAAACAATGCAAAGCACTTAAACAGAAAGTTAAGACTTTTACCAAATCACTACGTTCTAGCACCCGCCAAAGTTGTCGCCAGATATCCAGGTTCTTCTCAAATGGAGTAAGTACTAGGTTCTCATTTCCCTCAAGTCTGAAGCAAATAAGCGTCCATAAAAGGTATAAGTAAACAATTAAGAAACCCATGCAGATAGATATGAGTTCAAGATAGTCTAGAGGCCAAAAATTTATAAATAATGAACTGTTGATAAACCATATTGGTGGATTGTTTACAAGAATATTGGGACACAGACAGGAGTTCAAGATAGTTTAGAGACCAAAAACTTATTAATAATGAATAAGTGATAAACCATATGAGGGGCTGCAGCCCAAGTATCATTATTTTGGTCATAAATTGTAGAACTTTCTTTCAATGAAAAAGAGTAGAAAAAGGAGGAGGAAAATCAGAGTCGGGTCATCCTTTGACAATGCCTGATAAGGCTGAAATATATAACCTTCCTCATTTTACTTCCCCTTTCCGAATGATATCCTTTACTGGTGATAAAAAATTCATTTCACCCCAAGTCCAGATTGAATGTTGGTAGGCACAAGAACAACCATTTTGCCACATTCAGACAAGTTCAACCTGGATTTAGGAAAAACATTCTATCCAGATCTCATTTGTTAAATCAGGTACAGGTCAGACAATATGCAAGTATAATGCCTGTTAACCATGTACAGACTTTGCTTGAACTTGGATTTCAGACAGAATATTATATCCAAATCTAATTGGGATAACCAAGTGGGCGGGTCAACCAGAAAATTACCACCCCAATATCCTTTTATATGCACTCATACAAGCACATACTTCACAGCTATTATTTAAGCGAAAAATAATGTTGTCTTCTGCCATAAACCTGACCTTGCAAGACTTCGCCGCCAGATTAAAAGAGCTTGTCTTTCATTAGCATCAAGCTCTTCAGCAGTCATTCCCACATTCCACGGTGGCCTGCAAAAGATCCAACAATTCAGCACTATTTATATCACTAAAAGTTAGGTAAAATTCCATTAAATATTTTGACAAGGGAAGAAATAATGCCTGCGAGGAACTCGAAGACTGCTAGCATGCAATGCCTCCTCTTTCTTCTGTTGCTCTCTTCTTTCCTCATCAGTCATGTTACTGGTGCTAGCATTTGTATCCCTACTCCCATAGAATCAAGGTATACAAATCACAAAAATCCATAAATCAGGTGAGACAAGAGATTGCCCAAGTCCTAGAAGCCTCAAGGCTTAAAATAATTATAGGTCTTCAAATGGAGAAAGATGAATAGATCCCTGAGAACATAATGCTTAAACAGAGTCGTAGTTGCAAATCCTATAGATTGTTAAAAAGGAAAAAATGCCACAAATTCTGCTATATGGTTTGCATTCTTGGTTAATGAGGATAGACAGAACACATAGAACAGGTCAATCATATCACATATTTTAAAGTACTGAATCAGAAAACTACAGTATATCAAGCATACAACCATATTCTACTTAATGCTAGAGACCAAACAGGAGACAAACAACCGAGTTTTATATATATCCAGTAGCATGAACCTTAGGCTGTTCAGCTCTCTAGAGACGAGGCTTTCCATTCGGTTTACCATATTTTCCAGATGGGTCCTGATCCTCAAACATTAACAAGAGAAGCAAGTGCATGAAGCCTATCAATTTTGAAAATCTGGCAGACAAATAGCATCCAAGTTTGATCAAATAAGCTGATTTAAATGACTAGTAGTTCAAATTACTCAAGTACAGACAATAAAGAACACTAATTTATTAATAAAACTTACAAATTCCCTAGAAACAATCACGACCTTATGATTTTCCCAAACGAAAATTGAAAAGAGGAGGTATACATACAGATTGATGAGGACGTTGGGGGCAGGGTGGTCGAAGGCGAAGAGGCGTTGGGCTTCGTCGGCCTCTTGGATGACGGCGTCTATGTCGTTGACGTCGGTAATGGATTCCAGAACCTTCTTGTGCTGGTTCTTGTAGAAGCGGCCCTTTTCGTTGGACTGCTGGAGCATTTGGTTGTGGTGCTTGACCAGTGCCCTGCCAAGCCCAGTTTTCTCGTTCTTTCCCATGGTTTCTCGGAAGCCAAACAACCCCACAGTAATTGGAAACAAAACCCTAGAATGAGAAGAAGCAATATAAGTGTTTGTATTTGTGGATGAAAATGGAAGAGAATAAGGGTGGAAAAATTGCAAAGGGTTATTGTCCTTGGGGGCTTGGTGCTGCGCCTTATACACTTAGGATTAGGAACTTAACACAAACTCTGATGCTGAGTCCACTCGTTTGAGTTAACCAGCCAAGTGCAGCATGCCGCATGATAGGGTTTTTAGCCTCTCTTTTTTTCATATTAAATTTAATTATTAATTACGCTTGACTCTTCTTTATTTTGTTTTGCGGGAATTAACCATTACGTTGGGCGGGGATATAATTCCTATAAAGGTCATTTTTTGTAAAAATGTCAAAACTGTTCCTAAAACAAAATCACAAAAAATAAGATTTCTTACATTTAAATGCAAAAATTTGTATTTAACATTTGATGAAAAAGACATGTTGAAAACGTTGTTGAGGACATGATGCCGACATTGAAGACACCCCGACAAAGATGCAAAATCAAAGGCTTCAATAGAAAGACCATTGGAATGACGAAATTACGGATGGCTAGACGAGGGAGGTTGAAAATGTCATCAAGGACATAAGGATGAAGACACCTTGACAATGATGCGAAAGGGAAGGCTTCGACACAAAAGGCACTAGAACATAGATGACTTCTTCTCACCCCTCCCCCGAGACAAATTAGTCTAAAAAAAAATTTGGTTTTCATAAAAATTAACAAATTAGTTGATCTTAATGGGTAATTTTCTTTTCTTTTTTTTTTTTCTTTTTTTTTTTTGAGGAAATTACCCATTAGGGTGGACGGGGAACGAATGTATATATATACCCAAAAGCAACAAAAAAAAAAAGAAAAAAGAAAAAAAGGTAAAGTTGTCTTAACTCCAATTGCTTGTGTGTACTAATGAAGAAAAAAACACATCTTAGGTCTATGAACTAAAACCACAAGCGTCTTTTTTTTTTTGTATGAATTTAGCATGAAATCCATCAAATGTGAGAATAAATAATTTTTTTAAATACCCCAAAAATATGAAAATATCTCGGTTTTGCCTAACACAAGGTGTCTCATCGCTCTAATTACCTATATTTCAATACTTAGTATGTTGTCTTTCTAAAAATACAAAAATACCTTGGTTTTGCCCAACACAAAGTGTGTCATCGTTATAGTCACTTATATTTCAATAGTTAGTATGTTGTATTTCAATCACAATTTTCTATCATAGAATAAAACCTCTAACCTAACCATGCTAAATCTTTGGATACAAATAATTTAAAGCATCAAACAATTTAGAAGTCAAAAAATTATTGTGAATAGGTATTCCAAGTAAACATTAAAAACTAAAATCACAAAAAATAAAATAAAAATAAAAATCTCATATTTAAATGAAAAATTACAAGTATTTGACATATAATGAAAAAGACAAGGTTGAAAATGTCGTCGATGACACAATGTCAACAATGAAGACACCCCAACGATGATGCAAATGGAAGCGAAGAGACCATTGAAACAACGAAATTGCAAATGGCTAAACGAGGGTAAAAATGTTATTGAAGACACAACGCGACAATAAAGACACCCTAATGATGATGTGAAAGGGAAGGCTTTGGCATAAAGGGCACTGGAATAATGAAACCGTAAATGGTTTTTTTTTTCCTTTTTTCTTTTCTTGAAAAATTATAATTTTAAAATTTAATGAAATGGCAGATCGGGCTGATAAAAAAAATTTGGTTTTTTGAAGAATTATCAAATTAGCTAACATTTCCAAGTAATTTTTACCTCAACCCAACTTAGTAGGTAATTCTCCCTTTTTAGGGGGGAATTACCCATTAGGGTGGATTGGCGGACAAAATGACTTAGAAGGGTCAATCAATATGATAAGCTATCTAAAGGATGGATTGGAAGTGTGATAATTCCTACAAATGTCATTTTCTATAAAATAATAATAATAATAATAATTAAAAAAAAAAAAAAAAAACCAAAACTACCCTTAAGAACCCAAAAGCAACAAAAAAAAGAAAAAAAACAAAGTTGTCCTAACTCTTGCTCATGTGTACTAAGGAAGAAAAAAAAAATCTTAGGTTTCGTAAATTGAAACCGCGTCCAAAAAGCTTTTTTTTTCTTATATATATTAATCTAGCATGAAATCCATCAAATGTGAGAAGAAATAATTTTTTTAAACACCCAGAAAATATGAAAATGCCTCGGTTTTCCCAACACAAGGTGTGTCATCGTTATAGTTACATGTATTTCAATAGTTAGTATGTTGTCTTTTGAAAAATACGAAAATACCTTGATTTTGCCCAACATAAAATATGTCATTGCTATAGTGACATGTATTTCAATAGTTAGTGTGTTGTTTTTCAATCACAATTTTCTATCACAAAATAAAATCTCTAACCTAACCATGCTAAATCTTGGGGTGCAAAATAATTTCAAGCATCAAGCAATTTAGAACTCAAAAAAATCAATGTGAACAAGTACCAGAAATAAATCTTAGAAACTAAAATCACAAAAAATAAGATTTCTCATATTTAAATGGAAAAATTACAAGTATTTGACATATAATGAAAAAGACAGGTTAAAAATGTTGTTGAGGACACAATGTCGACAATGAAGACACCTCAACGATGATGTGAATGGAAGGTTTCAACAAAGAGACCATTGGAACAATGAAACCGCAAATGGCTAGACAAGGCTAAAAATGTTGTCGAGGACACGATGTCGACAATGAAGACAACCCAACAATGATGCAAATAGGAAGGTTTTGGTGGAGAGGGCACTAGAACGATTGTAGGGACCCATTCCTAGTGACACGTGGCACATGTCCCATGACGACACGTGGCGCGCTCTCCTATCCGGACCCTCTGAAATAAAGAGCACACGGAACTCGCAAGACATTCTATCCGGACCACCGCCATTACTCATCCGGCGACCTTTCATATTCCATCCGGATATGTTCATCCGGATCATTGGCCAAACCAAAACGTGCCTCACTATGTCATTCTGACATCCTGTCACAATCCATATTCCGATGCCTGCAGAGTGAAAAGATAGAAGTGACAGCAAGTCACTTCCCACGATCTCTGACAGCCGTTCGTAGGATGAGGATGTCCCTGCCACCACCTAGTGGCATCATGGTAAACCAAAAAGCCTTCCATCATTTATGGAAGAGAGAGAATTCCTAAATACTATATATATGAACCTCCGCGCAAAGAGGAAGGTAAGCTGTTCAATACCTAGTAAAAGGCCGACTGTGCCAACTGATTACATCTCTCTTTCCATGGCTGACAAAACCATCGGAGGGTGTGTCCGGACGCCCTGTCCGGACGCCTTTTGCAGGTGCAGCTGAATCAGGAATCTGTATTGGTTGAGATTGTACGTCCATCCATTTGTCAACTACGTGGATCATCGGGAATACGAGGCCTCAACATTGGCGCCGTCTGTGGGAAGCTTTTTCGCTGATTCAGTGACCAGCAGAGATGGCCACACCTTCCAGAAGCCGTTCATCTGCTAGGGAAGAAGAGGATAATTTTGAATGGCGTCAAGCCATTGAAAAAAGACAGTTAGCAAGCGAGCGACAACTACAAGCTCTTATCCAAGAAACGACGAGATTAAGAGAGGAAAACGCGATATTACGCATCCAGGCGTCGTCGACGGAGCCTCCTCGCCATCAGCTTTCAAGAGGCCAAGTAGCCAACTCAAGGCCTCGCCCAGAGTCGATATACCCTGGGACGGCGGGGCCAATCCCCGAAACACGCAACGCTGGGCCACGCGGGCCACACACACCCATGCCTCGAGCTCCCCGTGAGGAAAGTTCAAGCTCCACCCGTTTCTCATCTAAAAGACAACGTGACAGAAGATCCCAGCTGTCGGGCGCAATGCGTGCGAGACTGGGCCTCCAGGAGCCTGGCAGGCCAAGGCCACCGATAGCCACCACATGGGGAGCTCACCACGATCCTACGGTCGCTCCTGTGATACAAAACGTTCTCCCGCACCATGACCCCTTGGTCACCCCTATGGTGCAGGACGTTCCCCCGCGCCAAGCGGTACGACAAACTGGGAGAAATCCCCCAAACGAGCCACCCGTTGGCTCCATCAGCAAAAGGCTGGATGACATGCTCTCCACGCCTTTCTGCTCTCATATCATTCATTACGAGCCCCCTAGGGGTTTCCTCGTACCCAAATTCTCCCCATACGATGGATCAAGCGATCCCTTCGACCATATCATGCATTATCGACAGCTCATGACCCTCGATATAGGCAATGACTCACTGCTGTTTAAAGTATTCCCTACAAGCCTACAAGGGCAGGCCCTCTCATGGTTCCATCGCCTACCTTCCAACTCTGTCGACAATTTCAGAGACCTATCGGAAGCCTTCGTAGGACAGTACTTATGCTCCGCTCGGCATAAGCAAAATATTAGCATCTTGCAGAATATAAAAATGAAGGACAATGAATCCTTGAGGGAATTCGTGAAGCGGTTTGGCCAGGCTGTCCTACAATTGGAGGCTTGCAGCATGGACGCTGTCCTACAGATCTTCAAGCGAAGCATCTGTCCAGACACTCCATTTTTTGAATCACTAGCCAAGAAGCCTCCAACGACAATGGACGACTTATTTCGACGTGCAAACAAATACTCAATGCTTGAAGATGACGTACGGGCAGCCACCCAGCAATTATTGGTATCCGGACATCCGTCCAAAGACAATACAGAAAGAAGTGCCAAACTTCCGGACAGGCCAAGGCCATCTGACCGAAGGCAAGAAAGGCCAAGTCGCCCGGAAATGCCACCCCTCACACCTCTCTCCATAACCTACGAGAAGCTTCTTCCTATGATCCAAAGCATGACCGATTTCAGGTGGCCTAGGCCACTCAACTCGGATCCATCTAGAAGGGATCATAACAAAAAATGCGCTTTTCACAAGGAGCATGGCCACACAACGGAGACATGCAGAAGCCTCCAGTATTTGGTGGAAAGGCTTATAAAGGCGGGACACCTGAGGCAATACCTCCGCTCAGACGCCGGAGGTAGAGGCGCTTCTCAGAACCACAGCTCCAGAACCCCTACAGTTCCAGCGGCCCCCAAAGCTGTCATAAACTACATCAATGGAGGACCATCGGATGAGGAGCTCAATTCCAAACGAAAAAGGCAGAAATTGTTACGAGAAGCAATGGTGTGTGAGCGTGTCAACTCCATCAGACCTGGGATAACCGAAAGGGGCCCTCACCCCATAGATGGAACAATAACTTTCCCACCAGTAGATCCTACACGGATATTGCGGCCACACTGTGATGCCCTCATCCTATCCTTAAGAATGGACAATTTCGACGTAAGACGCATCTTAATTGACCCAGGCAGCTCAGCTGATCTGGTGCAAGCATCGGTTGTAAGCCACATGGGACACAATTGAGTTGGTCTCGAAAACCCTGGGAGGATTTTATCCGGATTCAATGGGGCATCAACTATCTCCTTGGGAGACATCGTGCTGCCAGTCCAAGCTGGCCCAGTCACCCTCAACGTTCAATTTTCAGTGGTACAAGATTTATCACCCTTTAATGTTATCTTGGGGCGCACATGGCTGCACTGCATGAAAGCCATCCCCTCCACATATCATCAGATGGTAAGTTTTCTTACTGAGGATGGGCAAATCAACCTGTATGGCAGCCAGCTGGCCGCTCGCCAATGCTACCAAATAGCAAGAGAAGCAGGGTCCAGCCGGGAAGATGAACCCCTCCCTGAGCCCACTCATACGCTTGACCAATAGCAATCACTGTGTCCGGCGGACAGAGATCCCTCGGCAGCAGATCCCTTGCGGACGATCCAAGTTTCGAATGAGGATGCTCATCTTACTCGTGTTAGTTCCCTTTTAACAACTGAAGAAACCCAGAGCATCCAAGACGTCCTTCGACAAAACCATGACGTTTTCGCATGGGCACACTCTGACATGAAGGGAATTCACCCCTCAATAGTCTCTCATAAACTTAACGTCTTACCAATGGCAAAACCCGTCCGGCAGAGAGTCAGGTGTTTCCACCCGGATAGACAAGAAATCATCCGGACGGAGATGGGCAAGTTGCTGGAAGCCGGATTCATCAAAGAAGTAGAATATCCGGACTGGTTGGCAAGTGTAGTAGTGGTACCCAAAAAAGAAGGTAAATGGCGGGTCTGCATCGACTACACCAACCTCAATAAAGCTTGTTCGAAAGACAGTTATCCTTTGCCACGAATAGATCAAATTGTGGATTCCACTGTTGGGCAAGGGATGCTATCCTTCCTGGACGCTTTCTCTGGGTATCACCAAATCCCCATGGCCCCTGATGATCAAGAAAAGACAGCCTTCATAACGCCACACGGACTTTATTGTTACAAAGTCATGCCATTCGGCCTCAAAAATGCTAGCGCTACTTATCAGAGACTAATGACAAAGATATTCAAACCTCTAATTGGCCGCACTGTAGAGGTATATATTGATGATATCGTGGTCAAGAGCAAAACCCGAGAGGAGCATGTCCTCCACTTACAAGAAGTTTTTCATCTCTTAAAAAAGTTCGACATGAAGTTGAATCCTTCTAAATGCGCCTTCGGCGTAAGCGCTGGTAAATTCCTAGGATTCATGGTCAGCCAGAGGGGGATAGAGGTTAGCCCAGATCAAGTCAAAGCAGTTATGGAAACGTCAATCCCCAGGAACAAAAAGGAATTACAGCGCCTCACAGGCAAGCTTGTTGCCCTAGGGCGTTTCATAACTCGCTTCACCGATGAGCTACAGCCTTTCTTCTTGGCAATCCGTAAAGCAGGGGCAGGCGAATGGACAGACAGCTGTCAAAACGCTTTCGAAAAAATCAAGCGTTGCCTCATGCAACCACCCATTCTAAGCAGCCCCCTCCCTAGAGAAAAACTATATATGTATCTGGCTGTGTCAGAATGGGCAGTTAGCGCTGTTTTATTCCGCTGCCCATCGCCCAAGGAGCAGAAACCCGTCTACTACATCAGCAGACGTAGAAACCAGATATTCAAAGATTGAGCTAACGACCTTAGCTCTTCGGAGTGCCGCCCAGAAACTCCGCCCCTACTTTCAAGCTCACCCGGTGGTTGTGCTAACTGACCAACCCCTTCGCAGCATCCTGCACAAGCCGGACCTAACCGGGAGAATGCTTCAATGGGCCATAGAATTGAGTGAATTTGGAATCGAGTTCCAACCCACATTATCTAAAAAAGGCCAAGTAATGGCTGACTTCGTGCTGGAATACTCCCGAAAGCCTATCCAACACGAGGAACCAAGCGAAAAACAATGGTGGACTTTACGAGTTGATGGGGCCTCCCGATCGTCCGGATCCGGAGTAGGTCTCCTGTTGCAATCCCCAACCGGAGAGCATCTGGAACAAGCCATCCGGCTGGCATTTCCCGCCTCTAACAATGAAGCGGAATATGAGGCCATCTTATCCGGATTGGATCTTGCCCTGGCTCTATCTGTCCCCAGGCTTCGAGTCTATAGTGATTCCCAACTTGTGGTAAGACACATTCAAAGCGAATACGAAGCCAAGGATGAGCGCATGGCGCGATACTTAAACAAAGTAAGAGATACCTTACAGCGATTTACCGAATGGACAATTGAAAAAATCAGGCGGACCGAAAATTCGCATGCTGACGCCTTGGCAGGTATAGCTGCTTCCCTTCCCACCAAAGAAGCAATACTATTGCCTATATATGTGCAAACCAAGCCTTCCGTCACTGAAGCCTCCACTTGCAACGCCATTGAGGAAAACGAAACGGGCAAAGAAGATTGGATGAAAGCTATCATCGAGTATCTCCGGACAGGCACCCTGCCTGAAGAATCCAAGCAAGCGCACAAGATACGAGTGCAAGCCGCCCGCTTCACTCTAATTGGGGGGCACTTGTACAAGCGATCATTTACAGGTCCCTACCTCAGATGTCTAGATCATTCAGAGGTACTATATGTGTTAGCTGAATTGCACGAGGGAGTATGTGGAAATCATGCTGGAGGTCGATCTCTGGCGCACAAGGCCCATTCGCAAGGTTATTACTGGCCTACGATGAAAAAAGATGCGACGGCATATGTCAAAAAATGTGACAAATGTCAAAGGCATGCCCCCATCCCGCATATGCCATCGGGAGAATTGAAAACAATCTCAGGACCCTGGCCCTTCGCACAGTGGGGCATGGACATAGTAGGACCTTTACCAGCCGCACCCGCCCAGAAAAAATTCCTGCTTGTAGCCACGGATTACTTCACTAAATGGGTAGAAGCCGAAGCCTATGCCAGCATCAAAGACAAAGATGTCACCAGGTTCGTATGGAAAAACATCATCTGCCGCTTTGGAATCCCCCAGACCATCATAGCAGACAATGGCCCACAGTTCGATAGCATCGCATTCCGAAATTTCTGCTCGGAACTAAAAATCCGAAATTCATACTCCACGCCGCGATATCCTCAGAGCAATGGTCAAGCGGAAGCCACAAACAAAACTCTAGTCACTGCCTTAAAGAAAAGGCTCGAGCAAGCCAAAGGAAAATGGGTCGAGGAGCTACCCGGCGTCCTTTGGGCTTATCGAACCACACCCGGACGTCCAACAGGTAATACTCCCTTCACCCTCGCATACGGAATGGACGCAATCATTCCTACCGAAATTGGGCTGCCCACTATCCGGACCGAGGCAGGAAGGCAGGATGATGCAAATGCAGAGCTAGGAAGAAACTTGGACTGGGCGGACGAAATAAGAGAAACTGCAGCCATCCGGATGGTAGACTATCAACAAAGGGCATCAGCTCACTACAATCGCAAAGTAAGGCCCAGAAGCTTCAAAAATGGTACACTGGTCTTTAGGAAAGTTTTTGAAAATACTGCTGACATAAGAGCAGGAAAATTCCAAGCCAACTGGGAAGGCCCCTACATAGTGTCTAAAGCAAGTCAAAGTGGAGCCTATCATCTACAAAAGCTAGATGGAACCCCATTACAGCGACCATGGAATGTATCTAATCTAAAGCAGTATTACCAATGAAAGATGAAGCAAAAGATAGAAATACAAAATGAGCGAGTATATTTTATTGATACTTGTTAAAGAAATCACATACGAAAAAGCCTCCGGACTACAAAAATGCAGAAAGAAGATAGCAGATGTTTTACAAAAAGAAAAGACTCTCATTGAGCAGGTTTGCTGAGTAGCTTCTCCTCTTCACCCGGAGATATTGAAGGAACGTCCCGCTTGATGTCATGTTTCTTCATACAACAGCGGTAGCCAAAGAAGTACATTTCATCCACTTGCTTATGGTAGTCCGCTTCAAGTTCCTTCCTTTCCGCAGCAAACTCACCCTCCAGCTCTTCTTTTTGCGCTGATAAGCGCAACTGCAACTCTTCTCTCTGCCTCTTCTCAATGGACACCTCTGTCCGGAGGTGCCTCACTTCCCTCCTCAAAAGAGTCATCTCGTCCTCCGCCTCAAATAGGCGGACTTCCATAAATTCCTCCCGGCTCTTTGCCTCAGTAAGCTCCTCTCGAAGAACCTCGTTCTCCTCTCGAGCAGTAAATGAACTGGCTTCAACCTGCTCCAGTCTCAAACGCAACTTCTCTTCGTCATTTTTTCGCTGAGACACAAAGGATTTTGTGTAATCAACAGTCTCCAGCAAGTCAGCAAGAAGATCATGTTGACGAGCCATGCCGCGAAGACCACTCACCAGCTGCAAGAAAAATACTCAAACAAACAAAGGCAAAGTTACCAACCATGTGGCAAGCGCATCAGTATGACAAAAGAAATCAAGACACAGATTATACCATATCCACTGTCTCGAACATCTTGGCTGAAGGCACTCCAGCGTCTGAGCTAGAAGGAATCTGTTTTAGCTTCTCTTCCATCTCCACATAGATAAAAGGGCTAGCAGGGATGAAAATGGCATCATCAAAAAGACTTCCCCCCAGAGAGGCATTGGAGAGTGATTCCTCCTCCGGAATCACGGCTTCAACATTCTCAATCGGTTGGGTCTCTCGGGGCGGAACCTCATCCAGCACCAGCACTGGGGTGGCTGGGTTCTCTTTCGCCATCTCTGCTTCATTGCCTTCCGGATGACCCTCTGGAACGGACGAACAGCTGACTTCGATGCTTTCTAAGAACCGATCCTGAAGTCGCCAAGCGAGGCCAGACTTCAAGTCGCGTGCCGGACGCGACCTCCTTTTGGTTGGCCCCCTCGCAGAAACAAAGGCACGAGGGCTTGGCCCATAAAAAGGCAGCCCTTGGCTGTCTGCCCCCATATCGCCTGCGGGGGGTGTCGCAGGAGGCAAGGTTGCAGCATCAAAGGCCCGCGCCGCATCCACATCCGGATGAGGGGTGCCGGGTTGATTTATTGAGGTCGCTTCCTCAGTCAGAAGAGCCATCCGAACGTCTGGCGCTACTGAAGGACCCGAAATATTTACGCCCCTAATAAATTCAAAAGTGCTTAAGACAGAAAGCGGGAGTGGATTTTCTGGCTCTTGTATTGTTACTTCCTTTTCATAACCAATGGGGGGTGGCACAAACTCCTTTGGAGGAGTTGGAATTTTTACTGCCTTTCCCTTATTCTTAACCAGCTTCTTCTTCTTCTTTTTCGCTGGAGCACCAGCAGGCGGAGAGGATGCGGATCGTTTCCCACCCGGAGCCTTCCGCAGGCGCCCTTCTTGCCTTTGCTTCTCCAGCTTGTCGAGACGGGCTTTGCGTGTTCGGGCATCTGCCCTCTGCGCCCCCTCGTGGAAGGGAAGGTCTTCAAGAGTGAAATGCTCCCCAGCTACTACTTCTTCAGGCAGCCGCCTTGGGAGTATGTTCAGCACGTATGACTGGGGCTCCTGGACGACCAAGCGGAGATTCTGCGCAGAAAGAAGCAGCTCGCATTTCCGCTCGGCCGACGTAATCTCGAAAAGCCTGTTCAAACGATCGAACGAGGCCTTCTCCACCTAATCCACCAGTTTTCCTCTTTTATCCTGGTCTACACTCAGGATATGTCAGTCATCTAAAAACAACGCCGATTCACAAATCATGCAAAGACAGGAAGTAGCTTAGTTATACCTGGAATCTTCAGCGACTGGTTGGGGGAAAAAGGCCTATCCGGATGCTCTGCCAAACCTGCCCATACGCCCTTGACCAGCACCTGTCCCTTGGCGGCCCCTTTAGTCGAGTCCGGCAGGCTGGTCACCAATTGCAGAGATGGAAGGCTGGCGACGAAGCTAAAGATATTATTCTTCAACTTCTTGATCGAATAAATGAAAAGAACTTCCAGTAGCGACAGGTCCAAATTAAATAACATACTCAGGATGCTGCACCCCATCAGCACCCAAATCATGTTGGGATGTATATATACTGGAGGAATCTGAGTGAAATGCAGAAATTCCTTGACCAGAGATGGGAGAGGGAATCGGAGCCCAGCATTGAACTGCTCCTTGGTAAAAAAGATCGCGTTATCTTCCGGTTTTTTAGGCAACGCGCCCTCTCCATCAAAAAGCTCAACAGATACACCATTCGGAATACAAAACCGCTCGCGAAATTCCTTCACATTCAACTTTTTCACAGATTTCTCAGCACGAGCGTCACCGGACGGGCGAGGTACGGTCACTTCCTTGGTGACAGACATTTTGTAGCCTAAGGATGAAGCAGAATTTGCATGGAGGAAATCCAACAAGTCAAACAAAATAAAGCGACCCCACAAAACCTCAACCCTACCCCAAAGAAGATTCAATACCCCACCAAAAGCGCAGGAAGGCAACACAAACCCCAAACACACCCAAAACGCAGAAACAAACCCAGAAGCTAACATCAACACTTAGTCGCCCAAACAACCTTCCCAAGCAAATCAAAGAATACACCAAGGCAGGCGGATACAAAAAGGGGGAGAAACCAGAATAACATACGTACCAAGTGTAAACTGGAAAGTAGGATCGAAAATCGCAAATGCAGTCACCGCCGCGACCTGAATACTGCCAATTCACACACAAGCGAAGATACGCAGTAGGCAGAAAAAGCAATAACGGAGAAAATGCAGTAAGAAGAATGCAACAGGAGGCCACAAGCTGCTATTTGTAGGAGATAGCCCCTCGGTATTCCAAACGTTCAGCAAAAACTATCATTGAAATGACACATTGTCTAGGGAATACCCAGAGACGGCGTCTCACCATAAATGCTCTTCTCTCTCTTTGCCCCCGCTCGCCACGTGGTCCAATGAGCACAAAAAGCAACTTCGGTTTCAGAAAAGCACTCATTCTTTTTTAACCCGCCCATTTTGCTAGGGCAAAATCGACAAGTTAAAAAGGGGGGCATTGTAGGGACCCATTCTTGGTGACACGTGGCACACGTCCCCTGACGACACGTGGCGCGCTCTCCTATCCGGACCCTCTGAAATAAAGAGCACACGGAACTCGCAAGACATTCTATCCGGACCACCGCCATTACTCATCCGGCGACCTTTCATATTTCATCCGGATATGTTCATCCGGATCACTGGCCAAACCAAAGCGTGCCTCACTACGTCATTCTGACATCCTATCACAATCCATATTCCGATGCCTGCAGAGTGAAAAGATAGAAGTGACAGCAAGTCACTTCCCACGATCTCTGACAGCTGTTCGTAGGATGAGGATGTCCCTGCCACCACCTAGTGGCATCATGGTAAACCAAAAAGCCTTCCATCATTTATGGAAGAGAGAGAATTCCTAAATACCATATATATGAACCTTCGCGCAAAGAGGAAGGTAAGCTGTTCAATACCTAGTAAAAGGCCGACTGTGCCAACTGATTACATCTCTCTTTCCATGGCTGACAAAACCATCGGAGGGTGTGTCCGGACGCCCTGTCCGGACGCCTTTTGCAGGTGCAGCTGAATCAGGAATCTGTATTGGTTAAGATCGTACGTCCATCCATTTGTCAACTACGTGGATCATCGGGAATACGAGGCCTCAACAACAATGTCATTCCTCCTCCTCCCACAACCTATCCTAATGGGTAATTATCCTTTTTTGGGAGGAATTACCCATTAGGGTGGGATAGGAAACAAAATGACTCAAAAGGGTCATTCAATATGATAAATTCTCTGAAAGGTGGGTTGGAAGTGTGATAATTCCTCTAAAAGTCATTTTGTATAAAAATATCAAAACAACCCTTAAGAACCCAAAAGCAACAAAAAAAAAAAAAAAAAAAAAAAAAAGATAAAGAGGTCTTAACCCTAGTTACCTGTATGTACTAAGGAAGGAAAAAAACAAATGGGAAAAAAACTCTAACACCTCAAGTCTGTGAACTTAAACCACCTCTAAAAAGTTTATTTATACATATGAATCTAGCAAGAAATTCATCAAAGATAAGAAGAAATAATTTTTTTAAATACCAAGAAAATACGAAAATACCTCAATTTTACCCAACATAAGGTATGTCATCACAATAGTCACTTGTATTTCAATAGTCAGTATGTTGCCTTTCTATCACAATTTTCTATCACAAAATAAAATCTTTAACCTAACCATGCTAAATCTTGTGATACAAATAATTTCAAGCATCAAACAATTTAAAACTTAAAAAATCAGTGTGATCAGGTACCCTAAATAAATCTTTGAAATAGATATTACAAAAAAAAAAAAAAAAAGATTTCTCAAATTTAAATGGAAAAATTACAAGCATTTGACATATGATGAAAAAGAGGAGGTTGAAAATGCCATCGAGGACACAATGCCAACAATGATGCAAAATGAAAGGTTTTAGCGGAGAGGCCACTAGAATAACGAAACTGCAAATGGCTAGACAATGTTGAAAATGTTGTCAAGGACACAACGCCGATAATGAAAACACCCCATCGATGATGAGAAAAGGAAGGCTTTGATGGAGAAGGCATTGAAACGATGAAACTATAGATGATTTCTTCCTTTTTTTTTAAACAAAATTGTAATTTTAAAATTTAATCCAATATTTGATTTTATATATATATATATGACATATATTTTGTAGACTCTATTAAAGTAATTCATTGTTATAATAAGATAAAGGCAAATTAATTCTTAAATTCTATTATATTTTGAGTTAGAAATTTTATATGTAATTTAAACTACAAATCGAGTTGGTTTTAAATAATTTTAAAAACAAATTTTTCTTTAAGGTTTAAATTAAGTTATGTTTTATAGAATCCTTCCTTTTCGCATCATTATCAGGTTGTCTTCATCCTCAATGTTATGTCTTTGATAACCTTTTCGACCTTGTCTAGCCATATGTATTTTCGTTATTCAAAGCGCCTCTCCGCCAAAACCTTCCATTCCGCATCATCATTGGGGTCTCTTTATTGTCGGTATTGTGTCCTTGACGACATTTTCAACCTCATCTTTTTCATCATATGTCAAATATTTGTAATTTTTTCATTTAAATATGAGAAATCTTATATTTTGTGATTTCAGTTTTTAAGGTTTATTTGGGGTACCTGTTCACACTGATCTTTTGAGTTATAAATTGTTTGATGCTTGAAATTATTTGCATCCCAAGATTTTGCATGGTTAGGTTAAAGGTTTTATTTTGTGAAAGAAAATTGTGATAGAGAAGAAATATTAGAGGGTGTGAGTTCTCATAGAAGGTAAATTAGAAGAAAATAATGGTCACTAAGGTGGGAAAACCAAAATCTAACTGATAATGGTTATTATAAAAACATCTTTCATTTGAAAACATTTGAAAAAAGATCTTTCATCATAGAAGGCATCTTATTAAATATGGTATAGATAATAGAAAGATTTTATATAAAATTGCTTGAAAAAGGATTTAAGAGGTAGTTTGTTTAATATATTAATTACTTTTATTTGAAAGAGAATTAATTTTTTATAATGGTTTTTTAAGAAGGGTTTAATCTTTGGTCTCTTTTATATAAAAGAAAATTAATTTTTTTATAAGATTTTTTTTTGAAGAAAAGTTTGAAAAACCAAGGCATAATGATCATTAGGGTGAAAAAACTAAAATAATGAAAATTGAAAAAACATTATATAAAAAGAAATTATCATTTTTATAAGCAATCCGAGGAATCTTACGTATTTTATAAAATAGTTATTTGATTAAAAATATGAAAATATGATGCTAATTTACAAAATTGATCTCCATTTTTTCAAAATAAAAAAAAAATGATAAATTTATAAATGGTTCCCTACACGAAAATCTCATTTTAAGGTCACTTCAATGTAAAATCCTTTTCTAAAAGTATTGTAATTTTTTTAAATACTTTTAAATTTTCAATTAATATTATTTAAATAAAAAATCGGCTTGTCGCTTGGGTGCTTCGGGTTCGGGGTGGAAACCAGGCTTCCGTGGGATTCTCAGTAATCGTACAACACTATCGGCCCTTTTCCACTATTTTTGCTTTTGTTTCTAACCCTTCGATTAATCCAGACAAACCTCAACAATTTGTAAAAGATTTTTGACCTGTTTTTCAACTGGTTTTTACGACAGTTTTTTTTTAAAAAAAAAAAACAAAAAAATATATATATAAAAAACACATTTAGTAACTAAAAATTATTTTATATTTTTAGCTATTTTTAAAAATAAAAAATATAGTTTTTTTAAATAATATTTTTTAATTATTTATGAAATTTGTTTTAAGAAATAATTATATAAATAAAAATAAAATATTACATATAAAAATTATTTTTAAAATATATTTAAAAGTATTGAAAATAGGTTTAAAATATTTTAAATTTTTAACATATTTTTATTTTATAAAAATCAAAGAACAATTTTAAAAATTATTTTCAAAAACTATTTTTCACTATTGTTTTCGAAAATACTTGTCAAACAAACCTTATTACTCTCAGTTAAATGATTTGGAATTTCAATTACCCCATTAGATACATAAACTTTTATTTTGTATTTTTTTTTTCATTTTATCATTAGTCTCTTATATTAAATAAAATATTTTTAATTTTTTATTTAAAATCTAAAAAGTTACTCATATTTTTTTAATAACAAACACCATCCTAAATTTCTACTTCAAATTTATGACATTAAAAAAAGAAATTATTAACAATTATATACACAAAATTTACTCAATATCAACAACGAACTTGCGTATGTACAAAAATTAGATTAAAGAGATATGTTAGTGTTGGATCATGATTTATCAATTATCTAGTTCTAAATGTTTTTATCTATAATTTTATTTTTAAAGAAAAAAAATGAAGGCATTTTTATCCAAATGAGGTGAAAAAATATAAGGGGTTAGATTTTTAAAATTGAGTTTTCAATGATCTTTTTAATCAAATAACCCTTAAAAATTCATAGTAACTATATTATGATAACTTAAGCAAAAGCCGATATATTATAATGAAACACCTAAAAAATAATTAGGTTTATTGAAAGAGATAAACACAATATAAATATGGTGATTATATATGACATAAATGTATTAAAATATGATGTTTTACTAGAAGACTTGACGTTGTTTTCTTACTGCAAAATACTTATGATTGGTTCTAGCATAGCATGGACAACCCAATCATAGAAGACAAATGTTTAATATTCTCAAGACATTTAAATTTGTACAAAAAAAAAAATCATATATGACATGAAAATACGTAAAATATATATATATATATATATATATATATATATGATTTACAACATGAGTCAATACGGTCTAATAAAATATCTATAAGACAATTAAATTTATCATAAGAGGTCAATGCAATCAACATATACTAATTGTCAAAAGGCAAATGCACTAAAAATATATTATCTCACAACAAAATCTAATATAAGTGTTTTTATCACAAGTCATCACTTGTATATAATCTTGCACAATATCCACTAGCCACCTCCAATAACTCAACTCTAGAAAGCAAATTTTTTATCATTTAAAAACAATAGTTTTTTTTATTTTATAAAATTTATACATAGTACTAATACACTCAATATATAAGACAAATGTACTAAAATTATAATAACTTACAATGATTATATGATGCATTATAATAATAAAATAATCGTTGTCATAATATGAATAGATAAATAATGGTACCAAAAATAATTATAATAATATATATAACATGAATAGAATTAACGTGAGACGCTGTTAATTTGTGTAGTCAAATTTGAATCACTAAAGTAGATCAACTTATGAGAATTTAAAAACTCTTTTATAAATTCAATAAGAGTTTTTGTATACATTTAATTAATTTTATTTAAAGAACTTATCACTTAAAAATAGGTTAATATGGAAGTTAGGAAAATATTGCTTCTTGTAAAAACTTTATTTTAGTTTACGCAAGAAGTTCTTACATACTTAATAAAACTTTTATAATACTAATATTACTGTTTTAAAATTATAATTTTAACTTCAGCTTTAATTTCTAATTAAAGCAAAAAAATAAGACAATGAAAAAGTACATTGAATAGAAACTCTCATTTAAAAGTCCAATTAAACATATCATGTAGGATATGAAACCAAAGATTGATTTAACTTTATCATCTAAAAAGGCACAAGGAAGGAACTTAAGGAAAATTCCTAATGAATGTAAAAGATGTTAGATGAATAGGTAGTATGATCTAGGAATGTTAGGGGAAGAACTCTACCAAGGGTGGAGAAAAGTTAAAACTTCACCATGGTAAAGAGAATTTGAGGAGGAAGATCAAACTAAGTAAAAATGAATTCCTATTTTTTACCTTATCACCCTACTCAATTCCAAAATAGGCCATAAGTTTAAGGTGAAAGATGGTTGCCTCAAGTCCCTTAGAGAACTAGTGTGGTTGAAGAAGGAAACTTTCCATCTTGTTGATAGATAGATTTTAAATGGATGATTTATTTTCCTTAATTCAATAGTGAAGTTAGGTTACTTTTTTTTTTGTTATTTTGTTTTTTGTTTTTTTTTTTTTGCCTTTATTCATGTTTAAGTATTTATAGTTTATTTCACCCTTAAGATCTTTGAGATTCAAATTGCTATACTTTGTTTCTTTCACCTTTTTTTTTTTTTTTTATATGTTATTTAGGATACTTTATTAATTTTCATTGCTAGGTAATTTTATGATATTTATTTCTAGATGGTTGGTGACACAGGATTTGGTTCTTTAACCTACAATTTTGATTTAATGATCATGAGGTAATACTTCCACCCTATTCTTTTCACCCGTTGTTTTACACATTTAGGATAATGGGGTATTTAGGTTGAGGGGGGAAGGCATATGTCCAAAATTTTTTGAGATTTTTTCAAAACCTCTCGTGCTACTTTGGTGAGTTGATGTGATTCATGCTTTACTATAGTGACTTGGAAATTCTTTTATATGCAATCCTTATAAGTATAATATTTTTTCTTTTGAATTAGAGAAGAAACATAAATAGATGAGAGCATTAGTTCATTTACCTTTTCTTTTTATACTTATGATTGTAGATAAGGTTAGGTTAAAACCTTAGGATAATTTAAATTTTTCTTTGATAGTTATTTTCTACTTGGAATTCATAGCACACACAAAGCATCTTGTATCCTCATGGTAACCTGATTGAGACCAATTACCTTAATTGGAAAATGAGTCTTTCTTAAGACAACGACGTTGAAACATAGTTATTTAAATTTTGAATAATAATAAAAAAGGTTAAAATAGAGAGAAAAAGGAAGATTAATGAAAGCTTGATCAATTATTCGAAGGGGTAATGGTCTTGTGTTTTCAAGACTTGGCATTCAAAACTAACTAGTTATGAGTCACCAATGTCTTGTTTGTTATATAAACTAAACTTAGTATTGATAAATAATAATAATAATAATAATAAAAAGAGAAAATGATATTTGGGAAATTTGACTTTGTTTTACCTTGAGCTATGGTGATGTTTAAGGAGTAAGTAACATCTAAAAGTCCTTAATACCTAGTACGTTGGGTGAAAACTTCAGAGTTGTCAATGGATCCTTATTGAGCCAGATAGAAGGAGATTTCGAAACTAAGAAAAAATCAAATTAAATTTTCTTCTGTTTTTGAGCTAAAGAATGATGAAATTTTGAATTTAAAGATGATCTTAGGAAGAATATTATGAGGGGACATTGAATTTAAACAAACAAGATTTAGGTGGAAAAACCAAAGCAAGAGAAGTCCAAGGGACAATAAGAGGGATGTTACATATATATATATATATATATATATATATATATATATATATATATATATATATATATATATATATATATATATTTATATATGTATGCTTATGTATAAGAGAGTAAGGTGAGGAAACTAAGAAATTATCTATCTTTCGTTCCTTCTCTATTTGAAGAAAATTTGATTATTTAAAGTATTTTATATAAAAGGTATTGACTAAGTCACTATGCTTACATGAACTCCATTGTGCGTGTTCCATTCTTTTTATTTTCTCTATTTGCTAGGGACTAATAAAATTTAGGTTGAGGGGGATGATTAGAGCCACAAATTATGCTTTAATGGCACGTATAAAGAATAAATTATTCAATATAAAGGTTTAACTCACCCAATTTAACTCAAATTGTTGCTAAAACCCTAGCCATGAGTCTAATGTATATCTTGAGCTAAATTCTAAGTTTAAGAGGTGAAAATGATGCAAGTTGCAAGAGTCGTTTTCAATCATGGTAGTGAAGGAGCTAAATATGCATTAAAGGAGCTCTAAAAGTTGTGACACATGATGAAAACTTTGACAAATGCAAATGGAGCACTACATAGCATAAAAGATGATAAATGAAGTTTATGGAGAAAGATGGAGGACAAGTAAACATGAAGATCTAGCAGGTGCGCTTAATTTCACTCTAAAGTGAATGTGGTAGAACTTCCCAAGGTCAATTTTAGGAAAATTATATATATATTTAAAGTTTGAGGTTAAGAGTTCAATGCTTCAAACAATGTACAAATCAAAATTGAAACAAAAGGTTGTGGCCATTTGAAGACAATTGGACAAATTTGAAATGATGATTTCGAATTCAACCCCAATTTCAAAATCACGCGCTACTACTTTGAGATTTCACCTCCTCCACCTTGGGAATTGCATATTTGGCACTTTACCAACCCTAAGTGGGTCCCACACAAACTAGAAAATGACATTTTATTTTTAGTCATTTTTTTTGGTAATTATTTGGAAAATAAGCGGCTGATAGGAACATGTCATGTATTAAGTTTTTGCCTAGAACTATAAAAACTCAACTTTTAGTTTTTGTTTTGAGTTTTTGGATTTTCTTGAGAGATAAGATGATATTGAAGATTTTTGGTTTGTTTTCTTTATTTTATTAATTTAATTGTTTGTTTCCAATTTCTTTTATTCAAGAATGGTTCTTTATTCTTCTTTTATAGATTGTGTGAGAGAAATCACCTAAGGATAAAAATATCGGTAATCATGGATATATCGGTACTTGGATTTTATAGATATATCGACGGATATTTTGACACAAAATATCGATAGACCAAAAATTAATCAAACCTTATGAAAATGTAAGAAAAAACTCTTAAAAAAATGAAATTAGAAGTATAATAAACATTTTAAAGTTGTTTGGTTGAAGAAATTAATATATGTATGATATGATTTGTAATATTAAATTTAATTATATAGTGTCGGCTGATAAAAACTGTGAATTTTGTAAGTGTAGACTCATTATAAAGTTAAATTATTACAAATATATTAATTATGTGATTTAAATATATTATTATGTTAAGTTAATTTACTTACCTCTATTGAAAATATATTAATTAATTGTAAAAATGTACTAATTTAAATTCAATGTTATACTAATTTAAAAATGTACTAAGTTAATTTATTCTCAATATACTATTATTACACTTGAATATCAAAATAAAATAAAATTATTAATTGAAAACTAAATTATTGTAAATGTACTAATTATGTTATTTAAATATATTTATGGTTTTTATTTTAAAATATTGGTACATTTTGATACAAAATATTTTTATTTAAAAATATTGATAATTTTATTTATGATTTTATATTTAATTAGTATATAAAATAAATGATAAGATAATTAAAATTAACTTATTTATAATAATTTAATTTTTTACCGATTTTTCACCAATATATCCAATATATCTATGAAATTTCAGCGATTTTTTCCCATTTAAGGTCAATATTTTGTTTGTATCACCAATATATCCATAATTACCGATATATCGCCGATATTTACCGATATTTCCGTCAAACGATATATCTTACCTATATGTCATATCCATCTCCTCCGATACACGATATATCGCCGATATTTTTGTCCATGGAAATCACCACCATGAGATGCTAAAAAGTTATTTTGAAGTGTGGAACATGAAAATCTAGTGTTAGAGTCAAAGGAAAACAATGGGTAAAATTGAACTAAAAATGAAATGAATGAAAGATTGAGGTATAATAAATAACAATAGAGATACTCTCTAAGATTGGTTTAGATTAGGAGATAGTCCAATTGCTTATTTCTTAATACTATTTGTAATTTTTTATCCTTACTTATATGAGGTTTTTTCATTGTTATTTGTTCTTAAACAAATTCACATAGTGGTAAAGGCCTAAAATTCTAGACCTAAAACCAATATTTCACTTTCATCCATCTAATAGATAGTTTAAAATGAAGCAAAATTCTAAAAGTTGGAAACTAATGTAATATTGAGTTCTATAATCTTGAGTTATAAAACTTAGGTTGATCTCATTTTGACTACTACAAAATTAATAAAAATAAATGCTCTTGTTTCACTTAAAGCTCTAAACCCAAAGTTGGATTATGTCACTCCCAATATTGAATCAATTGAGTTAAAAATCAATAATTATTCTACAATTTAAATAAGTTTATCTTAGTAAATTCAATTTTATTCATATCAGCTTTACACATTCTTAGTTTAATAAATTCGGCAAAAAACAATCTTTTAAACATAATTTGACAACTTTTATAGGTCCATCATTGAGAATGATATTCAAAGTACTACAAAAACTGTAGTAATTCTATTTTTATTTTTTCTTTACTAAAATTACTGCGTAATTTAAACTTTGTATTTTGGATAAAAGAGATTAACATTTATATCAAAAGCCACCATGACTCCTCTGTTCTTGAGAATCCGTACATACCTTATTAGTATATGGACAACTATCCTCAAATACAAGTTTAGATTTGATGTCAATGGGAAAATAAAATGAGGTAACTAGCAACATATCCTCATAGGTTAAGAACTATGAAATCCCTCTTTCCGTTCTAGGGTGATGGAGGGATCATGGTTTTTAGGTTTTTGGGCAATAACTTTTTGGGTTTGGGTGGGCTCATTTTAAATCAACAGTGTTAAATAAGAGATAAATGATTATGGTTAGGAATGACAACGGGGTGGGTTCAGAACGGGTCGCCCTTACCCCTACCTCGCTCCGTTTATTCAGAACAATTCTCATCTCTGTCCCATTTAAAAAATTAAACGAGGCGGGCCAGGGTGGGACAGGTATGATAAATTCCCTTACCCTCCTCCCCGCCTCGTTTAACTTTTTTTTGAATTTTAATTTTTTTTTAAAAAATTACTTTTAAAATTTTTAATTACATTAAAATAATTATATTTTATAAATAATTAAATCATTATATTTTTATAACTTATTTTATTAAAAATATTTTATTATTATCTATATATTAAAAATAGTAAAATAAAAATTTAAATTAATTTTAAAATTTAAATTAATATATAATTCGGGCGGACGGGGCAATACCCGAACCCGCCCCGGATTTTCTAAAAAAAATTCCAAACCTATTTATTAAAATTAAACCCCGTTCCATTAAGGGTGAGTTGGGGAGGATACTCGAAAAAACCCGCCCTATTGTCATCCCTAATTAGGGTTAGGGATAGAGGTATTTTGGAAAACAAAGGTTGACAAAAGTTTTATATCTTTATAAGTTGTCTAGATATATTATACTATAATATAATGTATCTCATAGTAGTGATATTACCCTTTTTAATAATATATCTCATACAACAACATGTGGATTATGCAGAACTTTAATTATATTTTTTTCATCATTTTTTATGTTAGAGAAAACTAAAAAACAAAAAGGATTTTACAAATTTCATTTTTAAAAAACAAATTTTCACTTCACTTAAACAAGCATAATTTCGTAAATGTCTTGCGAAATTAACAAAATAATAAGAAAATAACGCAAACAAAATATTTATTAAAATTAAAATATTGTAGGTACAATCTTAAAAATAATGTTCTTTCCAAAATAATATTTTTCCTCTAATTCTGATTCTTTTGCTTTGACCACAACTTTAACCTATGTGTAGTCTTTTTGCCATTTACCAAGATTTGATGAAACACTTAACTTTAATTTGTGTGTAGTCTCTTTGCCATTTACCGAGATTTGACCTATAGATTTTCTCATTAAGATTTTTCTTTCTAAATTTTTCTGATTTCTCAATTTCTCATTTCTTGAAAGAAGACACCTCTATTTATATTTTATAGGTAAATATAAGGAATTTGAATTTCAAATTCCCATATTTAGTTCCTTGATTTTAGCAATTTTTATTCTCATGCAAATAATATTTTTCTTATTATTATTATAATTATCCTTTTTATAGTTGAAGATTAGTTTTTTTTAAGAAAACTTATCAAAGGATATCTATTTTTTTATTCACCAAATTAGTGGTAATTTTATCCACTAAAATTTTCATGTTTTTCAATAAAAGAAAAGAAAAAAAAAACTATTTTTAGAAAAATGAAAAATAAAAATGTTTTCCAAACTAAATATAGTCTTAAATTTCCATGACTGAGATTCAAACAGTGAAATGTTGGTGGATTTGGTTTCAATATGAAAGAGGATATTGATGGAGTTTGATTTTCATGATAAATTGATGGATTGGATCTATGTATGGATGACCTGAGAGTAAGACTAAAGAAAGTTGATTTTTTAGACCTTACTTGCTGATGAGTTTGATTTGGATTTGCTTTGGACAAATTTCTCCCAATCTAGTCCATACGGCTAGGCTAGTAGGGAAGAGACGTGGGTGCTTAAGACCTTTCCGCTAAGTAATTTAACTCTTGAATCAATTTCCGATTTATAGATTTGTCTTTTCCTTATTCGTCTCACATAAAGTTTTATTTTCCTTTAAAAATAAATTAATGACTCCAAAACTTAATAAAAAATACTTCTCCTTTAAGCTAAAACAACTTTTCCTTAATGCAATGTTTGATTTTCCAAAAATATGAGGGAAAATATAAAGGGGAAAAAAAAAAAAAAAGACAACATAAAAGAAGATAAAAATTATATTTAAAATTAATAAATTATTTTTATATAATATTTTAAATTCATTCCACTTATTTTAACTCTTCAATATAAAGATCATGGTTATATTTGGTTGACACAAAGTATTAAGGAAATAAAAAAAATAAGAAAAATAGTTTTTTCATTTGTGGTTTACTATAAAAATATGAAAAAAATTAAATATAATTAAAATTTGTAAAAGACTTTTATATTTTAAAATTATTTAATAGTTAAATAGAACAGTTAAATAAGTAAAATAAGTTTAAATTAGAGTATAAAAATCATTTACTAATTTTAGATTTATTTTTTTCTTATCCTTTACTTTTTTATTTATAATTTTCTTCTTTATTTTTCCTTTCATATTTTCCATTTAAATTTTCTATGAACCACATAGTCTATCTAAATAATTTGAAAATATATAAGTATTTAACTAATTTTAATTATATTTGATTTTTTTTTATATTTTTCATATTATAATATAAAAAAATTATTTTTCCTTAATATTTTTTTTTATGATTTTTACGAACAAAACATTACCTTATAAAGCCCTAATCTCGCCATCAAGTGAGGACCTCCGTAAAAAAATGTAGATTCCCACTATAATTTAGAATTTGTGCTCATAATATTTATTATGCTTTCTTCAATTATTATTTTTTAAATAATGAAAAATCCTAGGTGACAAATAGTCATAAATTTTATTTTATACTATAATATTGAAATGTTGTTTTTCTCGAGAGGAAAGGCCTTTTATATGTAGAGCATACCTCAAGATTAATATTCTTTAAGGCGACGCTTGGTTAGTTGGATAATGTAGGATATGATTTGTATATCTTACAATATCATATCATATTAGATATAATATGCATATATTAGGTGATTTCTAATGAAATATAATATCCATGGGTATACATATTCCATGAATATAATATTTTAAAATAAAATATTCATGTGATATGCTATATTATATTATATTTATATTTAGTTTGTAAAATAAATAAAAATAAAATAAAATATATTTATTATTTTTTAATGTTTAAAATGAAAATTATATCACATTCAAATATTTTTTATTTAAATTTTTTTATTTATGTTTAATAATATTTATGATTAAGATATTTACACTTTATAAATAATTTTTTTATTTTATGTTATCTAATATATAAAAATAATATATATATATATATATATATATAAATTTTTTTTTAGTTTTTCTTTTTTAATCGAAAAATTTTATAAAATGAATATATTAAAAATAAAAAATTGATATTTTTTTTTTAATGTATGAAATATATATATCCCATATCTTATTATAAGAGTAACATATCCCATAAGAGATGAAAAATATAAGGCGGATAATATATTCCACCATTTATCTTATCCCATATTTGGTTAAATATAGGATATGAAAAGTAATAATATAACTTATCTGATTCTATCACTAACCAAACATATAATAGGATATACTATATTTTATTCTATATTATATCCTATGAATCAAACATAACCTAAAATATTAAGTTTAGGGACTAAAATTAAGATATGGAGGAGAGTGATGTTTATAATTTTACCCTAACCGTAATTGAAAGAGGGATTGATTTTGGATCACTAAGTCTCATTAAATATATACCTTTTCTAATTCGTATTAATTATCTATTATTTGTGTCTACTTTTCGGAACCGCGACGTTGAAAAATAAAAATTTGAGGTAAGGTGAGAATGCTTGTTTGTAGCATTTACTTTCCTTCCCATTTCAATTTAAGGAGACAAAAAAGATAGATTATAATAGGGCACGTGAATGACGTGGCATGGCACATGAATGACGTGGCATGCCTAAAAATTCCACCTCAGATTAATAGGATGACCTGTTACTGACCTGTCTACATAAAAATGCATGTCTTCCAACTGCATTGAAAGACATTTAATTTTCTTTTTGCCTCTCAAATTTTAATTATTTAATGATTATAATTAACACTCAGAAGAATATAATATCCATCCAAGCCAGCTCTCACCCCATATGTATTTGTCAGGCCTGATGATCGCCTTCCCCACGCTCACCCACCTGGATTGCCTTCTATTCTCTACCCATCTTGACGCGTTGTCACCTCCCACTGGAGCGTCCTCTCCACGCGCATTACCCTCTGCAAGCGCATCCTCTCCGCGTTACATGCATTGGTAAAACTCCTTATATATAGGAAATGGAGATCGTTAAATAGTTAAAACCCGTAACCGGCTCATCCGGTCAACAATCTCCGGTGTCCGCCGTCTAACCCTCTCATTGTCGATGCGGTCCGTACACACCCAACCGGATATCTCCAGTCACCAAATATCGGCCCATTTCTAGAGAGAGAGAGTAAAAATTTGGAATTGGTAGAGAGAGAAAGAGAGAGATTGGTGTTGTGTTGGAGTTGAGAGGGGGCTTTGAGATTTTCTCCCAAAGAGAACGTTTGAGATTTTCTCGGGAAAATTTTGTTTCCGAATTTTCTCGGGAAAATTTTTGATAGGGGCCTAGGAATTGAATCAAGGATCGAGGCTAGGGTTTGAATTGGTCGAATATGTTGATCAGGAATGCGAATCACTGAGAATTGCAGCTCCGATCTTGAAGTCAGTGTTGGAATCGGGGGTTTGAAGCTATGGATGTAGATTCTTCAATGGTGCCGGAGACCGATCAGGATCCGTCGACGCCGAACCACGGCGCTCCTTCGATCTCGGCTTCGATGGAGCGGGAGCAGCAGCTAGGCGCTGCGGAGCAGTCGGCTCCGGCCCAACCTCCGGCGCAGCAGCAACAGCAGCAGCAGCAGCAGCAGGCTCAGGTGCAGCAGAGTCCTGTGGCTGGGCCGAGGCACGCTCCGACGTACTCGGTGGTGAACGCGGTGATAGAGAAGAAAGAGGACGGCCCCGGGCCAAGGTGCGGCCACACTTTGACGGCGGTTGCGGCGGTAGGAGAAGAAGGGACGCCGGGCTACATTGGGCCGAGGTTGATTTTGTTTGGTGGTGCCACGGCTCTTGAGGGCAATTCCGCGGCTTCTGGGACGCCTTCATCTGCGGGAAGCGCTGGCATCCGTATGTCTCTTGTTTGGTCCTTGTTTATTGGTTTCATTAGTTTTTTTTACAGGTGCAAGGACCCTAGATTTGTTGAAGGTTAAGTAATTCATACTGCATATGGTAATTGTTCTTTAGTACGGAAAACCCTAATCTTTAAGTTGTTTTGAAATTTAGGTAACTCAAGAAGCATAGGAAAGCTAGGTTTGTCATAGACAAGCTGCATATTTTGTTTTTTTAGCTAATGTTTGTACGGAATACCTTAAATATTTTTTAATTATTTTCATAACTTCTATATGTAACGGCTATAGATTTGTTGAAGCCAGACTGATTGGAGTGGCATACTTCGGTTGTTTTCATAGCCAAGAGCCCTGATTTTATTGCTTTTCTTTTAAAACAATAAACACGGGAACCCTTGTTTAATTGGAGTTCCCGTGATTCATTCAAAGTATTCTGGTTCTTTAGTTAGTCCTAATGATGAATAAAAGACTCATTTTGATCATTCTATTCTTATTAAGGTGTGAGAACCTTAGTTTTGTAATTGTTTTTAACTCCAAGTAATTCAATTGGCATATGGCCCCTTTTCTGTTGAATCCAATGATTTTCACAATCTGCATATTGTGGCTGTTTTATTCTTGTTTATGGTAATGCAAGCAACCCCAGTTTTCTAATTGTTTTAAACTCAATTGATTCTAATGGCATATGGTTACATTTATGGTGCAAAGTATACTAATTCTTTTTGAGTCAAATAATTCGAGTGGCATAGTTTTGGTTCTTATGCTGTTTTTATTTGTGCAAGGATCCCCATTTTGTTGAATGAGCTGCTCTTGGTGGGAGCATATCCCATTCTATGGAAATTTGCTTGTGTGTCATCATTTTCCAGCTAGTCCAGATGTATTTAGTAGATAGCATAGAAAGGATATTTGATGTTAAAGTTTATAAGTAGAGGATTTCTGTGTGGAATTTCACAATGATGATGTTTCATGTTTCATGTTGAGGCACTTATGACAGTTAAAGTTGTACTTTGTTTGCAGGATTAGCAGGTGCCACTGCCGATGTGCACTGTTATGATGTGATAACAAATAAGTGGTCTAGGTAAGCCTGAAACTTACGATCACTTATATTTGATGCTCATAGTTATGTTTAATTCTAGGTCTTCACGTATATTGATTGCTATGCTCTACCCTGGAATGTTTGTACTGGCTTCAATGCTTTTAATGAAATTTTTTTCAGGATCACTCCCTTTGGAGAACCGCCCACTCCTAGGGCGGCACATGTGGCAACTGCTGTGGGAACTATGGTAGTTATTCAGGTTGTCATACTCGTCAATGCCTGATAAATTCATATTATTGCTATTTTATGGAATATTCCCTTTTATCGTCATTTGGATTAATTATTAACTACTGACTGGAGACCTTTAATTCAACAAAGGGTGGGATTGGTCCAGCTGGTTTATCTGCTGAAGATCTTCATGTTCTTGACCTCACACAGCAGCGGCCTCGATGGCACAGGTTAGACTCCTGAAGGATGTGCTTCACATTTCTTTGATAATTTGTTGTGTTAGTTGTTCATTAAAACCAGAATGCTAATTTTTCTGTAGGGTTGTGGTTCAAGGCCCTGGGCCGGGCCCTCGTTATGGACATGTCATGGCTTTGGTGGGGCAAAGATATCTTATGGCAATTGGTGGAAATGATGGTGGGTTGCTTCCTGTTATAGCATTTCATTCTTTTATCTTGTGTGTGTTGAAGAAAATTTGCACTTTGAGGTTTTTGTCAAATGTAAAAATTAAAATACTTTGTACCATGATTTATAGGGAAGAGGCCTTTGGCCGATGTTTGGGCTCTCGATACAGCTGCAAAGCCTTATGAATGGCGGAAGTTGGAACCAGAAGGGGAGGGTCCACCTCCGTGCATGTAACTTTTCCGCCTCTCATCATCAAATCTTTAATTTTCATCATTTTTAATGAATTATATAATTTTAACTTTTTAGCTCACAATAAATACTTGTTTTGTGTTACATGAATTTAATTGCTAAAAGCATTCATGAACAGTATGTTTTTGGACTTGTCTACCAAGCATGATACATGTGGGCATTGTGTTGGCACTTTAATTTTGCCTGGCACCAACACAATTTCCACTTGCCTGGTGGTATGTAGACTGCTTGCAGTTTTGATGGTGATTAACAAGATTGACATGTGGAGGTTTGTTGGTGATACAACAGAGCTTTTAAGGCCTGGATGGTGGTAATCCATATTTTCCTAGACATATTATGTTTTAGAATTCAAAATAAAATTCATACTATGTCATGCTTCCCTAGTTCTACTAGTGTGGCTCTAGGACAGTTGATTTTCTTTGTTGGTTCTACCTAATTTCATTCATTGGGAAAGACTATCAGATATGTAGGTGTTTCCCAAAAAGTCTTTGCTAGAATTTGCATTGTGGTGTAATTTTTCATCATAGTTTTTAAAGGCACACTTAAAGTTCTCCTATGCCCAAGGCTCAACCACTCCCTGGTTGTAGTGCTTTGCTTGCCAAGACATGCACCTTGTTAGAGAGGCGCACCTTGTCTACTTTATTTTTCCTTTTTAAACACTTTTATTCTTGAAATTTTTAACTGTATATTAAAATTCATATAATTTAATTATTCTTTTGTTGAATACTTCTTTTAAATATTTAGATTCTTAAACTTTTTGTTTCTTGAATTGGACTTTGGATCATAATTTTTAAAATTTATATGCATCCTAGGTTATGTTTCGTGATGCTTAGGCATGTGCCTTGTGTTGCTCCTTGTGCTTAAGCCTTGAGATACTTTTGCACCTTTTAAAACTATATTTTTTGGTTGCAAAACTTTCAATTAGGTCCTGTTGGTTTTTTTGTCTGATTTGTATACCATTTGGCTTTCCTTTTTTTTTTTTTTTTTTGATATTTTGTCTGAATGCAAAAGGTAAAAAGTTTTTAACTTTTTTATGAAATGTGAAGTTTGAAAGACACTTGTATTGATTTCTATTCAGAGTTTAGACAAATTCAGACTTATTCAGATTTCACATAAAGAAACAAACACACCACCTCAAAACTTTTATATGAAATATGAAGTTTGAAAGACACTTTTGTGTTGATTTCTATTCAGGGTTTAGACACAGACCTATTGGGATTTCACATAAAGAAACAAACACAGCACCCTAGTTGAGTGTCCTTTTGTCTTGACTTAGGATACACTTCTCATGAAGTAGCCAAATTTTGCCTGTATGTTTTCTGTTATTTGGAAAGATTTTTTCTCCTGTAAAATGTGGTTTGTGTTTTCAGCAAATCTTGTTTTTTGGAGTGGAATAGTACAACTTTCAGGAGGATGCTTTACTGAACATGTTGGCCATGTTTACATACATAGTACTAGCATATTGATCATTCAAACAATTTACATGTTTTTTTAGTAAAAAGTTGTGGGCTATTTTAGGAATTGGAAGTGTGTATCTGAGATGCAACTTGAAAATCATTTTCTGTTAAGACTGTTGAAATTACTATAATCCACTGACAGTCAAGACTGAGCATGCAACTCATTAAATAGTGTGGTTGCTCACTATCTCAATTCCTCCCATTCACATTTAAGAAATGTTGCTCAGATAAGTTACTTACAATAGCGGGATATTGATTTTAACAACCATAGAGGGATTTAAAACTTATGTAGTTTTTTAAATGTCGAAGGAATTGGAAAATTTCATTCCCACTAGTCAACCTCATAAAGTGATGAAATTTTGTCATAAATGTTGATGGAATTTCAAAATAGAAGACCTACATTATGGGAAATGGCTAGTTGTTTTTGTTATTGAAAGTAATTAGAGCCACATCCAGTGGAATGACGTCATGGGGATGTCAACAGGGTGGGTTTAGAATGAGTTGTGCACTTGTGTCTCCCCCAACCTACCCCGAAAGAAAAATCATGTACCTTATCACTGGCAACTTGATGAGGCAATTATCCTTGAATTGGGATGGGGCAGGTCCGGACATTGGTTAACTCAAGGAAATAAAACTGTGTCACATCTGTTTATTTGGGAAGAAAATCAAATGGAAGAAAAACTGGACATGCCAATTTAATCGACCCACAAATAAAACTTGCAACACACAATATCCAAAAAATCCAACATTAAAAAAAATCTTACTAAATTCAATGCTGTGGTGAAAATCTGCCAAAAAAAGTTAAATGAAAAATAATATAAAAAATTTAAAATTTTAATTTTTAATGAGTTGATGTAAAAACTTAAATGAAAAAATAATATAAAAAAATTAAAATTTTAATTTTTAATGAGTTGATGTAATTAAACAAGTGCTATAACCAAACTAATATCAAAAGCAGACACGATATTATAAAAAATCTGAGCTTTATCTTAGTGTAAATCTAGTCGACCCTAAACCAAATCCTTAATCAAATGAAATCTGTTTGGGGAAAAAAAAAATTCCATCATCTCCCATGTGTTTGAGACATTCATAAAAAAAAATAAAAATGAAAAAAATAAAAATAAAAATGTGAAGTGTGAAGTCACCAATGGCTCAAGATGAGAAAGGCACCAACAAGAAAGGGGGCTAAAAATGTTTGAGCAGGGAGATATGAGAAAATGAGGCAGTTACTGTAGAAGGGAAGAATGGAATGAGGGTTAGGGTTATGAAGGTGGATATATATAGTCATCCTTGTAATTAATAGCATCTTCAAGGATAAGATAGTAAAATACAACTATAGTTGGGGTGGGCCAGGTGGGAAACTCAAATGCCATACTTGACCCAAACCTGAGTTGGGTTATCCAATTTTCAACCAAACCTGCCCCTGTCAAATTTATGCATCACTGGGCAGTTTACTTGGAAACCCTGCCTCATTACCATTCATAGATATGTGTTAGCATAATCACGCCTTGACCAAGGACCTGAAAATACAATACTGTTGAAAAAGTGATTGGTTTTGGATGATAACAAGTCAAGTCATTTTTATCACTGATCAATTGTTACTGGTAGAACAGCTTTAGCTTTGAGTTTTTGTGCTCGTCCTTGGATAAGAATAACAGAGCTTATTGCTGTATCATCAAACATGCAAAATTGAAATCGTTTTCTCCTTATTTTTCTTTTATCTTTCAATTTCTTCCCCTTAATCTATGTGTCAGTTTCACTTGATTTTTCTCTTTCACGCACATTTCTTCTCATTGATTGCTGTTTTTCAGTTACCTTCAGTTTCATGGGAATTGGGGTTTTTGTCCTATACATTATTAGCTCCAGAAGTTTTGAATAATGTTAGATGTCAATTTTGATTTCATTTTAGATTTAAGCCTGACATTTAATTCATATCATGGGTGTAAGTAATTTATTTATGATTGATTTTTATTTTATTTTTTACATTAGATGTCAATTTTTGGCTTCAGTTTAGATTTTAGCCCTGACAATTTAAGTTAGGTTGTGGGTATGGCTTATGTGAGACTCAAGCTGCATGAATCAAGAGATTAGAACTGAAACCCCAGATTAATGTTCCTATCCAATCCCATCTACAACCCATAGAGATGATGCAGTTCTAGGAAAGCGATATCTAATGTCGGTGCTTCTTTCTTCTAAGGATTCAAGTCTGAGATAGGAATAAGTGAGGATGAAATTGTGGATGATGTATGCTGCCTCTATACTCATGCTTTGCTGGTTCTCAGGATCTCCATACAACACCATAGCTGAGAATGCATGGCGAATGTTAGTTAATCAGAGGATGTGTTGTTTCCGTTGCTAAGCTTCTGGAATTTGGAGGTAGACTTTATGGAAACTATAGTGGTTTGGCTGCATAATGCTGGGTGAGTGTGGGCAACGATGTCTGAAGGGAGTGTTGGATAATCATAGGTAATTTGTGTAATACGATCTTGTTTGAAATGGATGGCTTCTTTCTGGTGAAGCTACTTTGGAAGTCTTGGAAAACCCACTTCTTTTTATAGGAGGAGAGGTCAGTTCCTTCAAAACTAGCATTTTTGTTTTCCTATAAAATAAAAAATGAAGGCAGCATCTCATTTTGTGGGGTCACTAGTCATGGGTGAGATATTGATGGTGGACAACCCTGGGCCTCTTTAGTCTTTTAGCTATTATCTTTCAAAAAAAAGTGAAAGCTTGATGAAGAACTGGTAAACATTATAAAAAAATGGAGGCTATGTAATACATTACATGCAACAATAATAATACTTCTTTCATATAAAATGTAATGTATTGCAAATAAATTTCACATCTTAAGCATATCTTATGATAGGCAATACACAATACAATATATGTCATATACAATGTATGTGCATATTTGATTACCTGTAAATAGTTTTTTTTTTTTAAAAATTGAAATTAAATTTGAACTTTTATTTTAGCTTTTAGCTCTTAAAAATCATTATAATTTTAAAAGGTTTTTATTTGATTCTTTTTTTATTTTTTTATTTTTTTATTGCCCCCATGATTAAAAAAATTTCTTGTGGTATTTCTAATCTAGCATCATTTTGTGTGTTCTATTTTTTATTTTTATTTTTTTTTCATTTTAAAAAGTTAAAAGTGCTTTCTTTTCCAAGTTTTTTCTATTTTGTGTGTAGGGGCTGTGTGGTCAACTTAGAAGGTTAAAACACTGACCATGCCACAATCATGTATTTGTACATGCTCATAATTTCTTTTCTATACATTGGTTGGCAACTTGTCTGAATATGGAACTTTTGGAATAATAGTGGTCATTAGTGTAGTAATTATGTGGATTTTATTATGAATCTATGCATTATAATGTATTTTGTTTTCTATAAAAAAAAAAATGGCATTTTGTTACATCGATTTCATTAAAGTTCTAGTATTTATTTTGTATATATGTATAATATATCATAGTAAAATTGGGTATATGATTACCCTTTGTATCTCTTTCATGAAATTGTAAAAAAGGGCTTTTGGTGTTCTATGTTCTTGCAGTATATGTATTTCATGCTTGTGTGCGTAATTTTTTCTATTTTTTTTTGATAGGTAATGTGTATATTTTTTTCTATGTATTTCACAATATGTGGAAAAAGGAAATTAATGATACACAATGTGTGGAAATAGGAAAATGATATAGGATATGATTTAAGGATGGACAACCGTGCCAAATGCACATTTGCTTTGCACAACTGCATACTGTGGGGATAACACTGACATCACCCATATGACTCTCCTGTAAGCAATTGAGAAAGCTTAATTATACCTAAACAGTCCCTAGTCAGTTCAAACAAAACTTTAAGAAAATACATTTTTAAGGCCTGATCCGAACAGTCAAGATCTTCATAAATCCTCCTTTATGCTCCCTCCACAAGCACCAAAATAAACATAAAGAAACCATTTTCTAGACCTTTAAGTGCCTTGATGCCATAAAACTGACCAGCTAAACAAGTCTTTAACTAGCTGGCAAAACAGTCTGAAAAAACAAAAACAGCTGATACCAGAAATTACAAGCCTTTCTGCAGTGGATGAGAATATTGTTCATTGATCCCTCCTTACTTGCACAAGGTACACTGATTAACCTAGGATCAACCTCTTCTCATCAGCTTATTTCTTTTCAGAGACTCAAAATCTTTCCCTAGACCATCTCCAAACAAAAATCAACCCTCAGTGGAGGTCTTGAGCTGGATAAGTCTGGAGACACAACTGGACCAGTTGGAGGTATGAATTTAGCAAAGAAAAGTTTGTTCTTTGCACGTCTTCATACCAACCTTTCCAGAGAGTCCCCTGCTAAATCCCATCTTTTGAATTTACTGAAGGAACAATGCAATCATCTTGAACTCCCATTCATGAAAGCTCCTAATGGTTCTAGTGATTCATCCTATCTCCCTCATCTCATACATCAACCCTAGAATTTATATGAGAAGCAATCTTGAACAAGTCATGAAAGACATCTTTCAATGGGCGAATCACTGTATTTATTTATGTTTAAAAAAAATAAAAAGGGCAAATCATTGTGTTGCCAAATATGTTATTGCTTAGATTGTACTTACTCTGTTTTTGATTTATTGCTTTTACATTTGTTCCGTAGAGATCAATGAAATATGTTTCAATTATTTGAAAATCAACCCTAAATGAATCCCCAATTTAATGCCATTCCATTTGTTTTTGACTCTAGTTATGTTGTATAACAAGTTGATAGAGTAGACATCGTGTATACCTTTTTTTTTTTTTTTAATACAATCCTTATTTACCTATTAAAAAAAAAAACAAGTTGATAGAGCTTCTAGTGAACTGTGTTGAACAATCCTTATTTACCTATTATATGGACCTTTAAAAGGAAAGGAGAGAAGGGAGATGTGGGAGGAGTTAGCAGCCGTAAGGGGGCTTTGGGATGAGCCTTGGTGCTTAGCAGGTGATTTTAAAGTAGTGTGGTTTTCAGTCGAAAAGAGTAACTATAGGCAAATGACATCTACTATGAGAGAATTCTTTGGCTTTATTGATGAGTTTGAACTTGTAGACCTGCCTTTGGGGGGAGGTGGTTACACTTGGAGTGGAGGGTAGGGTGGCTTGCTCAAGGCTTGGTTGGACCGTTCATTATTCTTTGGTGATTGGGAGGATCTTGTTTCTGGGGCGATACAACATTTGCTGTTGAGACCAGTCTCTGATTACTTCCCCATTTTCTTAGATTGCGGAGGAGTGAGAAAAGGCAAAAGGCCATTTAGATTTGAAAACATGTGGCTAAGGGTTGAAGGCTTTGCGGATAGAATTAAAGAATGGTGACGGACTTATAATTTTAGGGGTATTCCTAGCTTTGTGCTTGCCAAGAAATTATAAGCTTTGCAAAGTGACCTAAAGAAGTGGAATAAAGAGGTGCTTGGAAATGTTTCAGCTAGGAAGGATGCTGCTTTAGAGTCGATAAACTAGTGGGATAATGTAGAAAGGTTTAGACTCCTCTCTGATGAGGATAGGAGAAGTCAAAGGTCAGCAAAAGATGTGTATAGTCATTCAGCCATCCTATAAAGACCTCTTGGAGGCAAAAATCAAGGGCCCTTTGGCAGAAAGAAGGGGATAATAACACCAGGTTTTTTCATCGCATGGCTAATGAAAGGAAAAGAGGAAATTTTATTAGCAGCCTTGCTGTTAGGGGGATTCGCTTGAAAAAGAGGAGCTTAAAGAGGGCATTGGCTCCTACTTCAAAGCTATGTTTGAAGAACCCCAAGCGAGAAGACCTGATGTGGCTTTAGAGTTATTTATGAGAATTGACGCCATAGATAATGAGGGATTGGAGGGTCCATTTTTAGAGGAGGAGGTGACCAAAGCATTGTCAAAATTGGGGGGTGATAAGGCGCCAGGGCCGAATGGGTTCTCGTTGGCTTTCTGGAAGTTTTGATGGCCTATAGTAGGTGGGGAAGTGAGGGAGGTATTAGAGGAATTCCATTTGGAGAATGCTGTAGTTAGCAGCCTGAACTCAACCTTTTTAGTCCTCATACCGAAGAAGGGAGGGGCAGGGGACATGCATGATTTCAGGCCAATTAGTCTTGTGGGGAGTCTCTACAAAATTCTTGCAAAAGTCCTAGCTAATAGACTGAAGAGGGTGATTGACAAAGTGGTGTTGAACAGCTAGAATGCATTTATGGGGGATAGACAGTTTTGGAATGCAGCCTTGGTAGCAAATGAGGCGATTGACTCGTGGAAATGAAGGTTTAATGTGGGGCTGGTCTGCAACCTGGATATAGAAAAAACTTATGACAATGTAAACCGGAAATTTCTTCTCTCAGTTTTAGAGAAGATGGGTTTTGGCTCCAAATGGAGACAATAGATCCTCTGTTGCATTTCTACAGTAAGTATGTCTATTTTAGTTAATGCCACTCCGACAAATTTTTTCTCGACACATAGGGGGCTGAGGCAAGGGGACCCACTCTCACCTGACTTGTTTGTTTTGATTATGGAAGCTTTCAACATATTAATTGCTAAGGCTGAGGAGGGAGGTTTTATTAGGGGTGTTAAGATAGAAGGTAGAGGGGGAGAAGGGGTTCAAGTTTCTCATTTATTATTCGCAGATGGTACTCTCCTCTTTTGCGAGGATGATGAGAATCAACTGCAATATTGGAAGTGGATTGTCACTTGTTTTGAGTTGGTTTCAAGACTTGAGATAAATTTGCAAAAAAGTGAAATCATTCTAGTAGGGGGCAAGGAGGATGTGGACAGAGCTGCTGTCCTGTTTGGATGCAAAGTGGGGAGATTTCCTACTTCTTATCAAGGTTTACCCTTTGGAGCCCCACATAGATCAATTGGTGTTTCGGATGTAATAGATGAGAGATTCAAAAGGAAATTGGCTGCATGGAAAAAACAGTACCTATCCAAAGGAGGAAGACCCGTCCTTATTAAAAGTACTCTCTCAAGCCTCCTGATCTAATTTATGTCACTCTTTGTAATCCCTAAGAATGTGAGAACTAGATTAGAGAGAATTCAAAGGAACTTTTTGTGGGGGGATACGGAAGAGAGGGGGAAGTTTCACTTGGTAAATTGGGCGGAGGTTTGTAAGGATAAGAAGCATGGAGGATTGGGGCTAAGGCACTTGGAGGGTCTTAATCAAGCCTTGTTAGGCAAATGGTTATGGAAATTCTCCCTTGAGAGGGAAAGTCTTCGGAGAAAAGTCATTTTTGGAAAATTTGGGGAGGTGGAGGGAGGTTGGACCACTAGAGAGGTGAGGGATTCTTACGGGCTAAGTCTTTAGAAAGACATTAGAAAAGGCTGGGAAAAGTTCACTCTTAGAACTAGCATCTGCATTGGAAACGATAGATGCACAAGATTTTGGTGGGGTAGTTGGGTTGGGGAGATTAAGTTAAAGGATGTTTACCCAACACTTTTTAGGCTTTCTTCCCACAAGAATGCAATAGTGGCGGATTTATGGGGAAGGGGAGGGGGTGGAGGTGGATGTTGGGAGGTTTCTTTTAGAAGATCCTTCCAAGATTGGGAGCTAAAGGAAGTGTCTTGGTTTTTGGAACACCTCTCTCCTTCAAAAGTGCAAGAAGGGGAGGATACTTTAATTTGGAAAAATGATGGGAAGGGAAAGTATAGTGTCAAGTCTTATTATATTTTTCTAAGGACTGAGAACAATATTTTATTTCCAGCTAAAGAGGTTTGGGGATCAGGCGCTCCTCTCAAAACTCCTTTTTTTGCTTGGGAAGCAGTATGGGGGTAGACATTAACTGTATATATGTTGATGAAGAAGGGATGACCCTTGGTTAATAGATGTAGTCTTTGTAAAGATAGTGAGGAGTCAACTGATCATATTTTGATTCATTGTGATAGGACAGGACAACTTTGTATATTGTTGTTAACAACTCTTGGTTTGGTTTGGGTGTTCTCGGCTTTAGTGAGAAATCTTCTCCTATAATGGAAATTCAAGGGACCAGGGATGAAGAAAAGAGCAGTTTGGCAGCTGGCTCTGATTTGCTTATTTTGGTGTATTCAGGGAAAGCGCAACCGAAGGATCTTCGAAAACGAAGAATTGTTGAACCAAAGGCTAAAGGTTCTCTTTTTCAGATCCCTTGTGGAGTGGTCCAAACAGTTGCTGGATTTGGAGATCTCCTCTCGTTTGAATTTTTTAGAGTATCTATATTGTGGCTAGTCTTGCTCTTTCCTAGGTTCCTTCTTTCTTTTCTGGTGTTTGGTTTATTTATTTATTTATTTATTTTTTTTGTGTATTCTGCCTGTATATGTTGGGTGCACCCCCTTTTTTTGGCGCTTCTTAATACAAGCTTTTGTCTATAAAAAAAAAGATTGTTTTCTGCATCTTGGTGCTGTTAGCTCTTCTCACATTTGAAGTATAGCAGCAAAGAGCAGTTGAGAAATAGGATTATTGGAGGTTGATAACTGGGGATTAATATTGGATGGATGGAATTGAGTAAAGAGAAAAAAGGAAAATGCTCATTGATAGTGTTGAGCTAGTGTCACATGCTACTGGGACTGACTCAATTTGATAATTGATACAACTTCAGCAGATAGTTGAACACTGCTATTACTGCCTGACAGTGTACTCTGTTATATTTTTTTTGTCTTCTTGGTGGGTTTACATAATAAAATTAGTCAAATCCCATGTTGTATGTGAGTTTTATTTCTGTTGGTTAGCCTATTAGTAAGCATCATGGGTTTATGCTACTCAGCACATAACTTTTTGACATTGATATAGCCCTTCCTGATTATAAAGCAGAAACATTTTTTTACACTAAATAAAATATGTTAGCACTGTTTTTACTAGTTCTTTTAACCATGTAAGAATAGAACAATGCATCATTTTTCATGTTTTCAGAGCAGTGTATGAATATGTTGAAAATGTTTTTCCCTTTTACTAAGCTTGGCTAGATTCCACTTACATGTTATTAATTAAAGATGTTGACAAGCTCTGACTTGGTCCTGCAAATTTGAGTAGGTATGCAACTGCAAGTGCACGCTCTGATGGCCTTCTTTTGCTTTGTGGAGGGAGGGATGCAAACAGTGTGGTGAGTTAGAAAGGCATTGTGAGGTTTTCATAATGTTTGGTTTTAGTGGATCCTTGACTTCATATTTAATAATGTGATTGGGGTGCCTCGTTATCATTTATAATTGATATACTCTCTTTTAGGAAACTGATTAATTGTCCTTAATGTATGGTTTTGTTTGCTTTTTTATGGGATATTTCTTTCTTTCTTCTTCATTTTCCTTTTTCTTTTGTTTAAATATTAAAATGTATATATATATATATATATCTATATATAGAAACAACTATTTCATTTCTATTAATAAAAAAGAAGCAAGAAAAATGATACATCCTTCTGCTATGTACAATCCAATTAAAAACCAAGAAAACCTATATATATATATATCGAAACAACTATTCATTTCTATTAATAAAAAAGAAGCAAAAAAGATAATACATCCTTCCACTATGTACAATACAATTAAAAACCTAGAAAACTTCCCAACAACCAAAGCAATCGTTATAATTGAGATAGATTACAAAAGCAACTCAAATAATTGCTAAGAATATCCTTTGTAGTTCTTTTTGTATATTTTTATTCATGTATTTATTTATATCAGATGCTTATAAAAAAGAACTGCCAAGAATAAGTGAAAGGTATTCTATAGAAGACACCAAAAACTTTGCTCTATGTTTGATTGTGAGATTTGCTACTTGATTAGCTAAGGAGAAGCTCAAGAAAAGGAAAATCCCTAGTTTGTAGGGATAAAATTTGGTGAAGCCATCCATTAAACCTCCATGGTTCTAATTCTGTACAGTTTGTGGGTGGTGTTGCCGGGTGAAAAGGTGAATCTCAATAGTGGAATACACCTAGAGGGAGGGGGGGGAAGAATAGGTGTTTTGACCAATTAAAAAAAAAACAAAAAAAAAGTTCTCAACTCAAATTAGAAAACCTTGAAACTTTTTGAATATTTTTCTACTCTTTACATTCTTAAAAACACAAATTATAAATCACATGCATATATGAATGCAACAACACTCCCCAACAATATTAAAATGCAATTCACATGCACATGATCGAACACTCCCAAACTCAAATCAACTTAAACTAAATTCAAATAAAATCAAGATCAATATACCTTGAAATGTCAATGATCAACAATCAGAAACAACTTCAAGGATGATTCATAGCCATTTCTCTTCATCATTCAATCAAATAGTAGGCGATCAAAATTCTAATAAATTATTGAAATTGAAAACTGGTGCTAAGAAACGAAAGAGACAATGTGACACCATAAATTTACGTGGAAAATCTCCGAAGAGATCAAAATCCACGGGCCTACTACTGATTGAAAAACTCCACTATGAAGAATAAAAATTGAGTACAAGGTTTTACCTAGTTCAAGCCAACCAATCCTTCCTAGACCACTTGACTAGTACCTTCACTTTCTGCTTCTCTCCTTCATCTTTTAGAGCACACTTGGAGTCCGTACCAAGCTCAATCTTAGCCTCTTCTTGAATTCACATAAGAAGAAAATTGGTTGTTGCACAAACCAAGAGAATGGGATGTGAATGTTTCAGAAATTAACCCAAGTTCATTTTCAGAAAATTCATTTTAAAAAAATTTTCTTGGAAAACTAGGATGGATTTTTCTTAGATAGCAAACATGCTCAAATAGGGAAAGGGAATGAAAAACTCTTTGCGACTGCTGCAGTCTCTCCTCCCAAAAATGGGAGAAATTTGATTTTAAAAGGGAATGAAACCCTTAATCCAAGGGTTGGAAATTGATCTTAGAAATAGGTTAGTTGGATTGATCTGCCCCTGCACCTGGATTGATCCAGAAACAGGGGAATAAAAGCCTTGCACCAAAAACTATTTCTCCTAGCTTTCTTAACTCATTTAAATATGAAAAAAACAAGGTTGATTCTCATTCAATTACCACACACTCGGCTACATACCTTGGCCTCTTAGCAAAGTCTTAATCTTCAAAGGTCAAATAGTCCGAAGGGGGATTGGTAAACCGAGTTAGGGGACACTAAGGAATTTTGTTCGGAATTGCCAACCTAGCTAAACACTCACACCGGGAAATAGGGGTTTGAGTGCTGTGAGTAATTGATAATTGATAATTCTCTTATAATAATGCACCCCAATTGGAAATACTTTTCAGTTAGTGCTCATTGGTAGAGAGTTTGAATTAATCTTTGTTAAGCATTAGACTTTTTGATGGCAAGTTTGTTTCAAGGAACACAAGGCCAACAAGAACTTAAAGAAAAGCAGGAGCCAATTGGGCCATAATGATGGTAAATTGTAAATAAAGTCACAATGTTGGTGCCCTTTTGTATATATCATGTGTACTTTGGTGAGTTGTTTCTTTGGTGTTGTCTATGAAATTTTTTTGTTTGACTATATAAAAAATCAACGAAGTGATCATGTTTAAATCCATTGTCTTTTTTTGATAGGCAAAGATAGAATATATTAGTAGCGCCTAACAAAAGGCAAATAAGGGTATACAGGATGTATGTAGAGGTGCTAAAATGGCTAAGCAATGTTAAGGGAAAAACAAAAAACAATTTCCCTGCCTCATTTGGAGTTTAACCAATCAATGAAGTCGAACATGGACAAAGAGTTATCACTTATATACATTCTAACCCACTCCTAAGAAATATACTTGAAAGTTTGCTTGATTACTTGGTCCCCTTTTTTAATGTTTTGAAAAGCTCTCCAATTTTTTTCTTTCTAAATTGTCCAAAATAAACACAAGCTCTCTTGGCTTTCATTCTCTTCTTATTGACACAAGAAACATTCTAACCTAAAAGGGTAGTCCTCATGGTAGAGTGCATTATCCATATCACAAATAGAGCATAAATAAGATGCCACAACATGATTGTTTTTGAACTGTGAAGGAGGATATGATCAATTGTTTCTTTATCACCTTTGCACAGATAGCATCTATTTGGAATTCTCCATCCCCTTCTTTCAAGCTGGTCCAATCTCCCCCAAGTAGCTTCCCATGCTAAGAAACTTACCCTCACCAAGATCGACGGATTCCAAATCAAGCTTGTAGGGAACACCTTTGAATTTTCAATGGAAGAGGAGGAATAATGCTACTTAATTGAGAAATTACCACATCTTGTATGCTGCCAAGCCATCTTATCCTCTATACTACTGCAAATCATTTGTGCCTGTAGTTTCCTAAAAAGGCTTCTACCTCATCTAGTTCCTATTTGTGGATTTGTTTTGTGTACCTAGGATTCCAATGCCCACCCTCTCCAAGCTGCTCCCACATCTTAGATACCATGTATCTTTGGTGGAAGCTATTGAGAGTAGAATTGGGAAAGCCTCACCTAATGGTTCATCCTCACACCACCTTTCCATCCAAAACTATTGTCTCCACCCATTTTCTACCTTGAAGGCCATTTTGCTTTTAAAGCTTTTCCCACCCGCTTTTGATAGCTTTCCACACCTGTACTCCTTACCCTGCCCTTACTTCTCTAGAGCTCCATTCCCCTTCTTCCTCTCCATACTTACCTAAAATTACCCACTTCCAAAAGAAGTCACTCTCGTTAGCAAATTGTCACAATCACTTGCCAAGCATAGCTTTGTTAAGGATGGATAAACTTCTAATATCCAAACCCTATATTGCATGAGTTTGAGTATGAGTGGTGAATGCAAGTATGTGTCTAGGTGTTTGTTTGATTCTTCATAACTTAAATTAATTTTAGGATATGGGAACTCAACTAAAAAGGATCTAAAAAGGAGATATGGGGTATTGAGATATGACATAATAAAAGAAAAATCAATTAAAAATAAAATGGAAGTGAAGATATCATTCTTAAAAGCTCCTATATTTTCCCTATAGTCATTTTTTTCCTTTTATTTTTAAATATTCTTACAAAAATTCACTTTTCGACTAACTCTTCTTTCTCTCTGGTGTAATTATTACTAAGAAAGTTGAAAGAATAAAAGGATATTAATGAAAAATCAAGCAGTCATGCCTAAAGTAAAATAAGAGTGTTCAATAAGGATTCCATACCCATACACATGTAATGTCTTATTGACACAAGTACGTTAGGTGAAATTGAAGAATTCGGGTATCATAGTCCAAACCCCCCACATCTCTTCTCTTGACAAATTAAGGACCATTCTTCCATGTGTGGCTTGCTCTCAAGGGCCCTACCCCCCTCCCCCCAAACACACACACACACACACACACACACACACACACACACACACACACACACACACACACACACACCCCCCTAAAAGGAAGTCTCTTTGGATCTTTTTCAACCTCAAACTCAAAAAGTGTACTCTTAACTGGAGTCAATTTGCCTCCCTTTGATAGGTACTTTTCCACATAGCTAGTCATTTTTGAAATCTCTCCTCAATCACATCCCAAATTTGAGTTGATTTAAAAGGAGCTTCTAGCAAAAGGTTAAGATATGTAGAAGGAAGGGTTCTACTGCTGCAACCTAAGACCTTTAGCAATCTTTTTCGCATTGGCAACCTCCCCAACAAATTGATCTTAACTCACTTTTCTCCAGATTGATCTTAAGGCCTGAGATTGCCTCAAACCACATGAGAATCCTCCTCAAATATTCCATTTTCTCCTTTAAGACATCTCAAAGGATAAGTGTATCATTGACAGAAAGAAAATGGGATACCTCCATTCCTGCTCCTCCCCTTCCACTACCTAAGGAACTTGAGATGAATTCCCCCTTCTATGACCTATTTAGGATATTCGAGAGAGCCTCCATAGCTGGTATAAAGAGGTAAGGGGGATAAAGGATCACCCTGCCTCAATCCTCTACAACTATTAAAATAACCTGAAGGGTTGCCATTTACCAAAATAGAGAGTCAAGCTGTTGGGATGCACCACTTGATCCAATCTATCCACTTGGGGCCAGAACCCATTTCATCCAAAACTATTAATCAAAAGTCCGAGTTGGCATGATCAAAAGCCTTCTCAATATCCAGTTTCCAAATGATCCCCTTATGAGCACATTTCATGCTAGAGTGGGCTTTATTAGCAATGGGTACAACATCCAGAATTTGCCTTCTTTCCATGTTAGCAATGATACCCTAAAATCCATTGCCCCCTAAAATTTGTTTATTATTTACGTGGGACTAGTAGGATGATTTCATTTCTCCTTTTGGTGCTTTATGGACTTCATAACAACTAAATAGATCTTTTAGTAGGTTGATTGCAAACTCCTTTGGGTTAAGGCTTTTCTCCTAGCACTCAAATTTGTTCTCTTTACATGGATGGAACAGAGACGTTAAAATTGCCATTTTCTGTGTTGTTCACTGGACAAGGTCACTTAGAAACATCAATATTGCGTGTTATGTTGATATATTGATACACTCGTTCAAGCGCCAGACTTATCGATTTATTCATTTAAGTAGTATCTAGGAATTTTGTTTATCAAAAATAGGTTCTTAGTCTCTCTTATCTCTATATATTTTTACCGAAATCTTTGATTGATGTTCTTTGTTAATAAAATCATTCTGTTACAAGAATAATACTTTGGATCATTCTTTACCAACTCCTCACTCTTCACCTTGTATGGCAGATAGATGATGAAAATGTTGTTAGTGCAATTTGGAGAACAAAGTTTATATGTATGCTGCATAATGCAGCCTGAAATCTCTGTTAAAATGGTTGAACATCTTATTACTGGATGTATCTTTTGGGGATGGGAGTGTCCCATTGTTAGATTTTATCTATGGTTTGGAATTTTGGTTAAGCTGTTTTTGGGGGGTGGTGTGCGTTTTGTTCCTTCTTCTTTGTGCTTTGGGTGCTACTTGTAAATATCTTTCTTAAGTGCTTATTTGATATATTTTATATGCCTTTTAAAATCTATAGCAGCCTGTAACTTTTTGCAAGTTTAAACTTTGGCCCAGAATTGTTACTGAAATGCTGGTTATGAACACTTTGGTACTAGTTTATTGAAGTGTCATATATGTGCCATACTCTGTTTAAATGATGCTTTCTTTCTAATTGTAGCAACAGATAATTATGCCTCTTACACCATTTTCTTTGTCATATGCAAACATACATATTGTAATATTTATTTAACCTTTATTTATTATTATTATTATTATTATTATCAGTATTATTTATTTATTTTTTCTGATTCTTGCAGCCATTGGCAAGTGCATATGGACTTGCTAAACATAGAGATGGTCGTTGGGAATGGGCAATTGCTCCTGGTGTTTCACCTTCTCCTAGATATCAACACGCAGCAGTAAGTTTTGGTTGCCTTTGAAAATATTCTTTTCCCCTTGTGCTTTGTTCCTTGTTTTGGAAGATTAGTTACTTAGCTACATTATGCTTTCTAGGTTTTTGTTAATGCTCGGCTCCATGTATCTGGAGGGGCACTTGGTGGTGGACGCATGGTAGAAGATTCATCAAGTGTTGCAGGTACTTGATTCTGGCAGTTGCATACCTTAACCTTCTTGTATACATGCATAGTTGGAGAATTTTATTAGATATGTCTAACAAGGGGAACAGGGATGGGAATAAAGACAAATTGGTGGTTGCTTTTGTTTTTGCATAAGACATGGTTGTGGGATATGATTTGAGATGGAATCTTTAACCTCTTGCTGCAGGGATGCATTTTACACATCTAGGAATAGTGTGGTCACCTAGGCTGTAGGTGGGTCTTGTGAGTGCTGTTGATTGATCAGGAGGTAGCTATTGTCGGTCTGGGCAAGGTTGCATCTTGACTCAAGACCAAAGACAACAATAAACTTAGGCGTCCCCTCTCTTTTGTGTCCGAAAGTTCTGCTTTGATGCAGCTGCTTTTTCTTTTTCTTCTTTCCTATGTAATAGTTACACCACACCTGATCTGTTTCTGATTTGTTGTTCTTATCTCAGTTCCATGCCTATTATCTTCCCTTTTGTTTGCTTATTTTATCATGTAGTGCTATGTTTTTTATCGTATTTCTATTAAGGCTGTTCTGGACTCATCTTGCCTGCCAAAGCAAGTCAGTGAGTATTTTTTCTTTTGCTGGCGCTGTGGGAGAAACTTAGAGAATACTTGCCCATCAGTTGACATTCAAATTAATCTTATTATTAAGTTTGAAGATAGTATATTCTTGTTTAATAACACTGCCACTTTACTTTTTAGGCTTCTGTGGTTCAAACTTTTCAAAATGGTGCTGACCTTGTAATGTTTTTGCATAAAATTCTGGAAGCCTTACATATTTTTAAGAAAAAAATTATCGAAGTCTATTATCTTTGATGTTATTGTTATTATACTAAAAGAAAGTTTGTCTTACTTTTGGAAAGTGATGCTCCATTGTGCAGAAACCTCACAAGTTCCTCATGTTTCTCCTGTTTATAGTGTTGGATACTGCAGCAGGCGTTTGGTGTGATACGAAGTCTGTAGTCACTAGTCCCAGGACAGGCAAATATAGTGCTGATGCAGCTGGTGGGGACGCTGCAGTTGAATTGACCAGGCGTTGCAGACATGCGGCTGCTGCTGTTGGTGACTTGATCTTTATTTATGGTGGTTTACGTGGTGGTAAGAGATGAACCTAGTTTGTGAAATTTCATTTTGTTGCATTTTTAATTTAATTTCGGAAATGGAGCTGCCATCCTCCTATTGCTCTTATATACCATTCTCTATTAACCTCATTATGCTGATCATTGTATAGCATGTCAGGACATTGAAAATACTTGCATCCTTAGCAAGTTCTTATAGGTCTTATTTGTTTAGAGAGAAATGCAAGACTGATGAGTTATGAGTTTTATTCTATAATTCATGCCACTAAAAGGACTTACTGAAGTAGGCAAGGAATGCACTAGCACAAAAAAATTCCCTTGTTGCATGAGTGTCATTTGGGATTGGATTTTCCCAAGAACAAATGACTGGAAAGACTGGGAAGCAATGGTTGCATTCAGCAAACTTTAGAGTAGCCTCGATAGAGGATGATTGGAGAAGTACAAATAGATTAGAACATGTGCATGGCTACATGTGAAGTAAATGCAATAAACGATGTGAGGGAGGATTCTAAGAACTGGATTTTGTATGTTTGTTTTGGTGGATATGTACAGAGTGGAATTATAGGATTTTGAAGGCTTGAAGTGCTTATTGAAAGATTTTTCCAAATCTCCTTCCTTGGTATAGGGCTTCTCTGGGGTTCGCAATGTGTTTGTGTTATATTTAATTTGGTAATTGAAAAGAAAACTAAATGGGGAGAGGAAATACAGATATGATGTGGCTGGAGTTAAATTTTATGTGCTAGTGAAAAAGAAAACAAAAAAGGAAGAAAAATATGTGCGTTGTGTGAAAAAATAAAACATAAAATGGAAGAGGAAGTATGGATATGATGTGGCTAGAACTATTTAATTTTCTAATTAAAAAGATAACAAAAACAGGGAGTTGAAGTATGGATATGACATGGATATAATTGTCTTTTCCTGAGCTGTAATGCGTTAAGAAATGGATGCATTTTGGAAATATAGTAAAAGTAATAGAAAGAAAAAGGTTGGGAAATGTATGTGTATGTTTATGTCTAATTTGCTGATTGAAAAGAAAACAAAAACTGGGTGAGGAAGTATGGATATGATGTGGGTAGAATTAAGTTTCATTTTTTTCCCTAAGCTGTCTGTGTGTTTTATATTTAATTTGTTGATTGCAAAGAGAGCAAAACTGGGGAGAGGAAGAATGGATATGATTCAGCTTGAATTAAGTTTTGTTTTGCATGAGCTGTAATACTTTAAGAAATGGAAACATTTTGGAAATACAGAAAAACAAATAAGGAAAGAGTTGGGAAACTCATGCCATTACTAGCAAACAGCATGGCTAATTTAGATGCAGAGATTAACCCAGAAAATGATGGATTGAGTGTGAGGTTGGTTATATGGTAGAGCAGTAATGTTGTGCACCAAGTGGAAGCAATGACAAGATATGTTGCCTATCCAAATGAAACTGCATAATTGATAGAAATTTGAACTATTACAACACATTTGTCAAGCACATATGTTCTTTTAAGTCCTAGTTACATGTTAGAAATCTCAAGTGCTGTTCTTGGGATTTTTTTCCTTTTATTAGAGAGTACATGCTATTAGAAATATCTTAACCATTAATTGTTGTTTGGGGTACCAAAATGAAAGCAGTGGCCTGTGACATGTACAAAAAGGAAAAGCGAGATCAAAGCACCTCTCTTTGCATTTTAAATACTATAGATGAATCATACGGTGAAATCTCATTTTAATCTCTCTGTCACTATATATTCACATTATAGGGAAAAAAAACTGTTTCATTTTGCTAGCTAACCTCTAGAAGATTGTTTTCTATAAAGGATTTCAGAGCTTTTACGGGTTATGGATCTTGTATTGCACCAATGCCATGGTGTTCTAAGCAATAGACTGGTTGATGATAATTGATAACTAAGCATGTCAAATGTGTTCTGTATTTTCAACAGGTGTGTTGCTTGATGACCTGCTTGTTGCTGAAGATCTGGCTGCTGCTGAAACAACAAGTGCAGCTTCACATGCAGCAGCAGCAGCAGCTGCATCGAATTTACAGGCAGGGAGGTTACCTGGAAGGTATGGATTCATCGATGAAAGAACGAGGCAAACAATTCCTGAGGCAGCTCCTGATGGTTCAGTTGTCCTGGGAACTCCTGTAGCTCCTCCTGTAAATGGTGATATGTATACTGATATAAGCACTGAAAATGCAATGCTCCAGGGATCCCGGTGAGTTAGCTACTGCATCTGTATATTGATTTTCATTTGATGTCATTTATCGAATAGCATGGTTTTGGCGCATAATTCATTCAAGGAGCTATATTATTACTCTGCAGGAGACTGAGTAAAGGTGTTGAGTACTTGGTTGAGGCCTCAGCAGCCGAAGCTGAGGCTATAAGTGCCACATTAGCTGCTGCAAAAGCTCGGCAAGTCAATGGAGAAGTTGAACTACCAGACCGGGATCGTGGGGCAGAGGCTACCCCTAGTGGAAAACAGATATCTACCTTGATTAAAATGCCTGATTCTGCTGGATCAAATAATATTGCTCCTGCTGGAGTTCGGTTGCATCACAGGGCTGTCAGTATTAGATTTTAATTCCCATTTTGAATGTTATTTTTCAAGTCAATTTTTGCTGTCAACATATTTATAGATAAATGTGACTTCTTATCTGGTGGTATTTCTTTTATATGTATTCTCAGGTGGTTGTAGCTGCTGAAACTGGTGGAGCTTTAGGTGGCATGGTGAGACAACTCTCAATTGACCAGTTTGAAAATGAGGGCAGAAGGGTCAGCTATGGAACTCCAGAGAGTGCAACTGCAGCAAGGAAACTATTGGATCGGCAAATGTCTATCAACAGTGTGCCCAAGAAGGTACAGATAATTGTTTTTAATGTATATGATGTATTTTAAGATATTGATTCTGGGAATATATGTAGATTTATCTCTGCTTCGTGTAATATTGGAATATTGAAAAGAATTCATGCAGTTGTCAACAAATAGTTGGTATAAGATCCATTGATTTGATTTCAATTAGGGTGCATGTCTATCTGTGCATTTGTTATGCCCTATAATTCAATATCAAGTGGCAGAATGGAATTTGTTCTGCCCTATAATTTTATGTTATTTGTATGACTGCAACACTTTATTTCTTTATTATTATCCAGTTTGGAATTATGTAGTTTTTCTCCCAATCTCTTGTCTTATTAGGTCAATGATAATCTTGGCATATCAATATTTTCCAGGTGATAGCACATCTTCTGAAGCCTCGTGGTTGGAAGCCTCCGGTTCGCCGGCAATTTTTCCTAGATTGCAATGAAATAGCGGATCTTTGTGACAGTGCCGAACGGATATTTTCAAGTGAACCAAGTGTTCTTCAGATAAAAGCCCCTGTTAAGATATTTGGTGATTTGCATGGGCAATTTGGGGATCTCATGCGCCTTTTTGATGAGTATGGTTCCCCTTCAACTGCTGGAGACATTGCGTAAGTTTTTCCACCTAACAAGGCTGAGCAACCCAACATCCTTCTCTTCATTATTTTTTGTCAATTCTTTTATTAATCCATGCCATGGTCACCTTGTTTATATGTTTGCCCTCTCTTATATAGATGCTAATGAAGCTTCTTTAACTAATCCATGCCATGATCCTAATGTATTGAGAAGCATGATATGCTAGTTTCAGATTGAATTTTCTTTCTATTGAGAGCCATAATTACTACCTATTGCTCCTATGACATACTTCAGATTGTCAAACCAAAAAATCAGTTTGATAAACAATAAAAGTGATTGTGTTGTATGTCTATCAATTAATAATTTTATAAGATGTTTGTTTATACATGAAGATTTAATCTGGAAGATCCTTTATCTCAATTACTTATGGCAGCAAGTTGTTGGATGTTGCATTCTGTTGGTGTACGGTTATTACTTCCATTACATGCTAATGGCATGTTCCTTTTAGTAGTATATTATGCCTGCTTAAATGGATTCACTTGCATATGGACATGGTTGTGCATATATACATGCTTCTTCATGGACAATTTCTATAGCACTCTTACAATTCTTGTTTTCCATCTTTGAATCGATTAAGTTCAACTTAAAATTCTAAAACCACGTATGCCCTATTGTTAATTATTTTTTCCTAAATAAAATTGATATAATCATCAATGAATTTATACTGCTTCTGTGGTAACAGTAATGCAATCGTAAATTATGGTCCTAAACCTTGCTTTGAGTAGGCTGTCCTTTGGGGTGCAACCTGATGCTGACTCTGTATGGTGTTCTAGAATCTTCTTTATTGTGGAGCTTGAATTTCTGTTGCCCTGTTCTGAAATTGGTTCCGCTTTTGTATTTCATTCACTATTCATGGCCAAGAGTTAGCTACCATCAAATATAAAAGAAATGGAGAATTGCTAAAGGAAGTAGTGTATAATGTTGCAATAAGTCAAATTCTTTTGTTGACTCTTTCACTTGAAGAATATACTGGCTATTCAGCTTTACAGATTTTGTTTTTGTTTTTCCAGTTTCTGTCCTCTGACTTTGAATCACATTTAGGAATTTAATCATTCCCACTCTAATTTCCTAGATTTACTTCCAATAATATAAAGGAAACACATCCAGTGTCATTATGGAATCCAATCTGAATGTTTTCTGGATTTGCCTTGTCTCGAATCAGGTTTCAAGCTTCAATTTCAAGTTAAGGTTTTTGCAGTGATGAAATGAAATTGCCTATGGAATTTTTAAAATCAAGATATCATTATTTGTTTAACTTCAGGGTTGGGAACTCAGTTCCTACATTTCCCAGAAAGGGGATAATTTGTGTGATAACAGATAAGCCCGAAGGCAGTTCCCATCCCTGTCGAGGGAGATGCCAACCATTTCTCCTTTATCAACTCCATCATGTTGTGACTGTTGTGATGAAACCAAAAGTGGACTGCTATTGGGGCAACCTATGTTTTTGACAAGATATATGCATCTTGCAGCATGCCCAGGTTTTTCAAGGTCAATTTGGTTATGTGTCTTAGGATTTCATTTTCTTGTAGCATCAAGAGGGATCAGGCTTTCCAATCATCCTCCCTTTTTCTCCTTAAATTAAAAAAAGTTAATATTTCATATTTATCATGTTAATATTGCTTACAATTCTACTCTTGAAATTCTTCTGTTTTTCTTATTTTCTTTCATGTTTGCTGATTTTGTATGGATGGCTATCAGATATATAGATTATCTCTTCTTAGGAGACTATGTGGACCGTGGTCAACACAGTCTGGAAACTATTACACTTCTCCTTGCTTTGAAGGTATCTCCTGTGCCTTTCTACATATTCCATTTTGCTTATCTTAATGATGCTTGCTCACTTTTGTATTGGACTACTATTGGCTAAGATATTCTGTATAATCATTTGAATATTGTAGGTTGAGTATCCCCTCAATGTACATTTAATTCGTGGTAATCATGAGGCTGCAGATATCAATGCTCTTTTCGGTTTCCGGATTGAATGTATTGAGCGCATGGTATGTGATTATATGCACAAAAAAATGTTTTAGTTTCCCTGTATCGACTAGTTGCAGCTACCAACTTTATGGCATACTGAACAGGGTGAGAGGGATGGAATCTGGGCCTGGCATCGGATAAATCGATTGTTCAATTGGCTTCCTCTAGCTGCTCTAATTGAAAAGAAAATAATCTGTATGCATGGTGGTATTGGTCGCTCAATAAATCATGTGGAACAGATTGAGAATCTTCAACGGCCAATCACAATGGAAGCAGGCTCAATTGTTCTTATGGATTTATTGTGGTCAGTGCATGTCTATACTGTTACATTTTGTCCCTTGTGATAAAAAATTTCATTTGCATTAGTGATTTGTTGGTGATATTTATTTAATTTTGCATTCATAGGTCTGACCCAACAGAGAATGACAGTGTGGAAGGATTGCGACCAAATGCTAGAGGTCCAGGGTTGGTTACTTTTGGGGTGAGTGTTATATTACATTGTTCTCATTTTATATTTTGGTATCAGATCTTTCAGGTACTGGTATCACATTATACTTGTTTTAGAACTATATAAAAATCTACATAAATCTGCGTGTTACAACAATTAATTTTCTTTTCTAATAAGAAATGTGATGCAAGATTTTGAGTTATTTGCAACAATTTTAGAATTTTGTCATTAACTGTTTATTTTAACATTTTGCATATTTTGGACTGTTCTTCCAGTTAAAGAACTGAAGAAATGTGGATAAAATTTGTTGTCGAGGATATTTGGTTAATTTTGTGAGTTTCTATTGTTATTTATAGGTATTAAAGTTTTTTTAGGTTGTGTTTGAGCTAGTTAAGGGTGACAAAATGAGCATAAAATTTTTAATCGTGGGATATTCCATATTTGGTTGATTTTGTAGGTTGCGGTTATCATTTTTGAGGTGTTAAAGTTGTTTTATAGGTGTGTTCAAGTCTTGTTGAGCATATTCTTCAATTTTGAACCATTTCCACTTGAAGATGGTTTTGGTTGTTTATGTTGTCCTCTTCCTGTGCCAACGTAGATGAAGATAAAGTAGTGTTATTAGTTATCGATAACAGTTTACAAGAAGTGTTATGTCATTTTCACATGGATGATGTTGATAAATATATTTCATTTGGAAGATGAGATAGAGTAATGCTAATGCTACTTAAGTTTCTCAGATGCTGAAGAAGAGGGAGTGAGGGTATTTTGGACTTGCCTGTCAATTTTTATTTATCAGTAATAATGTTTGTTTGATGTGTTGGCTGAGAGGTTGCTAATCATTCTACCATAAGTGGTATGTCCGTCACATGGGCATGCAATTTTAAGATATTGGTTTATAGTGAATGAATATATTGACTTTAGACAGTCTCACATTTAAGAAAGGTATGATCAATAAAGAAACTTTAAAAAACACTCCAACAGAGGTTCCAGAAAGAAATCTTTCAGGTTCAGCAATGACAGCTCGACTCCTCCTAAGTTCTTCGATCTTGCTCCTAGAAATGCTCAAATATACCCTTTGCACTTCCATTAAAATTACCGTGCCAACTTGATATTTTCTCCCTCATCAAGTGAGGAAGGACTTGGGTAACCCCAAAAATTGGGAAGATTAAAGCCCATAAACTGTGAGCAGCCTGTTTTTGCTTGCACATGCAACACTAATTGATCAGAGTCCTGTTATCATGAGTTGGTTAATAATTGGATCCTCACCCAAACTCTTCTTCCCTGCAAAGAACCCAACCTTTGAGTGCATAAAGGAGTCCCAAACCTCTCTCATTAGAAAGGAGTTGATAGAGTTTGAAAAAAGGATTTAACTGAGAAAAGATTGCTGTTAGATGCTCTTCTGGGCTGATCTGTCCTCCATGTTTTCACTGATCACATGCTCCTGGATACTTGAAAGGAAAGATTCCCAATAATCTAAGTGCTGTCGCTGTTATGGAAGAGCTTTGTGAACCTTGGATTCCCACAACCACAACCACAACTCTCCTCTATATGCCAATAATCTGATACCTTCACCGCTCTACTGACTGCTCTATTAGTTACTTTTAATATATGTTTCCCTTTCACCTATCAAAAAAAAAAAAATCTCAATCCAGATAATGATCCTCCAAAGAAGGCTCTCCACAGAACAAATTAAGGCCAAAAGGTCACTCTTCAATTGTTACCCAGAGATACCAGTAAAAGGATAAAATTTTTTCCTCCCACTTCTAATAACTTTCCATGGCCTCAGACAGGCTGCTCTACCCAATCTAGAACACCAATCCCTTCCTCACCAAATTTATGACAATAACTGCTTTCCTAACAATGCTTTGTTAAGGATGAATAAAATGCTAACACATAGCCTACCCTTCTCATTTCCAGCACAAAAAACAACCAATTTACCGAGTGCACCTTTAAAGAGTGTGTTTAATGTTCTCCAGCATAGCAAAGGACATAAACGGATTGACAAATTGGACATAGTGCTTTTGTTGGGAATTAGAAGACCCTCCATTCAATGATACCATCTCTTGTAAAGAAGCAAGTCTCCTTATTGAACTGTTCCTCAATTGAGTCTCATACTGAGTTAGCCTTGAGAGCACCACCCAGTGGCTTTCCCAAATATTTAGATGACTGGCTACCCACCCTACACCTGAAACAGAGCCGACTCCTCTATGTTCCCTTGTTTCCTGGAAATAAGCTCACTTTCCGCTAACTTAAAGCTTAATTTCCAGATTGGAGAGCTGCCTCAGGACACATGAAGAATGCACCTCAGCTGAAGTAACTGGTAATAACGTCAACAATAAAAAGCGAGTGAGATCTCCAAGGCCTAACCACCCCTTCTCACTCCCACAACCTTAAAGCTACTTAAGAGACTATCTTCCACAGCCCTTAAAATTTCCATCACCAATGCAAATGGATAGGGGGGAAGTGGATCCCTTGGCATAATCTTCTCAAGCCATGGAAGAACCCTGAAGGAGAACCATAACCACATAAGTTGGGTTATAATGATCCTTCAAAGAGATCAATTGATTGGCTCCTTGTTTTGCAAATATATCTGTCACATGGTAAGCTGCTCAAGCCAAAGGAATACCCAAACTCTAAAGCAATATAATTTTCTTTTCACAGCCACCATTAAACCTCCACAAGCCGCCTTCTTATTTACCCATGATAGGACTGATGCAGAATTTCTCTCTAATTAAAGATTGGATAGATCCTCAGTTTTAGCTAGCTTTGGGCCTTTCATCAAGGCTAATATCTCTGCCTCAATGGCAGAACCACTCCAACATTCTAAAGAATGCTCTCTGTGATGTTTCATGATGGTCCATGAACGTTCCTCTAATTCCTTGTTGTGTTGGTTTACCCAAGGAGCACTCATCAAAATTCAATTTGATCTGACCCAAGTTATAAGCAATCATCAATCAATTGTAAAATTGATTTTTCCAATATGTGTCAAATGGCGAAAAATTGCAAATTCTATGTTCTCTCCCAAGAGAGCTAATTTCTTGCAACTTAATGAAATGGGGTTTTTTTTTTTTTTCAATTAGTTAAGTTGATCTTTGAACAAGTTCCAGTCTTTTCATCGGTCACCTACTGTCCATACCTATCAAAAAAGAAAAAGAAAAATCAGTCACCTATTGTCCATGGTTGATCCAACTGGAGTTTTGATGCTGTTTTTGATCATTCAAACTCTCTCAAAACTTACCTTTGTCAACATGACATGATTGTGGATATGGGATCCTTGTCGGACACTATTTTTCTTTGTGTGTGGTTATTTGAGTTTTTTCATTGATATTTTTTATTCTTTCCACTTTCTTAGTAAATACATTAGAGAAAAAGAAGAGTCATCTGAAATATGAACTTTTGTAAGAATATTTAAGAATAAGAGAAGACGGGATTACAGGAAAATTATGGAAGCTTTTAAAATGAATATCTTCACTTCCAATTGTCTTTTATTGTGCGGTATCCCAATACCCATGTCCTTTTTGGGATCCTTTTTATCTGGATCCCTGTGGCCTAAAAAGTTTGAGTTGTGAAGGATCAAACACTTGGATGCTGATCCACATCCGACACCTATACATGAATCCATGCAACATAGCTATAATGTGATATCATGATTGTGTGATACTAAAGTTATGTTATTATGAGATATATGTAATTAAGTAGTGGTTTTCCTATTATCGTATTTTCATCTCTGCATGCTTTAGTCAATCAATTTAAACTACTATAATACACTATCACCCAAAAGTCTCAAGCCTTGGTAGGAATACCATGAGGGCCTAAACATATTTTCATCCTTTCTAAAGCTTCTCTATCTTTAGATTCATTAGCTCTCTTTGGAGGTATCTCTGATTTTCTACCTGACAAGTTAATAAACAATTTATGAATATATCCTCTGCCTTTTTTAGTTCCATGATCCTTCTTTCTGTAATTCTCACTTTTAACATTCCTAATGCTTGCCATTGTGGTAAATTCTTTACATCATTGTCCCAATTGTTTATACTTAACATGTGATGATGATCAACACACAACTGAATTACAGCCTTAACTGCCTCCTTTTTTTGTGGTTTCATTTTAATATTTTCAGCTTGTTTTTCTTAAAGCCTGCCTTATTTCTACATCTTTGCCCAGCTCTCCAATAGTTTTTCGAGGTTCAAACTTTTTTCTGGATAGGTTTTGGGTGCTAGCCATTAGGCATTGCAGACGAACCTAAATGGCCTTATGTAATGCCTTTCTAATAATTAGTAGATTGCATCTTTTTCTATTTTTTATTTATTTTGTGTGTGGGAATAGTGATCATCCCCTTTATGTTCTGCAGGTAAGTCTCAACCTTAACATTTCACATAACATTGATATCATTAGAATTCTGGAAAAGGAAGCATTAAAGATTCAATGGCCATGTGTTCTTGAAGTCTATTTTCTGAATATGGTTCACACATTATGCTTGTGCTTGTGTGTACTATGCTTGCACAACATGGTGCTAAGCTTTGCTCTCCTGTAGTCAAGAAAATGAACAATAAATTTTGTAGACCTTATTTCAGATAAACGTACTTGGAAGCACTTGCTGGCTCTTCACTGGCGAGTATGAGATGTTGATTTTACATTTTATCAAGTTGAAATTGTATAGAAACATTTCAGATTTCCTCCTGTTGTACTAGTTTACTTGCATTATGAGTTTGGTTGTTGGATTGTAGTTATTCAAGTTTTGTTTGGTCAACTTACATTTATCAATGGTTAAATATAATAGCAGTTTCTTCTTACAATATTAGTCTTAGACTTGATTTGTTTTTTAAATGGTCTATCTTGAACAAACATATAATGCAGATCTGTCATGGTGGATAATATCCATTTAATGAAAGTTTGTGTTTTTATTTATCCAGTTTTGCATTGCTTCCATGATTTGTAAGGAAGTTCTTGTAGTTTTCCATGAAGTTTTGAATGTTACTGCTCATCTAAAAGGGTGTGCTGTTGCAGCCTGATCGTGTTATGGAGTTCTGCAACAACAATGATCTTCAGCTGATTGTACGTGCACACGAATGTGTGATGGATGGCTTTGAGCGATTTGCGCAGGGACATTTGATTACTCTTTTCTCGGCCACCAATTACTGTGGTATGTTCCTGGCATCTACCGAGAGTCTTTGCATTTCACTGGCAGTTTAGCCTTTTTCTTATGTTTGGTTTTTCTTTTGTTTCTACAGGTACAGCAAATAATGCTGGGGCAATCTTAGTTTTGGGTAGAGACCTTGTGGTGGTTCCAAAACTTATTCACCCATTACCTCCAGCAATTTCTTCGCCAGAAACATCGCCTGAACGCCATATAGAAGATACATGGATGCAGGTGCCGCTGCTTTTCTTTTCTCTTCTTTTCTTTTTTTCCCCTCTTAAGTTATTCATCTGATGTGGGTTTCCTTGATGTGACTTGTGCAAAATGTTGTGGTATAATCCTGTTTGCTTTTTCTTTATGAGATCAGGAGCTTAATGCTAACCGACCTCCGACTCCAACTAGAGGGCGTCCTCAAGTTACAAATGACAGGGGTTCTCTTGCTTGGATTTAGTGGATCAGCTAAGATTGTTTCGGTATACTGATTTTCAGGCTCATGCTGCCACCTGGGTTTCTGGTGTTCTGTATAGAGCATGATGCCCATATACGGGAATTCCCGAACTTGTGATATCTTAGTTCCTGATGAAGCTGTGAAGACTGGTTTTCAGGACATGACGGACGACAATTTGAGTGTTGAAAACCAGGTTGCAGGCGGGGGTTAGGAGTGTAGTTCATTCGATGTGCTAAAAGTTGCAATTTGGGTTCCCCCTCAACTTTGCCCTTTGTACATTGAGCCACAGGCAGGTAGAAGTCACAAAGTGTTGGGTTGTTGGTTCTCCCATCTGGGTTGCTAGTGCTGGGTATTTTCTCATTAGTTTTTTTCTTAATATAATGTTTTTTCTTTTTTCTTTTGGGTTCTTTCCTCGTTTTAGAGGGGGGCTATTGTTTCTTCTTCCTTGTCAAAAGAGGATATGAGGTCTTCAGGTGATGGGTGAGGATATAAAATATTAAAAAAGCGAAAACAAAAAAAAAAAGAATCTTTGTGGGCGTCCATGTATTATATAAGGTGTTGGTTTGTGTAATTTTCATTTATGCTTTTTGTACAATGTAACTTTCTGTGTGAAGATAAAAAACGTTTTTGGCAGCTGAGGAACATTAAATTTGGAATTTGTTCTAAATCCACTTCAATATGCATGCGCTTTGCTATGCGTATTACACTTTTGTTGTTACTCTATTATTTATTATCTGAAAAGGTTTCCACAAGTCCTGACATGCTTCTTGCTTGAGACAATATCAGACTCTTGAGAGCTCTTCAAACTGTTGTACTCTGGGCTTTTACGAAAAGGCCTCCATTGGATGTAGTTGCACAAGGTGGAAGACATTTAGTATTTAGGGTAAATTTCACTTATCTTTAAGCAAATTAATGGTGGATATGTGCAATTAGCCTAAACTCTAAGGGAGGCTATTGAAATTAACTAATGCTCATTCATGAACAACTTCATGGCATGTCCTGAAGTCTTAGTAAGGGGCCACTTGGTTTTGCTCCATCCAAATATCTTTGCAAACATCAATCGTTCTTCTTTCAGTTTAAAAGCTAGGGTTCAAGATGCTAGGTAAGTAAAGACGTATCAACAATCACAATCCGAAAATTTTTAAAGTTGGGGTTCACAAAATGCAACCGCTTTACTGGTTACTATTTCTTGTTTCCAAAAATGAACATGTTTCAGAAAATATCAGTCAATGTTTGTTTCATTAGAACCACTGGTTAATAGATTTAAAGTGTGCTTGACAATGATTTTGAGAAATCTTTTTAATATTTCTAATATTTAAAATTTTTTATGCTTTTGATAATGATTTTGAAAAGTGTTTCTAATATTTCTAATACTTGAAAAATAAAAACTTGCAAGTGTTAGAAAACCTAAAAACACTTCCTATAATTAATGTCAATCGTACTCTTAGTGATCTATTTAAATTTGTGACATGAGACTTTAATAATTAAGCAAAAAAAAAAAAAAAAAAAAAAAAAGGAAAAAAAAAAGGAAAAACTCCTAGCAGAAGTAAGTCAAGTAACTGATTCTTCAGGAGGCTAAATTCCTAGACATAAATTTGTTAAATGCATTGTATAATCTCTCCTTAATTGTCCTTGTTAATATCTTCCATGGAGAGGAATGTGATTAAGTGAGGTAAAAGAGAACAATAAAACTTATTTTATAGACACAACATGGATTGCTAAAAAATCTTGTTTATAGCTTTAGAGCAGAGCCCATCCAAACGCAAAAAATCATGCCAGTTAACCTCGCTTCACTGGCCTTTGAACATAGGATTTGTTGGGGTCTTCTGTCTTCAGCTTTGGCGGTCGGATCTCTCCTTTCTTACCCTGTAAAAAAGAAACCAAGGTTAAAAACCCTTGAACTATGTTTACCAGGCCATTCTTGTTTTGCTTCATGCATGAGAAAATACAGTTCAGTTGTTTCCTCAAAGAATGCATCTATATCTGCATTTCATCATCTCACCTTCTTTCCAGTCTTCATGAAATCTCTCCAGCTGGAAACCTGGAGATGCAATGAAAAGGGAAAGTCATAATGAGTGCAAATAAATTTAGTTTTCCATTTATACTGAAGCTGCCATTTCTATATGATCATACAACCATAAACAATGGTAATCAACCAAACAAATTTTCCAACATCAGATTTAATATTACCATTCTGGAGTAAACTGGGTAAAAGCCTCTAACAAGCTTTTATCCAATTATCTTTTTTCCATATGCAATATTATCCATCTTGGTTGCTCCTTAATGACTGCTAGGTTTTCCTCATGGTTCACCGTTTCAGTGGAAGTGGCTAAGGCAAAAAGCATTATATCTAACAAAAACAAGGTGCCATGGGAGTACACAGGTAGTATACAAAAGGGACCAAAGCGGCATATGAATGAGAAATAACAAATAGACCCTCACCCCTTATTTCTAAGCTAACCGATCAACAAAATCTAATAAAGAGAAGGATGACAGATCAATACACTTTCTAGACCAAAGAAGAGCACAAAGGAGTGAATTTCTGGGAGTATGATCTACATGCTCCTCATTTTCAAACAATTTGTGGTATCTCTTTTGCCATATGGTTTAAAATAAGCATAAAGGAGTAATTCTCCAACCCCTTTTTTTTTCTTCATTTTTTCTCCACAAAACTCTCATGAACTTTTAGAAATGTTGATTTTCTTAGATATGAGATCCCTTAAAAATTGGAACAAGCAGGTAGATAGGACTGTATTTGTCTTTTTTTCAATTCCCTTTCCTCAGGTAGGATTGTATGAGATCCCTCAATCATTCTCCACATTTGTATAATTAATTACTTTTTTTAAAACAACTCTTACAAAAAAAGTGAAAATAACTCAAAAATGTTCTCTAAAAACATCATGCTTTCTGTTTTTAAGAATAAAAAACAGTTTTCTATTTTCAAGTTGCCAAATGTTTTTTCTTGTTCTTTTGTTCTGGAGAACATAAAATTGTTTTCAAAATTAGTTACCAAATAAGGTCTAGATCACCACTTTTTATTTCTTACTTTATTTATAAATAAATTTAAGATACCTCTTTTTCTTTTTATATTTAGATGTTAAAACATATTATAATGTACATTTATATTAATTCCTAAATAGTCCCCTAAGACAACCACATGCTAGAATAAGAATAGAACTTAACAATTCCAAGAACTCATTTTCATAAATATGATTTCCTCCTTCTCTACAAAGAAACTAGGCTTTTTTATTATTAACCTCGGTGATCTTTAGGGAAATTTTCATGGTGGTCATTCTTCTATTTATCCTTAAGGAGTTGTTGGTTTGCAACATGAATATGAAAAATTTAGGGTTTGTTTGGTTGCTGTTTTCAAGAACTGTTTTTTGTTCTTGAAAACAAAAAACACTAAAAACATGTTTGGGGTAAGGGGTGTGTTTTTGTTTTTTGTGTTTTCCGTGTTCTCAAAAACCACTTTTTTGAGAACAATAAAAAAAATGTTTTTATTGTTCAAAGAATAGATTGTTCTCTGTGTTTTCTTAGCTGCTTTTTGTTTTTCCACAAAGGTGAGCTCCACCCAACCACCACACCCCCACCCGCAAGCTCTTTCTTTTTCCTTAAATTATTGAAATTAATATACTTACACATGGTTACAAAGTCATCATTTGTTTAAGAAAATTATGATTGGTGTAAAAATTTCAAAATGAAATAATTTTTTTTTAATTTAAATGCATTGTGAATATAAAAATTATTTATATATTTATCATATCAAGTTAATGGAAGAAAACACTTTATTAATTAAAAAAATAACTTTCAAAAATGTTTTTTGTTTTACTTATTCTAAAAAACTTTTTTTATTAACACGACCAAACATGTTTTTTTTTTTTTTTAACAAAAATTGTTTTCCAAAATTCAGTTCCTAAACACAAATTTTCTTTTTTCGAAAAACTGAAAATTATTCTTAAAAACTGTTCTCAAAAACTGTTTTCCAGAATAGTTTTCAAAAACAACAACCAAACAGGCCCTTAGTTTCCTTGGATATGAAGTCCCTCAAGATTTGGAACATCTCTTATTCACGTAACATTAGGTGTTTTTTATTAGGAGAAATCCCTATTTACGAGAACAATAACAAACAAGAAACAGAAAATAGATAGAACACACACAAGATTTATAGTAGTGCACTCTCAATGTGAGCCATATCCACTTTGCTATTGTAGAATTTCCACTATAATTAGAAATAAAAATACAAGGTGATCTCAAGCCTAACACCACTCCTCTATTTCACATATCCTCATCCTAAAAAGGGTCACCCTAATAATCCCTTATGTAATGAGAAAATTAGGGCAAACTAATACAAGTGTAGAATACCTAAATACCCCTTAAATAAAAAATTAGGCTGCACACAACTACACATTTTTCATTCCCACTCCTATGAAATAAAAATAAAGGGAAAGTGGGCAACCCATTTTTACTCATTTCTTTATTTATGAATATTTAATTTTTGTAAAAAAATATATTATTTGAAGGATTGTTATATACATTTGCATTAATTCCCAAGCAATTTCTAGATAGCCAAACACTAGCATGGGAATAAAACTCAATTGCCATCTCAAATTTGCAATGTTAACTAAATATTAGACTGAGAATCTTGTATCCATTACATCCTGATTGCTTTTGGTTCTATCTTATTTCCAAGTACAAGATTACAATGTTTGGGACATAGATAGCTTTAAAAATTTTTATTTACTTGGATATGTGTAACCCTTAAAATTAGAATGATTTATTACTAGGTAAGATCAGGTATTTCCTTTATTCCCACTCACAGGGAATAAAAATAAATGGAAAGAGAAAAGCTTCCTTTTATTCCCCTATTTATATAAATAAATATATTTTTTAAAAATATTATTTGGATGAGCATTATGTAAATTCCCACCCAACTTCAAACCTAAGACGAGAACCTCAAATTCCCAACTTCAAACCTAAGACGAGAACCTCAAATTCCCAACTTCAAACCTAACATTAGAATAAAAATCTCATATTCATTACATTTGATGAACTCCTTGGTGGAAATATGATTCCCTTTCTTGACTAGATACAAGTGAGCCAAACATACCCTAAAGGATATACACATCCTCTTGAAAAGTTTGCATAAGTCTTGAGCTCCGAGGGCTTCAAATTAGCTTGACAAAGTTCTACCTAAGTCCCAAACCTTCTATCCTACATCCTGCCTAAAGAATCCTGTATAAGGTTTGGAGTCCTAAGACAAGAAGAAGAATTATTTCAATAAGCACACCTGAAACTCTAAACAAGTAACAAAAAGGGAACATATGTATGAGCTATCCAGCTCAGGCCCAAGTTTTAAAGCTGAGATAGGTTACTTCAAGCTTTAACCTATAAACAAGCCAGCCCAGCTTCAGGAAAAGCCCCATTAGTTTGTGCCTCCGAACCAATTACCAGCTCCTTCACATGTCCAACATCTCCTTCCACAATCAACTCTTTTCTATTCAAATCAAGCTTAAGACTAGAGACCAACTAAAGGCATAAAGAACACGTCTAAAATATCTAATCTAAGTCATACTATCAGCTGAACAAAAAGATCAGTGCATATAAGTGAGCATAATTGTTAACTTGTACATCAGATAGTAAGCCATTTTCCTTTTTTTTATTTTTTTATTTTCTGGATCATGCATCATATTCTACAGTATATCTTAGACAAGGATCAGCTGTCAGGATATCCAAAATTAAAAATCAACGAAATATTACCAGAACATGAAAACTTGAACTAAGATTTTAAGAATAATTAATACAACTGAATTATTAATTGGTAGTCAGAAAAGTTGTTAAAAGAATCTAGGTTTAAAAGAATCTGGATATATGATTTGCCGTATATAGGGTGAAAATTGTATGTATCTGCAAACTTACATGAGCTGTGAATTACTGAAGAACCATATATTCGAATATCAGAGTGTCATTAATGTTCATTTTTTGAAGTAAAAATGATTTTACCGATAGCATAAACAGAGAAACACCTAAATTAACCTTCATAATTTTAAATATATGATAACTGCTGAAGACCTCACTCATATTAAGTAAACCCAAAATTTACTACAACTCCCTACAAGTGCACCTCTCCAATTCCCCTAAAATGGTCATGTTTCTTTGATCAGATCTTCATTCATGAAATACTGTCCTTATAATTTAAAAAGGAAGATTTATTATTTTGCATGGCTAGAAACCAACTACTGCCATGGTGTGTCTAATTTTTTTTTTGTGCGTGTTTTCTTTTTTGATAAGTAAATAAGACACTATAAACTGAGTGCAAGAAAGGGAGCAAAACCCATGTATATGGGATGTATATAAGGATCACTCATGACAAAAAATGAAAAAGATTTCTTACACCTTAAGGGCCATTCAGAACGTTAATACAGTCCAGAAGGGATGGCCTTCTATCTCCTACTCAGCTACTGGATTATAAAAAGAATGCAGGAAAACATTTTTCAGTTGCAATTTAGACTGGTCCAAATACATTTCTATTAATGTTGTATTTGCAATTTAGTTTATATTTAATTTATTTATGATACGTTGGATTCTAAAATATAAGATCTCTTACTTTGACTCAGAGCAAAGTGTTTATAGGTTCACTCAATTATTATATTAAAAATTTTCATCTGGATTTTGTTTATTTTGTTTATTTATTTATTTTTTTGTTGAAAGTTTATGCTTAATTTTGTTCTCTACAATTATTATTTTAGCTTTGTACTGCTTTTGTTTTAAAATTAAGATTACTCTGGAAATATTTATACATAATTTTCTATTGCAGTACCTTTGCCTCTATGCTTGGAAAATAGACAGAACAAACATTTACAGAAATGGATCCCTATAATGGCTTAAAGCAATAAAAGCCAATTTCATTAGAGAGAATGCCCAAAGAAGAAAGACATGCATCTGATGGTACAATATGTATGCAAGCATCAAAGACTACATACCAAAAGTGGTTTCTTCTATGCTTCTGTCTACCAGCTAAACCAGGGCACAAGAACAAACTTTTGCACTTTTTAGAGAAGAAACAATGTATCAAGATTTTGTGCCTATATGTGATGGCAACCAATCGACAGGAAATTGGGGTAGTTATAGCTAGACATCAATGGAGTAAAGTATAAAACCTTCCCAATGTGCCCATGAAAAACCTCAATAACAAGTCAAAGTAACAGCTTGTTACTTGGGGAGAAAACCATGAGACTTGGACTGCTAAGTCCAAGTCTAATCAAAGTACAAACCAAGATAGTTTTTTACCTTTCTCAGGGTTACTGATAAGAAACTCTTATCCAATCTGTGCTATGAGCTCTGCTTTGTGAATTAGATCTCCATCCATGAATCCAAATGTGCTACTATCTGTCACAGACCACCTTCCTAAACATCTATCTATAAACCCAGGCCATTTTCTAGTTTATCTACATGCAAATGCCTAGTACACAGAGCCTATTGAAAAACAACAAAAACCAAAATGATGCCACCCATGAATTCAAACAATTGTTTATCTTAGTGTTTCTTTTATTATTGCATCAACCCGAACCCCCTCATCTTGGAATATGAGTTTCATCTGATCACATTTGGGAATTGGCAACCTTCTCTCATGTTTTTGTTGCAACATGTTTCCATTTCTCTTTTGCTTCCTCATGAGAAGTGTTGGTCCTAAATCTCTTCGGCCTCTTCTTCTCTTAAGTCCTATTTTATTTTTTTCTTTCCATTTCGTGTTGCACCCAATAAACCTCAATGGTCCCTTTGCATGTTTGACCTCCACTTTGGTTTTTACACGCAAAAGCCTAAGAGAAATTTCCTAACTTGAGATCTTCATATCCCTTCGGTTTTTTAATAACACATCTATATCATCCATCAGATCTCAATTTTGAATCATATATTATTAGAGCTTATCAAAACATCCAATAGCTAGAGAGTAGCTAGGAGTGGATATTGGGCAACTTTCTAAAGCATAAATTTGGGTTAGAAACCAAAAATGAGGGAACACCATTAGAAGTTTCTTAGGGGGACAAGACCTAATGAAACACATTGCATGTATCATAAATCAGGATGCTATTGGGTTAGAAGATATGAATAACCAACCCTTTGTTCTCTTGTTCCTTCCCACTGCTCCTCGTGCTCACGCTTTCTTTTCCACATCTCTTTTGTGTCTTCTTCATCTTTCTTCAATCTACCTTCCTCTTCTGATATCTAAAGTACATAACAAGAAGAAAAATCATGGCACAATAGAGATAAGAAGTCTGAAACAAGAATAGCTAAAGAACAAAGAGGAAATGCACAAGCTTCCAGCATACCCTCATCTGCATTTTTCTCCGTCGCCATTCTTGTTCTGTCAGTAGTTCTCGAACCTTCAATTTTAGTTGTTTTTGGAACTCCTCTGATCGTTCATATTCTTGCTCATATTTTCCCTGTACCAAAGAGAACCAAATTTTATAGTTTTCCAGACTCATGATAAAAACCTCAGGTTGGAAAGGACCAATAAAAAGTTCAATTCAAAAGGCAAGACAAGGTACAATAGAAGATGCAGAGTTAAGAACAACACAAATTACCAATATGTCATCACTTTCCTTTTAATCTTATTTGAAGCACGAAACACACACACACACACACACACACGTATACATATACTTAGATAGGCAAAGAAAGGTATGTACAATATAATAACAAAGAAGTACACCGAAGTATACAAGAGGCACCTTAAAAAAAGGCCTCAAACGAGAAGCCACAACAAAAGGCTCCCTCAATCTCAAGGAGATCCCACCAATCTACAAAATCAAATTAAGGCATTGATCCTTCTCTAATGTACATGCTAACCCAAGTTGAGAGATTGCTAAGGAACAAAAGTTTTAACTTTTGGTCGGTCCCTTCCTCATTTTCAAATGCTCTTTGATTTGGTTCCCACCAAATTGTCCAAAAAATGTAGAGAGGAGTGACTCTCAGCACCTTCTTCCCTTTCCTCTTGACAAAGGAGTCATACCAACTTAAAAGAGTTTCTTTCACCACAGAGGGATCACCCAAACTACACCAAACAAGGAGAACAAAAGACGCAATAGAATCCTTGCCTTGATACAGTGAAGTAGAATATGATCCATAGAGATCATATTCTATGCCATTGAAATACCTATCAAAAAAAAAAAAAAAAAAAATTCTATGCCATAGAATCCTTGCCTTATTTACAACAGGAAATATGTAATTGGGAAACACGTTTCAAGGAATCAACAGTGCATGACAGTAAAGCTTTAATCCTATTCCACCTAGTAAGCTTCATTTTTTGGAAAATCCATAGAGATAAGCTGAGCAGTTATGTAATTCTGGCAAGCCTTACAATTTAATCTGCAAGAAGCAACAACCAACCTCCACAAGCAATAAGAAAAAGGAATTGTTAACCTACCTCTAAAGGAGGTAGACTAATGTTGTTCAAAGAAACTTTGTTCAGTCTACATGTTTGTTTGAGCAACACATTGGAAAAATTTCAGCATGGCTTTCCCCAAGGGAGGTTTCAGAGGAGAACAAAAAGATCCATCCTTTTTATTGGGGCACAGTTTGTTGTCCAAAGGATTTGGGAAGTTCAGAGGTAAGGAAGTGGACTATCCTTAACAAAGCTGTTCTATGAAAATGGCACGATAGAGGCAGCTTGTGGAAGAAGGTCATGGGAGGCAAATATGGGGTTGGGACTGGTGATTTGTGTACTTTTCTGGTGAGAAGCACACATAGGAAGGGATTATGAGTGAAAATGACTGGGTGGGAGGAGTCCAATTTTATTTTATTTCCAGTGGGAAATGGAGCAAGAGTAAGTTTCTGGCATGATGTTTAGTGTGATGTTTAGGTTTTTAAAACCCCAGCTTTCTAAAAAAAAAAAAAAAAAAAAAAAGAGAGAGTGCTCTTGACTGGGAGTCAACACATGGTGGAAGATTTTTTGGAAGTGATCCATGGGGTTTAAGTTGGGATGTCACAGATGGGCCGCCATGGATTCCCAACTGCCAATTCAGCTCTTACTCCGTTATTTTATTGCCTAGCAGAGGTGGCATTAGAGTTTTAGAAGAACGTTTCCCCTCCTAGGGTGGCTTTGTTTGGACAATCATCTGGGAGAAAATCCCAACTATTGATCATCTGAAATCTAGAGGATGGAGCACGGTTCATTGGTGTTGTTTTTGTAATAGGAATGAAGAATCAGTCAACCATACTGTCTATTGACTTGGGAGTGTAATCATTGGTCCTTGTGCTTCTCCAGATTAATTGGGTTCTTTTTAAGTCTTTTTAAAAGCTTTGGGTAAGGTAACTTCATGAAGAACAGGAGAAAGGAGGGTGTGGAGGCTACCTTTTGTGGCTTAGTCATATGGAAGGAAATGAACCTTAAAACCTTGGGATTTGGAAACATCTAGTATCAAGATCAAAGAGATAATGTTAATGGTCCTGCATGTGTGGATAGAGGATGGGTCTTCAGGTAGCAGGACTTCTTTTATAGAGTTTGGTAGCAATTTTGTGTAAGGTGCTTTGCATTGTTTGTTGGTTATGTTTTTTTCTCTAAAATTTCCTTTCTCTGTCTCTCATCTCTCTCTTCCACACACACAGAAAAAAAAAAAAATTGAACTGCCTCAGTTTCAAACATTTCCCTTCCTACCAAGAAAAAAGAAGATAAGGGGAAAAAACCATAACATTGTATTAATAAATAGTAAATAAGTTGATACAGGACAACTAAATACTGTAAAATGCCATTCAAAATCAAATAACAATGTGCTAGGACTTCAGCTTTTAGGGTCCATGGAGGGAAAGGTAGAATTGAGGCTTTGTGGACAGAATGTGGACTGTTTATGCTTTAAGATCAAATGTATGCTGGAATTGAAGAGAAAATCTTGCTACAATTTCTGGATGGAAGGAAAAGTTACAGTTCTAGCGAGTGGACAGTGGACTGCAGCTAAATATTTTAGGGTACATTACAGTTAGGGCAGGCCAATTTCTCGTTAAAAAATATGCACAGTAGGATACAATTATCAAATAAATAAATTCCAGCATGACATGCCTGTAAGAAAATAAATTATTTTGAAAGTGAAGGGCTTCAATGCCACTACCGCCTGCAGTCAGAGAAGCATAATATATACTAATTGGCATGCGATAATCCAACAACCTGACCTCCCAACAGAATTTCGCGTGGAACCATAATCAATCTCCATGAAGTCATAATGTCTAAAATTTTGTTAACAAGCATAAGCTTTGTTTATGTTGACTGATCTGGCTCCTCAATAACATATTAATTTCACAAGATACAGATTTAGGCAGAAAACTTCAGAAAGATGCAGTTTAACAGTGAATTATTGGATGCATCAAGGTTGACCAGGATGAAGAATGCAAGATAACCCTACATTACCTCATCAACTAATGACTTTATTTTAGAAGCATTATCTTTCTTTAGCTGCTTCTTCCTCATTGCCCTAAGCTCTTCTGCAGTGCATATATATATATATATATATATAAAAAAAAAAGATGAGTCCATTTTGTGTTATAAGGGATCTGTTATTTGAACAGGTAAGATCTAGATGAAAATTGAAGATATTAGAACTTTAGCACTGACCTTTTGCTGCATTAACTTGGCTAAGAAGATACTCTCTTTCTTGAGGATCAAGTAATAATTGCTGGGCCTTCGCTAATGCTGCTTGCAAGTCAATGGTATGTTGTTAGAGAACAATTACATAGTATATAAAGTAAGATATAAATTTTAACCTAGGAGCCCTAGACTCCTAGTGCATACTTAGAATTGGCATTCACAGTCTTCCATTTGAATCACACAAAACAGAGTCTTATCATACTGTCTACAGTTACCTTTTTGTTAAATAAATATCTGTCTGTTTGGAAAATGAAGCTCTTTGTTACCATCAAGGTTCCACATATTGGTATTCCAGAAATATTGGTCATCCAAATATTTAGAAATATCAACAAAAAAAGATATTGGAAAATTCTTTAAATAAAAGACTGAAGCATTATCAAAAACCAAAAACTTGAAACAGAACTTTAAGAGTTGTTAGTACAAACAATGATACATTAATTGGAACCAAAACATTATTATACTAATTTCACTATGAAAAAGTGAGGTATGGAGTGGGCAACTCTACGTGTTTCTACAATTTCTCCACCAAAGAGGTTATTAGGGAACGATTATAGGTGTTTCGAGAAAGTAAAATAAAATAAAATATCTGTGCTGTATTGTCACCATGCCATTATACTGGGGACGTCCAATATCCAATAATTTCAGCAATAATTTGCTGGCATTGTCAATTTTTCTTTTTTTGCTAAGAACATTACAAAACATGGTATTCACAGTGCAAATTAGAGAAATACAACACAGACTACAGAATATGTATGCACATACCTATGCATGCATGGCAAATATGTAATGGATCATGCATGTGTGACATATGTGTATACAGAAAATATAAATAAATATGTAAACAGACACTAATATGTGCATAAGACTTTATGCATTTAAGCATATGAGGGCAAGCGTCTTCATGGAGCAGAGAACATCATAACATTGAAGTTCCATTGGTAACATAGAATGTATTGAATGATTATACAGCACATTCAATTGGGACAAAGAGGAGAACCCACCTGAATTGATGAGCACATACAGCTACTACTGGTTAAAAGTCCATTTTATTTGTTAACTCATGAATGTGTTTATTGTTCAATTAAGAGGGACATAATACATCAAGTCTAGAGTCCAAAAAAGAAAAAAGTGATGTGCTAATGCTACCAGAAATTTTTTCATGACGTTTGATACTCCTGCACAGCTTTGAAGCTACATACCAATCCACAAAGTCTCTAAAAGGTGCACAGTAAGTTGTGTAGAAACCACCCAGCAGTTTGCAGCCCAGCAGAAGTTCTGCTTAGGTGTAATGGAGATCAGGCACCTGACCTTGATTTGTGGCATGATAGAACCACCCTGGGAATTGTGTTTGTGCAGTTTCTATTGCATCATTGTAAAACCATGCACCTTCACAAACCACCCCACCCTTACATCACACCACCCACCAAACCCCTCCCAGAGGAAATTCTGCCTGTGGGTGGCTCATTTTTGGCAGAACTATTTTTTCAGCATTTTTGAATCCCACTCAGGCAGGATGTTTTGCTTCAAAAAAGGGCAAGAGAATTTGTTTGAGGTTGTTTCAGCTTGGGACTGTGTTTCTGGTTGATAGAGGTCCATTTGAGTCATGCAATGTGTCATTTCTCGATCCCAAGGTGTGTTGCCTGTCTATGCATAACTTAGAGATCATTTCACATACTTCTTTACAGTTCTATACATTTGGATTATTCGAAGATCAATTAAGAGAAAGGTCATCTTTGAGAGTGCTCTTGTGCATTAATGCGAGAAAGATACCATCTGAGAGCTTATCTAAGAGTGAATTTGAGTTTGCATTCATGTCTTGAGAAGATAAAGGAAGAATTCAACTTAGCATTAGGAAGAATTCAACTTGGCATTGGTTCGGATTTGGATCAGAATAAGTAATTCTTTATCTACTTAGCTTTTGGGAGAATTTCAAAGTGAATCTGGAATTGATATTGGTGTGAATCCAGAGATTGTTGATGTGACATCAACATTGAAGTGTGAGGCTTTAGGGTCAAATAAACTTTGAATCAGCTTGCTGTGATGTCAAGTTTGGGAAAGAGCAAGATTGGTTACAGCGAAGAGATCACACGGAGAGTGAAGGTCAGAGATTGATCTTTAGAACTCAGATTTGGTAAGTTGACTTGTGAAATCTGATATGATCTTAGTGGATGTTGCCACAAACGCTCCTCTGGTTTATGACCTCAAGATGAGGTTTTCCATGTAAATTGATCCATCTCTTGGTTGTGCAATTTCTGTTTAGCTTTCAGAATAGAGATGCAATGATCTCTCTATTATTTCATCAACGCATGTCTGAAACAGAGGTTAATAATCATAATCTTTACAACATGAATTGAATTGGTTCACCAAGTGTAAATTAAAGTAAAATCAGTTCTGACAGAGATGTGAATTGACAAAAAACGATTTTGAATTTGAAAAGAGCACACATTCCACAAAATTCCTGGTTTTAACACACTCATTACAGGCTGCTTCCATGTTGTAGCTTGTAATATGGGCTATAAGTTGAAAGTCAAAGAGTTTACACCTCAACAGTGAGGAATCTAGTAACTGGCTGCTCTATTATGTAAATAGAAGTCAGCATACTTTTTCGTTGAATTGACTTATCAATGAGCTATTGTTTAAGTGCGTAACTGCCTACTGTAAGACATGAAAAGGCAAAAAAAGAAAAACCACGGATCCCAAGGTCTTTGCCTTTGTTGCCTTTTCTGGAGGCAGTCATGGAAGCAACGTCCACCAGCAATGTAGCTAAATGATGGGAGTGGGTATGAGGTTGTAGGGTTAAGGGCTATGTCCTCAACTCTGTTTATTTGATGTGAGAGAGACATAGATGTAGGAATAGGATCCATTCCCTCCACCATTAGACAACTGTGCCCCAGAAAAAGTGTTTTCTTTTGTATGGTAAGTGATTGGGGTGGAGATTTGGGAGGTTCTAGGTTCAGCTCTTAAAAAAGAATATTACCAACCAAAAAGAGTTGTTTCGTTTGTATCAATTAATTTAACATGCCAAGTGGGAAAGTTTTTTTTCCCTTCTCTTTCCTTTCCCTCCCCTACAGCACCAGAAAGGGGGAAAAATGGAAAAGAAATGAAAAGAAAAGAAAAAGACCAACCAGACATGCATACAATGAATAACATACATGTAGTCAATGTGTCTGTAGACTATTGTATCAATATATCACCAGAAGCCAATGCACAAGCAATATATTATCAAATAACAAAGGGCTTGACCCATGAGTATTCATCATGTTAAACTGTAAAGAGAAGTCCAAATAATTCCCATTCAAATCTTCAAGCAAGCGAACATGTTAGACGCAAGGCTTTCATATGTGCACTTTACAACAGCGACAAAAAGAACAATAAAAGAAATTGACACAAAATAAAGTTGGTCTAAGCAAATTCTCTGTCTAAAATTTCTACAAATTATGCTACCTAAAGTATTATACAAACTCACTAATCTATGGCTTGTGAATATCTTATTGGAACAAGATTTGTCAATTTACATATGCACATACAGATATAGAAACAGAAACTACATTGATAATTTTACCTCCGAATGCTTCTTTAGCTTGTGGGTGCTTGCACTTGTCGGGGTGAACCAGCAAAGACAACTACAATGTTTTAAGTAAATACAAAACATTTCAACGAATGGTTAGCCTATGAAATAAGCAATGATAAAAAGATCCAATTCCATCAGGATGAAGTGATTACCTTACGGTATTGCTTTTTCACATCATCTGGGGAAGAATCAAAGGGGAGGTTAAGATACTCAAAGGCATTTAACTTGAAGCATGCAAGAATTCTGCAGTTGTTTTTGGAATTTTATCCAAGGAGATAAAAAGATGTGTTAGCATAAAAAGAAAATTTTTGATGAATTTAACACATTAAAAAAGCCTGCAATTTTTAAATATGAAATGAATCTTCTAGGAAACAAGATAAAAGGGCTCTTTCACCTCAAAATGCTAAATTTCCCAAGGTCTAAACATGAATACCATATGATTGCAAAGCTATACTCAGAATATTAATTGCTCTGTATATCAATGATTGAAAGTATCAGAGGACACTAATGCATATCAGTGATAAGGCTAGATGGACTCAATAGGGATACAAGTCTGTCATCAAAACTCACATGGATTGATAACAGTTTATGCAGGATGTCTTGTCATTTTACAGCACAGATAGTTGATACAAACACATCACAAGTTATCACAAATTCTTACAGTCCCTCTTCTGCATTCTTCTCATTTCACATTTATATATTTGAATATGGAGTTTAAGGGTTGGAAGATAAATTGGTTCATGCCCTTGATTTGAATGGGGAGGAATTAGAATTTAAGTTGTTGAATTTTTTGGGAAGATGCATGCTGAAGATTATTGGAATTGGGAAGCAAGTTTAGAGAATTACTTTGAGTGAAAACCTATGGCCCAAGATTGAAAGGTTTGGTTTGTAAAGCTTAAGTTGAAGGGCATTGCACTTAAATGTCGGAGGAAAGTTGAAAAGCAACATATGTGAATAGGAAAACTACAGATCAGTACAACAAAACACATAGAAGCAAAGATTCAAAAGCAATTCCTACCAATGGAATATGCTATGCTGTTGTATGAGTGGTTCCTTTCATTCAAACAAAAAGGCATGTCAGTCATTGAATACACTTTCATGTTTAATAATCTCTCTATTTTGGTTGGATTAAATAAGAGGAATGAAGAAATGACATCTTATTACCTTGTGGTCTTGAATTTGTCGATTAGAAATGAGATTGAGGTGGTTCATTGGTTCAACTCAGAAGATGTTCAAAATATGCCTTAATGGCCGAAAAGAAGGTATGATGCTATGGTGCAGGAAAACCTATATCCCAAGTGCTTTGATAGTGTGTCGCATAGGAATATAGTTGCTGTCCAGGGTTTTTGAAGTGATCAAACAGCTAAAAATAATGAGCAGGTGTCTACCATAACTAGTTAGATCAGTGATAGTGGTACCCATATTGATCAGGGTGGAAAAGGGAAAGAAATACATAGGTTCAAAATGCAAAACAACCTTACTGAAAGCTCATCAAAATTAGGCAGCATGTCACAAACTTGTTTCACTGGTGGAGAAAAAGAACGCACTTTTTATGCATATCCACAAAGGTGGGTAAATCTAACGCAATATGAAGGTGAGAAAGAGAAGTTACTAGAGCAAATATATGATGAATATGATGAACAAGAAGTCATTGACAGTTTTCTGTTGAAAGAGGAATCCTTGATGGTGGTGCATTGAGTAATGATAATAGCAAAATTAAAGAAGATTAGAGACGACTTGATATGTTTCCCACATGTGTTGCCTGTGGTAGTAAGGTGTGCAATGCTATTTTTGATGGTGATAGTAGTAAGAATATTATTTCCATAGAGGTTGTCAAAATGTTGAAGTTGCCCTTTGAACAAAATCTTACCCCTTAAAATTGCATGGTTTTGAAAGAACAAAGTGCCAGTTACATGCTTGGTGTACCTTTGCCAAATCCACCATATAGAATGCCACTAGCACATTGAACAGAGATGCAAAGGCAAGTGGAAGACTTAATTGCAAAGAGTTTAATACAAGAGAGCCAGAGTCCTTGTGCTGCTCCTGCCTTGCTCTCATGGTGTATGTGTGGACAGTCTTATCATAAACAAGACCCTAGTTAAGCACCAGTTTCCAATGCCATGTTTGGATGATATGCTTAATACTAGGTTTTTTTTTGTTTTTTTTTTAACAGAACTAATACTGGTTTGTTAGGAAGTGTTGAACTTGACAACTTAGAAGAGGGAGTTCACGTATAGCTTAATTATTCTTTAGAGAAGTGGTGGGGCTGCATGGCCTTCCAAACTTTTATTGTTTCTGATAAGATATGAAGTTCATCAGACATGTTTAGAAAACTTTGCAGCAAAAGCTTGGAGCTCATTTGAAATACTCTAGCACATGCCATATATTTGGACAAAGTAAAGTAGTCAATCATAGCTTGGGTAACATGTTAACTTGTCTTGTTGGAAATCATGTGAAGGCTTCAAATTCTATAACACTGCAAGCAAAATTTGCCCACAATAATTCAATAAATAGGACAATGAAAAAGACACTATTTATGGTGGCTTATGGTCTCTAACTTCAGCATGTGCTTGACTTAGTTCCATTACCAAAGAGGGTAGAGCAAGTGAAGAGAGAAGGCTTTTGCCGACCATATAAGACAAATTCATGAAGGATTTAGGGCTGCCATCAAGGCTGGCAATGAATTATATGCAATGGAAGAGAATTTACATTGATGGGCCAAGTATTTAAAGAAGGGGACAAGGTACTAGTTTACTCAAGGCAAGAAAGATTTCTTGACAGTACTTATGACAAACTCAAGTCATAGAAGTATGGATCACGTAAGGTTGTGAATAAGATCACATCAAATGTATGCTTGATAGAGTTGCCACCAAAATTGGCAAATCAATCTAATCTTCAATTTCTGACTTAGATTCATATGAAGAGTTTCATGGAGAGGAAATCCTAACCAAAGTCCAAATAGATCAACTTTCTAAACGGCCACTAGATGTTCTCGAAGAATTTTTAGATATCAAGGTGGTGAAGTCAAGAAGATGTAACAAACATAAGCAATTTTTAGTGAAGTGGTTGGGCAAATAGCTAGAGTGGATTCCATTTGAAGTGTTGAGAAAGATTGATTATGTGATAAATGCTGAAATGCCAAAAGTTTCCCTGTTGGAGCTGAGTTTTTCCCTATTTGAAGAATTGATCCAAGAGCATAAAAGTATGTTAAGGCCAAACCACCTTAGTTTAATAAAGATAGCTTGGATTACAATTAGCAATTCACTTAGATAAGGCTTCCATATATTAAGGTTTTCTATTCTTGGCAAGTGGAATTGGAGATTTGCTATAGAAAGGGATCCCTTATGGAAACAAATTATAATAGGGAAGTATGGTGAGAAGGATGGAGGGGTGGTGTTTGAAAGGGGTGAGGGGTGGCTATGGAGGGGGGTGTGGAAAGCCATTAGACATGAATGGGAGGAGATACAAAGTAGGTCTTACTTTTTACTTGGGAATGGAAGAAGGTAAATTTTGAAAAGACTTGTGGTGTGAAGATGAAACCTTGGAAGAAGCCTTTCCAAATTTATTCTCCATGGCCTCCAACAAAGGGGGATGAGTGGCAGATGCTTGGGAGTTGAAAGGTGAAGAGGGTGGTTAGGGTCTTCGTTTCTCTAGGTAGTTTAACGATTAGGAAATGGCAGAAGTGGAAAGTTTCTTTAAGAAATTAAATTCAATGGTAATCTAAAGGGAAGTGGAGGACAATCTGAGGTGGAATGAATCCAAATGTGACAAGTATTCAGTTAGATCTCTCTATTCCTCCCTTTTTGGGGGTCATAATGTGCCTTTTCTAGCTAGCATTGTATGGAAGCTTGGGCAACTTTGAAGGTCAACTTTTTTGCTTGGGAAGCATCTTGGGGAAGAATCCTTACTGTCGACCAGCTCAAAAGAAGGGGAAGGTCTTTCCCGAGTAGGTGTTACTTGTGCAAAGGTACGGAGGAAACGACAGACCACTTGCTCCTTCATTACTCCAAAGCAAGAATGGTGAGGCATCTGATTTTCTCTTTTTTTGGGGTGGAGTAGATTATGCATTCTTCAATTAGAGGGGCACTAGTTGGGTTGACATGACTCTTTTGTGGGGAAAAAGCAGAAAAAAGCATGAAGGGCCGCTCCAATTAGTTTGATGTAGACTCTTTGGAAGGACAGAATAATAAGGGTGTTTAATGATGTTTAGTAGTTTGACCAAGCTATCAAATCTGTTTTTTTTTTTTTTATACTTTTAGGATTTGGGCTAGGGTGTATGTAGAGGATCACACAATGTCATTATTAGATTTCTTAGATTGGTTTAGCTTAAGTAAGAAAGGAGGCTTTTTGTTCCTTTCCCTGGTCACTACTAGGCCTTTTTTTGTATACCTTGTGTGTACTAACTATGCTATGCCTCTTTTTATTAATACATATTTTCTTGTTTGCCTATCAAAAAAAAAAAAAAAAAAAAGGTTTTCTATTCTGCTTAGGCTTCTATTATATTAGTTTTTTTTTTTTTTTTTTTACTTTATTTAAGTTTTTTGTCTATGTTATACTATCATGAATAATTCAATTACGATTCGAATAGTTTTCCTATTATATTTAAGATTAGAATTAGCTCTATAAATAACTAAAGTTATAAACAAGTATTCATTCATTACTCATTTAATAAAAATAGTTATTCAGAAGCATTCTTTCTTGACTTTTTTCCAAGAGGAGTTATTTTTTCCTTTCTTTATCCCTCTTTCCCATTGTTTTCCATTGCATCATTAAAACTAAAAAATATATAAATTAGCCCCTTATTCATAGATAATTCACTAGCCACTTATTCATAATAGATAATTCACAATTTTTCTTTCTAGCCCTAAATCAACAGTCATGAATCTTCTCAGGCCTAAATTAGGAGCCACAGGTGTGAATGAGATTTCTTCTTCTTCTTCTTCTTCCCAACCCTAAATTTGGAGTTACGGTTCGAATAGGGCAAGCATAAGGTTGGCTCTTTTTATTCTCTTCTACTGCTCCTTATTCATAGATAATTCACTAGCCCTTTATTCATCTTCTTCTTCTTCCCAACCCTAAATTTGGAGTTACGGTTCGAACAGGGCAAGAATAGGGTTGACTCTTCTTATTCTCTTCTACTGCTTATTAGTCATAGATAATTCACAATTCTTCTTCCTAGCCCTAAATCAACAGTCATGGATCTTCTCAAGCCTATATTCTTATTCATAGATAATTCATTAGCCCCTTATTCATAGATAATTCACAATTCTTCTTCCTAGCCCTAAATCAACAGTTATGGATCTTCTTAGGCCTAAATTCTTATTCATAGATAATTCACTAGCCCCTTATTCATAGATAATTCACAATTCTTCTTCCTAGCCTTAAATCAATAGTCATGGATCTTCTTAGGCCTAAATTAGGAGTCACACAGGTATGAATGAGATTTCCCAACCCTAAATTTGGAGTTGTGGTTCTTCCCAACCTTAAATTTGGAGTTACGGTTTGAATCTCGACCCTAAATTTGGGGTTACGGTTCAAATAGGGCAAGAATAGGGTTGGCTTTTCTTATTCTCTTCTACCGCTCCTCCTCCACACCCCTACATTTGGAGTTGTCATTCAAATAGGGCAAGAATGGGATTAGGTTCTTCTTCTCGTCAGCCCTAAATTGAATAGGGCAAGAATAGGGTTGGTTCTTCTTATTCTCTTCTACTGCTCCTCCTCCACACCCCTACATTTGGAGTTGTCATTTAAATAGGGCAAGAATGGGATTAGGTTCTTCTTCTCCTCAACCCTAAATTGATTAGGTTCTTCTTCTCCTCAGCCCTAAAATTGGAGTTGCGGTTCAAATATGGTAAGAATGGAGTTAGATGGAATAAAACATAAGAGAGTATGGGAAAACGACATCAATTTGCCTTTACCCAAAAAAAGTGACAAAATTATGTGGCTTTGCATTGCCCCTTACCCTTTTTTTAAAATGGGGCAAAGTGACAAAGTTTCCTTCTTTTAGAAAACCTGACATTAAAAGTTGTGTTGTTTTAGCCTCGTTTAGAGGAAAAAAATAATAATAAGCACAAAAGCACTGAAAACAGGTCCTTGCGCTAGGCTCCAGGCATGCACCTTTGTGCCTAAAGTGTTGCCTAGTTGAAGGCGCTGCACCTGGCACTGTGCGAGCTGTAGAGGTAGGATTGTTGCCTTGCTTCATGCCTATGCACTCTTTAAGAGCCTTTTAGAAGGAATTCCCAAACCTCTTTCTTTGGGGAAGTGACAGTGGACCAAATAATCTAAGTGGCACTTCCTAGTTTACTTCAAAATGCCACAAGAAATCTCTTTGAAGCTTCTCAAATTGTCATAAACCAAAGAAAAGAAAACTCAAAGAGGACATGAAGTGACAAAATCGATAGGGTACTTTTAATGAGTAAGTCTACTCCTTTCACATGGTTTTGAAATGTGCAAGGTACACTAAGGCACAAAGGTTTCTTGGGACCTAGACAAAAGGCGCAACCTTAGATTCATGTGCAATTTTATAATATATTATAAATTTGGACATGCAAACATTTACCAATCTTGGTCTTAGGATAGATGCAACATTATGAGCTATTTGTGAAATGGTATACTATTAAGTTTTGTACAGCATGTAACCCCATGCTACATATTAGTAGAAAACCTCTTTAAAAAGATGTGTGTAGAAATACATTTATATACAAACTATACAAATATGTACATAAATTCTTTTGGATGTTTTTTGAAAGAGATTTGAGTAAAGGGAAAGAAACAGGCAAAGGATAAGTTCCATTTTAAAAGACATGCTGTGACAATAGTCAAATTATGGAACTTCTTATCTAGATGCATGCCACCAACTTTCAATCCAAATAACAAAAAATATCAAGATTCAAAGCATTTAAAAGAAAAATCCAACAAAAAAAAAAAAAAAAAGATAAATTTTGAAAATATAGTAAAAAATTTCAATAATAAAAGGGCAAAACGATTTTTTTTTTTAAAAAAAGAAAAAAAAAATTGTTTTTGAAAAAAAAAATCTATGTTTCATTTTTTAAGTCTTGGAAACTTAGGAACCAAAGTTAAATTGAGTGCTTTTTGATACCATCATTTTTATGACAATGTTAAAAGCATAACTATTTTTAAAAGCGTAACCATTTTTGCCTTCAGTTTTATTTTGTAAATAAAAATAAAAATAAAAAGGTGAAACCACATTTTGTCATGCTCGGTTCTGTGGCGGGCAGGGGTGGTTTGCGGAATGACATGTGCCTCTCCAACAAGGCGCATGCCTTGGCAAGGCAGGCACCACAACTAGGGTATCACTACACCTTAGGCCTAAGCATGCCTTTAACAGTGTCTCTTCAATAGGTATTGCCTTTTCCATCGAGCTAGTCTCCTCTTAAAGTGCTCCGCTACCAAATCCTAAACAGTTTGAATATTCCGAACTTAAATCCAAGCAATAACACCTCCAGGGGGGAAAAACCTCAATTAACATGATAATGAGCCTTTTTAATATCCAACTTGCAAACAATCTCCTTTTCAAGAAAGAGCCAATGTTTTCACATGAATTTATGAATTCTATTGGGTATCTAATAACAAAATAGTATAGCTTTCTCTGTCGTGATGTTTTATACACTCACTTATATTGGTTGCATCAATATGTTAGATTTCATGGTTGGATATAAAATGCATATCAACAAAAAATAAAGGATGGTTGTGTCTAATATTTGGTATGAATTTAGAAGTGTAAAAAATAGGATCACATATCAAAGCCCTTTTTACATCCCTTATGCATGCATAAAAATATCCTGGGTTGGTGGTTGGTGGGAGGACATGGGGAAATTTTATGTCAAGATAAAATGCAGCCTTTTGGATAAAGGAACTTTGAATTCTCTATTTAAACTCACTAGACAGAGGTTCTCCTTTCTCACACTTCCATATCTCTCCTATTTTGACCTTGTTTAGAGATTATAATCTATAAATTGGCACCATCTCTATTCAGCCATACAGCTAGAGATCAACCCATCATATTTCCCACAACCGTATCAGTGACCTTTAGATCCATCTTATTGAATTCTTCCTTTAATTTGATGTGTATTCTAGAATCACACAGAACTTTAGAAGCCTATGCTTCATCCACCCTGCTCTAGTTCTATCATGAACATCTTTCTCAATCTGACCTTAGATATAATCAATCCAAGATGCAAAAATAATCACTTTGACCATTTGTTTTATCATTACTTCATTTATACTAATGATTTTTTTTTTTTTTTTTTACTAAAATGACATTCGGTATGCTCCATTGTAAATCCTACTTAACTGAAAGCTTTGAACTGCAAGGTATTATTCCATCGACTCCAACCATAGTTTCCTTGACTAAATTATATTGTCACCAAAAACTTCTTGAATGTGCCTACTAACTTCATCCAGCATCAATGCCCTAAAAAGGAAAAGGATAATGATCCAATGGCTATTCTTGCTGTGAACCTATTCTGAATGAATGTTAGCACCAGTTACTTTTTCTTTGGATATGTGCTTACTCAACCACCTCCTTTTAATACAGTACCACCAATTTCTCTTTCTACATTGGAATGATATCAATTAGAAACCACCCATTAAGTAGTGTGCTAAGACGTGTGCATTGTTCATGCCACTCCTTTACTGATACATTACAAATCATAATGATGAATAAAACAACCCATGCACCAGGAAAAAGAGGATCACAACACTGAAATAACTGTTTGAATCATATTCCATACCACCTCCACAACAAGTACACCCACATCAATCCTTCCTCACGTGGTGGGAAATAACCTCCTTAATCTATCAATAGAAGCACATTCCTATCGAATTTACCCATAAAATCCCGAACCAAGCATAATCTAATTCATCAATTACAAAAATTTTAAATAGTTTCAATCAGCTTATTGATGGTCACAGCAATTAGGGTATTTCGTTAGATGTAATTTTTGTTTTTTTGTTTTTAATGAAAATAAAGGTCGTGTAAGGCGAAATAATAGTGTGAAATTAAGACAGAATTACATATTAAATATTCAAACCCTAATTTTTAGGAATCAAGACCATTTCCAGAGACAAAAATAACAAAATAATTGAAGAAAAAGTTAAGAGAGAGAAACCTGACAACTTCGTTGTCCCTCTCCACCTCGCTGACTTCGGCGAAGAAGTTCTTCAGAAGCAAATCCTCCTCGCTTGCCGTCGTTGTCATCGTCTCTCTGTCTCTCTGTCTCTCTGGTTTCTGGCTGTGAAAGCTATCGAGGAATAAGGCTTTGGCCCGATACTGGGACACCCTGGGATACAATCCGGTTTTGGATTGTTTGAATTTGAAATGGTTAAGAAAAATGGTTATTTGCGATTTAGGGCTGCAAGTTAGGGTCGCGTTATAAAATTACAACCTAAAAAATATTAGGGTTGACTTATGTTAAATGTCTAAAAAAAATAATCCATTCAAAAGAATTTTTTGGTTGCTGTTTTTAAAAATTATTTTGAAAAATAGTTTTTAAGTATAATTTTTTGTGCAGAAACAAAATTACTTTTGAGAATTGAATTATAAAAAATAGTTTTCTTCTAAAAAAAAAAACGAATGTTTGATTAAGTTAATAAAAAAAGTTTTTTAAAATAAATAAAACAAAAATCATTTTTCGAAGTTGTTTTTTTAAATTAAATATTGTAAATATATAAACAAATTTCAAATTTAATTTCATTTAAATAAAAAAATTATTTAATTTTGAAATTTATTTACACAAGTTATAATTTTTTGAAACAAATGATTACTTTATAAACATGTGTAACTATATTTGATTTCAATAATATTTTTATTCGTACATACAAGGAACTCCTTAATCATTTTAAAAACATTTATTCTAACCATAAATGTCTCGTACTAATACATGTTTTTATTAAAAAAATTATCCAAATTATATGTATGTTAACATAATCAATATTGACATAAATAAATACTATAAGTATTATGATGCCAACATCGTATTTTAATATAATATAATAAAGTTCCAAAGTTTATTGATGATATTTTTTTAAATAATATATACGTTCACTTAGCAATAATTAAAATAAGTAGAAGATGAATTTGAGGATTTGTTGTAAGCATTGGATGTCGAAAGCTCGCAACTAATTATTGAGGTTGATGTGGATCATACTCATCAACCCATATAAAGCAGTGGGGATGTTCCTATAATACATAAATTATCAAAAAGAATAAAATATGATGTGCGTATTTCATTGATATTAATATATTTTCATGTGGTAGTTAAATATACTTATATGATATAATGGATAAGATAAAACCATCAACCATTGTTCTTTGTTTTTAACATGAAAATGCACATATGTCCATACCCATAATAACACATGGGTCTTTTGTCCATCCTACTTTTACAATTATAAATCAAATTTATAAACAATATTTAATCATTAGAAATTACAACATACATCACATAATATTAATTACAACTAGTTAACAAATATATATAAATTCTAACATATAATTGAAGTATTGACAAATATTTAGAATTAAAAATAGTACAAGTCATGGATGGACATTGATGTAATTTGCCTACATCACTTGAGCAATTTGATCTCTACAAGCTGTCATAGTTGCTGCACTTTCATTTGATAAATCAATTGAGTGGCTTGTGCTACTTGTACTCTTTTCTTCACCTTGGACTAAAAGGTTTTCTACCTCATATTCTTTAAATAATTGATCATTTCGAGTTAATAAACGAATCCAATTATGAAGGGTACAATATGCAACAACAATTGATGGTTGTCTACTTGACTTATAATAAGGCATCATCTTTAATATTGGAAATTGTGTTTTCAAAACACTAAAACACATTTCGATAACATTCCGAAGGACTAAATGTCTATAATTAAAAAGTTCTTTATACCTAACAAGTTAGTTACATCTAATATTCTTGTAAATGATATCACTCACTTTGATATGGTGGTAAAAATCCAAATGTACAAGGATAACTAGAATTAGCTAAATAATAATTTCCTTCACTTGGCCAAGGAAAATGGACTTATGGTTTAATTAATGCATCAAAAAAGACCCATGCATCATTTGTTGTTCCTTCCCAACCACCATAAACAAATGTGAACATCATGTCAAAATCACATGCACACATAACATTTTGTGTTATAACTATTTTTCTACTCCTAAAATTGGTTTGTTTAATAGTTGAGAGTAATGTGCTAATATGGGTGCCATCAATTACATTGATGCAAGCCACAACAAAAAAATATATTTATTATTATTAAGGAAATAAAACAATAGTTATGAAAACTTCTTATGTACATGAGATTCACATTTGTAAATATTTTTTTATAAAATCTTACCTTAAACCATGGAAAATATTTAGGATTATTGACAACATATGAAGGTACCTTATTAGGCTTATTGCTAGAATGTATGAAAATGTTGCTTATTTGACATAATGCTCATCTAACTTCTTTAAAATGTCAAGTGATAGTCTTTGTAGAGTGTTGAAAATGGTCTGTTACAACCCTCATATTCGCATTTTGTCTTCTATTAGTAAGAACATAATAATTGCCTCTTCAACTGTGACTAATTGTGTATCTTGTAAGTTTTCATGTCTCTTAAGATGATCACAAAGATTTAGAAATGTGTTTTTTTATCCATCTGAATAGTTCATAGCATGTTTAAGAGTGCCCATCTATCATATCACTTACAAATTGTGCACCACTTAACATTGATGTCTTTTGAGATGTCTTTCATAGAAATATTTCCTCATACTCATTCATTATGTGAGCAATAAAAATTTCATCTACATCATCGTCCCCTTCAAAAGATGAAATTAACTCATATAATGAACCGCTACTTGTGTTATTATCACCCATTAGTTATTACACAAAATAAATTAATTCACAATATAAAATAGCATCAAATGAACATTAAAATAAATATAATATAAGTTTCATAACCATAAATAACATTCACACAATGAAAATTTATAACACGGTAAAAAAAGTCTAACCAAAAGAGAAATAATACATATTACAATGTCATCATAATAGTTATTCGTCCAAATGCCCTCATATTTAAAGCTTATCAAGTCATGCCCTTTCCCTTTCATTAAGTATATTCATAGAAATCTCTTTCCACTCTAGAGTTGTGAATTTCTCAACAACCTTTAAATATTTGCCTTTATCTAGCAAGTTAATGATTTGTAAGGCTACCATGTGCCTTGTTATGCTAAAATCATTAGTACCTACACTAGTAGCTTCATTGTTAGTTTTTCTCTCATATCTCTTAGCTTTAATCAACAACCCTTAAGTTCTAGCTCTAGATGTCTCAATTCTAGCCTTAAATGTCTTAACCCAAGCCTTCAAAGCATCCATTTGAATTAATATTGATTCTTTCTTACCTCTACGATCTAATAGAGAATCAATTATATGTTTTCCAGAATGAGTGGTCACTCCTCCCACTATCTCTGGTTGTAGAAGATCATTAAGGATCTCATAGTCTACATCCACATGCAATGTTCTAGATTGTCATCCATCTCATTCTCATTATCAGTATTTGGTGGATCCTGGGTGAAAGAGTAGTGGAGGGCACCAGTTGCTATTGACGGATTAAAGATCAATCCTAGCAAGTTATAGTTTGGGCATCCCTTTGAGCCAAATCTTTTTACATTTGGGTGTGCCTAATAAAGAAAAAAAAAACCACCCTTAGTGTATACCAAATATTTAAAGTAAAAAAATGATTAGTTTAGAAGTTATTTTTACCAAAATGTAATTTTTCTAGGTTTCCTTTAGATCATGCATCATGTTAGTTTCAACATCCTAATCAAATCCAGTATACTTGAAAAAATCAGAGAACTCACAGTGCATGTAGTTTCTTAAACTTTTGTTTAAGTTGCTTCAAATTAAAATTTCTTTTCCCTTGACTATTAACCTCAAGTGACATCCTCCTTCATGTGTTGGTGCTAAATGTACCACTATCCATATTACCTTTATTAACTTCATTTACCATAAGGTTAATAAATATTTTCTCTATATTACCTTTCCACGTTCCTGCATCCTCAACATCTATTATCTTAGTTGCCATTTGTACAATCCCAACACGTGCCTATCTTATTTTATACATACCTAATATTATTATTCAATGTTAACACATAAAAAACAATATGAGTAATCAAGGGTAAGTAGCATATAGTAGCAAGTTAATATTATGGAAGACAATGATAATGTGTTCCAAGTTATTTATTTTGATATATAGTAGTAAGTACCATATGGAATAATAAAAAAAGGGCAAGCGCTTGTTCAAGAAAAATAATGAAGGTATAACATATTGCTTGGGCATATAAGTTTCTAAGAAACAATTCTTTTGCAAGATGGTTATGACTTCTTTTTTAGATTTCCTAGTCTTAGAATGCAAATGGTATCTGTTTTTTTTCCAAAAAATAGTTTTACATGATATTCAAGAAACTTTTCAATCAAGTGATATAATGATGACCATTAAAACCCATTCTTCCTTGGATAACATCCCAAATGCACCATCTATATAATTATAGAAATGAGTACTTGTGTGTAGTTATGCTAAATAAAGATCTCAATACAGAAAGGCTAATTTATAGGTGGGATTCTAAGGAAAATGCTACATGGAACCCTTTCATCCGTTATATTTCTTGTCATATGTAGCATAATTGCATCAATAATATTAAGAGGAATTTTTCCCACTAGAAATAAGAAAGGTTGTTGTAGAAGGAAAAGATGTTTATAAACCACAATAATAATGCTTTGGGAGTCAAGTTTATTAACACAACTATTGTGCAATTGTAGCTCAGCCTTGGATAGGTAGTGGCTTTAGGGCAGTGGGACTAAATTATTGTTGAAAATAGACCTTATTCCAACCCATAATAGATGATTAGAAGTACCCACCACCAATGGAGTAGGTACATTGATGCAAAGTCCAACCCTTTAAAAAAGGGTCAAATGTGGAAATGCGTTGGTCATACATTGTGTTTATATCATCTTTTGAGCATTACCATAATACATTGTGTTTTTCATGAATCAAGGAAGAAAACAGGACAAAACTAGACCAACCACCGCCATATAAATAATAGAAAGTCAAGGTTCTAGCTACCTAATCCTAAAACATTAAAATCAACCAAGCTAAAAGAAAATTGTACCAATAAAATCAGTTTTTATTTTATTTATTTTATTTTATTTTATTTTTTTTATACCCAAAATATCAAAAGAAGGTTAAAACATATCAAAAAAAAAAAAGAATCTATAATGCATATACAATTACCCAGTAGCGAATTCAGAATGCTATTTCCTTATAGAAGATAAAATCCATAAAAAAAAAAGAAAATAAAAAATTGTTGATCTTTTATTTTAAAAGGATTGAACATCTTTTCCTATTTTCATCTACATTAAACAGTAAGTCCAACCAAAACATCGAAAACATGCACTCTCATGTGCAGGATTACACCTTTAATCTATCTTGAATTTCTTCGTGATCATGAGTGATTATATTCATATTACATTTCAAAACCATTATTTCCTTAATTTTTTTGGTTATATTTGGATCTTTTGAAAGAAATAAGAAATGAAAGGAAAATGTTAAAAAATTACTTATAAATAGATTTATTTCTTCGACTATTTTTGACAATTTTCTTTTATTTCCTTCATCCATCATATCCAAAAATAAACTCAGACTCTAAACAAGAAATTTCCTTCTTAAAAACCAAGAATGAGAACACAATTTTCTCCATTGTTCTTTATTAATTGAAATTGACACAAATATATTTGCCCACTTCAACAAACACACCACACTCACAAGTTTCCCATAGATTCATCCAACAAAAATACAAACACCAAGATCAGTATTAAATCCCTCATGGAAATAGTAGGAACAACAAACCCATACTTGTTGATAAGAAAATATAGGAAAATGAGAACCAAATAAAAGGAATTCTTAATCCAGATTTCTTATTATTCAAACAAACATCCAAAATAGCTTAATGTGCAAGCAACAAATCAAGACACATTACGAAACAAGAAAAAGTAACAAACTTCATTCAAAGATGCATAAAAAAATAAAATAAAAAATACAAACATCAACTTTCCAACATGGAAACGTGCATAGAAGTAGCCAAACCCACGTTTCTAATCAAAATTTTCCTTTAATTGTCATCAAAATTTTCAAATCAGACTTTGCAAATAAAAGTCCCATCAAATTCACCCATTAATCAAACACAGTCTTCAAAGTAACTCAATTCATAGAGAAGCAAGAACACAAACACTAATTTTCCCCAACATTAAAAAGGCTAAAGTAATAACAACTTGAATCCCATGTTTGGTTGATGAGAAAACAAAGAAAAAGAAAACCTAATTAAAAAAAAAACTCACATCCCAATATTTTTGATGGAATTTTCCCACCAAAATTGCCCATCAAATTTTCCCATTGAAATTTCTACTGACAAAAAATAATCTCCAAAACAACCTAACTCATAGACAAACAAATCTAAAAAAGAAAAAAAAATAGCATCCCAAATACGCAAAAATAGGAATGCTAAATTACAAAACAAGAAACTTTAGATTACAATCATACACCCATTACAAAATTTTGAGAACATTACATTTTTTGAAAACAGAAGAGCTGAGAATACAAAAAAAAATTCTATCATGTTTTCTCTTTGTCTAGATTTATCATTTTTCCTAACAAATTTCTCACATTTAGCAAAATAATCCTATCTTTATAGATCTATAAAAAAAACTTCAATATATGTAGAAATAATGGAAAACAAGATGTGTTGGTGGAGTTGACTTTTGCTTCGTGCTATTGGAGATGCTTTCTTTGTGTTGGAAGAGAAACCACAGGTAGGGAGGGTGAAAACAAGGAAGACAAAACACAGAGAACAATTGTTCCTTGATGCATTTTTCTGGTTCTCTAAATGGTAAAATAAACAAGCAAAACACTTTTTTTTTTGTTCTTCGAAAAGAGTCATTTTGAGAATATGGGGAACACTAAAAAAAAAAATCACTCCCTTTGCCAACACATGTTTTTAATGTTTTTGTTCTTAAGAATAGAAAACAGTTCTTGAAAACATCAACCAAATAGGCTTTAATATTTTACTTTATTCCACTCATAGTATTTCTATGCCAAATACTGAGACTTACACAATTAGTCTTTAACTTGTTTCTCTTAATGGTAAATGGAATAATTTCTAATTATTGGTATAATAAAGACTAAACACCCTTATTGGTTAAGATTGCATTGCACCCATACCCACATCCATGGTTATAGAGCTTAGTAATTTATCTCTTGTTCACTAGGGCCACAAATAACTAGACTTTTTTTTTTCTCTAAAAAAAATTATAATAAATTAAAAGGTAAAATTCACTCATACATTAGTCAACAAATTATATGATATTTCCAATTTATTTTATAAACCGAGAAACAAATCAAAGTATATTTTTGATAAATATCACTTGATCCACTTTAAGGAATTCAAATATTTTAATACCTTAAAAAACAAATAAAAAGAGGTAAAGAGTTATAAAATTACTTATTGCTCTATTAACTTTTAGATTAAAGAAGTCACTCAAATTTCTAAAGGACTTAATCCACACCTAACATTATATAGTTTAAAAATAATTATTTCGGTAACTATTTATCTAAAATTATGGTATGACATTCTTAATAATATTAATATTATTCCCCTTGATATTTTTATGAGTACTTTGAATCTTAATTTTTTTTGTATAGTTAATGTCATTTTAATATGAAGACAATTCCCAATTTATGTAAAACTCTTATTATTCATAATATACCTTTTTCAATTATGTATTTAAACTAAAACTCTTAAAAATCCATTTGTGTCTATTTAATTAAACATTATTATTTTCTCCAACTTTTTTTGTAATATTTGCCTTGCTTCTTTATTTTTTTTTTGTTTATTTCTCTCTCATGCCTGTTGGTACATGACCAACAATTCTTGTATCTGGCTGGCCTCATTTGATCAAACGGTGAACACACCTACTACAAGGAGTGTTCGGACGATTTTTTTGGGCACGCCCTTTCAAAGCTTAAGTTAGTTAGAAAAGAGTTGGACAAAAAAATAGTTGGAGATTAATTTCCTACCTTCATTTTGATGCTATGGTTTATTTATCTTAGCTCAACTATAACATTTCTCCTGTGCTTTGATTGTGCTTTAATTATCTTTAATGCTCATATTGACTCCTAAGAATTTCTGAGCTTTGAAGTCTAGCATTCGTGTTTTTGAATGATTGCGATGTAATGGTCATGGCATTCAAAGTATTCAATGCCTTCCTATTTAATTCTTGCCAGACAACAATACTTAATGCCTGAGTAGTACTTTGCCGTCTAACTTTTTGGATGGACATGATAAAGATTTCGTTAGCTTGAATGAGGGGTCTTATACTAGACGGACGTGAGTATCCAACAATTCCGCCCAATTCTTTTAGTCTGGTTTGATTAAGTGTTAGAAGGCAGAGTGGAAGAATTTTACCATTTCTATGTGGAGTTTCAAATTTTTGGTGCCAAAGGGAGACATGTCCATCACACACAATGTGATGGGTCACATTAATACGGTGGCTAATAAACGACATGACCCTTTAGACACCTCGATGCACGTGTTTTTTATTTTTCAATTTATTTAAAGGTGTTTTTCGGGTTTTGCACTTTCACCTTTTATCACCCAATGTTCTCTTATTTTTTTGCCGCCATTGCACATCGTCGTTGTCCCTAGTGTATCACCATTGGTTTTTTGCCATTGAATCTATCATCGATTCTTTTAGGTTGGTGCTTTTTTCCTATTTTGCTTGTTGCTCACCTTTTACCATGCTTGTTTATTGTTTTTCGATTTGCTGTGTTTTTGGGGTTGAGATGTTGATATTCAATTTGGGGGTTTTTATTTTAGTTTAATGTTATTTCCAATTTTTCTTGAATTTTTGCATTAGAATACTTTATTGTGGATTGTTTCTTTAGTTTGTTATGGGAAATGCTTATTGAATGAGTGTGGATTGCTTAGGCAACAAGTTTAATGGATGGTTTTGGTCCATCTGGATTGGTACTTACTCTATTCTGAGGGGGTAAAATCCTGGTTGTTTATTGTATGTCCGAATAAGGTTTGTTAGGTCTAGTCATGTGGTTGATCAGTTTGTGCTTCTCTCATACAGGTGTCTGTTTAGCCTTTATTCCGTTCATTGCTATGGAAAGAAAAGTGTTGATTAAGCCATAATGAGGTGAAACAAAGGTTTCTTGATTTGGGCGTTGTAAAATAGACCACCTTGTGGATGAGTTAGTTGAACAAGAGTTTCAGGCTCATTTCCATATTCTTGACGAGGATGCTTCGTTGTCAGAGGAGCTTCCTTGTAACTCGATTTGCTTTACAAAGGAGCACTTTGTAGCTAGGCTTCGCTTCCCTATCCCATCTCTTATGAAGAAGTTCTTATACTTCTCAGAAATTCCACCTGCCTAAATTTATCCGAACATTATCTGGATTCTCATGAGTTGAAGTGTCTTGGAAGTGTTATACCAAGTAGATCTCTCATTTCTAGAGATTTTTTTTTTGATACCATAAAATGAGCCTTAGAGAGAGGTTCAGTCTGTTGGTTCATACTCTCTCTCCAGTTTGTGATTGGCTTGCCCGACTCTAGCAAAGATGGGTAATAGGATATGTTTTAGTGTCCGAACCTTGAAATGGTTCAAAAGATGGGTTGAAGCGATTCTTCAAGCTGAACCATTCCCTAGACTTATCAAGTATAGTTTTTTATTTATTTTTATTTTTAAGTGCCACTTGCTTGAACTTCAAATGGAATAACAATTACGAATTTTCAGTGTAGGCAAAGAGAAATGTGGTCACCTAGTTGAGTGGGTGGTAAAGAAATCTTCATGGGCCCATCTTAATAAGTTGTTCAAGATCGAATGAAAGTTTTCTGTGCTACTAACAAAAAAGAACTTCAAAACTTTGTTTGATCATCCAAAGCCGTTTATGATACTTGTGCTTCCCTGGCTTGTTCTGCTTACTCTTGTTTCGAGTGAGCATTTTGTGCTAAAAGATTTACTATTTTATGAGGTTGTGTAGACCCTCAATTTTGTCCCTTTAGCACATGTCTTTAAAATTCATTTTCAGTGCTCCACGGTAGTTCCTGGTGGCCTATTACTACTCATACGACTTACCTTTCTTGAGCCACCTCGGAGACTTTGGTTAAGGGATTGCCTAACTCCTTTATCGTGACCCTTGGCAGTTTTGATTTAGACTTAAGCTTCTCATTCCTTTTTAGGATAGTTCTTAGGCATGTTTAGGTCACTTAAACAATATCCCGATCACTTTAGGACACTTAGGTTCGCCTTAGGCCCGCTTAAACACTTCATTGAGGCTCAACTTTTTATACAATCTTTTTATTATTATTGCATGCATTTGATAATTATATTTATTTTGTTTGTTTATTTATTTATTTATTTTTTATCTTTCTATTTTTCTTATACTTTTATTTTACTTATTTATTTGCGTACTTATTTAATAGAAAATTGCTTGAATCGTTCAGACTTTAAATACACATATGATCCCCTTATTAAATCATGGAATTATATGATTCGATCTCTCCTTCTTTTGTTTGTTTCTTTTTAGAATCATCTCATATTTTATTATCAATCTCATAATTTTCATTAGTTCATTCTCTCTTCTTCTTCTTCTACTTTTTAATCTTATTTTATTTCATTTTGCATGAGGAGCACCATCTTGGGAAGTTGTTGAGGAAAAAAGAGAGGAGGCTAGAAAGAAGAACAAGGAGATAAAAGGATTTTTTGGGATAGAAAATTGGAAAGGATTCCAAGAAAGAACACCTTCAAAGAGTTAGTGGGTTGCCCAAAAGTGAAGACGGTAAGCAAAGAAGGGCCTACAACTAAAGGCAAATTGAGTAATGGTAGACAGTTGACTAATAGCTACATTCGGCCAAACAAGGCCTTAAAAAGTAGGACCCACAAGCCCTCGAAACAGGCTAACCATTTATCCACGCGTCACTGAATTAGTTGCATTTTCTCGGCCTCTTCAGTGCAACCTAGACTCCAATTCAGCAATCAAGCAGTAATCACCTGCAGTCAAGTACCAGCAACTTCATCAGTGCCTCAGGAGAAAGCACTGGCCCCGCCCCCTCAGAAATCAAACAGGTTTTAGGCATTCCTGAAAAAGCAGTGAAACCAGCACTGAAGAAACTTCTGGACTTATATGATGGAAATTGGGAACTTATTGAAGCTGAAAATTATCGTGCTCTTGCTGATGCTATATTTGAGTATGAGGAGGCTGCCATATATATATATATATAGAATAACAAGAAAAGAGGGCAGCGATAGGGGGATTTGAGGACATGGGCTGCGATGGGTGGAGAGACACGCACCATTAGGCGTGAGGGAGACACACCAGAATTTTAAGAGAGAGACATCCACCACGCATGGGAATAATGGAGGCTATCACTTTGAGAGAATGAGGGGGTCCACCATGGATCATTGAGATTCTTTAGGAACAGGCTACAAATTTGAAAAAAAAAAGAAACAACACGCTCCAAGAGGAATTCCTCTCCAACGTAGATGGTTCAGTGAGATTGGAGCAGCAGCACGCACTCCCATTGATAACAGGAACATGCACTAGATTGAGAAGCACCACGATAGTCGCATAAGGAAAGCACAACACGCACAATTTTATTCTTTTAGGAAAAAGGTAGCACGCATCACCAGATTTTAGAGGAACATGCGACTGCATCCTTGGGAATCTTCAATGCGAACCACATATATGCACCTTCCTATACCACGTGCATCTTCGGAAAGGAAAGGAAATATTAGAGTGAGGCTGCCATATAAGAAAGGAGGACGCGGAGAGAAAAGGAGGATTTTTTTAGGAGATCTCCAATGAGTCACCGTGTATGCACTTTCCCTATACATGTGCATTAAAAAAAAGGAAATAGGATTTTGAATGGAAGGAAGGTTCTGCCATATAGAAAGAAGGTGCCGCCATATAAAAAAAGAGAGAGGATTTTGCTGAAAAGGTATATAGACTTTTTTTTTCTGGGAGCATAGAGATCCACACGGAGAGGGGAGCCACCTTAACGCATCAAAGGCAAATTTTTTTTATAATACAGGTGAGTTTTTTTTTTTGAAATAGTTTTGATTATTTTTGTTCATAATTAATAGGTCCATGCTAATTTTGTTTTAATCCATATGATAGTTAAAATGTGTTTGTGAGTTTAATTTAATTAGTTTTGTCTTAATTTACTCCTTAGTTTAGTTTTGCTATTGATTTTGATTTCTTAGTTTAATTAATTAATCTTTTTAGGTACAATTTAGGTTTCGATTTGGTTTATTAATTTATTCTATTCATAATCTTAATTCAATTGTTTGATTAAACCTTTAGAAAGATTGCATATTGTTTTTTTTTTATTATTATTTCGATTATTTTGATTTGATCCCTATTTAATTTTGATTGATTGCTTCGGATTGAAAAGGTTTGAATTTTATTCATTCAGTTATTCATGCACTTGCTACTCTTTTAATTACTTGTTATTCATTCATTTATTTGTTGATAAAATTGATTCCATGCTAGAAAGTTCATTTTTTTTAGTTTACTCTAATTTAGTTTGATTCATCTAGTTAGTTCAAGTACATTTATAATTTTAATTCATTAAAAAAAATTGATTCTATATTCGAAAGTTTGCGTTTTTAGGTTGCTTTAATTTAATTTGATTCATTATATTTAGTTTAGATATTTGTTATAGTTTAGTTCATTAATAAAATTGATTTCATGCTAGAAAGTTCATTTTTTTAGTTTACTCTAATTTAGTTTGATTCATCTATCTAGTTCAAGTACTTTTATAATTTTAATTCATTGAAAAATTGATTCTATGTTCGAAAGTTTGCGTTTTTAGGTTGCTTTAATTTAATTTGATTCATTATATTTAGTTTAGATATTTGTTATAGTTTAGTTCATTAATAAAATTGATTTCATGCTAGAAAGTTCATTTTTTTAGTTTACTCTAATTTAGTTTGATTCATCTATCTAGTTCAAGTACTTTTATAATTTTAATTCATTGAAAAATTGATTCTATGTTCGAAAGTTTGCGTTTTTAGGTTGCTTTAATTTAATTTGATTCATTATATTTAGTTTAGATATTTGTTATAGTTTAGTTCATTAATAAAATTGATTTCATGCTAGAAAGTTCATTTTTTTAGTTTACTCTAATTTAGTTTGATTCATCTATCTAGTTCAAGTACTTTTATAATTTTAATTCATTGAAAAATTGATTCTATGTTCGAAAGTTTGCGTTTTTAGGTTGCTTTAATTTAATTTGATTCATTATATTTGGTTTAGATATTTGTTATAGTTTAGTTCATTAATAAAATTGATTTTGTGTTAGAAAGTTCATTTTTTTTAGTTTACTCTGATTTAGTTTGATTCATCTATTTAGTTCAAGTACTTTTATAGTTTTAATTCATTGAAAAATTGATTCTATGTCCGAAAGTTTGCATTTTTAGGTTGCTTTAATTTAATTTGATTCATTATATTTGGTTTAGATATTTGTTATAGTTTAGTTCATTAATGAAATTGATCCCATGTTTGGAAGTTCATATTTTTTAGTATTCTTTGATTTAATTTGGTTCATTTTAATTAGTTTATGTGTTTTTATAATTTTATTTATTTATTGATAAAATTGATTTTTTATTTAAAAGTTCGTGTTTTTTTTTTAGTTTAATTTAGTCAAACTCGTTTCAATTAGTTTGGGTACTTCTATAATTTTAGTTCCTTACCTGAATTGATCTTTTTTTAGTTTTTGATTCAAAATCATTAATGTTAGATCTTGATCACCCTCATCTTAACTTATTGCTTTTAAAATCCTAGCGGTTAATTCATGAATTGATACTCTATTAGTTTGTCTAATTTAGAATGCCTTGCCCGTTGCTTTAGTGATCCTTCATTTAATCTGATTTTCTTTTTTTTTTTTCTGAGGCTTTTGAAAACTCATGAAGATTAGCCTCTATTCTCACCTTCAATTTTCTTGGTTGTCAAAAATTATACTTTGTGATATTGTTCTCTTTTGTTTTGCTTGATATTTTGATTCATACACTTTATTGCTTTCAAATTAATTTCTTTATTTTTTTAAAAAATATAACACTGTTCTCAAAATCTCATTTTCCTTAAAAATTCATTTCAAAAATTCATTTAGAGTTTCTTAGAGTCAAAAGATCCCCTTAAAAAAATCCATTTCAAAAATTCATTTAGATTTCTTAAAATCAAAATCTCATTTTTTTAAAATAATGTGCAACCATGTTTTGATCGGTTCACATCTTTCAAATAAAATTACAGTTTTGAATAAAACACGAATCAAAGCTTGTGGTCCCAAATAAATGGGATAATTCTAAGCTAAATTCGTGTATATTAATTGGGGAATTGGTGAAACCCCTACATAAGAAAATCTTTTCAAAAATTATTTTTGTTGCCACCTTTGTCACTTGTTGAAATTATGTCTATCTTTTTTAGGAATTATATACAAGATGTGTGTGATAATTAATGTTTTCATATACTTTGATAATTTTTGTTATGCTAAGTAGACAAAAAGCATGCTAGGGTTTCTTTATTTTATTATTATCTAATCCCTCATGTCTTATGGAAGCGCATTGTAAGTTATCTATGCTATCCAGGTACGCCCCCCCCCCCCCCCCCCCCCCCTATCACCTACTTTCTAAATTTTGTAAACAATCATGTCACTATGAAATATGCATATGTTTGATAATTCTTAGGTGTTTAGATGTATGCTTGATTCGCTATGATTAAATACATGTTGTGTGCTATACTTCTATACTAACTCTGATGTTTTATGATAGCGCTTGAGAAGCGGTCCGGGTACGCATCCTAACCTTTCTTTATTGTGATTTGATATTGTTTGGCATGCTATTTTTTGGAACCACCTAGCCTACTTAGGTATCCATAATTAACCGATTAATTGCCACATTCCCCTTAACTTAGCTAGTAAAGACCTTTAAAGGGCTTAGAGGGGTGCTAACTCCTAGAGGTACCTTCCCAATAAGTAACCTGATCCCCGGACCAAGACTCGGGTTTTTCAAAGACATGCCTTTTTTCCAAAAATTATGGAGTCACATTTTAGGGTTTTTCTTTCTTGTTTTATTTTCCCTTTTAAATAAAAATAAAATAAGTGGCGACTCCAATTTTTCTAAAAATTAATTTTTCACAAATAAAAAGCGAGTCTCGCCGATCGAGTGGGGATGCACGTGAAAAATGCGGGTCCACAGGTTGGCTGACTTACTAATGTTGAGGTGAGGCAGGCAGGCTTGTTTAGACACTCATGAAAAGAAATGTCAGGAAGACACTTTGCACTAAGCCTCAACTTTTGCTTATCATTTATTTTCTGTTTCTACACTTTGTCCAGCTAAAAAGAGAATAGCTGAAGCCAAAGTGGTAATCTCTAAAGAAGCTATTGAATTAGATGACACTGAGCAAGGCAAAGTGCAAGTTAGTGAGGCTACTGACCACTTTACTCTTATAGTAATCGAAGGGGAAGAGAAAAAGGAATATATGGCTACTTATCTTTAGGCAGGCTTACATGAAAGGCTATTAAAACAATTATTGGAGACTTTAAAGCCAACTGCCATTCTTCTAGCCAAGAAGGGGGAATCAAATGCTGAGAGAGGTACTTCCTTTAAGTCTAATGATGTTGTCCCTACAATTGTGCACATTCAACCAAGCCAGTTGTCAAGTAATATGATGTTGACTCACTCCCTTTTCACTTTATGGGAGATCCATTGGTGGTGTCGGGCGGCCCTGTTCTAGAATCGCAATTACAGCTAGCTACAAAATCATAATCTTGGTTGGCTACTATTGATGTCCCAAGTTAGGAGGAGATAGATAAGTTGTTGAAACACTTCCTTATTTTCACAGATCCAGAATTTCTCGTGTCTAATACAAATAAGCTTTTTTTGGCTTCCCAACGTATTCCAATTGAGGTTGACAATGACCCAGAGTAGAGTTTTATTGCTTGGATCCCACATGGTACTCCCAATACTACCATCGATACAATTTTAGGCATACGTAGGTATTCTTCCTTGTAAACGAAAAAAGTGGTGAGTTTTCTTTCTTGCTTCATTTCAGTTATGCTTTCTAGACTTATAATTTTTTTCTCATCATATCTTATATGTAGATTGTAGTCGGGGTTCGTAATCTAATGTGGCAATGTGGCGAGATATTCCAAAGGCTATTGGTAGCCGAAAAATAAGAACTTTTGTGCCTCATTTTACGAATGAACAAACGATGTGCTTCAGAAGGAGATTTGAAGCGTGAATCTAGAAAATGCTTCTTTGAGGTTTTCCAAAGCCAAAATGGAGGAGGAAAACACCCGCCTAGGGATCAAGCTCGAACAAGTTAAGGTAGACTTCATGAAAGAGAAATTTTTTTTTTGAAGTGGCATACCAAAAGCAAGAGGATGACATGTTTTTTTATGGGTACAACTGTTGTATGAGAAAACACGGGATTATCAGCGACATATCTAGTGTTTTGTCTAATGATGAAGCTGAGTTGAATGTAGAAGCTTTGTTTCCAAACAACGTAGATGCTCAAGATAAGAGTGCTCAAGATTGATTAAGTAGTGTGGGCTGAATAGGCTCTTTATTTTATTGACAAATCGGTCGGGTTGACTTTTTTTATATTATGACAATTTTGACCGTTTAGGTCTATTTTTCATTTGTCTTGTACAACTTATATTTTGGGTACTTTTTGGCCGATTAAGCTTACTTTCTCAATCTAATAATTTTGTCTTGCTTTATCCATAAGCCTTTTCTTGGATTTACTTTGTTCTAAAGCTTCTTCCAAATGGCAAAGATGCTCGGAACGAGTTTTGATTTTGATTTCAATGTCATCAATATAGACTTCCACTGTTCGGCCTATTAAAGGCTTGATAATTCTAGACATTATCCATTAGTATGTGGCTACTGCATATTTTTAATGTGAACGACATGTATCTATAGTAGTATAATCCCTACGGAGTAATGAAGATAGTTTTTTCTACATCAGGTGGAAACATAAGTATTTGGAAAAGACATCGAGGAAGGATAACATTCCATGTCCAGCTGTGGCATCCACTATTTGATCTATATGGGGTAATGGAAAGCTGTATTTCGAATAAACATCATTTAGGTCTATGTAGTCAATGCATACCTTTTTTTTTTTTTTTTGCCATTCCCTAGTACCACTACCACATTGGTCAACCAATCAAGGTAGGACACCCCCCTAATAAATCCGACTTCTAGCAACTTATCCATTTCCTGCCTAAATAATTTTTTGCCAATCCGAGTAGAAGCGCTGAACTTTCTGCCATACGGGTCGCGCTATAGGGATGATATTCAATTTGTGGGAGGCTACTGTTGGGTTTATCCCAAGTATGTCATAATGTTTCCATGTGGACATGTCTTTGTTTTTGCATAATATTTGTCCTAAATGGTCGCGTTCACCCTTATTTAACAAAGCACTGGCATAAGTCATCTGTTTTCCACTTTTAGATATAGCTAACTGCTCTAACGGATTTTCTGCCAAAGGGTCTTTATCCTTCGCCAGTTCTTGCGTCCAATTTTATAATTTCTATTTTATTCCTCTTACGGAGGGTTTAGGTTTATCTTCAGTTGGGACATTATGCCCGACTTCTATTGTTACTTGGTAACATCGTCGAGCAGCTAATTGGCTTCCATGTAGATATACTTGGCTAGCCTTTGTTAAGTAGCTAATCATCTTATGATAGTTAGATGAGATGACTTTCATCTTGTGCAACCATGATTGTCCCAATATGACATTATAGGGTGTCAGGTCTTCCACGATGAAGAATCTCACATTGAGTGTGACTAGTCCAACATCAATAGGGAGTACGATATTCCCTATAGATACGGTGGTGGCTCCATTAAATTCGAATAGGACTCGACTTGGGTTTTCTAGGGTAGACGGTGAATACCTCATTTTTTTTGTAAGTTGACATCTACAAAAAGTCAATGAAGCTACCTAGGTCAATTAGAATCCTACGGACATTAAAATCGTTGAGCATGAGTGTAAACACCAAGGCTTCTTCATGAGGTAATATGATCCGGTTAGGGTTAACTGAAGAGAAAGTAATAGGCCCACCAATTGGTTGCACGCTTTCTGCGATAGATGTGCATTGGACTGTATTCACCTATTCTCGCATTATGGCTGTTTTGATCATTCTTCTCTTTAGTCATTTGGAATGATACCTGTCATTTGTCAGTACCTCATGAATGTAGTTTATCATTGCCCATTGCACCATAGTAGAGATGTGAGTTCTTTTTTAGGCTTCTTGTGTTGTTTCTTCATGCCCCTAACTATTTGGACTTATTGCTTTAGATGTCTAGCTTTTACTAGCTTTTTCATTAGTTAGTGTAGGTTCTTGCACTCTTCTATAGTATGCCCATGCTCCTTGTGATAATAGCATCTCCATATTCGATCTATCCCTGCTAGATTGACTTAAATGGGCTTTGACTACTTGAATTGTGGCAAATCCAAGAAGAGTGGCAAAATTCTTTCATAGGAAATGGTTAGTGGGGTAAACTTGGGTAGTTGTCGTTGTTGTTGTCCCTATTGAGAGTATCTTAGTTCCCTTGTCTTGACTAATTGTTTGAGAGATTTGAGTGTCTTGCCTTGTTGCCATTTTTCGCGGTTTGGTTTGTGATAAGGATCCGTTGGGAAATTGCTTGAACATCATTCTCAAGCATGACATACTTATATGCCCTTTTGAATGGATCATTCATAGTAGCGGGTGGCTTTTTAGCAAGGGACTCAAAAACTAAAGTGTCCAAATTGATACTTCTTTTGAAAATTTATAAGAGTGTCATTACTACTCAAAAAGTGCTATTTTATAGCTTGTAATTAACTCTTTTAAACACTTCTGAGTAGTAGTTATTACCTTTTAACTCAATTGGCATGTTAAGGACCCTTGCAATCATTTTTAATCAAATTGTGTTAAGTTTTTGTGTTTTTGATAGTTTCTTGATCACCAAAGCAATCTAAGATGAGGGAGAGCTTTATATAATCCATGGCAAAGCAAATGGAAGCTCATTTACAAGAATAATCCAAGCTTTGGAGCTTTGTAGTCCTTTGCCAAAAGCAAATCATGAATGCAAGGAGGGAAAGCAAAGAGAGAAATCTAACATGAAGAAATTCAAGAGGACAGCAACTGTTGGACACATTGCAAGCACTTCTTGGAGTCTATTTTATGCATACTATATGTCGTTTTGAAGCTCGGGAAGTCAGGAATCCAATGCTTTAAACACTACATGAATCGGAGTTGAAACGAAGAAGCTATGGCCATTTGAAGACAACCACATCAAGCTATGCGAAAATTTCGTAGCCCAAAGCCCATTTCGCAGCGAAATGAAATCCACTTGCGAAATTTCGCAAGGTGTTTCACAGCTGCGAAACCACCTGCAAGCACACATGTGCCACTTCTCAAGTTGAAACTCCATCTTCGTAGCTGCGAACCATGTTGCGAAATCACCTCCAAGCTACGAATCAAATTGCAAATAATTTCTAAGTTGCGGAATCACCTCCAAGTTGCAAAATCACAAATTCAACTTGCAAAATCAAAGTTCAAACTTGAAAAATGGACAATTCAACGTGCGAAATCAACCTGTGCAATCTCAGATATTTGCAACCGACTTAGTTAGATTTTTTCTCAAGATATTTTGTGTAAATTTCTATTTTCTCCTTGTAATAAGTCAAAGATATTATTGGGATATTTCTTAGAAAATATCTTCTTTATATATATCTTTGAACCAATGTAAAGAAGAATATAGATCATATATCATATATCAGATATGTAATCGACGATAGTAAGAAATATATTTTACAGAGCACTTGCTCTATTTTTCCTTCATATTTTTGTTTTCTCGTTATTTTTATTTCTAGCAAATCAAACTCTGAGGATGTTTTCTCAGAAGATGAGTGGCTAGGCTCTTTGTCTCTTGGAGTGAAGAAAGCCGGGTAAGTTTCTGAATGCAAAAATTGGAAGTTTTGTTGTTTCAGCTTTTAATGAAGAAGAAGTGTGACCCATTAATGGTTTTTATATTTTTAGTTAACTTAAAACGCCTTTAAATCACCTGGGACAACACTTGGTAAGGCAAGCGGTCTCTGTCCATTGAGATACACTAGTTTATCTCTTGCGAGCCTTTGGGAGGTGGTTTAAAGGTAGGATTTTCTAGAATAGCCAACACTTGGTAAGCTTTTGGACTCCAAGGAGACATCCATTAGTTATCTCTTGCGAGCTTTTGACGGGTAATCCAAGGTTAAAGATCACCTTGAATGGAAAATGCTAGGTGAGAGGTATGAGCCATTGCAAGATGCATCAGTGACAAGGATTTAATGTTTGAACCCATTAAGGGGAAGCATCTGCACCACACCTATTCGGGAAATAACTATATGTTAAATCCCCAATGCGAGGAAAAGAAACAAGTGACCGGAACTCCCTTTTTGTATAAGGAACCTGAGCCTAGTGATCTAAAACTCCAAGAAACACTGTTCTTTGTAATTAAAATCAATTACTATTTTTGGTTAGCTTAAAACCAACCTTTTCAAACATCTTTATGTTTTCTTTTAAAGCTAACCTTGAAATGAAAAAGCACCAATTCAGCTTTGAATTAATATCAATTGTGGAGTGAAAACCCATCCCAGTGAACGATCCTAGAGCCACTATGCTATGCTAGCTAAGGCTATCCTAGTACATGGTGTAATAGGTTATAAATTTTGTTGATTACTCCTGTCTAAGGACCAAAATCAAGGAACACCAGCTGGGCACGAATCAAATGGTGTCGTTGCCAAGGACTATTAAGAGGACATGAATCAGCTGATACACCAATTGGAAACGAATCAGAGTGTGTCCATGCTATACGACTCTACTTGCAGAACCACTTGTTTGAATTGCTTAGTGAAATCTCTTAACGATTCATTCTCCAACATCTTAATATTCTACAAGGTGCTGATATTCTGCTTTTATCGGGTGGAACATAGATAGTGAGCTACAAAAGCTTCTAATATGTCCCCAAAGGAATTAATTGTGTTATGTGGGAGATGGTGAAACCATGGCAAGACTGGACCATGAAGATTGGTTGGGAACACCTTGCACAACGATAAGAAATTGCCTATATCCAATGTCATCGTCTGCCGAAAATACATCAGGTGGTTGAAAGGGTCACTTGATTCGTCATACATAGTGAATATCGATATGATGAACCCCTTGAGTGGCTCATAGTTTATTATGTGAGACCTAAATGGCGTAGAGAGCATGTCATCCAACCGTCTACTTACTAAGCCGAGAGAGGCTTTCAACAGTGGAATTTTAGGTTGCAATTCTAGCATTGTGCATGACCTGGTTAGGTGACGTTTCCTCCTAGGGTTGCCCTAAGTAGGCTTTTAGGGCATTAGGCACCCACAGTTTCCATTCAAAACTTCTCTTTCGCTTTTCTTTCATTGAACTTGTAGTTTTATCCATTCAAGTTTTTTTTTTTTGTCATGTGTATTGGGTGGGAATTTCTTGGCTCGAGCAAGGTGAAGGAGTTTCTAGCAGATAGTTTCATTGTTTTCTTGCAATGACAATTCTTAATTACGTAGGAGAGCTTTTGTTGTTTGACTTTAAGCTAGTTTCGAGGTTGTTCAACTAGGGTGCGATGGTCATTCGGCTCGCATTATGTCATAAGGCCATTTGTGCCTGCAACTCATCGTTCTCTGACTTCAACTGTTCTGCCTGCTAAAGCAGGGTCCGCATACGTCGCTCATACTCTTTTTGCTTCTCTCTATATCTACTTGCCTATTGTTGGATCGGTCATATATGTATGACAAAAGGGAATGTGTTCCAGGAGGCACGTTAGCCATTTGTTCTTTAAGCTTTTGGTTTTTTCTCATAGACGATGCCAATTGTTGGTACACAACCAACAATTCTTGTATCCGACTAGCCTCTTTTGATCAAACGGTCAACACAACTGAACAATTTTGTTGCTTTGTGTGGATGAGAGCGAACGTGCTCCAATTTCTTTTACAGGTAGAAAATGATGCAGTTGTGAGGGAACTTTAATGACCAACTTCCTCCATGTAGGTGTTTGATTTCCATACATGAACTACCATTCAACTACAATCAAATTCATAACTATATAAATACTTATGTGGTGAATTTACTATAATGATAATCAATTTTTTTCTACTAAAAAATAGTACTCGTCAGGCACCATGATTAACCTTGCAGCAATCGTCGTTCGATCACCAAATCATCTATTTGCATCTTGAAAAAACCCAAGAAATGTATTCAACATTCAATTTTTTAATATCATATTTGTTAGCAAACGTTCAAATAAATTGATGAATGAAATTATTGTTTAATTAAATTGAGTAAAATAACAATTTTTTATTTAGCTCATTTCGAAATTGACCAATCAATTCAGCATTTAGGTCTAATTTAGAAAATATGTTGTGGATGACTTGAATTAAATTCAGATCACTACCAACTCCACGCATATATTGAAACCTTGGATCCAAGAAGTATGCTACAATAAAATTAAGTAGATTTAGTATTTTGTAAGAGAAAATAAAATAAAATAAGAGTAACAACTTATGAAAATTAAGTACCTACTGCATGAAGTGGATTTTTTAGTGTTTTCTCTCAATGATTTTTTATTATTTTGAAGATCCAATCTCCAACTTGTTGACGATTGAGGTTCTCTTTCATCACTTGCATAAGCTCATACATAAATGACGTTGTGGGAACAACTTTTGAATCCATGATTTGAAGCACCATGTATAGTGGCTTAATGTATGAAACAACATGTGTCACTCTATCCTAATACTGATGGTCAAACATTGGTTTCTCCATATCCCATCCAATGTTTGTCCGACTAAGCTTGTGTGTTACCTATTCATTACTCATAAACAATTTCTTCAAATAAGCCTTTTTATTAAGAAGGATGTCAAGAGAAATATAATTCATAGCAAACCTTGTAGCTCTCGGTTGAACAATGTCTCCACCACAATACTTTCTCATTTGTACAAATAACCAGCCATGATTGTAAATGAAGTTGGTTATCTTATGAGCACTACTTATCACATCTGTAACACTAGGTCTTTTGCCAATGTCTCCAAACATTAATTTGATGTAATGCATTGCATGTGGAGTCTAATATAAGTTAAACTTCTTCATCAATAGCTTCATTGCTTTCACAAACTCTAATCCGTTATCTGTGACAATTTGGATCACATTTTCTGCCTCGACTTCTTTGATAACATTCTTCAATAGCTTGTATATGTATTTGTGGTCTTTGATATTGTTTAATGAATCGATTGACTTAAGGAACACAGTGAACCTTTTTGAATAGACCATAAAATTAATTATACTTAATTTCGTGGGCCCTGTCCATTCATCTGACATTATTGTTCACCCATATGTCTTCCATTTGTCTCTTTGTTGGTTCACATATGCTTTCATATCATTGTATTCAATTTCCAAGCACTTATTTTTTATTTCACATGGAGATGGAGGTTCAATTCCCATTCCTACAAATCATATGTAAGATTGAATCATGTCACAAAAGATTGCACCTACTCAAAGTATGAAACAATATAAAATTTGAGAACTTAGAAATTACCTGCTTATTATGCACTGATGATCATATTCTTGAAGTGGTGAGAGTTTGCTTTATTGGGCGCGATGCTATCATAAATGAAGAATTTAAATGTTCCATCGTTTCTTTAATTGAACAACCCTTTATTATATCTTTGATATTTTTTTTTGTTTTGCTCCAGAAGACTTATAAAGGGAGAGTGCAATAGGCATTGATGGGTTTAAATGTCGCATACTTTGTGATTTTCGTATTGTCGGTGTACCACTAGGGCGTGATGACTCCCTTGTTTTACATTTGCTTCCCATAATGGTTTCATATTGTTGTCACTCCCATTATGTTGCCTTAGATGCACGAACTACATCTTGATAAGCATCCTACTCATTTGGGTGCATATTTGCTGGATACATGTACACTTCTTCATCCTCATCGTCATCATTATCCTCGTCCATGACATGTCTATGCCTAGCTCCCATAATGCCATGTAATTGGGCACAAATCTCTTCAATATTTGCAATTTTCTTTGCTTTTGCTTTAGTATTTTTGTGCAATATCTGTCATATCTCTTCTTTCACTTTGAGTGACACTCTAGGACATTCTTTGGTTTTGTTCTATGGGTCTCTATGCGCTAAATGATACTTGAATCGAGTGATGCCTCTACTCTTCATCAACAGTTCACAATTATTACAAATTATCCCATTTCGATTCTTTTTTTTCTGGTGAACAATACTTCCAAGCTAGATCTCGGCTGAAGATGCCACTCCCACCTCCTCCACCTCCACCTCCACTTCCATTGGCCATTGCAAATCTATTGAATATGTATTAATTAATTATAATTGAAAAAAAATAAAATTAAACAATTAATTAAAAATGAACTTATTGCAAGTCTACCAATTCATTAAAAATGTACTAATTAATTACAATTGAAAAAAAAAATGAAGAAATTAGAAAACTATTGATATTGTTAATTAAATTAATTAATTAATTAACTAAGCTAAGTTAATTTATGAAAATATATTAATTCATTCAAAATGCACTAAGTAATTACAATTGAAAAAAAAGATAATATTGAAGAAATTGGAAAGCTACTAATATTATTAATTAACTTAATTAATTAACTAAGTTAATTTATGAAAATCTTCTAATTCATTCAAAATGTTCTAATTAATTACAATTGAAAGAAAAAAATAATATTGAAGAAATTGGAAAGCTACTAATATCGTTAATTGCATTAATTAATTAGCTAAGCTAAGTTAATTTATGAAAATATACTAATTCATTCAAAATGTACTAATTAATTACAATTCAAAGAAATAAATAATATTGAAGAAATTTGAAAGCTCCTAATATTGTTAATTAGCTAAGCTAAGTTAATTTATGAAAATCTACTAATTTATTCAAAATGTACTAATTAATAACAATTAAAAAGAAAAAAAATAAAATTGAAGAATTAAAAAATGTAATAATTAATTACAATTCAATAAAAAAATATTTAAAATTTAAAACAAACATACCTTACCAAAACTGAGCAACCTTAGATTGGAATTTGGACTCAAATTTAATTCACAAACTTCACTTATAAATTCCCAAATTTATAAGAATTTGAGAATAGTAAACAAAAATTCATGAACAATGAGAGATCAAAGATGAAATGTGGATGAAATTGGTGAAAAATGAGCTATTTATAATATAAAAAAAATTAGGCCAAAATAGTTGGAATCTCATTTTACCGTTGGATCGAATTTTGGATGAAATTTGACCGTTGGATCACATCCAAGTTCAATTTGGGTCATTAGATGCACAACCAAGTAATTGTTGAAGCTTAAGCATGATCTGGGTCGTTAGATCAATGTGGGGAGCTCACAACCATTAGATCAGTGCAACAAGGAGGTGCTGATTTTTTGCTAAAATATCTTGAAAAATTGGTCACTAATTGCAGTAGCCATCAATTTTTCAACATTTTCCGATTAATTGGTAAAAACCAAAATTTCGCCGAAATTTCATAGAAACACAAAGATTTTTTTGGGTATTTCTACCCTCCGACATTTCGACCCCCTGTTTCACTTCCATGAATTTTTAAGAGAGATTATTCACATATTGGAGGAGACATGTAAATATGAAAAATGATTCCTTTTGGAGAGCGGGACACTCAAGGAGTTTTTACACAATATCTTGAGATTTTAAGAGGGAAGGGCTGCCACTCATAGAATGGATTTTTTAAAGACAAAAAGATTGTAGGCACCGAGGACATTGAGAAGATTCACATCAGGATATGGAGGGATGCATCAGAATTTTTGGAGGGTTTTCCTACACGCATAAGGAGATCATGAAGGTTTCTGAAAGTGGTAACCAGGTTGTGAAATTTTTGAAGACTTCTATGACATTCCATAAAAAACAATGAACTGTCTTGAAGATTGAACTAGAACAACCAGCCTGCGTCTTCAACAACATGATCAACACGCACAATTGAGCTTTATTTTGGATCCGAGGCACACCATTGCAAGAAAAAAGAAAAAAAAGGGAAGCACAGGTTCACACATTGGGGAGATTGGTCAGCATGCATCCATTGAAGATTTGGCTCAAAAAACAGCACGCATCCGTTGAAGATTTGGGTTACAAAAACAACACGCATCCATTGAAGATTTGGGGGGCTCCAAAGTAGCACGCACCATGGAGAGTTATTGAGCAACACACAAAGATTTTCTGAAAAGAGTAGGCTGCCATTTAGGAGAAATGTAAAGACACATGGGCTGCACCGTGATGGAAAAAAAACACCAAAACGCATTGGGAGGCCGTCTCCCTCTTCCAAAGTTGAGAGCCCATGCACAACCCACCACAAGAGGATCACGACTACATGTGATTTCAACAAGGCAACATGCATCAAAAAGCCACCACCCATATTGAGGACTTCTTGCAGCACCATGGACATCACAAAGTAAGGTAAGAAACATTAGTTTTTTTTTAGCCAGTCCATAAACTCCAAGAACCAACTGCCATATCCATTAAGAGGAGGGTCCCGTAGCCAACACACATATACAAAAGAGAAATATAGTCCACACACAATCTTGTATATGTTGGAAAAATTTGGATACAATGGAGAAAAGAAACACTCTCACACACTCACTTTGATACAATAAAACTCTCAAAGATACAAAATAAGAACAAGAAGAAGAAGAACACAAGAAAGGCCCAAATAAGTTCTTGGAACTTTGTCCAAAGACTCTATTTCCTCCCACCTCTAGAAATATTTAGGGAACTAATGGAAATAGTCTTGGGATTGATCAAGCCTTTTCACTTTTTTGCATAAGATTTCAAAAAGAAGAAAAGTCATATATAGCACTCTTAGGGTTGAACAAAAGGTTACAAGGATGAGAAAAAACCCATTGTCTTCCTCAATCTCTTCATCTTTTTAACATTCAAAAAATTAAATCATATGTTTAATTCACACATTAAACATGATTTAATCTCAAATGTGTAACTCTCTTACATTTAACCTCTTAAGTTTTATAAAGTTACAAAGATGAGAAGACTCATTGTCTTCCTTAACCTTTCAAGTTTTGTAACATTTCAAAACTTAATCATATGTGTAAATACCTCTTAAGTTTTGTAACATTCCAAAACTTAATCATGTGTTTATTTCACACATTAAAAGTGTAACCATTCTTACACTTTATTTTCAAAGGTTATTTTTCAAAAGTGTAACTCTTCTTACACTTTATTTGTAACCAACAATATATATATTTATATAAATATAACAATCCCCCACTTGGTTAAAAATAAACATCAACCCTTATAACCTTAACAGTGAAAATGCATAAAATAAAATATCTTTCGATTTGAATTTTACCTTAGTGTAATTGTCACAAAGCTCCGTTGAAATCCCAGGTTGCTTGTAGCATTGAACCAGTTATTCCTTGTAACGAAACCGGTAACAACACACACACTTCCACTAACCACACGAATGCCCATTATTTTCTTGCTTAGCACTTTTATGGCCATGTGCTCAATCCATTCATGAACTTTCTTGAAAGAAACTCCAACTCTCATGAGAGGCGGCACCACTCCTAAGTTCACATAGGTGAAATTCTTCCAGCATCCTTGTTACCTTTAAGATACTTGTCACACATAGACTGAATTTCATTAAAAGCTTTAAGCTTAACCCTCCAACGGTAACAACCAATATTAATCATCACAGATGGAACTCACATGTTCTAATGCTGCCACAACCCACTTATCAATGACTTGTTTTTACCCATTGAACTTAAGACTAGTCATTTCTTAGTATTAAGTTGGGTTACCATCATTGGTGAGTTTTATTTAAGGAGTTTTAGTCCCATCCCTCTAGATGTTATCCTTACTAAATCTCTTGTAAGAGGTTTAGTAAAAGGATCCGCCAAGTTTCCACTTGACCTCACAAATGAGATTGAGATGATTCCATTTTGAATCAATTGTCTCACATACTCATGTCTAATGCTTATATGTCTAGACTTCCCATTGTACACTCCACTGTACGCACGAGCTAGAGTGGCTTGACTGTCACAATGTATCGACACTGTTGACACATTATTTGCAGTAAAAGGGATGTCCATCATGAGATCCCTAAGCCACTCAGCTTCTTTTCCAGTTGCAGCTAGAGCTATAAACTCTGCCTCCATGGTTGAGTGTGATATACAAGTCTGTTTCTTGGATCCCCAAGAGACAGCCCCACCACCAAGTGTAAACACCCAACCTGTGGTAGATAAATTATCTCTCACACTCGATATCCAGCTTGCATCTAAATACCCTTCAAGTATAGCAGGAAACTTTGAATATTGGAGGCTTAGTTCTTTGGTATTCTTTAGGTAACCAAGAACTCTACCAATAGCTTTCCAATGTTCCACGCTTGGATTGCTAGTAAACCTACTTAGTTTACTAAATGCAAATGAAATGTCTACCCCAGTACACTGAGCAGCATACATAAGACTTCCAATTGCACTTGTATACTCAAGTTGAGCCACCGATCTACCATCATTCTTTTCAAGTTTTATACTTGAATCAAATGGAGTATTAGCATCTTTAATCTTGAGATGAATAAATTTGCTAACTACTTTCTCAATATAGTGGGTTTGGTTCAAAGCATAACCCCCACTATTTCTTTTCACTTTGATACCCAATATAGTATCAACTTCTCCAAAATCTTTCATCTTGAAGGTTGATGATAGAAACCTTTTCGTTTCTATTATTCCTTTCATGTCATCACTCAAGATTAACATGTCATCCACATATAGACACACTATGACCATATAGTCATCACAAGTCTTAGAATATAAGCACTTGTCCACATTGTTGTGTCTAAATCCATCCAAAGAATAGCATGATCAAATTTTTCGTGCCATTGTTTGGGAGCTTGTTTTAAACCATATAATGATTTGACAAGCTTACACACTTTGTTTTCATTCCCCAGTAGAACAAAACCTTCCGGTTGTTCCATGTAGACCTCCTCATTGAGATCCCCATTCAAGAATGCCGTTTTGACATCCATTTGATGAACAAATAGATTATGAATTGATGCCAAAGCAAACAATATCCTAATCGATGTTGTTCTAGCCACCGGCGCATAGGTATCAAAATAATCAATACCTTCTGTGGACCCGCATTTTTCACGTGCGTCCCCACTCGATCGGCAAGACTCGCTTTTTATTTATGAAAAATTAATTTTTAGAAAAAAGTTGGAGTCGCCACTTATTTTATTTTTATTTAAAAGGGAAAATAAAACAAGAAAGAAAAACCCTAAAATGTGACTCCATAATTTTTGGAAAAAGCATGTCTTTGAAAAACTCGAGTCTTGGTCCGGGGATCAGGTTACTTATTGGGAAGGTACCTCTAGGAGGTAGCACCCCTCTAAGCCCTAAAAAGGTCTCTACTGACTAAGTTGAGGGAAACGTGGTAATTAATCGGTTAGTTATGGATACCTAAGTAGGCTAGGTGATTTTGAAAAATAGCATGCTTAGCAGGAAAACCAATCACAATCATGAAGAAGATTTAGGGTACGTACCTGGACTGCTTCTTAAGTGCTATCACAAGACATCAAAGTTAGTATAGAAGTACCGCACACAACATGTATTTAATCATAGCGAATCTAGCATACATCTAAGCACCTAAGGATTATCAAACATATGCATATTCCACAGTGACATGATTGTTTACAAAAATTTGGAAAGTAGGTGATAAGGGACGTACCTGGATAACATAGATGACTTACAATGCGCTTCCGTAAGACATGAAGGGTTAGATAATAAATAATAAAATATAGAAATCCTAGCATACTCGTTATCTAATTGGCATAGCAAAAATTATCAAAGTATATGAAAACACTAATTATCACACTCATCTTATATACAATTCCTAAAGAAAAATAGACATAATTTCAACAAGTGACAAAAGTGGCAACAAAAATAATTTTTGAAAATATTTTCTTATGTAGGGGTTTCACCAATTCCCCAATTGATATACACGAATTGAGCCTAGAATTATCCCATTTATTTGGGACCACAAGCTTTGATTCGTGTTTTGTTTAAAACTGTAGTTTTATTTGAAAGATGTGAACCGATCAAAACATGGTTGCACATTATTTTAAAAAATGAGATTTTGATTCTAAGAATCCTAAAGGAATTTTTGAAATGGTTTTTAAAGGAAATGAGATTTTGAGAATATTGTTATGTTTTAAAGATAAAAGAAGTTAATTTAAAAACAATAAAATGTATGAATCAAAATACCAAGCAAAAGAAAAAAAAAAGAACAAATCACAAAGTAGAATTTTTGACAACAGATAAAATTGAAGTGGTGGGAATGGAGGCCAATCTTCACTATTTTTCGATAGCCTCTAAAAATTGATTTTGACAAAGGATGACCAAAGTGATAAACCAAAACCTTAGATCTTACAAGCACTGAAACTTTAACAACATTTAATCTTAAGATAAACTTGATCAAACACTAAATATTATGTGACCTTTAAAATAGTACAAACGATACATATCAACTAATATTAACGATTTGGAGTCATAAATTTAATCGGCTAACTAAACAATTGAATAAAAGAAAACAAACACAAACTAAATAAAATTAGTCAAAAACTAAAATGAACTATTTTTAAACACAAAATGATAACATGGGGATGGATTAAACTAATTGTCTACAATTCGAAATGCATAGAATTAATGGAAAAATGGAATAAAAAAAAAAATCTTAACATAAACTAAACAATATGAAACCAATCAAATTAATTAAAACTCTAAAAAAATATCAACTAACACAGGATCAGTCAAGACTAAAATAATTAATTAATTAATTATTTTATTTTATTTTATTTTATTTTAAAACATGAATATATCACGCGGAATGAAATAAATTAACCAACTTAAATTCTAAAACTAATAAACTAAAAGGATGAATCATGAATTAAATTTAACAACCTTTAGATATAAAAAAGAGTGACATGGAAGCAATTGAACTAATGAACTGAATTTTAATAACATTTAAACTAAAAGATAAATTAAAACTAAACTAAAAGAAATTATGAATTTCCTAATTGAGAACAAAAATAATGCTAATCAAAATTCTAAATTTTTAACTATCATCACAAATTATCTAAACTCTAAAAAAAAATCCTAACTTTTCCATTATTAACAAAAATTACCCAAACCAATACTAAAAAAAAAAAAAAAACAAATTTGTCAAACTAAGAAAATGAGTTGTAACCACATTAGACAAAAATCATAATTTTCAAGATGGAATAATAAATCAATAATAGTTAATTAATTAATTAATTTATAGTTGGATAAATATATATATATGATCAATTATTTTAATGAACTAAAATTTTATAAGAGTGCTTAAATCTAAGGTAAAATTAAAAAAAACTAACAAAAATGATTTTTAAAACTAAATCTCTAACCTATAGAATCAATTTATAAAAACGATTTTTTTAAAAACTAAATCCCTAACCTATAAAATCAATTTTATTTATAAATAGATAAATTTATATATATGATCAATTATTTCAATGAACTAAAATTTTATAAGAGTGCATAAACCTAAAGTAAAATTAAAAACTAACAAAAATGATTTTTAAAACTAAATCTCTATCCTATAGAATCAATTTTATTTATAATTAAATAAATTACAAAACATTAAATTGGTAACAAATAAATAAATAAACAATCAATAATTAGATGAATTAAAACCATATCAAATGAAGATTAAAATATATATATATTTTTCATGTGAAGCTATCTAAAATCATATTTTATGAACTTAATATAATACATTAAAACTAACCTTTAACGTGATGAATAAAGAAAAAATAAATAAACAATTGCCATATTAAAGCAAACACGTATTGGAGCTCAAACAAATCAACCCACTCAACCCCATATAATAATCCGAAAATGGTACATCACAAGACATCAAAGCTCCACCAAATGCAATAACTTAAACAATTAAACCACAAGCAACATTTTTTTTTTATATTCAAATGAAAACGTGCTGGACCCAATAAACCATTCAACCTAATATAATAATCTAAACTGAAATGAAACCAGATTATTATATACATATATATTTTTCAAAGCAACCCAATGTAGAAAACAAATCAACTTACCAACGGCTAGGTGCGTGGGTTGCTTGTTTCTCCAAATGACAGCCGTGTGAATGTATCTCCTTTACGTGGAGATATGTGTTGAATCTTCCTTCAAAGAAGTGGTGCGGCTGGTTCTCAATGCGTGGTGCGGCTATGGTGAGTTCCTCTTCAACTTGCAGCCGTGTGGGTACTCTTTGGAAAATTGCCTTCCTCCCTCTGGAATAAAAAATTTTTCCTTTTTTTTTTTCTCTCTTTCAGCCCTAAAATAATATTTCTCCTCCTGTGGCTCTCTCTGCCCCCCAAAGAAAGTCTCTCCCCGTCCTCCAGAATATCCCCTTTTTTCTTATATGGCGGCACCTTCTTTCTATATGGCAGAACCTTCCTTCCATTCCAAATCCTATTTCCTTTTTTAATGCACATGTATAGGGAAAGTGCATACACGGTGACTCATTGGAGATCTCCTAAAAAAAATCTTCCTTTTCTCTCTGCGTCCTCCTTTCTTATATGGCAGCCTCACTCTAATATTTCCTTTCCTTTCCGAAGATGCACGTGGTATAGGAAGGTACATACATGTGGTTCATATTGAAGATTCCCAAGGATGCAGCCGCATGTTGTTTTGGTAAGTGTCCAAATCCTAGTGATCACATCATCAGCCGTTGATTGGAGTGACCGGGTTGAACTAGATTTTCTCGGACTTCCGGAAAGAAAGTAAAATAGCTCTACGGTTGATGTGTTGGTGTTGTCTCTTTCAAGGTGCAGTCGTGGTTCCTTTAAAATCTGGTGATGCATGCTATCTTTTTCCTTTTCCTATCTAGAATACTCCGGCCAAAAGCAGGCTGAGAAGAAACCACAACGGGCTCCGCTTTGACCACACTCGGAAGATCATTCATTCCTAGCATGGCAAGCATATCAAGAGCCTCCTTGTCGACAGGAATCTCATCAGTGTTGATGACGGAGACGTCAGGCACGAAGTCCATGCGACGCTCGCGCTCTTCTTCTTGGAGCTTAAGGGAGATGCCTCTGACTGGACCCTTTTGAATCCGCTTCATCAAGTGAGTGGAGAATCCAGCGATCTTGTTGCGAAGACGCTTGGAGGGAATGATCGCGACTTCTTCAAGGACCTTCTTATTTGTATGGAAGTCCAGAGTCATACGAGAGTAGTAACGTTCAATCACTTGCCTTGAGGATTTCTTCACTGTCTTGGTACGGACGCGCCTCATGGTTTACAGCAAAACAGATGGACCAGAGAATAGTAGAGGAGAACGTGGGCTGGTATTTGACTGCAGGTGATTACATGCTTGATTGCTGAATCGGGGTCCAGGTTGCACTGAAGAGGCCGAGAAAATGCAACTAATTCAGTGACGCGTGGACAAATGGTAAGCCTGTTTCGAGGGCTTGTGGGTCCTACTTTTTAAGGCCTTGTTTGGCCGAATGTAGCTATTAGTCAACTGTCCACCATTACTCAATTTGCCTTTAGTTGTAGGCCCTTCTTTGCTTACCGTCTTCACTTTTGGGCAACCCACTAACTCTTTGAAGGCGTTCTTTCTTGGAATCCTTGCTAGTTTTCTATCCCAAAAAATCCTTTTATCTCCTTGTTCTTCTTTCTAGCCTCCTCTCTTTTTTTTCTCAACAACTTCCCAAGATGGTGCTCCTCATGCAAAATGAAATAAAATAAGATTTAAAAAGTAGAAGAAGAAGAGAGAAGAAACTAATGAAAATTATGAGATTGATAATAAAATATGAGATGATTAAAAAGAAACAAACAAAAGAAGGAGAGATCGAATCATATAATTCCATGATTTAATAAGGGGATCGTATGTGTATTTAAAGTCTGAACGATTCAAGCAATTTTCTATTAAATAAGTACGCAAATAAATAAGTAAAATAATAAAAATAAATAAATAAATAAATAAAAGAATAAGAAAAATAGAAAGATAATAAATAAATAAATAAGTAAATAAACAAACAAAATAAATATAATTATCAAATGCATGCAATAATAATAAAAAGATTGTATAAAAAGTTGAGCCTCAATGAAGTGTTTAAGCGGGCCTAAGGTGAACCTAAGTGTCCTAAAATGATCGGGATATTGTCTAAGTGACCTAAACATGCCTAAGAACTATCCTAAAAAGGAATGAGAAGCTTAAGTCTAAATCAAAACTGCCGAGGGTCACGATAAAGGAGTTAGGCAATCCCTTAACCAGAGTCTCCGAGGTGGCTCAAGAAAGGTAAGTCGTATGAGTAGTAATGGGCCACCAGGAACTACCGTGGAGCACTGAAAATGAATTTTAAAGACATGTGCTAAAGGGACAAAATTGAGGGTCTACACCTTCTCTTTGTTTAAACCCCTTAGCTACTAATCTAGCCTTAAAGGTTTGAATCATGCCATCGGTGTGATATTTCCTTCGAAATACCCACTTGCACCCTATTGGTTTAGATCCTGGTGGAAGGTCTACCAATTCCCATGTTTGGTTGGACATAATTGAATCCATTTCATCATTGATAGCCTCTTTCCTAAAAGCAACATCTCTAGAAGTCATAGCTTCTTTGTATGTTTTGGGATCCTCCTCTATTTGAAGTACTATAGGAATTTTTCTTATAATATCTTCTCTATTTCCTTCTACTAAGTAAAAGGAAATTCTTTGAGAGTCAATCTCATCCGATCCCAACACTTTCTCTTTTCTAGCTCTTTGGCTTTTCCGAGGCACAATGGGTTGCTCTACAACATTTGAAGGTGTCTTCTCTTGAGACTCTCCAACATTAGTAGGTACTTGAGAATTGCTATCACTCAACAAATTCTCAAAGAACTCTACCTCTCTTGATTCAATTATCACATTAGACTCCAAGTCTAATAGCCTATAAGCTTTGCTATTTGAGGCATAGCCTACAAATGCACACTTAATGGCTCTTGGACCCAATTTTGTTTTATTTGGATCCGTTTTCTTGCAATAAGCAAGACACCCCCACACTTTGAAGTAACTTATATTAGGCTTCCTTCCTTTCCATAACTCATATGGAGATATCTCATTTTTCTTCATAGGAATTCTATTCAAAATATGGCAAGCAGTCAACAAAGCTTCACCCCATAAATTGAAATTCAATTTAGCATGCAATAACATAGCATTCACCATTTCCAAGAATGTTCTATTCTTTCTCTCCGCTATGCCATTGTGTTGAGGTGTATAGGGTGCGGTGCACTCATGTATTATGCCATATTCTTCACAAAAAGAATTGAATTCACTAGAGAAATATTCACCACCTCTATCACTTCTAAGCACCTTAATATTTTTTCATAGTTGATTTTCAACTTCGGCTTTGTAAACTTTAAAGGCATTGGAAGTTTCACTTTTGTTTTTCAACAAAAACACATAAGTAAATCTAGAACAATCATCTATGAATGTAAGAAAATACCTATTTCCACCTCTTGTTAACATGCCATTAAGTTCACAAAGATCACTATGTATTAAATCAAGCAAATTAGATGATCTCTCAACACTATGAAAAGACTTTTTAATCATCTTTGATTTAACACATATTTCACACTTTTCAAATTTCTTGGTATTACAAGCAATCAAACCACATTTCACAATCCTTTTAATAGTGTTTAAACCAACATGTGCAAGTCTATTATGCCACAAAAATAAAGAATTTGAATCACACATATAAGCGGAAGTAGAAGCCATTTTATTGATATTGTCATTGGTACAAAGTTTGATCATCCCATCACAAGAATACCCCTTTCCCACAAAGTTCCCCGATTTGGATAAAATTAGCTTACCGGATTCAAACACCGCTTTGATACCCGGTTTGCCAAGCAAATCCCCACTAACCAAATTTTTATTCACATCGGGGACATACAATACATTTGTAAGGATAACCTTTTTGCCGGAGGTAAAAACAACTTCAATAGTGCCCTTGCCAAGCACCTTGGATCTTCCTTCATTGCCCATTTGAACCTCTTGATATCCCTTTGCATCTTCAAAGGTCTTGAAAAGAGATTTGTCATAGGTAACATGAACTGTGGCACAAGTATCATACCACCATCCTTGCACCTTTCCTTGGACAACGCACACATCGCTTAGTGTTGCAATGATCTCCTCATCAATTGCATTCACCACAGCCCCTTTTTGGTCCTTTCGGAACCTACACTCCCTAACATAATGCCCGGGTTTTCCACACACAAAACAAGGACCTTTCTTGCCCTTAAATTGATCTTGATTTTTCTTGGGGCTCATATAATTTCCGGAATTCTTTTTGACGTTGTTATTTTTACCTCTAGGATGATTGGCCTTTGAAACCGCATTGGCTTTGTTAGTCCCACCATTGGACTCTTCCACCATTTTGTCTCTTGATCTCGATTCTTCCTCAATGCGAAGATGTTTTTGAATCTCTTCCAAGGAGTAATCTTCACTCTTGTGGAGAATCCTCTTCCGGTAACCTTTCCAACTTGATGGTAATTTAGCCACAATAGCACCAACTTGAAAGGCCTCCGGAAGTTCAATTTTGAGAACTTTCAACTTATTCACAATTACTTGCAACTCATGAATTTGTGGTAAGAGAGGCTTTTCATCAAAAAATTTGAAATCTATGTATTGAGAAATAAGAAACTTTTTGGTACCTTCTTCCTCGGCTTTGTACTTGTTTTCAAGAGCCTCTCAAATCTCCCTTGCGGAATTGGTGTTGGTGTAGAGATCATATAGCCTATCGGATAAGGCGTTCAAAATATGACCCCTACATATGAGCTCATCCTCCTCCCTCTTCTTCCTTGCCGCCACCACTTGAGGTGTGTCATTTTCCTTTGGTTCTAGTAACGATGCCAAGGTAGGATCAAGGATGTAGAAAATCTTGAGTGCTGTGAGAAGGAATCTCACCTTGTCTTGCCACCTAGTGAAGTTGGAACCATCAAAACGATCCAAACTCACAAGATCTTGGTTCATAATCTTGATAGTCTCTCCTTCCATTGATATTAGAGTCTTTGATTGTTGGAAAAATTTGGATACAATGGAGAAAAGAAACACTCACACACTCACTTTGATACAATAAAACTCTCAAAGATACAAAATAAGAATAAGAAGAAGAAGAACACAAGAAAGGCCCAAACAAGTTCTTGGAACTTTGTCCAAAGACTCTATTTCCTCCCACCTCTAGAAATCTTTAGGGAACTAATGGAAATAGTCTTGGGATTGATCAAACCTTTTCACTTTTCTGCATAAGATTTCAAAAAGAAGAAAAGTCATATATAGCACTCTTAGGGTTGAACAAAAGGTTACAAGGATGAAAAAAAACCCATTGTCTTCCTCAATCTCTTCATCTTTTTAACATTCAAAAAACTAAATCATATGTTTAATTCACACATTAAACATGATTTAATCTCAAATGTGTAACTCTCTTACATTTAACCTCTTAAGTTTTATAAAGTTACAAAGATGAGAAGACTCATTGTCTTCCTTAACCTTTCAAGTTTTGTAACATTTCAAAACTTAATCATATGTGTAAATACCTCTTAAGTTTTGTAACATTTCAAAACTTAATCATGTGTTTATTTCACACATTAAAAGTGTAACCATTCTTACACTTTATTTTCAAAGGTTATTTTTCAAAAGTGTAACTCTTCTTACACTTTATTTTTAACCAACAATATATATATTTATATAAATATAACAGTATATCCACGGGCAGTCCACACGCATCCGTTGGAGAAGGTAAGTTTTTTTGATTCATTGATTTAGATTGAAAAATTATGATCTAGTTTAGTTTAGTTTCAATTTATTATTTTTATTTAAAAGGTTAGAAGTTTGTTTAATTAGCTTTGATTCATTACAATAACCTAGAAAAGTTTGAAATATGTTTAATTTGGTTTTGATTCTTCATATAGGTTTGAAAGGTTGAAGTTTGGCCTAATTTGGTTTTGATCCATTTGTTAGTTTTAAAAGTTGGATTTTTCATATTTTTAACTTTGTTTTGGTTTAGTCTTGATTCACCTTTTTGAGTTAGGGTGTGTATATAATCTTAGTTTATTAACCTACATGATCCATAATGATAAAGTTCTTATTTTTAATTTTGTTTTAGTTAGTTTTAATTTATCTCTTTAGTTTAGATGTTTTCATATTTTAATTCATTAGTTCAACTAATCCAATGTTGTAAAATTCATGTCTTTACTTTTGTTTTGATTTGCTTTGATTCATCTATTTAGTCTAGGCGTGTTTATAAATTTTAGTTCATTAATAAAATTGATTTTATGTTTGAAAATTCATGTTTTTAGTATACACTGATCTAGTGCAATTCATCTATTTAGTTTAAATACTTTTATAGTTTTAGTTCATCTATAATATTGATTCAATGTTTGAAAGTTCATGTTTTTAGTTTGTTTTGATTTTATTTAGTTCATCTTAATTAGTTTAGGTTCCTTTATAATTTTAGTTCATTAATAAAATTGATTCCTTGTTTGAAAGTTCATGTTTTTAGTTTACTTTCATTTAATTTGGTTCATTTTAATTAGTTTAGGTACTTTTATAGTTTTAGTTCATTAATAAAATTGATTCCATATTTGAAAGTTCATGTTTTTAGTTTGTTTTGATGTAATTTGATTCATTTTAATTAGTTTAGATACTTTGATAGTTTTATTTTATTAATAAAATTGATCCCATGTTTGAAAGTTCATTTTCTTTTTAGTTTACTTTGATTTAATTTAATTCATCTATTTAGTTTAGATACTTTTATAGTTTTAGTTCATTAATAAAATTGATTCTATGTTTCAAAGTTTATTTTTTTTTTTTAGTTTGCTTTGATTTAGTCTAGCTCATTTTAATTAGTTTAGGTACTTTTGTAATTTTAGTTCATTAATAGGTACTTTGATTCAGCCTAACTCTTTTTAATTAGTTTAGGGACTTTTATAATTTTAGTTCCTTAGTATAATTGAGCCCTTGTTTTTTTTTTTTTAGTTTTTTTTTAAAATCATTAATATGAGTTCCTACTTATCCTTTATCTTAATTTGTATGCTGTTAAAATCTTAACGGTTAGTTCATGAATCAATATTTTATTAGTTTGTCTAATCTAAAGTGCTTTGCTTGTTGCTTTAGTGAATATATATATATATATATATATATATATATATATATATATATATTTCTTGAGGCCCTTAGAAACTTATGAAGATTGGTTGCTAGAAAATCTCACTTTGTGATTTTATTTTCTCTTGTTTTGCTTAGTTTTTTTATCTTTGTGTTTTACAGTTTAAAAATGTAAATTTTTTCTTTTAAAAGGAAAATCTTTTCTCAAAATGTTCTTTATTAAAATGTATTTAAAAAATTGTTTCTAAAAACCTTAGGGTAAAAAAAAAAAAAAAAAAAACATTTTCTTAAAAAAATATGCAACCATGTTTTGATTAGTTTGCAATAAAAATTTCTGATTTTGAGTGGAACATGAATCTGAATTTGTGGTCCTACATGAATGAGATAATTCTCGGTTGTGATGAGTTTATCAATACTCATGCAAGGTTGGGAATCGATAGGCTAGCTTTGTTTATATCAAATGGGGATTTGGTGAAACCCGTACATAAAATTATTTTTCAAAAACCTTTTATTGTTATCTTATTGGATTTGCTATGTCTCTAGAATTAAAATTTGATTTGACTAATTTAGAATACTCTTAAAATTTTTCTAGTGGTTGTATGATATTGTAGGCTTCTCAAAATTGATTTTAGAATGTTGTTTGTTAAAAAGCATTTTTGGAGTGGAGTTATGAATTGATCTTTGAGGAGGTTTAGTTTTGGCTAATTTTGGACATCCAGACTTTCTTTGTGTGTTTTAATTACTAAATGACTTTATAATTTTATTTTGGTATTTTTATTGGATTTTAGACTTCTTGAAATTGATTTTTGACCCATTAAAAAAAAAATGTCTTATCAATTAAGAGAAATAATTTTCCTTTACTACACCCCCTAATTTTCTTTCCTAATTTTGAATAAAAGGTCTGTTTGATTATTTTTAGAATTGATCTGTGTGTATCTTTTCTTTGCCCTTATTTTTCTTATAAATTAGAAATTCTGAAGATGTTATATGATTATTTTCATGATTTCATCATACTTTTAGATTGGTTTAAAAAAATGATTTATGCATGTTATTGAACTCAGTCATATTCTAGACCTTTTGATATATTTTTATAAATTGAGATTAATTGGAGTTGCTATAAATTGTTTGGCCAATTGGATGATAATCTAGACATGTAGGAAATGTTACCTGAATTTTTATTTATTAAATTCCCTCTTTAAATATATTTTAGGATTTGTTTTATAAATCTTGTTGTCCTAATTGCATGTTGGAATTTCTATATGGTGATTTTCTTATCATTTAATCAAGTGCTAATTGGCATATATTGACTTGACTTTGGTTTGTGTCCTATAATATAGATATAATGAGGATATTGTATTATTTTTTCCATGATAAAATAATATTTCTAAATATTTGTTTAGGATCTTTTTAAGTTGTTTTGCCTCTTGCTACATGTTTTCGTCTTAGTTACTAATTTCGACACTTCTAGCTATCTTGAGCATTAGTTTATATTTATGAGCTTGTATGTATGTCCTAGGTGATAGATGACATTCCTTTGGGTTTTTGACTTTTTTTTAGCTATACATATACCATATATATTAGTGTTTTACATCATCGTTATTTGTTATTATAACCTTTTCTAGCTATATGCAAGCACATTGTAAGCTATGAGTGCTATTAGGTAATCTTCTATCTCTTTAATTCTACAAATGTACTTTTCTGTGTGAATATCTTCATGTTTGATATTGTTTTGTATGCCTTGATTATTGATTGATTTTTTGAATGGGATGAAATGTATATTGTATGCTTTAATTGTTAATCTAATCTTTGATGTTTTCATGAAAGCACTTTGGATTGCAACTCAGGTACACTCATTTTCCCTTCTCATGTGATTGATCCTTTGGTATGATTGTTTTGGTGTGAATAGCATCTTGTTTAACTTTAGTTATAATAACTTTTTCTATTCTTGATATCCTTGATTTATTGATCAATTGTCATGCTTACCTCAACCTAATTAGTAGGGACTTGTTTTTAGGGTGTAGAGGGGTGTTACCTTTATGGTACATTCTTGATAGATAACTGACCTTTAGACCAAGACTCGGGTTTTCAAAGACGCGCTTTTCCAAAAACAAGGAATCATTTTCCAAGGGTTTAATTTCTTGTTTTATTTTCCTTTTAAAGTTAAATAAAAATAAATGGTGACTCCAATTTTGTAAAAAAAAAAAAAAAAAAAAAAAAATCAATTTTTCACTAAGAAAATGAGTCTAAACATTAAGTGGGGGACGCATGTGAAAGATGCAGGACCACAATAAGGTGAAAGAAATGAAGGAAAACTAGGCTCAAATACCCAATGATAAAATCCTTACCCTTGTGTACAAGATCTAATACATGGAAAAAATCTCATGAGCCATGAACCTAAAGGTAACCAATGTAAATGCCAATAGGGAAAAGAGAAAAGAGAAATGGTTAAACTATCAATGAAACGTGTGAATGAGGTGAATAATGCATCAAATATGATACATGCATCGATGTAGAAAATAAATAAAATGCAAAACAACTATCAAGAGAGAGGTGATGAGAAGACATACAAAGGCAAAGAGAAAGTATAATGAATGATTATCAATCCATATCAATACAACAAACAAAGTTATATCACTAATGATGAGATGGTGGAGAAGACAATGATCCAGAGACCTTAGTAAAAGACTACTCATCTCACACCCATAATACATATCAACAATGATCCAAGAAGTGAAGGATCTCATAGAACTTTCACATGAACTCTCAACACCCCAAATGCATAACAAAATTGATAGCTCTAAAAGAAATCTCACACGAACCCATAATGATAAATAAACCCAACAAACAAACCTCAAATAGCAATATAAGCGTCCAATGGAGTAGTATACCATACATAAACATATCATTAAATTGTTTTTTTCTTTATTTCATTTATCTTTCTTTATTTTATTTTATTTTATTTTATTTTATTTTTGTTTTGTTTTGAATGAATGTGCATACTTTGATCTCAATAAGTCGAACTTCACTAAGAAAACATAAGGAATGAATAAACTCTCCCCAATCACTGATGAACATGTGAATCCTCACCCATGAGATAACCTCTCAAGCTAAAATCTTTGAATCAATGTAAAATGATAGAGTGAAGAAAATGATATGATTGCCCTCTATACACCAAAATATGAAAAATCACAAAATCAAGTAAGAAAAGAATAAAGTGAAGCAAGTAATGACAAAAACAAAGAAGAGAATGAAAAAGAAGTGATAATAATGAAACATAACAAATCAAGGTGATAAGATGTTAAAAGGATGAGGACGATGTGCTTATAAGTTAAAAAACTCATGAGACATTCTTAGCAAAGCATACATATACATCAAAGGACCCTTACCTTGGTGTAGAAAAGGTAAGCAAGACTGTAAGATAGAAAATGTTATAATGTTCTTGCGAGGCTCAATGGGCTAGCAATGGTCTAGATGTTAATAAGGATAAGGCTAACCGAAATGATGGCCACCCATCCTACAACCATGGTCTCAAGCGTAATACTTCTTCAACTAATCTACATTAGTTAGGTCTAAAAACTGATTTCCATCTAGATATATTAATCATGTTGTCCTTTTGGGGGGTCAACTCTCTAATGACATGTGGTATACTCCAAATAGGTTTATAGGGTCTCTTGAAATAAATGAATATCCATGATCTATGATGTGGGATGAATATGATGTACTAAAAGAATACCATCACAAGAGCCAAAAAATACTAAACAAAAAAAAAAAACTTAAATCTATATATGAAAAAGTAGGTACATCGTTAGACAGGAGACAAAACCCAATAGTGAATCAAAAGTAAATGGTGGGCCCATAAGATCAAACTCTACCATAACTAGGCTAACAATGCCCTTAAATACATCACCATCATAAGCAAGATACACTGGCAACTTTGAAACATAAATAACTAAATCTCCTTTGAACTCTCAATGACACAACCTCAAACATAATAAGAAGGTGAATCATCTCTGTTTAATTTGTGCTAACCATCCAAGTGACATCCAATACATCCATTTCAAGCTCATCATGAAGAAAGACCTTATTTACTAATATTAGTGGAATGAAGATTGGATACAGAAGAAGGAGCCATATGAGTAGAATGGGTAGACAAAGGATTTAGATGTTTCACTTAGCTAATTAAAGCTAATCGAACCCCAATCAATAACATCTTGGATGGTATGTCGAAGAGCAACACACTGGTTTGTATCATGTCCATGCCCTTAATGGTAAGAGCAGTATAGATCCATTCTAAACTAAGATGACACTGGCTAAGAGAGTGGCTTGGGTTCCTGTGGCATTGATTGACTAGGTGATGGGGGTGCAAGGCAATGAATCATACAACATCTCATCTTGAACTAGAGGTTGTTTACTTTAAGGGGGTTTATATAGATTTCCTTCTAGGCTTAAGTGGCATGAGCTTAGATTGGGCTTGGATCACTTAATCTAGATCACTTGGGTTCTAATCAATTAATTAGCCTTAACGTGCTCCAATTAATTAATTAGCCTAATCCAAAAAGACCATTCATAAGATTTAGTGCAAGCGTGCATTTTTACTGAAATGCTCTTATGCATACTTATGAACTACTTACCCAAAATACTCTCAAAGTGTGCCACCGTGAAATAAGAGCTTGATTAGGGACCATTAGGACCCATAGGAAAATATCAGCCCTTTTAGAATCCAATTCTAAACTTAACTCAACACTCCATGAAAAAGAGTAAATTGCACTCTTGTATCCTATGAAATTACAATGAGGTCTATGACCTACTATTCATTGCACGTAGACTCCCCATTAACTGGTATCTATAATTTAACAAGGTAGTGCTATCAATTTATCAAGATTAGCTCTACAATATTTGAGTTACAGATCCTCCTATTATGTAATCAACTGATATACTCTAGCTCCAATGAGCAAATGTCAAATTCTACTAAAGGAATTACTTTGGCCATAGATTTCATGATCACATGTCCGTTAGATATCCCAAGGGGACACATTGTCTCAATCCCATGAAATATCATGATGATTCTATTAAGAATACCTGTGCCAACAATCTACATCAACAATGACCTAATCCATAGAGATATATAACCATCTTAAGATCTCACTAATAGGTCAAAGCCTCTTGTTGATTTCAGTATAGACTCGATATCCTCTTAAGGTTGAGAGTTCATGCAATATAGCATCTTGGTGAATCATGATTATCTGATAGTCTTATGTCATGATTCATTGTAGGTTCTGTCCAATGTGTAACCATATATACTAGTGCACTCACCATGGAAACCCTATCCCGACGACTAAGACATGTTATCACTCCAATTAGGAGGTGATGCCCTATAGTCTTTACTAGATTGCCCAAATCCATGAATCTTTTATGTGAACAACTTATCATCTTGTAAGGAACCTATGACTAACATCCTTTGCGTAACTCCTAATGTAGCCAAGTCAATGCATAAAAAGGATAGCTAGAGGATAGTCAAGTCTAACTTTTTACATAATGTCTTGCTTTTAGAGACTCAATTCCAACATCAAACATATTCCTAAGACTCCTTGACTTGTGACCTTCCCAATCATTGCAATATGAATTTTCTACAACCATTGGCTTAATTATTCTCTTCCACTACAACATTAACAAACCAAAGATGTCATCAAGCAAGGAAAAATCCCATATCTGACTCATGACACCTATCTAGTTTAGCTAGACATGATAGGGTAAAGAAAGAAATGCTACAACAATGCTAAAGTAGTTTAAATGTAAGTAAAAGACGATTATCCAAAGGAAAAAGGTTCAATGATATTCTAAAAAAAGAAGTTGAATACAAAGACTTTTCTTTTTTACTCCCAAACTGAATAACAACAAACCTTCCTTTTCCTAATCTTACATCCCTAAAAAGAGAAAAAGTTAAAACAAAAAAAATAAAAAAACAAAGCACCACACCACTCATACAATCCTCTATTTTAAACTCTTCTCCTCTCATTTCTTATAGAACTTCTCCCTTCTCCTCAATTATTTGTGTGGCCGCCAAAAAAGTGAGTTAACAAGGTCTCATAAGTAGGCAATAAATAGAGTGGTGATCATGACAATTACAACATGTAGGCGACTACCATTAGATGTAATGCAACTATTTATCAAGTATGAACTCTTTAGACAATGCACTCTTAAGATTGTATACTTGAGCTCTTGAGTATGTGCGGGAAGAATGCTATTTGAATTAGGGGATTGGCATTTGAAATAATGCATTGGAAAATTGGGAAGATTGTGTAGTGAAGGCCAATCATAGGGCATTCTTGTGATAGCGTTAGGAATCTCTAAAAGTTGCACATTAAAGACTCAAGAAGTTGTGCACTTTTTTAAATTAATTACTTGGGTACACTTGTTGTATTGCTCCATAGAGCTTAACGAGCACTGTTGGGATTATGCACTTGTGTGAGACACAAGATTCGGATTGTGCACTAAATAGGTGCACAATTATTATTTTCTTATAGGACTTTAATTTTGAACCATTTGTACCCTTGCCTCAAGGTAGTGCATTTTTTTCCAAAGGCACTTGAAAATACTTGTAGTAAGCTCCAAAGTGCATTAGTTTAGAAAATAAGTGATCTAACATCAAACTTTAGCTTGGAACTAGATTTAAGCCCTCATTACCTCATCAAAACAGGTCCAATTATTCTTGTTAAGATGCTAAGTTTGGGGTATCATCAGACTATAAGTGAAATCCTTGCACTTGGGGATTAACACACACTTTTGGTACATTACCAAAACTTGACTAGTTTTCCACATATCATTGCATGGAAGACATTCATATCCTTCATTTTATTTTACCCCATGGGTAGTGATCTAAAGATCTTAGCTTCAGAGGGTTATCTCATCAACAAGTGTTCATGTTACATTAATGTATGGGGAGAGTTTATCCATTGGCTATGTATCTTCATTAGAGTTTGATTGTTGATGATCAAAATATGGTCATTTCTAAAAAAGAAAAGGAAAAGTGCATGTTTGTATGGTATTGCTCTCCATTTGAGAGTGCATGTTGACATTGAGGATTATTTCTTTCAAATATCCTACATTCCTTAGGTTTATCTTAATATATATTTTTAGGTGAGAGTGTGAGTCATTGATATGTCTTTTGTGAGAGAGGTGAGTGACCTCCTCCTAGGGACTCTAGATTCTTGCTATTTCCATCATCCCACCTATTTTTCTTACTTCTATTCTATTCTATTTTCTTCATTCTTGTTTTTTTTCCCACTCTAAGCCTATTCAGGCTTGGTATTTTCATGTTTTTCTTGCACATCCCATTAGTGTTTAGTATTTTCTTCCTTCTTTTAGCATCATTGTTTTCGTAGGACATCCCTAGGTCCATGACTCATGAAGTTTCTACACATTGTAGCTCAAACATGTAAGGTATGGGAATTTTGTCATTGAGATTATTAAGCCTAGTTTTCTATTATTTCTTTCACTTTATTACCCCGGCCTATGTTATGTCATGGGTTGTGAGACCACCTTGAGGTCATGACATTACAAATTGTGCTTGATAAATTGCATATGGGTGATACTTGAGATTAGTTAGAGATTACTAAGAGCATTGTGAGTGGTATGAGATTATTAGGCTATTTCATATTGTCATTCTTTCATATTGAGGCATAGCCACTTCATTACTTCTCCTAGATTATGATAGGTTAGGAGTTACAAGACAACTTTATACTTGGGCATAACCCTATCATTGGTGTTGATTGATTTTTGAGATGATTTATACTAGGGCATTGCTACCTTAAAGAGCTTATATTAGAGCATAGCCATTTTAGATGTTGCCCTACGTTAGAGTATAACCCTCTCAACAATGGTTAATTTGTAGGCATTACCCTACACTGATGCATAGCCTTATCATTGGTGTTGGATTTTTTAAATGATGATTTACACTAGGGTATAGTTGCCTTAGAGTGCTTTACACCAAAGACATAGTCATTCTACTTGATACCATACATTGGGGTATATCCCTATCATTAATGTTTGATTTTCGAGATGACTTATACTAAAGCATATCCATTCTCTTGTAGGCGATCAGATTTTCCCTTAATTTTAGAGCATGAGAATTAGTTGGGAGAGTTTGATTCGATTAGAGTGTAGCCACATTAGAAAGCATTTTTTTTGTTAGAGACATACCACTATACTTGATTTCCTATACTAGGATATGCTCATTCTTCAGAGAAGATCAGATGTGCCCTTCATATTACAGTATGAGGAGGCTTTTGGGGAGTAAAGATTTATTTTGATCATATGGTGTATACTGGGGCATAGCCATTCTATTTGATTCCTTACATCGGGGTATGATCCTCTTAGTCAGTGATTAAATTTCAAGATGACTATTTTTATTGAGACATAGCCATTTTGCTTGACTCCCTATATTAGGGCATAACCATTCTCATGGAGGTGATTAGATATTCCTTTCTTAGTGAAGTATGAGAGATGGTTAGGAAATGTTGATTTGATATGACTATGCTGAGATTTCGCCATTGCAATGAGTGTTGTTCATACTAGGGAATAACCATCTTGTTGGATCTTTGACATTGAGATTTAGTCACTTGCTTATAATATAAGTTGTGCGAGATTTTTTAAGATGTTGGCACTTTGGGTTCAGTCTCCTCAACATAGTTTGATTTGGATACCCACTTTGTTTCACACCCAAACACTCATCCTTTGTTATTTTCATGCCTATATCTATCTAGTCGAAGCCTGAACAATATTTTCTATTGAGCCTATCTATTTCATCATCACACATGACCTTCTACCGTTTTCTTGATTAGAGAAGGATGTCAACCAACCTTGAGTTTTTTGGTTCAGTATTCATGTGCCTTTTAGACATTGAGTTCAACATCTTCTATGATAGTAAAACCTAATAGATTTTCAATGTATTTGTGATGATGATTTCATTTTGATAAGTGACTTATCATGTCTTGACTTGCTTGTATTTAGACTCAGAGCATTGGTTAGTTTTTTTTTTGTTAGGATAAAGCCCTTAAAAGCATGACATGATGTAATATATTAGGTATCATTATTCATGTAATGACATTTCGATTTCACTTTTATTTATTCTTATTCCATCCATTATACTTTCTAAGCATTCTGGTCTAGTATCTCTTGCATTATTCATGACTTAGGTGCATTAGGAGATACATGAAAGATCCAAGTCATGGATTCCTTGCAAGTAGATGATTTTTTTCATAAAGAGTTTGTGGACTTAGACAATCCATTTGAGGTTATAGTGCACCATATCCTAATTGGAAAGATGGTCGGTCTTAGCCATCACGATCGGGTCCCCATGGTGAGTGCACTAGTGTGTATGGTTACACATAGGAGATGACCTACAGTGAGTCACGATGTAAGGTTATCAGGTAGTCATGACTTCAGCATGCTACTACATTGTATTATCTCTCAACTTCGAGAGAATATTGAGCTTCTATAGAAGTTAGTAGTGACTTTAACCTATAGGTAAGATCCTAAAGTGATCATATATATTCCCTATGGATTGGGTCACTGTTAATGGAAGTCGATAACAATAGTTATTCTCAATAAAAGCACCATGATACCTCATAGACTTTGAGATAGAGTGTATCCTTAAATGATCTTAAAGATGTGTGATTATGAAATATGTGGTCTCGTAGTAATTTCTTTCGTGGAATTTGACATATGCTCTTAGTGAGTTAGAGTATGTCATTTGATCACATAATGACAGGATCTATAACTCAAGGATGGTAAAGGTAATCTTGAGAGGTTGATTGCTAATTCCACCTTATTAGATTACAAACACCAATTCATGGGGAAATAATATACAATGGATAGCATATCACGGACTTGACCACTTGGTGTCTCATTGTAATATAGTAGTGAGATGTAAAGTCAACTTCAGAATTGGATTCTAAGAGAGCCAATATTATCTTTTGGGCTCTAGTGATCCCCGTTTGAGCTCATATTTCTTAATGAATGGTTAATGAGGTTTGGATGGGTTTTTAGTTCATTTATGTGCATAGAGGGCATTTTGGTAACTTAGCAAGGTTTCACAATGGTAAGTGAGTGATTAATTCCATATTTTGCACAAAAATAGGACTAAGTATCAAATTTTAAGTTTGAGTATATCATTAAAAACACCTTTCAACTAGGCAGTTGTATGTACCCTTGTATATGTCCAACTTTCTTATGTTTTCTTCAATATATATATATATATATATATATATATATATAGCTATATTTCTTGAATCATGGGATCTTGATATCCTTATGGGACATCCTAGATGTGATAATGAAGGGCGAATTTAGTCGAAAAATCAAGATTACAAGGAATTCTCATGTGTTGATCTTGTCTAACTAATAAAATGTTTTGAAGTGGTTGAAAGGGCTAGAAATGTACAATCAAGCTGAAACAATTTTTTTTTGGGTTCCTCACTTTCTAAACTTAAATTTGACTAATTTTCATAATTTTTGGAGGTCATTTCCCCAAGGAATAAATTTGAAAAATGTGATTGATGTTTCAACATATGAAGACACCACCAAGGGCCCCACAACATCCTTACCACTTGTAGTCGTCTTAGCCATAAAACTCACGTGATTGCATCATATGAGAGGCCTTTTAATTATCTTAAAAAATAGGAATGGGTTGGGCCAAAGTGGGGGACCAATTCCAAACCATTCTTGAGTTTTTGACTTGCATGGGAAAGACTCTCACATGAGAGAACTTAGGACTGATTGGGGAATGACATAAAAAGGCCATGGGCAGCCATTGAAAGGGTTTGGTTCATCTTTGGTTTAGAGGTTTATTGCAAGGAGAATCAAAGATCCAAAGGAGGAGTTCTTAGAAATCTTGATTCCACTTAAGTTCTTTAATTTTGATTGTCATTATTTTCATATTGTTTCTCTTGTTTTTAGTCTTGGATTCTTTTTTCGATTAAGATTAAACCATTTAGTTTTGTTATTTGAATGCAATTTTGGATTTGATTTAAATATTTCATTGTTCAATTTTTTGTTTTGTTCATTATTATTTCAATTTGATATAATTTCAATGAATTGGGAGCAGTCATCTAGGTTGAGGAAAGGGAGCCCTAGGGCTTTCATTCTTCCATTGGAATGTATCATTTCATTAACAATTGCTTTTAATTCAAAGTAACCTATCAAGAGAATCTCATTCACTTAATATAAATCACCTCATTTGAATATTAGACAATTGAGGATTGTAAGTCTCAATAAGGTATCCCAAACACTTAATGGTAAAGCCATTTTGACTTAGGATGACCCTAATTAGCCCTAATACTTGAATTAAGCAAATTGTTAAGATATTAGACTCATGAAACTACTAAATTTTTATACCTAATTAGAGATTGAAGCTTAGAGTTCCCATAAGGTATTCCAAGCACTTAATGGGAAAAGTCATTTTGACTTGGAACAACCCTATGTAAGCCCAAGACAATAATTTTCAAATCACTAATATTTTGAATATTTTAGTGAAACTTAAGGTTATATAATGGGATTCAATTGATGAGTGAATACCTTTAGATGTGATATTAATGACAAGGATCATTCCTAGGTAAGGAAGGAACCCTAGGGATTCCCTCTTCCTCAATTGTTAGTTACAAGTTAGTTAAGGTATTAATTAATTCTCGTTTTTCACTTAACAACTTTCCAACCATTTCTTTGCCTTAAGCAAGAATTCAAGAAAGTGTTGTTTTTCACCACCAACTTCATTAATTTTATTGATTTCCCATTTCACCTGCACTCCAAGATCCCTTCTCTAAGGTTCAACACTTGACTTACCAGGTTTGTAGAGCTACAACCACACCCTACGCTTGAGGAACTACAATAGTATTTATACAGATTTGAGTGTGGTTAAGTTTTTGGTGTTGTTGTTGGGAAAGGTGTATCCTAAAAAGTGAAACCAATTTTATGGGAATTTATTTGGTTGTGATCATCATCACAACCTGGTGAATTCTTTTCACTCTCATTCATTTTCTTTAATTTATTTGCATTATTCTTGTTTTTTTTTTAAAAAAAAAAAAAAATTTATTCATTTGTTTAGAATTGTTTTTGGGATTGTTGCAAAAATTATGCATGGTAAATTGGACTAGGGATAATCAAGCCTGTTTAGTTATACCTACATCACCTATTCCTAATCCTACCCAAATGGTTGAAGAAGGTAGCAATAATGAAGAAAATGAGGGGAATGAAATGCCCTACATTCACACCCTTAGAAATTATCCTCAAGCTCCAATGGCAATTGCCTCTTCATGCATAGTAATTCCTTATAATGCTCAACCCTTCCAAAGTATAGTAGCTATGATCCAACTCCCTAATTCTTAGGGGTGGATGAAGAAAGTCCTTATCTCCACCTCAAAGAATTTGAGGCAGTATGCAAAACTTTTCAAGAACCTAATTGTAATATGGACATGGTGAGATTAAAATTGTTCCTATTTTCTTTGAAAAAAAGGCTAAGTTATGGCTCTATGGACTAAGGCCAAGGACCATTGGTATTTGGCTTGAAATGCAAATGGAATTTTTGAAGTAATATTTCCCTCTTCAATGTACAACAAAAATTAGAAGGAAAATCACTTTTTATATAGAATGAAAATGATTTGTTTTATGAATGTTGGGAGAGATATCGAGATTTATTTAACTCTTACCCCCATCATGATTATGAACCATGGAGAGTAGTTAACCTATTTTATGATAGGTTAACTACTTAATCTTGCCAATTGGTTGAAACAATGTGCATTGGAGAATTTATGAATAAAGAGCCAAATGAAGCCTATGATTTCTTAAAGCAACTAGCTAAAAGCTCTCAAGCCGGAGACTCTTATGAGCCTAAGAAAAATTCACTTAAGGGAAAAGAAAGAACAAGTGCTATGGCTGGGAAGAAATACATTCTAAATGACAAGCATGATTTAAGTGCTAGGTTAACTACACTAGTTAGAAGGGTTAAAGAAATAGAGGTAAGATAAATAAAAAAAATGTTAAAAATGTGTCTAACTCTAGTGAAGTCACTTGTGCCATTTTTGATAGCAACAGACAAATCACCCACCGCTGCCCTACCATTCCTGCATTGAAAAAGGCCTTGAATGAACCCATTAATATAGTGTGTTCATTTAAAAAAGACAATCAAAATTCATCATTCTCATAAACATACAATTTAGCATGGCGACATCACCTAAACTTGAGTTGGAAAAACAATGGAGGACCATCTTAACCTTAATAATTTCAATAGATTTCCATTAACAGTTTCCCCTATTACCTCCTCAACAACAACCAACCCCTTATGTCCCACCTCCAAGGATAGCATGAGAAGAAAATGTGAATAGTTTCCTATAAAACCTGGTAAACTTCAATGCCCAAACCACTCAATCATTGAATGAGCTTAAAGTTGTAATGACAAAGCTCACTAATGCTTTGACAATCCAAGAGAAGGGTAAGTTCCCTTCTCAACCTCAACCTAATCCTAAGGGTCAGTTTGGCCTAGATGAAGAGACACTTAGTGAGTCAAGGTTTGATGAGGTTAAATACATCACCATTTTGAGGAGTGGGAAAGTGATTAATAAGTCAGGTAGGAAAATTGAGGAAGAAGTCACTAGTAAAGGGGTGAGTGAGGAAGAAATGAAAGAAGAGAGTAATGAGACAAATTAGACTTTAGGTGATGGGAAAGTGGAAGGAGATAGGGAACATCATGAGCTTGATAGGCATATACCTTACCCTCAAGCTTTACAATCCAAGAGCAAAAAGGATCCAAATCTAGAAATCTTGGCAATGTTTATGCAAGTGAAGATCAATATCCCATTATTAGATGTCATTCGTCAAGTGCCTTCTTATGCATGTTTCTTGAAAGATTTATGCACTATAAAAAGAAAAATGAATGTGTAAAAGAAATCAATTTTTATTGAGTAAGTGAGTGCAATTTTGCAAAATAAGGGGGAGATCAAATACAAAGACACTAGATGCCCTATCTTTTCTCATGTGATTTGGAACTTTAAGATTGATAGAGCATTACTTAATTTAGGAGCAAGTTTTAACTGACACCCATACTCTATGTATGAGCAGTTAGGGGAGTTGAAACCTACAACCACCACTCTTTTCTTGGTTGATAAATCCATAAAAATTCCAAGAGGAATTGTTGAGGATGCCTTGGTTTAGGTAGATAAATTTTTCCATCTTATTGATTTCATTGTTTTGGACACTCAACTAGTCATGAGTGGCACCAATCCAATTCCAATCATCCTAGGGAAGCCTTTCCTTGCCACTTGCAATGCACTTATTAATCATAGGAATTGGGTATTGCAGTCAGATTTGGGAATATGATTTTAAAGCTTAACATTTTTAATTTGGTTAAACAACTCCTTGATATGGATGATTTGCATGACAAGATTGCATGTTTGATTGACTCTCTTGTTAAGGAACAGATTGATTCTATTTGCATGAAAGATTCTCTTGAACTATGTTTGTATCAATCTGTTGAGCATCTTGTGAGTTAATTTTTAGAGTTAACTAATGTGTGGGAATCTTTGAACTCATTGCAGGTTATTGAAAACTCTACATGTGTGCCTAGGATTGGACATTTGATGGAGTTGGATGAGGAGGAAATACAGGCTAAGTTAGCACCTCTTAAGATAGAATTGAAACCTCTTCTTTCCACTCTCAAATATTATTCTTAGGGCTAAATGAGTCATACCCTATGGTCATATCTTCTACCCTTAGCCTACTAGAATAAGGTAAGTTGTTAGAGATGCTTGGTAGGCATAAGATTGCATTGGGTTAGAAAATAGGATATTCGAAGGGAATAAGTCCCTTAGTGTATACCCACAAATTTTTTCTTAAGGAGAAAGCCAAACCCTTAAGGGAGTTGCAAAGGAGACTAAACCTCACCATGCAAAAGGTGGTGAGAAATGAGATTTTGAAACTGTTGGAGGTGGGAATTATTTATCCCATTTTTGATAGCAAGTAGATCAACCTAATTCAAGTAGTGCCAAAGAAGTGGGGAGTAATAGTGGTGAAGAGTGAAACAAGTGAGTTAATCTCCACAAAGACCCAAATTAAGTGAAGGTTATGCATTGACTATAGAAAGCTCAATTCTACCACTAGGACATACTACTTTCACTTACCTTTCATTAACCAAATCCTAAAGAGAGTAGTTGGTCATACCTCCTATTGCTTCCTAGATGGCTATTCAGGGTATAACTAGATTGATATATCCCTTGAGGACTAAGAGAAAACTACTTTCAGATGTCCTTTTGGCACCTATGCATATAGGTTTATGCCTTTTAGCTTGTGTAATGCACTAGCCACCTTTCAAAGGTGTATAATGAGCATTTTTAGTAACATGGTGGAGAAGTTCCTAAAGGTATTCATGGATGATTTTATAGTGTTTGGAGAAAGTATTGACTAGGTGTGAAGAAAAAAACCTTGTTTTGAATTGGGAGAAGTGTCATTTCATGGTCACGTTTAGAATTGTCCTAAGCCATATAATTTTTAAGAAGGAAATAAAGCTTGACAAAACAAAGATTGAATTGATATCTAACTTTCATGTTCCCAAGACTGTGAGAGACAGTCGATCATTCCTTGGACATACAGGTTTTATAAGAGATTTACTTGTTCATGCACCTATTATCTCCCCCCAACTGACATATTGCTAGTCCCTTAGTAATGAAGGAGAGAAAAATAAAATAAAATTACCATAATTTACAACATCATGCTAATCACTTCCAAAAAATATTTAAGTAGCATGACTGACAAACTCTCACATGGAACATTAAAGAAATATAAACTCAAATTTCAACAAGAGTTATTAAAAACTTTGCTAAATACCATTGATCAAGGGAATGCATTATGCAAATTGAAGTTTTAAAATCATTTTCACTTTCAAAGAACCAAACTTTATTCTTCCACAAAAATCTAAGTGTAACATGATAGTTTCCGAATATAACATGCTAAACTAATCTCTCCCCCCAACCTATCTTTTTTCAACACTTAGCAAACTGACCAAATTCAATAGGCAGAGAACACACTTTTCTTTTTTTCTTTCAGGTACAAGGCTTAAGGGGCATCCTTTTCTAAATTGTCCATGTAACGGGGGTCCATCAATGACTCCCAACCAATTAAGGTTTAGGGCATCAAGCTTTAAGGATCTTTCAACCACTAAATCCTCGGATTTCGCCCCGGGCTTTTTCATATACCCTTTTTGCTTACCATATGCTAACTCCACCTATCCACCCTTGTAATGAGCATTGAGGCTGGTGACTCCCAACCAATGAAGGCTTAGGGCACCAGGTTTCAAAGGTTTTCACCATATACCCTTCAGACCTTGCTCGGGTTTCAAGGCAAGCAAACATTTTGCTTTTTTTTTTTTCAAAGGCTCATTGGCCTTTCATAAGGTGTCTCAATATTATTAAAATGAGGTCAAAGATACCAAGCCCCAAAATTTTCTAAGTCAAGGGGGAAATAGTTTCTCATTTTATAAAAGGAATCTATTGTGCACAGTGTGTGGATAGCTTAAAGTGGAAGGACTAAACTTGATTTTAATAGAAGTTTCAATAATTAAACCACTTTAGCAAGCATAATCCAAACTCTAAGTTAGATGAAAAGCAACAGTTCAGTTTCTCCTATTTTAATTTGAAAATTTTTCCTCAAAATCCATGGAGATTATAGCAACAAGCAAAAAAAACTACAACTAATTTACTAGACAAGACTGAATTATCAAAATAACTTAGCATACTTCCTTCCACTGAGCACACTTCCTTCCTCATTCCTCCCCCAACCAAGCTGAGCATTGTCCTCAATGTGATATGGGTGATTGAAATTAAAGGGAGGAAGTGGTACCTCCTAAGTGATATCAATTTCGAATACTGATTGAAGAAACCACATATTTCAAAAAGAATAAAAGGTGTGAGCAAAGGAAATAAGAATAAATTAATGCTAAGAGTTAACAAAAAACTAGACTTTGTATTACTTTAATTATTTGAGTACAGTTGGAAAAGAAGTAATACAAGCAAACCAAGCAATCCCCATATGTAATATCAAAATGTGGGGGATTTCATATATGACTAACTAAAATGAAAATACATATAGGAAATATAAAACAGATATATATGTTCAGATAGGAGGATGGTGCTGGCTCTGAGGACTAAGCAGATGGCTTTGCCTCTTTAGCTGACTCATGAGAGGCCTGAGTCTCTGTGGCCTGAGAATGTGGCTCTGCAGTGGTAGAAGTGACATGCTCATCAGCTGCTGGGAGGCCAAGATGATGCTGAAGCTGCCTCAAGATGGCAGTGTGTTGAGCTTGGGTAGTCATAATATGCTCCTGGCGAGCTTGCAATGCTACCATCTCTTAAGCAAGGTTGCTCTGAGAGGCTGTCAAGGTCTGCAATGCCTGGCATAAATCCCTATACTCAGAAATAGGGATGGCCATCCTAGGCTCAGCTGATGAGGAAGGCTGTGATGAAGCTGGAGCTGCTGGAGGGGCCCTGGCTATAGTAGGAGAGGCAACAGGTATACCCTCAGGTATAAGCCTTGGAGATGCTCTTCTAGCAGCTGGAATCTGAGCTGGCGGTGGTAGCTCTGGCTGCTCCATCCTATATGTTGTCATGTTGCTCCATTTGTTGAAAGTAAACACATCTCGACATATCCTCTTTCGCTCTAACTGAGGCTCTGATGGGTAACCCAGACGCTTAAGAATCTGGCATAACAGCCTCGGGAAGAGAAGTGGAATGGCATCAGCTCTTGGTAGCTTCTTCTTATGCACCTTCTCTTCAAAGTAGAGAAGGGTAGCCATGATCAAGTGGTAAGGGCCAAAAAAGTATCCCTCAGACATTCTGAACAAAGTCTCCAACAGAATTCCTCTTCTCTGGGTCCAATGCTGGAGTGGATAAATATTATGGCACAAGAGCGCATCAATGAGAAACATCCTTGGGGGAAGTTCCCCCCTCAACAGATACGGATTTCTGGAAGCTCCTCCAGACAGGATATGCACCATCTCCAACTGAGAAGGATTAGCCCAAGCTCGGAAATCATCAAAGTGGCTTGGCTCATATGGGATTTGCAAGGCCTCAGCTATATGGCGAGCTCCCAGGATGCCATGTCGACCATCAATGGTAAAATGAATTAAGGTGGGATCTCTGACCTGCTGAGTAGTCATGGACTGATAAAAATCCATGGCTACTTTAGGATAGAAGAAGTCTCGCGGGGTCAGCAGCTGCTCCATTCGATATCTTCGCAGCAATTGGAATGACCCTTCAAGCTCTGACCGCAATTGGAAGGCAGCTGTGTCAAAGCACAGCTCGGAATGAAATGGCCGAGCTCGGCAATCCAAATTGCCTTCAATTGGTGGCTGAGTGAGCATTGGACACCTGAGAATCACTTCAGGAGTTGTTTCAGACGGAATTTGGGGCTCAGAAGGCGACGACTGGCTTGCTTGGGGCTTCGCTGGCGGTGCCGGAGATGGCACCGGAGAGGGCTCTGGAGATGGAACAGGGTACTGCCCTGTCAAGTCGATGGGTTCCGAGTTTTCCACTCTAGCTCGCTTTTGCTGGGAACGACCCCCTGACCTGGTAAGATAGCGCCTCGCAGGAGGCGTCTACAACATCGACTTGGCCTGGTGCTTCTTTGGCGTGGGCTTCACAGGAGGTGAAACAACTCCCGACCGTGGAGGCTCAGAAGGTGATGCTTGAACAGGCGCTTCACGCAGCGCTGGCTTTCGGCTGGACGGAGAAGAAGACTTAGCACCTCTGGTTCGTGCCATTACGAACTGACGAGGTTTGGGCGGCGGAGATGATCGGAAGGGATGACCGGAGGTGCTAGCGGCGTCGGGCTATGGAGAGGAGGTGAAGAGACGGTTGCTGCGACTTTTCCTCTTTCTGAAATGGTTTCGCAACCCAAATGACCGGTATTTATAAAGACTAACGGAATATTAAAGGTCATTTTTAGGTTTCACAGAAGAAAGTCGATTCCGCAGCAAAATTGGGGGTTTCACAAGAGAAAACCACTTTCGCAGCGCACTTCGTAGCTGCGAAATTGGTGTCACTGTACCGCGGAATGGCGCTCGTTTGCCAAAAATCGGGTTCGCAATTGCGAAACATCCTTCGAAATGGAGAAATCGCTGCGGAATTGGGGCTTTTTACGCCTTAGTGGTTCGCAGACCACTTCGCAGCTGCGAAATGGGGGCTCCTGTGCTGCGGAGTGGCACTCATGTGCCAATCTTGGATTCGCAGCTGCGAAAAATTTCGTAGAGGACTCAAAAGTGTTGCGAACTGATTTCTCAACAAAAGGGTGTTTTCGCAGAGAAATCCTCTTTGGTTGCGAAATCTTGCAGAGCTCTTTTCCTCCCCTGTTTTTGCTCTGTTTTCTTCCCGATTTCTTCCTTTGCATTTTCTCCCACCTGAAATCATTCAAAAAGATGAAATTACATAAAAACACACAATTTAAGATCGAAAATCAAGATCAAAAGTAGCGATAAAACTTTTAAAATTTACAAAATTTACAAAAATTTTGGACTTTGGTGAAACCAAGTCCATCAAACCCTTCTTTGCTTAAGCTTTTTGAGGCTCAAGGAGGTTGATTTCCTCCTTTTCTGGTTTGAACGGCTCCATGAATGGCTTGAGACGATATCCATTGACTTTAAAGGTGTCTTTGCCATTGGAATTCAATAATTCCACTACTCCATTGACATGTACTTGATGGATAACAAAAGGACCTATCCATCTTGACTTGAGCTTTCTAGGAAAAATATGAAGTCTTGTGTCATAGAGTAAAACTCTTTGTCCTTTCTGAAATTCCTTGTTAGAAATTAGTTGATCATGCCACTTCTTCATCCTCTGTTTTGCAACTTTGGAGTTGATGTAAGCATCATTTCTCAATTCCTCCATCTCATTAAGGTCTAAGCACCTCTTTGCCCCGGCCCTGATCAAGTCCATATTCAGCTTTTTGATTGCCCACCAAGCTTTGTATTCAACTTCCATAGGGAGATGACACGCTTTACCATAGACAAGACGATAGGGGGACATGCCAAGAATAGTCTTATAAGCTGTTCTATACGCCGATAATGAATCATGAAGCTTAATAGACCAATCTTTTCTGCTTGTACTCACCACTATCATCAATATGTTCTTTATCTCCCTGTTTGCTAGCTCAACTTGCCCGGAAGTCTATGGATGATAAGGTGTAGCTACCTTATGCTTCACTCCATACTTGGCTAATAAACTTTCAAAAGGCTTGTTGCAAAAATGAGAACCTCCATCACTGATTATAGCTTTGGGCACCCCGAATCTTGCAAAAATGTTCTCTTTCAAAAACTTGAGAACCACTTTATGATCATTTTGTTTACAGGGGACTGCCTCAACCCATTTAGAAACATAATCCACCCCCACCAAGATGTAAGAGTTACCAAAAGACATTGGAAAAGGTCCCATAAAGTCAATGCCCCATACATCAAATAGCTCAACTATTAGTATGGGGTTCATTGGCATTTGATTTCTTTTTGTCAGCTTTCCAAGCCTTTGGCATCTATCACATCTTCTACACATGATGTGGGCATCTTTGAACAAAGATGGCCAAGTAAACCCTGATTGCAACACCTTCATAGCTGTTTTCTGAGAGGCAAAGTGACCTCCACATGCATTCTCATGACAATGTTTTAGAATTCCTTGTTGCTCTTTTTCAGGCACACACTTCCTTATGATCTGATCTGCACAATATTTAAAAAGGAAAGGCTCTTCCCAATAATAAGCATGGATTTTTGCAAAGAAGTGCTTCCTGTCCTGTGCATTCCACTCACTTGGAATTTCACCAGAAACTAGATAATTAGCAATATGAGCATACCAAGGAGTTTTGACTAAGAACATAAGTGATTCCTCAGGAAAATCATCATTAATAGGAAAGGCATGAGAATTATGTGCTATAGCTAACCTTGAAAGGTGATCAGTTACAACATTCTCCACTCCTTTCTTATCTCTGATTTGAAGATCGAATTCTTGTAACAAAAGAATCCATCTTATTAACCTTGCTTTTGCATCTTGCTTTGTCAATAAATACTTCAAGGCTGAATGGTCAGTAAAAACAATGATGAAAGACCTTACCAAATAAGCACGAAATTTGTCCAAGGCAAATACCACAGCTAGCAATTCTTTCTCTGTAGTTGTGTAATTCATTTGAGCTTCATTCAATGTTTTGCTTGCATAGTAGATCACATAGGGCTTCCCATCTTCTCTTTGACCAAGCACAGCTCCTATAGCAAAGTCACTGGCATCACACATTAGTTCAAAAGGTAGTTGCCAGTTAGGGGCCCTCACTATTGGAGTTGTTGTTAAAAATTTCTTCAGTTGATCAAAGCTATTTTGACATCTCTCATCCCATACAAACTTAGCATCCTTAGCTAACAGCTCACAAAGAGGTTTTGAAAGCTTTGAAAAATCTTTGATAAACCTCCTATAGAAGCCTGCATGGCCAAGGAACTGCCTTACCCCTTTTACAGTTGTTGGGGATGGCAATTTGAAAATAAGCTCCACCTTTGCTTTATCAACTTCAATGCCCTTTTCGAAGATGATATGACCAAGGACAATTCCTTGATGTACCATAAAATGGCATTTCTCCCAATTAAGCACCAAGTCTTTTTCAATGCATCTGTGAAGAACCGCTTCCAAATTGACTAAGCATTCCTCAAATGTACCTCCATATACGGTGATGTCATCCATGAAAACCTCCATAATTCGCTCCACCATATCACTGAAGATACTTAACATACATCTTTGGAATGTTGCAGGTGCATTGCATAAACCAAAAGGCATTCTTCTGTAAGCATATGTTCCAAATGGACATGTAAAAGTGGTCTTTTCCTGATCTTCCACAGCAATCTCAATTTGAAAATATCCTGAATACCCGTCCAAAAAACAGTAGAACGGATGGCCAGAGACTCTCTCCAACACTTGATCAATAAATGGCAATGGAAAATGATCTTTCCTGGTTACTACATTCAATTTTCTATAATCAATACACACCCTCCACCCTGAAGTGAGGCGCGTAGTGATTTCTTCTCCTTCATCATTCTGAACCACAGTAATCCCTGACTTTTTTGGTACCACTTGAGTAGGACTCACCCAAGAGCTATCAGATATAGGGTAGATAATACCTGCTTGAAGTAGCTTCAGCACCTTAGCTCGCACAACCTCTTGTAAATGAGGATTCAATCTTCTTTGAAATTGACGAATTGGCTTAGCTTCCTCCTCCATATATATATGATGCGTGCAAACTAAAGGATTAATGCCTTTCAAATCAGATATTTGCCATCCTATTGCTTTCTTACACCTCTTGAAAACTTCCAGTAAACACTTCTCTTGATGACTGGTCAGAGATGAAGATATTACAACAGGACATTGGTTGTTTTCTTCAAGGTATGTGTATTTTAGCTCCGCAGGTAAAGGCTTCAAATTGAGTTTTGGGATCTCTTTTTCAGCATCTGCTCCTTCTTCTTTATTGAACAAAGGTAGAATCTCTTCTATCCTTCTCCAATTTTGTAAAGTAGCAAGCTCATTAGGGGGTTCAGGCAAACCTTCCTCACAATCCACAAAACTTTCATTCAGCTTTTCTTGCATATTCTGATTACAGTGCTCCTCTACCAGAGTGTCAATAATACACACTTCCTCTGGATCCTCTTCTTCTTCTAGAGTGATTTGCTTTTTAGACATATAGAAAATGTTGAGATCAAGTGTCATGTTGCCAAAAGTGAGTTGCATAAGCTCATCCTACAGTTGATGATTGCATTTGAGGTAGCAAGGAATGGCCTTCCCAGGATGATAGGAACTAAATTAGCTTCCTTTACAGTAGGGTCTGTATCAAGAACAATAAAATCCACCGGATAGTAGAAATTATCAACTTGAACCAAGACATCCTCAATTACTCCTCTGGGAATTTTTACTGATCTATCTGCTAGAGATAGAGTGATTGCTGTTGGCTTTAACTCACCAAGTCCCAATTGCTTGTAGACAGTATATGGAAGCAAATTCACACTAGCTCCCAAGTCTAATAAAGCTTTCTCTACTACCTTTCCTCCAATCATGACTGAAATAGTAGGACTTCCCGGATCTTTGTACTTCAAAGGAGACTTACACTGTAAGATTGCACTTACTTGCTCAGTTAAGAAGGCTTTCTTATTTACAGTCAACCCTCTTTTGATAGTACACAAGTCCTTTAGGAATTTTGCATATGCTGGAACTTGCTTAATCATATCCAACAGTGGGATATTGACTTTAACTTGTCTCAATACTTCAAGAATTTCAGCTGCATTTCTAATCCCCTTCTTCCCATGCAATGCTTGAGGAAAAGGAGGAGAAGTTGATTTCTTCAGCATTTCTTCCTTCAGAAGTTCCTTCTCTGGATTTGCATTCATTGTTGACTCATTGTCTTCTTTCTTATCACTGATCTCTCCTTCTTTGTCTTTCATTTCCTCCTCCTTCATTGTTTCTTCTTCTTCAACAGGTGGCTTAGGTGGTGGCTGCTCAATTTTCTTTCCACTCCTCAGAGTGATCAAGGCTTTGACATCTTTCATCTGTGATGATTCTCCCTCATGGCTTTCTACTTCTTGGACACCCTTGGGATTTTGGTGGGGTTGGGAAGGAAATTTTCCCTTTTCTTGCACTGTATTCAAATTTGTGAGCCTTGATATTGAGTACTGGAGATTATCAATCCTTTGGGTTATATCATTCTGCATTACGTCCATCATTTTATTCAAAGTATTCTCTACTCTGTCAATTCTTTGATTAAATTGAGTATTGATGGCTTTTTGTTCTCCAACAAAATCTCCCACTACCTTGCTGAGATTCAAAATGGCTTGTTCAAGACTTGAAGATTGTTGAGATGGTTGATCTAGCTGTTGGTACTGAGGTGCTCTAGGCTTCCATGAAAAATTTGGATGATTCCTCCAACTTGAGTTGTAAGTATTTCCATAAGGCGCATTGTTATTGGGCTTAAATTGTCCAACAACATTTGCCTGCTCTCCAAACATTTCCCTTTCAGCTGAAATTGTAGGGCATTCCTCCACCAAGTGTTCATATGATTGACAATTAGGACATAGCTTCACTTGCATTGGTGCTTCAGCAACAGCTTGCACTTCATGCAACTTTTTCAGTTCCAGCTCCTCCAATCTTCTTGTCACAGCTGCAAACTTTGCTTTCGTATCATCCTCTTCTTTCAAAGTATACATCCCAGCCTTAGCATTGAAAGCATTCAGTTGAGACTTCATCTTTCCCACTTCTCCTTTGGTCGGTTCATCCCATCCCCTTGAAACTTCAGCTACATAATTCAAGAAATCCATAGCTTCCTCCGGATTTTTGCTCATGAAGTCTCCTCCACACATTGTCTCCAGGAGTTGCTTCATTGGGGACGACATCCCATCATAAAAATAGCTCACCAATAGCCAAGTATCAAAACCATGGTGAGGACATGCATTTATAGCTTCCATATATCTTTCCCAACACTCATAGAATTTCTCATTCTCTTTAGCTGAGAAGTTTGAAATTTGCCTTTTCAAGCCATTTGTTCTATGAGTGAGAAAAAATTTCTTAAGGAATTCAGCTTGTAACAGTCCAAGTACGGATACTCCTTGGCCTTAAAGAATTAAGCCAAATTTTGGTTTTGCCCTTTAAAGTAAAAGGAAATAACTTAAGCCTCATCAAATCAATTGAAGCTCCTCCCTCTTGGAATGTATTACAAACTTCTTCAAATTCCTTAATATGTGCATAGGGATTCTCACTTTCCATACCATGGAAAGTTGGTAGAAGTGGAACAATATATGGTCTGATCACTAGCTGCTCTGTAGGAGGTATTATACATGACGGTGCACTCATACGAGGTGGATGCATGCGGTCCCTCATTGATCTAAATTCATTGAGATTGTCTTGACGACCTTGGTGACTATGCTGATCTTCAAGTGTAGTTTCCATGATATTCAAGCCCAATTCCAATTCCTTAGTATAAGGTGTATCACTTCTAACAAGTCTTCCTCCACTGCCACGTATCCACTTTGGCATACAAAACTAGTAACTATCTGTAACTAAAATGAAAATACAGGACAACAAAAGAAAACAGGGCTACAAAAAAAAAAAAAAAAAAAAAAAAAAACTAAACTGAATTTAAAAGCTAACTTTAGATTATGAATAAGTAGAAAAGAAAGAAAAAGAATTAATAAATCAAAAGAAACGTTACCAAACTTGTGATGAAAATCACAAGTACACTGAAATAGTATCACTATAAACTTGACACCTTCCCCGGCAACGACGCCATTTGATTCATGCCTAATTGGTGTCTTAGCTGATTTGTGTCCAGCTGGTGCTCCTTGATGGCGGGAGTAATCAACAAAATTTATAACCTATTACACCATGAACTAGGGTAGCAAAGAAAAAGCTACTATAGCATAGTGGCTCTAGGATCGTTCACTGGGAAGGGTACTCAAACTGAAAATGATACCAATTCAAAGTGAATTGGTGCTGTTTCATTTCAAGGTTAGCTTAAGAAATAAAACACAAACTTTGGTTGAAAAAAGGTTTAGACTTAAATTAACAACACAGCAAGCGATGGAATTTACTTAAGAAGAAAAGCATTCCTTGGAGATTCAGGCTTACAGGGGAGGTTCCTCATGCAATAGCATAGCTCCGGTCAGTTGGTTCAATTCCTCGCATTAGAGAATTAACATAAAGTCAACTCTCTAACAGGTGCTGCACAAATGCATCCCACAATTGGATTTCAGCTTTAATTCTCTCACTGATGCACCTTGCAATGGTTCGAGCCTCTCACTTAGCCTTTACCATTCAAGGTGATCTTTAACCTTGGACTTCCTTTCACAAGCTCGCAAGAGATAACTAATGGATGTCTCCTTAGAGTCCAAAAGCTTACCAAGTGTTGGCAATTCTAGAAAATCCTACCTTCAAGTCACCTCCCAGAGGCTCGCAAAGGGTAAACTAGTGCATCTCCATGGTTAGAGATCACTTGCCTTACCAAGTGTTGGCCCAGGTGACTCCAAGGCGTTTTAAGTTAACTAAAAACATAGAAACCATTCACGAGATACACCTTCTTTTCATTCATAGCTGAAACCACAAAGCTTCTGATTCTTGCACTTGGAACCTTTCCCGGCAACCTTAACTCCAAGGAACTAAAAGGTTTAGTTACTCATTCTCTGGGGAAAATTCCTCAGAGAGTGCATAACTAAGTAAATGAAAAACACAATCAAATTGATCAGGTAAGGCAGAGCTCAAGCTCTGTATTTTACTTCCTTTGAAACTTTTGCAAAAGGTTCATCACCCTCAGAACAGGCTCCTCGGGCTCTATTTATATCAAAATTACATTGATAGCTATTACATGGATATTTAGCCAAATTCCTAACTTAAAAGCTAAGGAATCCTATAATTGGTGACTTACAAGGAGAATTTGGGGATTTAGACAACAAAAATCTGATGAAAAATATCTCTAAGAGTTGGTTACAAATATCGGGAAGCACTAAGGACCATTTCGCAGGTGAAAAAGAGGTCTGCGAAATTTCGCAGACAACCAACAAGGGCTGCGAAATTACTTCTCAGCAAAAGGCTGGTTCCACACCGCTGCGAAGTTGGCTTACATCTTGTGGTGTTTGGCTTCCATCGCGGCGTGAAACTTCAGGGGAAATCCATAGCACTGTGCAAAAAGGTTGCGAAATCATTCCACAACAAAAGGGAGATTTCGCAACACTTTGTTGAATCCTTCCTTCAACTTGGAGCAGTTGTCTTCCAAAGGCTGTAACTTCCTCATTTCAGCTCCAAATCATACACGGTTTGAAGCACTGGATGGTTGACTTCCTAAGCTTTCAAATGACATATAGCATGCATAAATTGGACATCAGGAAGTGCTCCAAAAGTGGCTGAAATGACTGTCATCAAGAATGCTTCATGGCTGGATTCTCTTTGCTTTTCCTTGCATTCCAGATTTGTTTATGGAAAAAGTGCTTCAAAGCTTTGATTCTTCATGCTTCTGCTCTTTCCAATCTTTGCCAAGGATTCCATATAAATCTCCTCAATCTTGTAATGCTTTGGTGATCAAAATACTAACAAAAACACCAAAACTTACACAATTTGATTAGAATTGATTGCAAGGAGCCTTAACATGCTAATTGGGTTAAAAGGCACTAACTACTACTCAAAAGTGTTTAAAAGGATTAATTACAAGCTATCAAATAGCACTTTTTGAGTAGTAATCATTCATGCACCTATTATGCAACCTCTATATTGGAGTTTGCCTTTCGAGTTGATGTATGATGTTAGTGACTTTGCTATTGGAGGTGTTTTAGGGCAAATAAAGGAGAAAGGCCCTATGTCATACATTATGCTAGTCATGCCCTTGATAGTGCCCAAATGAACTACCCCACCACCGAGAAACAACTCTTAGCCCTAGTGTTTACCCTAGACAAGTTTAGATCCTACCTTATAGGGAGCCCTATAGTGGTGTTCACATATTGTTTGGCCTTGAAATACTTGATTACCAAGAAGGATGCCAAGTCAAGGTTGATTACATGGGTGTTGTTGCTCTAAGAGTTTGAATTAGAAATCAAGAATAAGAAAGGGGTTCAGAATATAGTTGCAAATCATTTATCTCAACTCACCTTTAAGGAAAAATGAGAGGTGATGCCTATTAAATATAATTTTCCTGATAAGCAATTGCTTGCCACCTTAGGTTTGCACATATTGTGAACTATCTATAACTTTAGGTAAGATGCCTCAAGATTGGGATACTCAAGATAGGAGAAGGTTTTTTTTTAGAGGTGAGGAATTTCTTTTAGGATGATCCTTATCTTTTCAAGTGTTGTCCCGATTAAATACTTAGAAGATGTGTGCCCAAGGAGGAAATCCCCAATGTTCTAGCTTTTTGCCATGAAGAGGCCTATGGATGACATTTTTCCTCTAAGAAAATAGCTACAAAAGTTTTCCAATGTGGATTTTATTGGCCAACTATTTTAAGGATGTCCACAACCATTGTAAGGCTTTCTTTCAATGCCAAATTGTGGGGAGTGTTTCAAAGAGGGACTATAGACCCTTTATTTTTTTCACTCTTAGTAGCTATGCTTGTTTGAATATCCTTTACCCATTTACCCCTTGGTGATGTGTTTCAAGACCCATGTTTGTGCTTAGTTGGCAGTTTGTTTCCTAATGGCCTTTTGATACTTGTTGAGATAATTTTTTCAAGCCATTTTAGGGAGAAAGTTTTAGAGTTGTTTCTTAGGTCTCGTTGTTGATCTCTTTGGTTCTTAGTCTAGTTAGAGACCTCCCCCGTCCTTGTTTTCTTTTTCTTAAGTTAGCTTTAGGTAGATCCCAGATTGTCTTTATCTTTAGTTCCCTAGTGGTCCTTTTTGTTTAGGATACTTTTTCCTTAGTTTTAGTGTGGTTTTGGTTTATTTAGTTTTTCTTTGTTTCTTGGTAAGTCTTAGGTTCAGTTATAAAGTCTTAGTTCAAGTTAGTAAGTCTTAGCTAGGGTTTGTAAGTCTTGACTTGGTTTAGTTTAGTTTAAAAGTAGTTTAAAAGTGTTCTTTGAGTTAAGTTTAGTTTAAAAGTAGTTTAAAAGCATTCTTTGAGTTTAGTTTAGTTTAATTTTAGTTTAGTTTGAGTTTAGTTTAGTTTGAAAGTAGTTTAAAAGAGTTTTTTGAGTTTGGTTTAGTTCAGTTTAGTTTGATTTTAGTTTAGAAGAGTTCTTTAAGTTTAGTTTGAGTTTAGTTTAGTTTAGAAGTAGTTTAAAAGAGTTTTTTTTTTAGTTCGGTTTAGTTTAGTTTATAAGTAGTTTAAAAGAATTCTTTGAGTTTAGTTTAATTTAGAACTAGTTTAAAAGAGTTCTTTGAGTTTAGTTTAGTTTAGTTTAGTTTAGAAGTAGTTTAGGAGTGTTCTTTGAGTTTAGCTTAGTTTAGTTTGGTTTAAAAGTAGTTTAAAAGAGTTTTTTTTTTTAGTTTGAGTTTATTTAGTTTAGAAGTTGTTTGGAAGAGTTTTTTTTTTTTTTTTTCTTCTTTTTAAGTTTAGTTTAGTTTGAAAGTAATATATAAGTGTTCTTTGAGTTTAGTTTTAGTTTAGAAAGTATTTTAGGATAGTTCTTTGACTTTAGTTTACTTTAGAAAGTAGTTTAGGATAACTTAGTGAACTTTAACTTAACTTAGTGAGATTTAGCTTAGGTTAGTGAGTTTTAATTTAGCTTAGTGAGCCTTTGGTTTAGCTTAAAGAGTTTTAACTTAGCTAAGTGAGTCTTTAGCTTAGCTTAGTGAGCCTTTAGCCTAGCTTAGTGAGTTCTAGCATAGCTTAGGGAGCCCTGGTGTAGGTTAGTATGTTTTTAGTGTAGGTTAGGAGAGGTGATTGTAGATTAGTGAGTGTCGTGATGGATAGCAAGGTTAGTAGGAAATTCTTCTAGAGAATGGGTGAATGGGTGTAGAATAGGAGGTGAACTTGGAGACCAAGAAATGGTAAGTTGGGAAAGTTGAGAAGAATCTAGAAGAGGAGGTGAGAGAGCATGTGATTGGGGGGTTGTCTTGCAAGAAGGAAAAATGGAAAAATGAGACAAATTAAGGAAATCTATAGAATTCCTAAGATTTAGCACGTTTGAGTGGGAGTAATTGGAGAACTTTGGGTGGATTTTGGTTGCTTGGAGAGGAGGATAAGAAAGGAAAATAAAAGAGGAAGTTAGAGCCATAAGAAAGAGCTTTTTATTTTTTATTTTTTTTGGTCCAAGGTGTTGGGATTGATTCCCTAAAAACAAGACATGATGTAACAAAGTTAGACTTAACCATCCCCTTACAATCCTTTTGATGTATTGACATTTATTTAAGCATTCAGTCCATATCTCATACATTGTACATGACTTGGGTGCATTAGGAGTTACATAGAAGATACAACAAGTCATGGGTTCCTTGTAAGTAAATAAGTTGTTCACAATTAGTTTATGGATTTTGGAAATCCAGTAAATACCATAGTGCAACACCTCCTAATAGGAGAGATAAATTGTCTTAGCCATCGGGATGAGTTTCTAATTGTGAGTACCCTAGTATATGTGATGCACACTAGATAGGACCTACGGTGAATCATGACATAAAACTATCAATTTTCATGATTCACCAAGTTACTTTACCACATGGACTCTTAACTTTGAAAGGATATTGAGCCTATGACAAAATCAACAGGAAGCTTTGACCTAAGGGTGAGACCCTAAAGTGGTTATATATCTCTATGGATTGGGTCACTATTGATGGAGGCTATTGGCAACATGTATTCTCAATATAGGCACCATGATATCTCATGGGGTTGAGACAATGTGTCCTCTTGGGTGATCCAAAGGACATTTGATGATAAAATTTGTGGCCACAGTAATTCCTTTAGTGGAATTTGACATATGCTCATTGGAGTTACAATATGTCAGTTAATCACATAATTAGTGGGATCTATAACTTAAGGATTTGAGAGGTAATCTTGATAGGTGATAGCACTACCTTGGTGGATTACGGATACCAGTTCACAAGGAGTCTGCATGTAGTGAATAGTAGGTCACAAACCTGAGCACTTGGTGTCTTGTTGTAATATACATAGGGTATTGGAATGTAGTTAACTTTCTATAGTGGGATGTTGAGTCAATTTCAGAATTTGATTTTGAAGGAGCAAGTACTCTTATAGGTCTCAATGGTCCCTGCTCTGAGCTCATATTCCTTGATGATAGGATTTATGAGGGTTGGATGAGTTTTTAGTTCACTTTTATGCATAAGGGCATTTTGGTAATTATGTAAGGTTGCATAGGGATAAGTGAATGGTATCTTTGGACTGGGCTAACTGAATAATTAGAGCCTTGTATGGTTAGTTAATCAATTAGCAACCTTTTTGGGTTAGATTAAGTGACCTAAGCCCACGGTGGGCTTAAATCACTTAAGCCTAGTAGGACACCTATAAATACCCCTTTAGGGGTTAGGGTTTCTAGGTCATTCTCCATTTTCAGTCCACAGAGAAAACCTTAGCCTCCACCCTTGAGATCTCCACCATCTCAATGCTTAGATACAAGGGAGAGTCATTGGGTAGAAGATCTTGGGTGTACGAGAAGTACACTGGAATCACACAAGCCACACGTAAGAGAACCGCATGGGATGCACATGGGCTACGTGCATGGGAATCGCACACGATGTACACATGCCATGTACATGAGAATCGCATGGGACGCACACGTGGGTAGCAACATAAGGAGAGATTCTCTAGTTTTTCTATGCATATTCTTCATTGCAAGGAATCAATTTGGGAACATTTAGATCCAGGGATGAGTTTTTTTTTCTCTAAATCTTTATTTTATAATAGTTTTTGAATCCATTATTTTCCATTGCGTTATATCTAGAGAGTCTTAAAGATAGATTCATGCAACACCCTATGAGATCCAGGGCATGGGAACAAAGTAATCCAGGGTTCCTAACAACTAGTATCAAAGCCCTATGGTAGGTTCTAACATGTTAGATCTATTCTAGGGTGTGCTAAATATGTTCTAGGTCATTAATTCTGTTTTGCAGGCTATTTTCTTATTCATCCCATGACCTTAAGGGATGAATGAATTTTATTAATTATTCATATATTGAATATGATTGATTATTATTGATTTAATTGAATGAATGAATATAAATGGATATGATATATGCCTTTTGATTCTCGAGATAGGGTTGTACACCTTAGAAAGGAGTATAAGATTTTTATTTTGTTGTAAAAATCTTTTCTTTTCAATAGATGGGTTGTAAGATCCATTATGAGATCACAGGAATTTTTATTATTGTAAAAATGTTAGTTTTTTTTATCCATCTATGGTGACCCAAGAGAAAAGAAAGAATCTTAAAGATTCTTTTTGAGATTCTATGGTGGTTAAAAAAGAAATAAGGATTTTTGGAAGTTCTTGTTTTGAGATCCTTGGCTACACAATGATGTCAAATTAAACATAAAATCGGGACTACTTCCTAGTAGTTTCTTAGATCAAGCCACATATTGATTTGAAGCTTAGGAAGTCTGTGGCCCCGCTTTTTTCATGTGCGCCCCCACTTGATCGACGAAACTCGCTTTTATTTGTGAAAAAATTATTTTTAGAAAAAGTTGGAGTCGCCACTTATTTTATTTTATTTTGTTAAAGGGAAAATAAAATAAGAAAGAAAACACTAAAAAGTGACTCCATAGTTTTTGGAAAAACGTGTTTTTGAAAAACCCGAGTCTAATTCCGGGGATCTAGTTACCTATTGGGAAGGGTACCTCTAAGAGGTAGCACCCCTCTAAACCCTAAAGAAGTCTCTACTGACTAAATTGTGGGAAACGTGACAATTAATTGGTTGATCATGGATACCTAAGTAGGCTAGGTGATTCCAAAAATTGCATGCCAAACAAGAAAAACCAGTCAAAATCATAAAGAAGATTTAGGGCATATACCTGAAGTGCTTCTCAAGTGCTATCATAAAACATCAAAGTTAGTATAGAAATATAGCACACAACATTTGTTTTAATAAGGGCTGATTCATGTCTAATTGGTGTCTCAGCTGATTCGTGTCCAGCTGGTGCTCCTTAATTGAGGGAGTAATCAACAAAATTTATAACCTATTACACCATATACTAGGGTAGCAAAGACAAAGCTACTATAGCATAGTGGCTCTAGGATCGTTCACTGGGATGGGTTTTCACTTCACAAACGATATTATTTTCAAAGATGAATTGGTGCCTTTTCATTTCAAGGTTAGCTTTAAAAGAAAACATAAAGATGTTTGAACAAAGATTCGGTTTTAAACTAACCAAAAATAGTAACTGATTTTACTTACAAAGAAAAGTGTTTCTTGGAGTTTCAGATCACTAGGCTCAGATTCCTCATACAAAAAGGGAGTTCCGGTCACTTGTTTCTTTTCCTCGCATTAGAGAATTAACATATAGTTCCTTCTCCAACCGGTGTTGTACAGATGCTTCCCTTTAATGGGTTCAAACACTAAATCCCTCTCACTGATGCACCTTGCAATGGCTCATACCTCTCACCTAGCACTTGCCATTCAAGGTGATCTTTAACCTTGGATTACCCGTCAAAAGCTCGCAAGAGATAACTAATGGATGTCTCCTTGGAGTCCAAAAGCTTACCAAGTGTTGGCAATTCTAGAAAATCCTACCTTCAAGTCACCTCCCAGAGGCTCGCAAGGGGTAAAATAGTGAATCTCCATGGACGGAGATCACTTGCCTTACCAAGTGTTGGCCCAGGTGATTTAAAGGCGTTTTAAGTTAACTAAAAAGATAAAAACCATTAACGGGTCACACTTTCTCTTCATTAAAAACTAAAACAACAAAACTTCCAATTTATGCATGAGGGAACTTACTCGGCTTTCTTCACTCCAAGAGACGAAGAGCCTAGCCTCTCATCCTCTGAGGAAAAATCCTCAGAGTTTGATTGGTTAGAAAGAAAAAGAATGAGAAAACAAAAATATATATGAAAAGCAGAGCAAGTGCTCTGTATTTTACTTCCTTTCAAATTTGTACAAAGGATGCGTCGTAACCCCCTCCTCCGAGAATCCCCCTGAGAGTTTATATAGGAAGGTAATTTACCCTTCCTTGGATACTTCCTAACTAAGGAATTACATGAGTGGATGAATACAAGGAGAAAATGGAAATTTATACAAAAATATCTGAAGAAAAGATCTAAAAGAGTCGGTGCACAAATATCGGGTAACTTCAGGAGGAACACTGTGCAAAATGGCTGCGAAATCATTTCGCAACAAAAGGGTGATTTCGTAGCTGTGCAAAATTCTTCCTTCAGCTTGATGCAGTTGTCTTCCAAAGGCTGTAACTTCCTCATTTCAGCTCCAAATTGCACACGGTTTGAAGTGTTGGATTCTTGACTTCCTGAGCTTTGAAATGGTATATAGAATGTAGAAAATAGACTTCAGGAAGTGCTCCAAAAGTGTGAAGGAAGACTGCAGCTGCTGTCATCTGTTTTCCTCTTTGCTTCTCTCCTTTGTTCTTTCCTTGCATACTTTGAATGACTTTGGCAAAGGGCTATGGAGCTCCAAAGCTTGGTTCTTCACGAATTTGAGCTCTTCATTGCTTTGCCATGGATTCCAAATAACTCTCCTCAATCTTGGATTGCTTTGGTGATCAAATTACTAACAAAAACACCAAAACTTACACAATTTGATTAGAATTGATTGCAAGGGGCCTTAACATGTTAATTGGGTTAAAAGGCAATAACTACTACTCAAAAGTGTTTAAAAGAGTTAATTACAAGCTATAAAATAGCACTTTTTGAGTAGTAATCAAGGGCAAATCAAACGATCAAACATATATTAAGGCAATCAAGCATACATCTAAGCACCTAAGGATCACATCAAGCATAAATAAGACTCATAATAACATGCATGTTCATGGAATTCTGAAAAGTAAATGATAGAGAGCGTACTTGGATAGCATGCATAATTTATAAGATTCCTCAAAAAAGACTAGAGTGGTTAGGACAAGTATATATCATATAACATCTTTATTATGTCTAATATATAGTACAAAAGCCAAAATTAAGCTAAGATAAATCAAATGACTCCAAAAATAATAACAATTTCAAGTAAAGTATAAAACCATCAGCATGCAATTAGAAAAGGGAGTATCAAAAACAAATTTCTAAAAAACGGCCTGGAGTGGAATTTAATTACGAAAAAATTTAGGAAACAACTCCTAAAGGTTCTGCAAAGTCCAGATTAGATAAGAAAAACTGACATCCATAAATGATTTTTTAAAAAATAATAAATGATCACATAAAATCATAAAAAAAAAAAAATCACACACATATTTCAAAAGTCTATATCACATAAAAGATGAATCCGGGGTCGGATAGTACTCAAAAATATTTTTTAAAACACTTAAGCTAAGCAGATGTCTAGAATTCAGCATGCATAGTAGGTACGACTTTGAAAAATCATATCTCCCTCAAAAAGGCATATTTTTTTTAATATTTTTTGTGTCTAATATCAATTTTAAGAAGCCTCGAATTAATTAAAAACATCAAATTAGAATTAAAAAGTCATATGTTATTTTATTTTTATAGAAAGATTTCAGGTATCCAGAACTGGGTGAAAACAGAGCCCCCCTAAAGACTTGTTTATATCTTCTATTCCAGAATATCTTTCTAACTCAAACAAAACTTTAAATTCAAGTTCAAGAAGTGAAGAAAGTCATACAAGTTTCAGAAAATTTTCAAAATATTCTAAAGTTGCTAAAACGAATTTTAAATCTAAAGGGTTAGTGGCTGAGTGAAAACTGGTTGTAAGGAAGAGTTTTGAAAAATTTTCTTATGTAGGGGTTCCATGAAGTCCCCATTCAATTTTTGTAAGTTTTACCCATGCATCCCCATTAGTTTGGGAGTACAAGTCCAAACCTATGTGAATAAAAACCAAATTTTTGAAAAACCAATAAAGGAGAAATGCAACTTAAATGAAATTAGCGACATAATTTTAATAGAAAGTGTATTCTTTGCCTAAAGCTAGAATGAATGTTTTCTAAAAAATTTTATTGGTGATTTAAATGCTTTTGAAAATGACTTTAGGGGAAGTAAAAAAAAAGGACCCAATGATTTGTTAAATCCCAATCAATAGACACAAAATAGAGATTTTTGATTTGTAACTTAAGAGGGTTTTGAAAATAAGGGAAAAGCTAAATTGGATCCCCTTTTTGGCTACCTTTCATTTGGGATCAAGGAGCCAAACTTATGATGGAAAAATCCATTTTTGAAAAAAAAAAAAAAAAAAAAAAAAAGATTTGACTCAACTCAACATGTCAATTTAATAATAAAAAAATACCTTTTCTAAAAGAAAATTCAAACTCAAGAATTCCCTAAGATGCCTATAAAATATGTGTCAAAGATAAAGAACAAACAATTCAATCAACAATTATGTTTTAAACTTTGGAAAGTAAGGAATTAAATAAGAACCAATCAAACTAAATAAAATTATCAACTTGAACATGCAAGGATTTAACTAAAACTGAAATTCTAAACAATGAATAATTAGCCAATAGATCAAACTAGCAACTTAATAACTTAGAACAAGTCTAGATTTTAACTAAAACAGAAATTCTAAATAACTTAATAATTATGGATTTTTGGCTAAAATTAAAATTATAGACAACTTTAACAATTGGCAACAATTAATCAAACTAATAAATTAATCCTAAAGACATCACCCGAATTTAGAAAAAATAAGAACATAAGATATTAAAGACATGAGACCAATTAAGAACATTAACAACTAAGGCAATTGTGTGGATTAAATTCAGAACAAAATAATTTGAAACTTAGGGATTGCATAAAATTATTCGAACTAACAACCAAAAAAAAAAAAAAAAAACAATTGAGAACATGGCATGGATTTTATCTAAAACCAGTGATTATAATTTGGTAATTAATAGGAACCAATTAGATCAACAATTTATCAATTTAACGACATGACAAGGATTTTACCAAAATGAAATTTTAAAATTCCGAAAATCTTAAGAATTAAATGGAAGCACCCAAAATAAAATTTATCAACATTCTGAAGAACACATTTACATGAATAGGACCAAAACTGAAATCAAATTAGACCTAAACTTTTGCAATCTAAACTCAAACCTCTCTAATTTAATCTACCAAATTTGAAACTGAAACTAAGTAAGCCAAACTCTATCAAACTGACATAATAAATCGAAGCCTCAACCCAATGATGATCAACACATTTTTTTTTATGTAATAAATCAATATTTAAATAAATCGGAGTTCCAGCTTACCTTTTTCGAGCAGTGGCATGGGTTGTGGATTTTTTAAACGTTCAGGTTATGTGCATGAATCTTCTCTATGCAGAATGCTCAGAAGTGCCACCTGTAGAGACTCAATTGGCGCATGTCTGTTGCGGTGTTCAAGATAGATGGTGTTATGAGATCTATGTGAAGTGTTCTAACATATGGGTCGCTTACAAAAGCAGGTGGTAGTGTTCTTAGAGATGGCGTCTTATTCTCCTTTTCCCAACCGTGATCTCCTTCTACCCAAACTGTTCACTGCCACTTCAAGTTCTCTTAGTATAAACCACCATTCAAGTACGATGTCGCAGTTGCTATCACCTATGCCAAATCCTGACTCCGAATTCAACCATCATCTCCAAAAAAATAAGAGGTTATGCATATATGGATCGGGATCCCCAATGAACCTAGCACTCTTTCTCTCTTGCGTGGCTATAAATCTTTCCTTCAATGGTGCAGTTGTTCTTAAAAAAATCTCTCAATGGTGCGGTTGCACCTTCTCATGCTCCAGAAAAAAAATGGTTTTGTTCCTTCTTTAGGGTGCGGCTGCACCTGTTCTTGCCTTTCAATGGTGCGACTGCACATTGCACCCTTCTGCCGACGGAAAAACACCCACCCTCTTCAGATCACCTTTCTCCTTCCTTCACTTGGTGCAACTGCCTATCCCCTCAATGGTGCGTCTCTACTTTTCTTCATCTCTCAGTGTTTTCTCACCTCCTTCTTCCTTTCTTGGTTGTCCCTATTCTCATTTCCTATGGTGTCTTTTTTTTTTCCTTTCTTAGATTACTCCCTTCCTTTTCTTCTCCATCATTCTCATTCACGCTCTCTCTTCCTTTTTCGGTGAGTTTTCATTTTCTCTCTTCCTCTCTCTCCAATCACCAGCCGACTATCCCAAATTTTCTTTTCCTATGGTGTTTTTTTTTTCTCTTTCTCAGATTACCACCTTCCTTTTCTTCTCCATCCCTCTCATTCTAATCACCAGCTGGCTATCCAAATTTCATTCTCTAAAATGGTCCATTCCTTTCAAAGGTGTTCATTCCTTTCACGTTTTTCAGACCACACATTCATTTTCTTCTCCATCCCTCTCATTCCAATCACAGGTCGGCTGTCAAAATTTGCCTTTCTCTAATGGTGTTCCCTTCCTTTCCCATGCATGCTCCCTTTCCTTTCCCATATGGAGCACGTGGAATCTCATGCAAAACAAATAAAAAATTAAAAGGAAAATAAAAATACAAATAAAAGAAAACTAATGGTTATAATAATAATAAAAAAAAACATGCAACTAAGAATTAAAAATACAAAATATGTAATTTTAAACGAAATTAAAAATATAGATCAAATGCATAACTAAAATGAATTATCAATTCAAGCAATTCTCTATCAAAATAAATTAATAAATAGATAAATAAAAATAAAATGAATATGATTATTGAACTCATGCAATTTTCTAAAAATAAATGAATAAAACTAATAAAAAGAGAGAGATAAAAAAACAAAAACAAAATCAAGCACATGCAACCATGTATCCATGCAAAAAATGATCTAAATGGGCCTAGGGTGCCTAAGTGAGCCTAAGGTGGTGCATAAATGGGCCTAAGATGCCTAAATGGGTCTAGAGTGGTGGCCTAATGGGCCAAGTGTGCCTAAATGAGCCTAGGGTGCCTAAGTGGGCCTAAGGTGGTGTCTAATGGGTCAAGTGTGCCTAAATAAGCCAAGGATGCCTAAATAGGCCTAAGGTGGTGCTTAATGGGCCAAGTTTGTCTAATTGGGCCTAGGGTGCCTAAATGGGCCTAAGGTGGTGCCAAATGGGCCAAGTGTATCTAAATGGGCCTAAGGTGCCTAAATAGGCCTAGGGTGGTGCCTAATGGGCCAAGTGTGTCTAAGTGGGCCTAAGATGGCGCCTAATGGGCCAAGTGTACCTAAATGGGCCTAGGATGCCTAAGTAGGTCTAAAGTGCCTAAGTGGGCCTAGTGTCACGGACTTAGTCGTTCACTAAGCTCGTGCGGCACTTAGACAAGCCAAGACGCTTAATCTTACTAAGTCAGCCTTCCTCCCTTGCTTAGCTTGCTAGGCTAAGACACTCGCGACTCAAAAGCTTAAGAAGCTTTGTAGGCAACTCCTTAAAGAATGGAAACTTTTATTAACTCAAGAAAGCCTTTACAAGTGCTTGGATGCTCACTTGCTTGGTGCCTTGGCCAAATGAGGCCCTCACCTATTTATAGGCACCAATGGAACTCTCTGGAACCTTGGAGGGTTCCTTACAACTCAAGACTATTCTAGAATGTCCTACACCATTCTAGTTACAAGCCTACATACAAGTATATACAAGAGTCTTCTAGACTTCTCTAGAAAGCCCCGGACTCCTCTCGTGCCTTCCACCATGGTGTAGAATTCTGTGGATCCTTCCAGGCTTCTCTAGAACCTTCCACACTCTTCCCACTCTAGGAGTCTCCAGAAGCTTCCTGGCTCTATATAAGGCCATGGGGAGGCTCATTTGAATAAGCTTGTGACACTCTCCCCCACCCATGCCGCAGACGTCCTCGTTGCGCCTTCTGCTCGGAACCGCTCAATTTGCTCCTGGAACTGCCATAGTGCCTCTGTTGGCTCCCAGCTAGCCTCGCTTTTTGGTAGTCCCTTCCACTGCACTAAGTATTCCGTAGCAGGAGGTACCCCTCATCTCCTGATGACTCGATCTGCGAGGACATGTTCTACCTCCTTATCATAGGAGGTCATGACCGCTGTAGGTGCCCTCTTAGACAACCCTCGGCTTGGATCATCCTTGTCCCCGTGATAGGGCTTCAAGTAGCTTGCGTGGAAGACAGGATGAATCTTCAACCTCAGGGGCAGCTCGACTCTATAGGACATCTTGCCAACCTTCCCAGGTATGGGGAAAGGTCCTTCATACCTCCTCACAAGGCCCTTATGCACCGGCCTCAGGGACTTGAATTGTTGAGGAAGGAGCTTGACAAGCACTATGTCTCCGACTTTGTACTCCGTGTGTCGTCGCTTCTTGTCAGCCCACTTCTTCATTTTCTTAGCGGCCTTGTCCAAGTATGAGCGTGCTATGTCAACTTGCTCATGCCACCCTTTTGCGAACTTGAAAGCCGCCGGACTTCTCCCCGTGTAGCCAATCGTTAGAGTGTGAGGAGTTAACGGTTGCTGCCCTGTGGCTAGCTCGAACGGGCTCTTGTTGGTCGCCTCACTCCTTTGTAGGTTGTATGAGAACTGGGCTATGTCTAGCAACTTAGCCCAATCCTTCTGGTTGGCACTCACGAAGTGCCTCAAGTATAGCTCCAATAACGCGTTCACCCTCTCGGTCTGCCCATCCGTCTGTGGGTGAAAGCTTGTGGAGAAGTGAAGCTCTGAACCCATAAGCTTGAAGAGCTCCGTCCAAAACTTCCCAATGAAACGCGGATCGCGATCACTGATGATGAACTTAGGCAACCCCCAATACTTGACAACGTGCTTTAGGAATAGCCTCGCCGTCTCTTCCGTCGTGCAGTCAGTCGGGGCTGCTATGAAGGTCGCATACTTAGAGAACCTGTCCACCACTACTATGATCGACCCATTGTCCTCCGACTTAGGTAGCCCGATGATGAAGTCCATGGTGACGCTGTCCCATGGGCGCTCTGCTATGGGTAGTGGCTCCAACAGGCCTCTAGGCTGTCGTTGCTCTACCTTGTCTTGTTGGCACACAAGACAAGTCCTCACATAGTCCTCAACCTCATCCCGTATCTGAGGCCAATAGTAAGCCGACTTGAGTAGTGCCCTCGTGCGTCGTTGCCCAGGGTGCCCAGCCCACTTGGTGTCATGGCACTCCTTTATCAAATTCCTCCTTATGTTCCCCCACTTAGGCACATAGAGTCGTCTCCCCTTAGTGTAGAGTAGGCCGTCCTCCACCCAGAACCGCTTAGTCTTCCCTTCATGAGCCAGGGCGATGAGGCTCTTGGCCACTGGGTCATGTTGCAGTCCCTCCTTTAGAAGATCTATTATGTCTCCTTGGGGCTGACTCGTCATGGATGCTAGCTCGGCTTTGCGGCTTAGGGCATCGGCCACATGATTAGCACTTCCTGGCTTATACTCCAGCGTATAGTGGAACTCAGCCAAGAAGTCTTGCCACCTAGCTTGTTTAGGACTCAGTTTCTTCTGCGTCTGAAAGTAGCTAGTGGCCACGTTGTCGGTCTTCACTATGAAGTGAGACCCTAGCAAATAGTGCCTCCAGGTGCGCAAGCAGTAGACGATAGCGGTCATCTCCTTTTCCTGCACCGTGTAACGCCTCTCCGTGTCGTTCAGCTTGCGACTCTCAAAAGCGATTGGGTGCCTTTCTTGCATAAGGACTCCCCCAATAGCGAAGTCTAAGGCATCTGTGTGTACCTCAAAGACCTTGGTGTAGTTGGGTAGTGCCAACACTGGCTCCTCAGTCACAGCCTTCTTCAAATCCCCAAAGGCTTGTTGGCACCTTTCATCCCACTCCCATGCCTTATTCTTTTTAAGAAGGTCAGTGAGTGGAGCGGCCCTTGCCGAATAACCCTTTATGAACCGCCGGTAGTAATTAACTAAACCAAGGAAAGATCGGAGTTGAGGTACCTTGGTTGGTGGATCCCATTCCTGGATGGCTTTCACCTTGCTATTATCCATCATCAGCTTGCCATCCTTGATGCGATGCCCTAGGAAGCTCACTTCTTCCTTAGCAAACGAGCACTTCTCCTTTTTCACGTATAGCTCGTTCTGCCTCAAGATCTTGAAGACCTTCCTCAAGTGCTCTACATGTTCCTTTAGAGTGTTACTATAGATGACTATGTCATCCAAGTACACCACCACGAACTTGTCCAAGTATGAGTGGAAGATCTTGTTCATGAGGGTGCAGAATGTTGCTGGGGCATTGGTGAGTCCAAAGGGCATCACTAAAAATTCATATGAGTCGTACCTGGTCACACATGTAGTCTTCGGCTCATCCCCCTCCGCAATCCTTACTTGGTAGTAGCCCGACCTTAGATCTAGCTTCGTGAAGTACCTTGCCCTACCAAGTTGATTGAACAAGTCAGCAATGAGCGGAATAGGGTACTTGTTCTTTACCGTCACCTTGTTGAGTGCCCGGTAATCTATGCACATCCGTAGGGACCCATCATGCTTCTTTTGAAATAGTACCGGCGCGCCATAGGGAGCCTTGGATGGTTGGATGAACCCCGCATCTAGCAACTCTTTAAGTTGTCTCCTTAGCTCCTCCAACTCGAGTGGTGCCATCCTATATGGCCCCATAGCAGGGGGCTTGGCTCCCGGCTCCAACTCTATCTTGTGATCTTCCTCTCTCCTAGGAGGAAGTCTCTTAGGCAACTCTGGCGGCATCACGTCCTTGAACTCATCAAGGACTCCCATGATTTCTTTAGGCATGGGTTCTCCCGACCCATCATCCTTTTCTTCTTTTAGGGTCGCGAGGTAGGTCACCTCTTCCCTCTTTAACCCCTTCTTTACTTGCATAGCAGATAGCATAGGGGTCTTGAGCGTACCTTCAGTGACCGTAGGGACCACGCACGGCTTCTCCTCCTCCAGGATAGCCATTGAGCGTAGGAAAGGTAATGGCACAGCCTTGACCTTCTGTAGAAAGTCCATCCCTAGCACCATCTTGAAGTCATCCATGGGTGCTACTGTGAAGTCGACCCTTCCTTCCCACGAGCCGATGTGCATAGTCACCCCGCGAGCTACTCCATGTGATGGCTTGGCAGCGAAATTGACTGCCTTGAGCCATCCTCCTTCCTTGGATGCTTGGAGCTCCAACCTTCTTGCCTCATCCTTCGAGACAAAGTTGTGAGTGGCACCTGTGTCCACCAAGGCCTTGGTGGCCTTCCCATTGACAAGGGCTTCCACATACATCAGCCCTTTGCTTTGAGGCGTCTTAGGCAACGGCTTGGCCGTAAGGGCATTTAGGAGCTGCAACGATCCCACCTTAGCATCGCCTTCTTGCTCCTTTTCCTCAATCATAACATTTAAAGCCTTTCTCTTAGGGCAGTCCCGTGCCCAGTGCGGACCATCGCACAAGAAGCAATTGGTCCTAGGCGTGAACTCCTTCCGCTTGTCCTTGCCTTTGCCATCCTTGCCACTAGGGCCCTTGCTTGACCCTTCCTTAGAAGTATGGCCTTGTGACCTCTTGTCTCCCCCACCTTTGGCCTGGTTCCCCTTTTGTGGTGGCTTGGGCTTGGAGGAGTCTCCCCTTCTATAATCCACCAAGGATTCGGCTACCGCCATGGCCGTGGCTAGGTCTTGGACACCATGTCTCCTCAACTCTTGCTCGGCCCAACTTTGTAAGTTGTCCATGAAGTTAAACAGTAGTTCCTCCTCGGCCATGTTAGGTATCTCAAGCATAAGAGTAGAGAACTCCTTGACATACTCACGGATCGAGCCCGTGTGCTTGAGACGCTTCAGACTCTTCCTTGCTAGGTAAGCCACGTCTTCGGGATAGAATTGCCTCTTGATCTCTCTCTTAAAGGCGTCCCATGTGTCTATGGTGCACGTCCCCCTCTCTATGTCGGCAAACCGTCGACGCCACCATAGAGTAGCATTATCAGTGAGGTAAAGGGTCGCAGTGCGTACCTTAGTGGCTTCATCCGTCAATGCAATTGCCTCAAAGTAACGCTCCATGTGCCATAAGAAATTATCCAGCTCCTTTGCATCCCTCTTGCCACTGAACGTGTGTGGCTTGGGCACCTCCACCCTTGGTGCCTCATGAGTGGCCATGACTCGTGCTGACACCGCAGTCTTGCATATGGCCAGTTCTTGACGGATTTCTTGGTCTCGGGCATCCATGCGTGCAGCCAAGGCCTCCATCCTTGACTCCACACTAGCGAACATGGTCATGACCTTGTCTTGGAAGGACATGAACTCCTCGTGTGACACCGGCTGAACTTGTGAACCTAGCACGCCCTCACGAAGGTCTTGGATCTGTTCCCTTAGATCCTCTAAGCCCTTCTCCATGCCTTGCTCGATCAAGTCCACCCCTTCCCGGGTGTCCGCCATGGCTAGCTCCACCTTGGCTAGCCTTGCCTCCATGTTGGCTAAGGCATCACGAGACTTATCCTTCCTGCCTCGGCCCCGTGCGGTATGCTCCATCTCCCGTCCACGGGTTTGTTCGCTAGTCTCCTCTACGTTAGAGCCCGACATGCTTCCTTTGATATGCCCACCTCTTAACCGCGCTCTGATACCACTTGTCATGGACTTAGTCGTTCACTAAGCTCGTGCGGCACTTAGACAAGCCAAGACGCTTGATCTTACTAAGTCAGCCTTCCTCCCTTGCTTAGCTTGCTAGGCTAAGACACTCGCGACTCAAAAGCTTAAGAAGCTTTGTAGGCAACTCCTTAAAGAATGGAAGCTTTTATTAACTCAAGAGAGCCTTTACAAGTGCTTGGATGCTCACTTGCTTGGTGCCTTGGCCAAATGAGGCCCTCACCTATTTATAGGCACCAATGGAACTCTCTGGAACCTTGGAGGGTTCCTTACAACTCAAGACTATTCTAGAATGTCCTACACCATTCTAGTTACAAGCCTATATACAAGTATATACAAGAGTCTTCTAGATTTCTCTAGAAAGCCCCGGACTCCTATCGTGCCTTCCACCATGGTGTAGAATTGTGTGGATCCTTCCAGGCTTCTCTAGAACCTTCCACACTCTTCCCACTCTAGGAGTCTCCAGAAGCTTCCTGGCTCTATATAAGGCCATGGGGAGGCTCATTTGAATAAGTTTGTGACACTAGGGTGGTGCCTAATAAATGAGCTTAGGGTGCCTAAATGGGCCTAGGATGCTTAAGTAGGTCTAAAGTGCCTAAGTGGGCCTAGGGTGGTGCCTAATAAATGAGCTTAGGGTACCTAAATGGGCCTAGGATGCCTAAGGTGCCTAGGGTAGTGCCTAATGGGCTAAGTGTGCCTAAATGGGCCTAGGATGCCTAAATGGACCTAAGGTAGTGCCTAATGGGCTAAGTGTATCTAAATAGGCCTAGTGGACCTAAGGTGCCTAAGTGATTCTAAGTCTAAATAGGGCTGTGAAGAGTCACAATGGGGTTAGATAAATCCCTCAACCAAAGTCCCCAAGGTGGTTTAGAAAAGATAGGCTACACGAGTTGTAATGGGCTACCAGGGAATTACTGTAAAGTATCGAACAAATACCAAATAGGACATGTGCTAGGAAGATAAAATGGAGAGTCTACAAAGTCATGAATCTAATGGCTTAAGCATATTGTAATTCAAAGTTGAAATGAGGGAGATATGACTGAATGAAGCAAGGTTGCACAAAGTGCATGACAGCATAGTGACATCAACTTTGAGCTAAAATCAAGACCACTTACACCGAGTTTCCTAGGGTTTTGAAGCTAGGAGAAATCAGGAATCCAATGCTTCAAACGGATCAGAATTTGAAACAAAGAGATATGGCCAATCGAAACAATGTTGAGCAAAGTGCATGCTATTACGGGATTACATACGGGTCCAAATCCTTTTGGTTGTTTGGGCTGAATTTTGGGCCTCTCTTTTGGGTTTTCATTTTTCACTAACCCTATTTTTTATTATAGAACTATTTTTGGTAATTTGAATTTTATCTAAATTTTAATTACCAAATATGCAACAGGATCCCTAAAGGTCACAAAAAAAGTGTTTGTTTATTTATTCCCTTGTTTTTATTATATGATTTTGATTAATTGCATATATTGCCTCAAGATATTTTGGTATTATTAATTGGAAATAAATTTTCATTTTTTTTTCAAAATTACAAAACTTATTTAAATTGGAATGTGCATGATTAGGAAATTTTATTTTAAAGAAAAGATAAGTTGGAAAAATGATTAGGAGCTTTCTTATCTTTTTAAAATTAATTATTAGAGACTTTAATTTTATTTAAATTCTTCTCAAATCTTTGAGATCTCTAAGAATAAAATATTTCTTTTATGGGAAACCTCTTATTTTTCCAAATCTTTATAAAATAGTAGTTTTCTTATTTTGAACAAGATTCTAATTTAAAGAAAATAAGTTAATTTTGGAAATTCATGATAGATGATTTATAATTAAGAATGGTTACCAAAATAAATATTAGAACCCAAAGAAATTCTTTTTGGTATTCTTAGAAAAAATTTTCATGAGAAAATATTTTTCAGGATTATCTATTTAAACTAGTTGTTGCTAAGAAGATTGCTATTTCTTTAGAACTATTTGTTTATTAAACTTTAAGAGGTTTTCCCATTCTTTCTTGATAAGAGAAGGGAAACTATACCCAAAGAGGAGGAAACCGTTTTGTTTGGATAGTTCAATGATAAGGAATAAGAGAGCAATTCTTTTAGCATAGGAGCACTTGGTTTAAAAGTAAACCATGGATTTGGAAAATCTCACGATAGAGAATTTATGATTAGAAAGGTTAGCAAAATAACTTTGGAAAATTTTAGTAATTTAATGGAGATATAAAATATTTTGAAAATATTTTCCAAAATAGATTATTTAATTCCTTTTTTAAAATAAACATTTTTGGGAGTTTTTCATAGAGAATATTTTATCTATTAAGGAATTACTAAAATGTTCTGCTTTTGGTAGTATTTAATGGAATAAATTATTATGAAATTTTTATGAAAATATTTATTAAGTTGGAAAAATATAAGGAATAATGAAAGTAAATATTATGAGGATTTTTTAATATGAGAAGCAAAAGTTCTTTTCTTGGATAAGGTTCTCTCAAGATTATTCAAAATCTCATAAATTGGTAATTTCCTTATTACGCAAGAGTTTCCAATTTGGGAAATAAATATTTTAGAAATTTTCATTAGAGATCATTTATCATTAAAAAATTATTACCAAAAGGCTTAGTAATTTGATGGAAATAAATTTCTTTAAAACATTTCTTAGATAAAATATTTATTAATTGGAATTGTGTATTGAAGGGGGATTTTATGAAAATAGATTTTAAAATTTTGAGAGTGGATATTTTATCAAAATTCTTTTTGAAAATGACTCTCATGGAAATTTTAAATTTTTCATGTTGGTATTCTCCTATTATACTAGGTTTCCAATTAGGAAATAAATATTTTTGGAAATTCTCAAATTAGATAATTTATTCATCAAAGAAATTACTAGTGGTTTTAAAATACTCTTATATATCTTAAAAGATTAAGTGGGAGAAAGCCTTAGGTAAACCCATGGCCTCCATTGTAGAGCCCTTCTTGATTTGGGTTCAACACCACCCCCATGATGGGTTAGCCCTAAGAATCAAGAGATATGGACTCTCCACATAGACGAGACTAGATATGTTTGTAGTAGGAGTGACCAACCCCTCAATTGGGTTCTTTACTTGGTGACATTGATAGTTCAAGGACAATGGTTATACACTTGAAATTGGATATGAAGCGATAGAATCGCCCCATGCGGTCCCACTTCCATAGTCCATGGGCCAAATAAAAAGTATGTTGATTTTGCCTTTAGATACCTTTATGGTTAAGGCAAGGATATCAATTTGAGAGGATCCCTAGCTAGTAATAAGGTCATGACCTGCCCCATATAGGCTTGATTCTTATGATACTAGGATACCTTGCAAAATGATATGTAGTTTGAGAATGCTATATTTTTGCTAAATTAATTACCAAATTCCTTGAATGCTTAATTATGTCATATGCTTGGTTATATTCTTTGTTACAAATATCATGTTGGTTCTATTATCACTCTCTTTCTCACAACAAGCCGAGCCTAGCTAATCAATTGGACTAATTTTATTCTAGATATAGTAACTAATTTCATATAAGCTAGTTTAGGTAAAACTAGCTATTCCTTATGAACTAACCCAACAAAAGGTGGTATATCAAGGGGGTATTAGATATATCAAAAGGCTAAGTGTCTAATACTTGGATCTTTGGATAATGTGTTGAAATAGCAACACATGTCTATTACTAGAGACTTTGATATTCTCTTTCTAGTTTTCAATGGTTATTTGGTGATAAGGGTAAGTCAGTTTTGACAAGCTACTCTTTAGGACTGTTATGTGAACTCCAGTATTCATATGATCTTGGAGACCTTTTATTTTTCCTTCTAGTTGGCTAAGGGGATTCTCAAAGTATTAGGAACCTTGGATTACTCTATTCTCATGCCCTGGATCTCATAGGGTGCATGCATTTATCCTTAGGGTTCTCTAGATCTAACGGAGGAAAAAAAAAAGGCTTTAAAAACCATATTACGATAAAGGTTTAGAGAAAAAATGTTCATACTTAGATATGGATGATCCAGATCAATTCCTTATGGTGAAGAACATGCCTAGAAAAACTGGAGAATCTCTCCACATGCAAAAACTCACATATGCATCTTATGCACATGGCCTGTGCACATCCTATGCGATTCTCATGCATGCGACATGTGTGATTCCAGTATACTTCTCGTACACCCAAGATCTTCCACCTGATGACTCTTCCTTGTGTCTAGGCATTGAGATGGTGGAGATCTTAAGGGTGAAGGCTAAGGTTTTCTCTATGGATTGAAAAGGAAAATGACAAGACCTAGAAACCCTAACCCTTAAAGGAGTATTATAGGCTTCCTACTAGACTTAAGTGACATAAGCCCACCATGGGCTTGGGTTAGTGGGCTTATGTCACTTAATCTAGCCCAAAAAGGTTGCTAATTGATTAATTAACCATATAAGGCCCTAATTAATTAATTAGCCTAGTTTAGACATACCACTCACTTATCCCTGTGCAACCTTGTGTAATTACAAAAATGCCCTCATGCAAAAAAGTAAATTAAAAACCACTAAGGCCAATAGGAGTACTGGCTCCCTCAAAATTAAAATTTGAAATTTACTTAACATCCCACTACAAAGATTCAACTACACTCCAGTCGTGGAGGTAAAGCTCTAGTCCCACCTCAGTTTGACCAATTGGTTGACTTAAAAAGAATTCCATAATGTTGAGAATCACTCCAATTGATATACCAATATCAATTTCACTAACCATCCTAGAAACGGTTGTATATCCAAGACTAGCGTGTTTGGCATATCAATCATTGCATCTCAACAATGATGCACCATGATACAAGATTGATGGGGAAAGACCATTGTTTCTATGTCGAAGACATTGCTTCTGCCCTAGACCTTCCCTTTGCAAGTTTCATCGATAGTGAGTTCTTTTCGCCTCAAGAGTATGATTTCCCCACCATCCTTAGGGATCTAACACAAGGGTCTACTTTTGAACATAACATTGCCTATGCTGCTCAATTTTCCCAATCCTTGTGGTTATTGGAACACATAATGATAAAATGTATCCATATTGCCATGATCATGAGGAAAGGGGCATTAATCTTCATGCCCTCTACACCATCTACAAAAGGGAATGGCTTTCCCTTCCACACCTCATTGAAGCTACATTTCGAAAATTTCTTGCTAACACTCATGGTCATATATCCAATTAGCTCGAACTCAATGTTGTATCCTCCATCGGTTGGTTACATTCCTCATCACTTATGAGAAGCAAATTATGATGCTTAATGAAGAATTCTATGAAGTCAATGAGATATTTAAGGCTACAAGGTAGAGAGATAATCTTCGAAAACTCATTTTTGGTTACAAAAGAACTTCCTTAAGGCACCCCTTCCTCCCTCATTGTATATGCTTCTACCCAATGATGAGGAGGCAACTAATATTGTAGAAAAGGATCATGTGGGTATACATACAGAGTTGCTTTTTCAAGGACCTAGTCCATCTCCACACATCCATGGTCAGACCATTTGGTCCATGCATTCTATTATGGAGGCTCTTTAGGGTTTGCATACTACTATTACAGGCATGGAATAGAGACACATGGCAACCATTCAGAATCTCCACACTACTATAGCTATTTTAGACCAGAGACATTGGAACTTTGAGTATAAATTTTATAAGGAGCTTAACTGCTTACATCATGATTACGATCACCTTTTCCACATGTGTCGAGCTTAATAAGGGAATGCCCATGTGTTGGGAACCCCGAATCACTTCATTTTCAAGCCCTATATCTCATAAGGTGTAAGAAAATCTATCCTAGGCTCTCTAAATCTATCGCAATGGAAAATCAAGTATTCAAAAGCCAATATTAATACCATAGAAAACATAGATTTAAATAATAAAACCACATACCTTTGATATGGATGTTCCTCGATCAATTCCAATTGATATAGATAACTCCAAATTCATAATGGATCTCGTAAACACCATGATCTTCTGCCCGATGACTTTTCCTTGTGTCTAGGCACTTAGATAGTGGAGATCTCAAGGGTAGAGGCTAAGGTTCTTTTTGGACTATAGTGAGAAAATGGCAAGACAGGAAAACCCTAACCCCTAAAGGGGTATTTATAGGTTTCCTATTGTGCTTAAGTAACTTAAGCCCAACATGGGTTTGAGTCACCTAATCTAGCCCAAAAAGCTTATTAATTCATTAATTAACCATACAAGACTCTAATTAATCAATTAACCCAATCTAGAGATACAACTCACTTATTCTTATGCAACCTTGCGTAGTTACGAAAATGCCTTTATACACAAAAATGAACTAAAAACCCATTCACCCTCATAAACCATGCCATCAAGGAATATAAGCTCAAAATGGGAACTACTAGGACCCATGAGATTATTGGCTCCCTCAGAATCAAATTCTAAAATTGACTCAACATCCCACTATAGAGAGTCAACTACATTCCAGTACCTTATCTATATTAAGATGAGACACTAAGTGCTTAGATCTGTGACCATCCACTGCATGCAAACTCCCCATGAACTGGTGTCTATAATCTAACAAGGTAATACTATCACCTATCCAGATTATCTCTCAAATCTTTGAGTTACAAATCCCACTTATTATATGATCAACTGAAATACTCTAACTCTAAAAAGCATATGTCAAATTCCATTAAAGGAATTACTATGGCCACAAATTTCATTATCAAATGTCATTTGAATCACCCAAGGGACACACTGTCTTAATCCCATAAGATATCATGGTGCCTCTATTGAGAATACTTATTATCACTAGCCTCCATCAATAATGACCCAATTCATATGAATATATGACCACTTTAAGATCTCACCCATAGGTTAAAGTCTCCTATTGATTTTGACACAAGCTCAATATCCTCTCAAGGTTGAGAGTCCATGTAGTACAATAGCTCAGTGAATCATGACAATTGATAGTCATGCGTCATGATTAATCGTAGGTCCTATCCAATGTGCATCACATATATTAATGCACTCATAATGGGAAACCCATTTTGATGGTCAAGACAAGTCATCCCTCTAATTGGGAGTTTGTGCACTACAATCTCTATTGAATTACTCAAATATTTGAATCAATTGTAGACAACTTATCTACTTACAAAGAACCCATGACTTTCATCTTCTGTACAACTCCTAATACACCTAAGTCATGTACAATATAAGAGACCTGGGTTGAATGCTCAAATCAATGTCAATACACCAAAGGGATAGCAAGGGGATAGTTAAGTCTAACTTTGTTACATCATGTCTTACTTTTAGGGGCTCAATCCCAACACCATGATCCTATAGATTAAGACCCATCAAATGATATAGATGAACCCACTACTTGACTTTCAAATGCCATTTGTTGACTTTTTATTTTTATTTTTATCTTTTTATTTTTTTTTCTTGTTTGTTTTTATTTATTTTTGTTTTTTTTATTTCCAAGTTTAATGAACACTTCTCTTCATTTTTTTCTTTTCTTTTTTTCTTTTGCATCTACATATAGATCATACTTTTTTGTCTTTTTTTTTGTATTATATGTCAAACTACACCTCCATGTGATCACTTTGTATTTCCATTCTTTCTCAAGTATTTTCTTCATCTCTTATCCCTTATCCTTTTTTCCTTTGTACATTAAGGACAATGTCAATGATTGGTTGGGGGTGAGGTAAATTTTTGAATTTTGAACTTTGATTTTAGCATATGTTAGTTGAATTAGGTAAATAAAGGTAAGATGAAGGCTAGTGCAAATCTTGTGAATGCATCTTTGTAAGAATATTGAGTTAAGTTTGGTTCTACTAACATCCAAAGTGAAAAATCAAGCATGCTAAGGCTTTGGAACCAAAGTTAACCTAAAGCTCAATTGTCACCCAATTTAGGGACCGTTCCTCATTATTGGTCATATGCACACACAACACGTAGTATGTACAAAATTATGTGTAATTTGGAATTTTTCAACTTGAACTTGTTGAGTTATTGATTTAAAAAAATACCAAAAAACAAAAAAATAAATAATAAAAAAATAATGCCTGCTACATGGGTCAGAAGAGTTCAACATTGTGCATTGCACTACCCACTAAAGTAGAGTGAAAGTTGAATAAGATGATTGTGACTAAAGTCTTATGTTAGACATGGTGCTCCAAACATCTAAAGTCTCCTTTGTCCCAACGTGTGAAGCCAAAGACTCTAATGGTAAAGACTTTTACACTAAGTGCTAAGTAGTGAGGAAAGTCTTCTAGGAAGGGTGATTCTTAGAGTCTTGAGGGGAATTTAGGTCCTCATCCTTGACATGTGAGATTTGGAGCTAAGGATTGATTGTGGAATTTGAATGAGACAAAGTATCTAAGCAAGTATGTTTTCATAGGGTGAGAATTGTTATCATTTATTTGCATGCATTTTTATTTTATTTTATTCTTTTTGTTACCACCATTGCTAAGGACTAACAATGGCTTGGTTGGGGGTTTGATTAATGTCATATTTGCATAAAAATGGGGCTAAGTATCATATTTTAAACTTGAGGATGTAATTAAAAACACCCTTCAACTAGGCAATTGTATGTCACCATGTGTATGCTTGCCTTTTTTATGTTTTTTTTTTTTAAGCTTTGGATATTTACAATTACATTTCTTGAATAATGGGATCTTGATATCCTCATGGGACATCCCGGATGCAAGAATGAAAGGTGAATTTAGCTTAAAAATAAAAATTGCAAGGAATTCTCGAGTGCTAATCATGTCCAACCAATAAAATGTTTGGAGGTGGTGGAAGGGGTTAGACATGTATAATCAAGCTAAAACAAATTTTTTTAGATTCCTCACTTTCCAAACTTAAATTTGGCCAATTTTCACAATTCTTGGAGGTCATTTGCCTAAGGAATGAAATTAGGAAACACAAGTATGTTTCAACACATGAAGGCACCAAAGGACACCAACAAAGGCCTCACAAGGGATTCACCATTTGTAGCCACCCTTTTGGCCTTAAAACTCACGCGATTGCATGACATGAGAGGCCTTTTAATTAATTGTCTTAAAAATGGGGAATGGGTTAGGCCAAATGGGGGACCAATTCCAACCTATTCTTGAGCCTTTGACTTGCATTGGAAAGATTCTCACATGATGGAAGTTAGTGATGATTTAGGGAATGATATAAAAGGGTCATGGGCAGCCATTGAAAGAGGTTGGTTCATCTTTGGTTTATAGGCTGATTATGAGGAGAATCAAAGATCAAAGGAAGAGTTCTTGGAAATCTTGATTCCACTTAGGTTCTTTAATTTTGCTTGTCATTATTTATGTATTGTTTCTCTTATTTTTAGTGTTGGACTTTTTTTCCATTAAGAATGAATCATTTAGTTTTGTTATTTGAAACGAATTTTAAATTTTATTTAAATATTTCAATGTTCAATTTTTTGTTTTGTTCATCATTATTTCAATTTGATATAATTTCAATAAATTGGGAGTAGTCACCTAGGTTGAGGAAAGGGAGCCCTAAGGCTTCCCATTCTTCAATTGGAATGAATCTTTTCATTAACAATTGTTTTTAATTCAAAGTATTCTATCAAGAAAATCCCATTCATTCGATATAAATCACCTCATTTGAACATTTGACAATTAAGGATTATAGGTCTTAATAGGATGTCCCAAGCACTTAATGGTGAAGTCATTTTAACTTGAGATAGTCTTAATTAGCCCTAAATATCCTAATTAGGTGAATAGTTGAGATATTAGGCTCACAAAACCACTAAATTTTTATACCTAATTAGAGATTAAAGATAGGGTCCCCATAAGGTATTCCTAGCACTTAATGGGAAAAGTCATTTGAACTTAAAACAGCCTTATGTAAGTCATGACAACAATTTTCAAATCACTAATATTGTGGATATTTTGGTGAAACTTAGGGTTATATGATGGGATTCAATTGATAAGTTAATACTTTTAGATGAGATATTAATGATAAGGATCATCACAAGGTAAGGAAAAGACCCTAGGAATTCCCCCTTCCTCAACTATTAGTTACAAGTTAGTTAAGGTTTTAACCAATTCTTGTTTTTCACTTAGCAACTTTCCAACCACTTCATTGTTGAAAGCAAGAATTCAAGAAAGTGTTATTTTCCACCACCAACTTCATTAATTTTCTTGATCTTTCCATCTCACCTACACTCCAAAATCCCTTCTCTGAGGTTTGACACCCATCTCACTAGATTTTTAAAGCTACAACCGTACCCTACGCTTGGAGAACTACCATAATATTTAAAAAATGGGTATTGCTTAAATACTATATGAATAATGACCAAAAGTCTAATAGGGAACACCCGGAGGAGGGGTGAATGGGTGATTTAAAATTTATAAATTGTAACCAACTTTTCATCCTAGGAGATATCAAGGATGTCCCAAATAAATAAATGGTTATAACTAGAATTTTTAGGTATATTAAAATATGATGTTTAACTTTTAGGGATACCCTACAATTTGTTAAGGATAATATAATTGTCAATATCTAAAATATCTATTGAGATGTGTTAGAAATAATAAAATCATCCAAAATAACCAATCAAACAAACTTAATAACAACCCAACAAATCAATCAAAAGATATCTTGAGAGAAGTTAGGGATAACAATAATTGGTTATAGGTATAACCACTACAATCACCAAGATAACCAACCCAACAATCTCAAAAGTAAACTATCCAATCAATCCAAGATAATTAATATCATCAATTAGAATATAAGCAATAATAAAATGATATGCAATGAGGCACAAGATTTTACATGGAAACCCCCCACAAACTATGGAAATAAAAAACCATGAAGCTTAAGACCTACCAATCTAAATCTACTATTCGAAATCAAGTTACATAGAATTATCATACCATTTTACCTTAAAGACTTACTCTCTAGCATGTACAACTTTATCAACGTCCACGATGCAGCAACTCCTTGTTGCTTCCTAGTAGATCCTTGACCACTCTGAAGGGATTAAGGTCCTTAACCCACGATTCAAATATTCAAATCCTTAAATAAGATATCATGAATGGTGTGACAATTAAGCTTTCTCTCAAAAAGTCCCTCTCTCAAGAATGAGAGGTCTCTAACCTCTAAGATCTCTATGATTTCTTAGAGCCCAAATATCTAACCCTCAAGGGATTATAAGAGAGCTATTTATGGGGAAAAACCATAAGGATTTCAATATCTCAAGTTTCTAAATAAGAGTTTGAGTGAAATTCATCCAAAATCCATTTCTAAACTTGACAAGACTATCATGACTGACTAACCACTTGAGCGGTCCCTTCTTCTTGAAAAATTATTTTTAAAATATTTTAAGTCTAAAAATGATACCAAATTTTTTTATACCTTAAATGAGCCTTATATGTCATAAGCTAAACCTTTTTAGATGTACCTGTGACTTCCCGATCAGACAAACAATAACCCTTAATCTTCAATGGAAAGCAAGTCATTATCTAAAAGGACTTTTATGACCAAACATAAGTTGGAACAAAATTACTAACATATAAATAAGACTCAATGTCCTAATAGTATTTATACATATTTTCGTGTAGCTAATGAGTGATATCTTTAGACAAGACTAATTGATTAATTGAAGTCATGTTGCATTAGTTAATCAATTAGAAACCTTTCTGAGCTAAATTAAGTGACACAACCCCATAGTGGACTCAAGTCATTTAACATAATACCCCTCTTAGGGGTTAAGGGTTCAATCTTGTTGCCTCTCCCTTCAGTCCAAAAAGAAAAAACCCTAACTTTCAACCTAAAGATCTCTATCATCTCAGTGCGTAGACTCAAGGAGGAGTCATTGGGTGCAAGACAATTGAGCTTATGAGATCATATGCAGATTTGGAGCTTTCTACATCGACAAGAATCCATCTTAGAACATCCAGATCTCAAGTATGACACTTTTTTTTGGATCTATGATATCTAATATGGTTTTTAAATGTAATGTTTTCGTTATGCTAGATCTAGAGAGCGTAGGATAGGATTACATGTACTCTAGTGATCCAAGGCCTAGGAATGAAGTAATCTAAGGTTTTCCAACAACTGGTATCAGAGTCCTAGGTTAGGTTCTTAATTATTGAATCCATTATAAGGTGTGTTTACTTGGTTTTGCAAGATATGTTTATTCATTCCATGGCCTAAAGGGATGAATGAGTGTGTTTGGTTGTTAATATAATTTTCATAATTGTGATTGAATGAATAATTGTTTCTTTCTCTAGATTAGGTTGCAAGCTTCGTGGTTAGAAGCATGGGATTTTTATATTTCTATGTAAATTCCATATTTGTCCCTATATGGATTGTAAGTTTCATTTTGGTGGAGCATAGGATTTTCTCCCCTAGTAAAAAACAAATTTTTATCTATCCTTGATGACCCAAAAGTGGAAATTGATGGTTCCAATCATTCACAAACATCCATAGCATAGAAAACAAACGACAAAGGTAAGTTTTTTCAGTGAAATGGTGGCTAGAAAAGTTGCAGAAACGATGTCAAGCGCACGATTGCAAAATGTAGTGCTCGAACACTTAGATTAGCACTCGAGCAATCGAGTGCTCCTTCTAGCGGTCCAAGTGGTATCAAGCACTCCTTCAGAATTTTGGGCGCTTGTAAGCCCTTCGAATTTGAATCTAGAATAGTAAACTCCTCAAGATGCTTCAAATTTTATTTATCTCCATTGAAGTTTAGTTTTTATTTTCCTTTCATTAAAAATCTTTTTTTTAATCACAAACTCTTAATTTTTTATCTCATAGCTGCTGTAGCAGTGACTTATCTTGCTTTAGATATAACTAGCCATTCACTCTAATTTCCCAAGAATGATACTCAAACACTACAAGTGGTAATAATTCTCTCTCTGGTTTTTTTCTTTGGTTAAAGTTGCTACACTAAAACTTTAGTAATCTATATAGCAGATGCTTGTGATCACTTGGCTCACCTCTTTTGCTTATGCCTTGATTCCAATTACTTTTGCCTTGGTTCTTGTCATCCTCATAAGCCTTAAATCTCTCCTGTATGTATGAATAAACCCTCATCTACTTCGATTGATGCCAGTATTTCCCTATTATATCTTTTATACTTCTTTACCCTATCTTTTAGCTCAAGATAAACATTAGATTATTAGCTAGGATACTAGCATAAATTCAAGTTAAGCTAGATAATTTTTGTCTTAAGCTGAGTATAAATCATATCATTTATTTACCTTTGGGTACATACTTGGGCACCAATCACTAGATTAGAAATAATTTTTCTTACCTTATCAGTCAACTACTCGATAGGCTAATTGACTACACGTTAGCATTTGATAAGAGTTGTAGTGCGGAGGAGTAGTGAAAAGGAAACTTCTCCTTCATGGGCTTACATAGGAATTTTGGCTCAACGTGGTGGATCCAATGTCTTTGGTCTTTTCCCAAATGAAATGTAGAAAAAGTTAAATTGATAACCTTAAGCATAATTGATTGGGCGAACTTGACACAAACTTGACATTAACTGGCCTTCCTATATTTTGGTTGACAAGACTCTCACCATGGTCGGCTTGGCACAGGATAATCAAAGCGAGAATTCATGACTAAGAATATCCATAGACAAGTTGATAGTCCCATGCCTTTCTTCATCCTATGTTGCTAAATTTAGTGAAACAAAAAGGAAAAATATTATAGAAAAAGATCATTATTAATTATTACCTTGTTCGAATTGATTAACAAGAATAATAAACTTTTGTTTGATCTTTGATTTTATTGAATGGAGACAAACATGTTCGTCTTTTGTCAAAAGTGCTCTTGATATACTTCAGATGTTTTATTTCAAATGATTGTTTACGTGAGCTTATATTTCTTATTTCTACTAAAATAAAACAAGAAGTAAACAATCCCAATAATCACAAAAGAATTAAGAGCTGAATTTACTCCGGCTATGAAGTAAACTTGTGATATAGTGGGAATGATAACAGCGTTCTATCTAGGAGAATTTCCTTAGAAGTAAACCCATAATAAAAAAAATAATAAAAACAAAGAAATAGAGACAAAAGTAGAGGCAGAAGATGGATCCGATACAAAACCCCATCACCTTGAGAATCTCCACTGTATTGTTGTGGTGTGCCGCCTTTTTTTCTGCCGCTGAGGTGGTAGTAGATTTACCCAGACGCAGAGGTAAAAAATGTTAAATTCAAGGAATCCAAGTCACAGACTCAACAGTGCTAGTAGTAGAATATTTGGCTAATCAAACCAGCGCCGCCACAAATCATGCAGAGAATGAGGCTGCTGGCATGCCAAATGGAAATAATTGATGAGGTTTTGAATAAGGTAATGAGGGTAATGAAGCTAAAAAGCATGCATGCATGGGCTGGTTGAGTCGGAGTTGGCCATGGCACCGCCCGCTAAACATGCAGCTGATTGTGCCAAAACCTTTGCATTCCTTGTCATCATTCACGCCTTCCCCCTACCTAATACCTACACTTAGGGATTTACTCCGTTCATCAACCATTTTTTTTTTTTTCTCTTTAGACATACATCCATCCATCTTCAAATATATATATATATGTTTATATGCTGAGGGGGAGTGCATCAAACAATTTCACTTCTCAATTCCACGTTATGCAAGACAATGTCTCCTCTCCCTTAATCTAAAACTAAGACCCTATGACATGAAATTAACTTGTCACCAGATACATGGTATCACAACAACATAAGGAAGTATATTAAAGGAATTATATATTTGTTACTTTTTCACTCTACAAAGTTTTGTGTCATAAACTATATATTTATTACCTTTGCAAAATACAAAGTTTTGAGTGCATAAACGTTGGTCTTAAGGGACCAAAAACATGTAGTAGTCTATCCAAAAAGAACAAAAAAAAAAAAAAAAAGGGAACATGAGTTATATATATATATATAGCCCACCCTTATTTTCCTTAAGTCTAACCCTAACTGAAAACTAATACTTCATCCCTGTGCTTAGTTCTGGTTGTTCAGAAAATGCAAAAAGTAGATTAATCAAAATTTGTAATCTCTAGTGGAAAAAAAAAAAACAGTTAGGTAAGCTTTCATTTTAACTTGAGAAATAAAAGCACACAAGCTCCTAAGTTGTGATATTTAAAAATGCATTTTTGGAAGTTCAAAAAGCTAAATATTGCATTTTTTTACTTAATTACCTACAGAAAATTTAAAAATAAAAAATAAAAGCAGTGATAGGTAGGAATGGGTAGGTGTAGGTTTGGTTGGTGGTTTATATGGAAAATGAGAAAATTGGAGAGTTGGAAAACTGTAGTAATAAATAAATATGTGATTGAAAAATGGAAGGACATTCGGAAAGCAGAACAAGGTCGCCTTTCGGTTGATTCTATATATTTCTGTACCCCACCAGCAAAAAGTGGCATTCAAATACCACGAGCTTTAAGGCAGATATTATATATATTTTTATGGATCACTTGTCATCTTATCATTGGGTGCTCCTCTTCCCCATCTTTTCTCTTCCCTCTATGATATCCATTAGTTTATATATGGTCATATCACAATCCATAACCATTTTGGTGTTTGTCTGGGAGAGAGATGCTTCACCCATAGATCATAAGAATATGTATAAATGGTCATGGATTTTAATAACATTTTTGAATCACAGATATCCATCAAGCACTCAACCCCCACCCAGAGAGAGGCACAGGGGCACATACCAAGTAGCACTGAGCATCATGTTCCCAGAACTCATAGCAATAAGGCCAGACAAGACCTTATGTGAAAACCCAATTGGATATGAATTACCAAAGGCAAAAGAAAAGAAAAAGGCAACAACCCCCCATTATATAGTGCAGAGGGACAGACAAGACAGTCCACCAAGTCAAAGATGATGCTAAGATTTTGTTAAGCAGCAGCGCCCTAACAGCAAATGCTGATAAAATTTTATATAACACTGTTTAAAATCATCTCTCTCTCTCTCTCTCTCTCTTCTCTATCTTCCTTTGATCTGCTAAATCAAAGTGTCGTCCCCCTTAGTTTCTGTTTCCTTTATTGAATTACACAAACTCCTAAGAGTGGGGAGCTAGAGATGAAAAAGAGATAGGGCAATAGGGCAACAGGGCAACATGGAAAATAAGAAGAAAAATAATAATAATAAGTGGATTGGATGAACAGAGGAGTGGGGGTGGATCAGGATGTGGCAATGCAATAGGGCTCCCAAATCACAAGAGACCTCCTAGGTTCTTTGCAGCCCCTTAACAATGGAACCGAATACTCTGCCTTGTTCCCCCTTAGCAGGAGCAATTGTTGCTGCTCTTGTGCCTTTGAGCTCTTGGACAGAAAGAACTTGTCACTGTTGTTTTTGAGGGGTATGGATGGTGGGTTGAGGATTGCTGCGCCGGTGGGGGGCTTGCTCCGCCAGCAGTAGTCGTAGGCGTTGAACGATGATGCCGCAGTGGCGGCCGGGGGCGTGGTTATGATTCGAGCCACCCGAGGAGGTGGTGGAAATGGCGTTGCCTCCTCCAAATTGGCTGCTTTGTTAAGCTTTGGAGGCCATGTGGGATTCCTATTAACCAACCCCATCAGCTTCTTCATCATCAGTGCTGATCTGTGCACATTGATCATCCCACTTGGCAACTTTGGCGCAGCCTCCATCTCCTGGTTGAATTCATTTGCTTTCCCAACTTTGACCGCCTCTCCTTCCTCCGATGCTGCTTCTCCATTTTCATCTCCATTCATTTGGATTTCATTTTCTTCTTCAAAATTCTCAAATTCTTGTCCCAATTCCTCTGCTGCTTCTTCTTCCTCTTCTTCATCTTGTTCTTTGTCGCTCGTGTCTTCGTGATTGAAGGGAATATTTGCAAAAGTGAGGACAAGGCGACCCCCATGGCGTTGAGCCTGGAAGCAGTTTTGAGTAGGAACCGACACCGCTTCAAGAACCAGCCGCCCATTTTGGCGGTGAGTGTGGAAGCGAACATTAGGGCCTTGGGTGGGGGAGAGTGAAGGAAGTGGGGGAGGGAAGGATGATGGAGGCTGCAATCTATTGCGGACAGAATAGTAATTGTCAGGCCTCTCCACTACCGTCAATTCTTGCTTACCCAAGGAGCTGGACTCTTTTTCATATTGCTGCTGCTGTTGCTTTTGCTGGTGCTGGTTCTGTTGCTGTTGGTCTTGTTTGGCCTCTTGTGTGTTGGCAGAGGAGGAAAAGCCCTCAGAGCCCGTTTCTGAACCCAGGCTCTCAGTGCATACCTGGAGGCTCTTTTCGCTCAGAGAGCTGGACGACCTCTTCACAAGAGGATGCACGTAGGGAAGTGGGAGTGTCCCCGATTTCCCTGACTCCTCACCGCCCTTTTGAGTTAGAATTGAGCTCCATGTCTGGAACCCCCCAGGCCTCTCCACCTCCTTCCCCTCTTCGTACTCATCTTCACCTTCAGACGAAGACGAGGAATCTGCAGCCGACACAATAAACTGTTGGGATGACGCAATCTTCCTCATATGGGAGAAGCCGTGCTGTGCTAACCACTTCCTGGAAGACATGTCCCCGGACAGAGTCCTGCGGAGAGAAGCAGCCTTGGTCCTCTCGCAGTCGGAGTCAAGAATGGAGACTATGCCCTGCTTCTCAATGAGCTTGGCCTCTTCGTCCATCTTCAAAGAAGAAGACAGGCGAAGGGTGTTGCTTAGGGAAGCTGACATCTCCGAACACCAAGGAGGAAGTCCCGGGAGAATTTGGCTCAACACTCTGAGAAACACGAAAAGGCAAGACCCAGTACAGTTAAATTAGGAAAATAATATGAATATAATAAATGTGTGTTGCTTGAGGTTGAATAAAGAGAAGAGAAGAAGTGAGAGAATGGTACCTGAAGCAAAAGATAGCATCCAACAGAGGTCTGCAGAGAGACCACTGGGAGCTAGCTGCAGAGAGAGATGGAGCGGAAGAGAGGGAGGAAGGTGGGAGCTGATGATGAAGAGGGAAGTTGTGTGTGGCTGAGATGGGAAAACAAGGTGGGGGAGAAGGGTATATGTAGGTCCAAAAAGCCTTTGGGAACCGTGTCCAATGGGACCCGCATACGCCACCATGAAAAGACCATTTCATTGGTTTCCAGTTTTCTCCTAATAGAATGCGATGGGGGAATGAAAGGAGAGTGGGGTGGGAGAGGCTTCCCACTCCCTCAATTCCCTCCCTGATTCTCTCCTCTTAAAACTTTAAAGCTACAATAATACAGGTCTTTATTTTGGGCTTGGCCCATTCCCATAATTCCAATCTATTTCTCTCTCATTACATTAATACAAAACTTAGACCTAGTCGGAAGGTGTGATTTAAAAATAATTTTTTGTTTTTAAAAATTCATAAGCATCCTTTCATTATTATTCTTTATTTTTTATTTTCAAAAATAAAGTGAAACAACAAGTAAAAATTGTTTTCATATTTTTTAAAATTATTAAACTTGATACATTGGATTTATTAATATGTGTAATAATTTTTTAAAATAACTTGAAACTCAACTAATAATCCAGTTAATGCCAAAATTTTATGAATAAAAATTGATTTAAAATGATTTTATTATTTCTCTTTTGCATAAAACCATATTTTTCCAATTCATTGCACTAGACAAATAAATTTCAAATCAACCAAGACTTAATTCTTTAGATTCATTAATAAGTCTAATCATTTTTAAAAATAATTTGAAACTTAAATAGTAACCTAATTAATACCATAAATTTATAGATAAAAAATAGACTACAATGACTTTATTATTTCTTTCTATACATAATTATATTTTTATAAATTTCTTCACTAAAGAAATGGACTTCAAATCATGTCACACTTTGTATTAAATTTATTAATGGTGTGAAACCAAGGTTTGGTTAAACTTGATTTTGATGATAACAAAACAAGGTTTAGAACTAATGACTACATTTTAAGTGTGATTAGGCAAGACGACTTCCAAAGTGGCAATCCAAAGACAAATCAAGTCAAGGAGAAATCATGAAAAAGAAGACCACCTCAAAGAGAAGAGTTTTTCAAGACCAAAGCTTCTTAGGATCTCTTTGTAAGGTTGTTGGTGCACTAGGACTTTCATGCATTTCATTATTTATTTATGCACTAAAATCATCCAAGAGTAATATTATTTTAAATATCTTAAGAATTGGATGATTTCATGTTTTCAACTAAAATTTTGTGTTAAATGATTTTCAAACTCGTGTTAAAAGGTTTTAAGTTGAAAAAGGTTGAGTGTTGAGCCAAAAAAATGGCTCAACCGGTTCAACCGGTCGAGAACCGGTTGAGGGAGGCCAAAAACTTTCTCTCTCCCAGTGGCCTCCTCTTCCCGGTCAAGGTTGAACCTCAACCGGTTGAGGTCCGGTCGAGATCCGGTTGAGGTCCGGTTGAGGCCCAACGGTCACTTTCCTAACGGCTAGTCAATCGATCAACTCCTAACTCGACCTGTTGAACCCTCAACGGCTAGTATGACTTTTTTCTTCTATAAAAAGGCTCCAAACTTCATTGTTTCATAAGCAAAACCTTCTCAAATCATTCTTGAATATATTTGAGCCTTGGAAGAGTATTTTTTAGTGTACCATTGTTTCATAACTTGCATATCTTTAGTGCACCAGTCAATCCTAATTTTTCTTGTATCTTTGAGCCTAAAGTTCTATTACTAGGATTTTGAGATATCATTATTTGTATATCTTTGTGATGAATTTTCTCAAGTGAGGGGTATCACTTGAGAGGTTGTTCAAGAGAAGGATATCTCTTGAAGAAGTCTAAAGGGTGCTTGGAGCCAAAAGTTCAAGAGGGTGAATTGAAACCATAATCCAATTGTAAAGAGATTGGAAGCTTGGTTGAAGCTTCAAGATAGTGGAACCCTCACTCGGTTAGGAGGTTGAGGAGAGTGGATGTAGACAAGGAAGTACCGAACCACTATAAACTCTCGTGTTTGCACTCTCTCTTCCCTAACTCTTTTAAATTATATGCAATTGTCTTTATTTTGTTTATTATATACTTGCATATAATTGTCTCTTATTTTTGCATAGTTTAAATTTGTGAAAAAGAGACCATCACCCTATTCACCCCCCTCTAGGGTGATTACCATAGTTTGGATTAGCCTCAAATTCCTAACAAATGGGTTCAATAAATTTTAAAAATTATTTGGAATAAAAAAAAACTAATCCATGTAATTGCACGATTAAATTAAAACATTTTAGAATATTTTATCTATAATTAAGTAATAAATGTGTGCATGTAATGAAAAACTTGATTCATTTACATATCTAAAAAGTTAAACTTTATTTTTTAAATAAAATATTATTAGCAATTATTATTTTTAAATTAATATTATTAATTTTTTAAAAATAAATCAATTATGCTTTTATGAAGATAAATAGTATATTTTTTATAAAAGAAATATAATAAAAAAAATTATTTATTTTTAAATTTATTTGTAATAACAAAACTATTTTTATTTTTAATAAGACTTGAATTTAATTTAATTAAGGGAAAAGTGAGGTTTGATCACTAATATGAAAATATATGGAAAAAGAACCCCAAAAATTTTAAAGTAGTATTATATTCATCTATTTAAAAATAATTTGAAATACATGCACTTTTTAATAGTCATTCAGTTATTCCCAAAAATGTCATTTTACTTGTCATGTCATTCAAATTAATTGACAATTAGACTATTTCGTATGTTTCCCTTCCTTTTAGATATATTATTATTATTATCATTATTTTATTATTTTATTTTTTGGGATTTTTCTTCACTCTAGAAACAAATATCTTGTAGGATTCTAATTTTAGTTTCTTAAAAGTTTAAGAAATATTATACAAAAAAAAAATCCTATTTAAATAGGATTAATATATATTTTTTTTATTTCCTAAAATTTTAAGGGGAAATATTGTCAAACAAATCATATTTAATCATAATTACCAATTCAAAAAGTAATAAGGTTGTTTATTAAATAATAAATAATAAATAATAAATTTAGTAATATTTAATTATTTTAATTATGATTAATTTATTTAATATAAAATATTTATTTATTTATTTATTTTTATACTATATATCAAAGTACAACCGTATTGTAAAACATTTTATATATGAAAAACTCTTACAATAAATTTTATTCACTATTATATTAAACAATTATTAATATTATATAATAAATACAAATTTATTATTAGTTTATTTATTATCAAGAATATGAATTTATTTTTTAACTTATTACTACTAGAATAAACTTTTTTTTTTTTTCAAATTCTTACTTTATAATGTTTCTAGAGAAAAAAATTCCTAAATAAAACAATAAAATAATAATAATAATAATAATATCTGAAAGAAATGAAACATCTACATGGAGGAGTTTAATTATAAATTGATTTGGATGACATGACAAATAAAGAGACATTTTTGGGAATAATTGGATGATTCATTAAAAAATACATGTATTTTAAATTATTTTTAAATAAATGAAAATAATATTAATTTAAAATATTTGAGGTTCTTTTTTCTAGATATTTTCATATTAGTGAATCAAATCTCACTTTTCCCTTTAATTAATATTGAATTTACTATATTTCTAAAAAATCAAAACATAAAAATTATTTTTAAAAATAACTTACCAAATACCCTTATTTTTATAAAATACTAAAAAAACTATTTTTGATTCTTTAAGTTCAAAAAAAAAAAAGGTGGGGGGTGGGGGGAAGGGCCATACTGGCCTTGGTGTACATTTGGATACACTTTTTGAGATTGTTTGGCTGTGTAATTTAGAAACAATTTTACATTTATATAAAAAAACAAACAAACAAACTCATTTTAAAAATATATAGCATTTTTCAACCATTGTTCATTGAAAAAGTTTTTTTTAAAAAAAAAAAAAGAAAAAAAGAAAGAAAAAAAGAGTAAAATAAAGAACAACTTTTAGAGAATAAGTAAAAGTTATTTACATCAACTTTAGAAATAAAAGGAAGACATAGAGATATAAAAATAAAATAAAAACCATCAAAAGAAAAAAGAAGATAAAATAGAACACAAAATTTTTCTTCTTCCATTCTCTCTCCATCACCTAATACCAATATCAAAAGTCTTCATATAAAATCTTCATTTGAATTACATGTGTTTTTTCAATTTCATTTTAACTTCTCTAAATTTTTTGTTAGATAAATAAGATTCCAAATTAAGTGATACTTGATACATAAAGGTAATTTATTTTTCAAAATAATTTGAAACTTAGAAACATTTTCAATTAGTACTAGAAAGTCATGAAACTCAAAACCAATCCAATTAATATTTGAAAGTTACAAACCAAAATTTATTTTAAATCATTTTGTTAGTTTCTTCTTTTGATATAATCATATTTTTACAATTTTTTTTTTTTTTTACTTTGCAAACAACCTCTATATCAAGTAAGATTTAATATATTGGATTCATTAACGAGTAATATTTTAAAATAACCATAAATTCAAATAATGAATCAATTGATACAAGAAATTTATGGACAAAAATTGGCCCAAAATGATTTTATTATTTTTATTTCACACATAACCATATATTTTCTAAACTTTTTCATTGGAAAATAAATTCCAAATCAAGCAAAACTTAATATGTAGTATTTATTAATTAGTTTAGTAGTTTGTAAAATAATTCATATCTTAAATAATAACTCAATTAATACCAAAAAATTTTGGATAAAATTTGGTTTAGATGGACTTTATTGTCTATCTTCAACACATAACTCTATTTTTATAAAATTTTTCACTAGAAAAACGAACTTTAAATAAAGACTTTGTATTGAATTTATTAATGAATTTAATAATTTTTAGAAATAATTTGGAACTCAAAAAATAATAGACCAAGATTGATATGTTATAAGTCATAATTTTATTGTTATAGAAATAATTTGGAACTCAAAAAATATATTTAAATGCTATAAAAAAAAAAAAGACCAAGATTGATACGTTGTAGGTCATAATTTTATTGTTTATTTTATATATATATATAACTATATTTTTATGAATTTTCTCATTAAGTAAATAGTTCTAAATTAAGTGAGACATAATGAATACTTTAAATTATTTAATGCATCTTTTAATTTTTAAGAATAATTTGGAATTAAAAAAATTAATCCAATTGATTGTGTACTAAATCAAAAGTGTTCTAGAATACATTATTTGTAATTGAATATTAATGTTTGTATGCAGTGAAAAATTTGGCTCATTCACATATTAAAAAATTTTTATTTTTATTTCTTTTTAAATTCACCTTTGGATAAAACATTGTTAACAATTATTATTTTTGAATTATTATTATTATTTATTTTTAACAAAAAGTCAATTAAGTTTTTTCACGAACATGTTAATATCCTATTTTGATGACAGTGATTAAAATAATTATTAGTTATAAAAAAACATAATTTATAACTTTATTATAAAATTATTATTCATATTTTACTAAAATATATTTAGTTTTTAATTTACTTGTAATTACAAAATTATTTTTATTTTTAATAAGATTTGAATTAAATTTAATAATATTATATAAATTGAATTTATAACATTTTATCCAATCAAGGTTTTTATTTTTATTGTTGGAAAAGTGTTTTTAACCCTTTTTAACTTAAAAATAATTTTTAAAAATAAGTATTAGAAAACATGACCAAATGGATCATATAACATTGTTTGGTTGTTATTCTCTAAAAATAGTTCTTAAAAATATGGTAAAATAGAGAATAGTTTTTAGAGAGCGAATAGAATTTATTTTTATCAATTTTCAAAAACAACAAATATATATATATATATATATACACAACATTTTTTTCAATTTTCAAAAACAATATAATAAAATAAAAAGCAAATAAAGTAGAACATGGTATCTTTTTTCTTCCATTCTCTCTTCACCACCTAATAATGTATTGAAAATCTTCAAATATAATATTCTTTTGAATTATGTATGTTTTTCTAAATTTTCTTTATCCTTTCTATTTTTTTTCATTAGACAAGTAAATTATAAATCGATCAATCCACGATATGTATTTTCATATATGTAGATATCAATTACATATATGTACATAGCACCCCAATTCTATTTCTTTGCTTTGATTTGTATTGATTACAATCAATTTGAAATAATCGAAAGTGAACTATTACTCTTATGGGTCTAATTCTTAGATTTCTGATTATTTCAAGTATGAATCCTGGTATCCATCGAAAGAATCAAATCAATGAGGAAAAACAGTATGGGCATATATAAAAGAAAACCAAGTAATCTTTTTTTTAGCATTTCAAAGAAGTAATTGATTGAGCCATTGATAGATGATCTAGGGAATTATATGATAACTTCTTCGGATTTCAAAAAGAAGTATAGTAAAAATAAAACCCACCGATTTTTAACCTTTGAACTATGATTTGAAATGAGTCGATAAAGCATAAATCTAATTACATAAAAATTATTAATTTTTAAAAATAATTTGAAATACAAAAATCAAATTAATTAGTACAAAAAGTCATAAAATCTTCTCTACTATTTCTCTTCTATATATATATATATATTTACTATTTTTTATTAGACAAATATAGTTCAAATCAAACAAGATTTAATACATTTGATTTATTAATGTGCCTAGTAATTTTGAAAATGATTTGAAACTTGAAAAAATAGATTTAGTCACTACAAAAAATAATAGACCAAAAATGATTTGTTATGAGTTATGACTTTACTATTTCTCTTACATATGCAACTATATTTTTTGAATTTTCTCAATTAAGTGACATATAATTAATAATTTAAATTATTTAATAAATCTTCTAAAATTTGAAAATAACTTAGAATTCAAAAAATTTATCAATTAATTATAAACTAAATCAAAAGTATTTCAGAATATTATATCCACAATTAAATACTAAATTTGTATATGTAATAAATAAAATTGGTCGATTTACATGTTAGAAAAGCTAATCCTTATTTGTTTTTAATTAGTTTTAAATAAAATAATATTATTAATTAATTTTTGAAATTATTATTATTTACTTTCAACAATAAAAATCAATTATTCTTTTATGAAGCTATTAATATCCATATTTTTTTATAACATAAATTAAAATATTATTTTTTATAAAAGTATAAGTTATGATTTTATTATTATAAATATTACTATTCATATACTTAAAAACTATTTATTTTAGTAATTATAAATTATTTTTATTTTAAATAAGACTTGAATTGAATTTATTAATGTTATATAAATTGAAGTTACAAGTTTTTACAAGATCAAAGGAAAAGAATTATTTTTAATAATTTTTATTTTTTTATTTTTTGAAAAGCATTTTTAAAAACAACTTACTAAGAAAATAAAGTATTGTCTTGAAAATGAAGTATAAAGTCTTTAAAAAACACATAAAAAAATTTAAAATTTAAGGAAATAATTTTTTTTTTTTTTAGTATTTCAATTTTTAAACAGGTTTTGAATAGTCATGTCTCTTTTAGCAGTACTAAATTTTCCTTCTTCCAAACATTACCATACCTTACTAATGTTAGGGGTTGGTTGTTTGTTCTTTTTTCTCCTTAACACTTAAGTCATTTTCAAAGTTATTTATTTTTTAAATTATCATTTTTTTATAAGACAATTTTGTTTTAATAGAAAAATAATATTTTTTTATCTTAATGAAAAAGTCATTTTTTTTCTTATCTTTTTAAACCTTTAACTTTGTTAATATTGAAATCCAATTTCTCACATAAAATAAAGCAAAATTCATTTTTGAAAAATTTGGATAACTCTTATCTTAAAAATAAATTAAACTACTTCAAATTCGTGTACTATAAATTAATATTGTCATCAAGAAAAAACCCAATATGAATAAAAATAGATTGTTTTTATTATCATTTTCTTCTTTTTTATTTTCAAAAGAATTAAGATCTAAAAGATTTTTCATGAATCATTACTAAAAAATGAAACTAATAATATAAAAAACACTTAATTTGATTAAAAATGAATCTACAAAATTTTAAAACCAAAACCAAAATTTTACTATCTACAAATATTATTTTTGCTTCATAATTATTAAATTCTTAAGAAAATTAATGATCTATTTAGTAACTATTTTAAAAAATAATACTAAAAATTAGTTTTTAAGAATAGTTTTTAAAATCTATCTTTAATTTTTTTACAATAAAAGTTTATTTGAAAATTTAAAATATTTTTAACTTATTTTTAATATTTTTAAATATGTTTTAAAAATAATTTTTATATGAAATATTTTATTTTTAGTCATTCTACATATTTATATATTTATTTTTTAAAACATATCTCAAAAACTAATTAAAAAAAACTAAAAAATATTACCTAAAAATACTATATTTTCTTTTTTTAAGAAAAAAATGGAAAACGGTTTTTATTTATTAAACATATTATATATATATTTGTTTTGAAGGACAAAAAAATATAAATAGAACCTAAATTCCTTATAGTTTTGTGGATTTGTTATTCAAAATAAAATAAAAAAACAAATAAACAAACACCACCTCCACTCTCTTCGTTAAAAAATAAGTAAATATTATCACAACTTCACATTTTTTCCTTACACTATTTTTAATAATACTGAGACTCATTTCCTATTTTTTTTCTTACATTTTATAATTTAACTCACATGCACCTGCCCGGTTTAATAATTAGATACATTTTACATGCATTTCACGTGTGAATATCAAATTATTGGCATTCAAAATTGGGAACTTTAATGTACAACGTCAATGGGTTCTTCTAGAAGACTAGAATTACAAAATTAAAAAATAAAATAAAATAAAATAAAAATGGTCCAGGCAGCGATTTTGACTTTAATAATGGGAGTACCGTCGACAAAGCAATATTTTCCACTTAGTCCACACAATAATTACTATTGTGTCGGTATTACTCGCTCTTGTCCCTACCATTTTTTTTTTCATTTTTTTTTTTAATAATTCCTTTTATATTTGGTGGGAATTCGTACTAGGGTTGGGCTATATATCCACTAAGGTGTGGTTTTTGAATGCAGTTCTTATTTTATATTTTTAAAAATAAAAAAATTATATTAATGTTTTAAAGATTTATCTTAAAAATATAATTACTTTTAAGTTTTTTTTTCTAATTAATATATTAAAATATTTTTTCTATCTTAAAATTTTAAAAATATAAGTTAAGTGTATATTTTTTATTTAAGAGCTATTATATTTATATAAAAAATTAGAAAATGCATGGACTGAATTTTGATTCAACCCAAAGAAATAGAACCAAAGTGAGTTTATGATAAGCCTAAATTAATTTGGGTCAATAAATAAATTGATTTTAATCAAGGTTACAATGTAACTAAACCTATCAACTCAGTTAGATTCTCAAGTGGATTGAAAATGGATGTAAATTGGGCTATGTCTATCCCTACCTCCTATAAGAATAGGAGATTGATGCAAGAGATTGATTTAATTAATAATATATTTAGAGTGCGATTTCTAGTGTTTTTATTCTAAATGTTTTTACTAAGAGTTTTCTTTTAAAAGTGTTTTTTAGCCAATTTTTTAATTTTTAAAAGTGTTTTTAAAATTTAAATTTTTTTTTAATAAAATGATTTTTAAACTAAGAGTCTGTTTGATATTGATTTTAAAAAACGTTTTTAATATTTGTAGTGCTTGAAAATTTTCATCATTCAAGTGTTAAAAATGCTAAAAACGTTTTCTAGAATCACTCCCAAATGTACTTTAAAAGTGTCTCCTTGAATCACAATACTAGAATTTTACTTTCTCTTAATTTGTTTTTAATAAATTTAACTCATTGCCTATGTGTAATGCTCCTTTTAAATTTTTTTATTTATTAGTTAATATATGATTTATGCACACGTGAGATTTAAAACCAATAAGCCGTTTCATAATTTAAAAAAAAAATTATTTCACCCTTAATATTTACCAAGTGTCAATTAAATAATGGAACAAGGTTTAAAGAGTAAAATAAATATGATAGTATATTTATTTTTTATTTAGATTTGTCCTATTAAATGTTATGAAAGAAAAAAAATTAGAAAAAAAAAAGTTGAGAGAAATTTCAAGTTTGCATAAACTCACTTTGCATAATGATTAAGAGTGTATTTGGTAGTGATTTTAAAAAATATTTCTAACATTTTTTAATACTTAAATGATAAAAAAAAAAAAAAAAAAATTGAAATATTAAAAAAAAATTAAAAATATTTCTTAGAATCACTATGAAACAGTTTTTAAGAGTGAAAACGATAGTGGTTTTAAAAAATGTTTTTAACTTTTCTAATATTTATAAAATAAAAATTTTCAAGTTTTAAAAAGTCTAGAAATACTTTATAAAATCACTATCGAGCATGCTTTAAGAATGTGTTTGACGGTGTTTTTACTCAAAATTTTTTGTAATGGAAATATTTTCTCTGATAGTATTTTTAGGAGAACCATCTACCCAATGTTTTAAAAAAAAACGCCGTAAGTAAATTTTCAATATCACAAGTAATTTCCCTAATTTTTAAAACTGTTTCCTAAATTTCGTGAAACATTTAATTTTTTTTTCTTCAAAAACACTTTTTAGATTAAAAAACACTTTAAAAAATTACTATCAAGCTGATTGTAACAAAAATAGAAAGAAATAATATCAAAGTACAAAGTGTGTTTTTTAGTGTTTTCTTAAAAAATATTTTTAAGAAAATCACCTATCAAATATTTTTTTGGGAAATGCTTCAAGTAATTTTTCAACACTGTAAATAATTTTTTAGATTTTTAAAAATATTTTTTGAATTTTGTCAAATACCTAAGTTTATATATATATATATAAAACGCTTATTATGTTAAAAGTGTTTTCTAAAATGTGGAAAATGAAATATAACTACAAAGTGATGGAAGATTTCTAAAAATAAGGCCTTTTTTTTATTTTTTATTATGTTGCATTTTTGGCAATGTCTGTGGGATACCATAGTTTTGCTATAATATTTTTATTTTGAAAATAAAAATATTAAAACATTCAAACATATGACATATGATACAACTTGCCATAAAGAAGCAAAAGGTGAACGTAGACGTTGGTCATACTAAAACTTTACAACTTTATATGAGATGGCCTTAAATATTAAAAAACAGAATTTAGAAATAGTAATAGCTTGTTTGGGAATCTTCTTTGAAATGGTTCTTAAAAAATAATGCTTAAAAGAATAAAAATAAAATTTTATTTAAAAACCCAAATATAAAAAATAGTTTTTAAATTTATTCTTTGTGAAAGTGTACATTAATTTTTTTATTTTAATTTTTTAGAATATTTTTTAAAAAGTCAAAAGTAAAATGTTTACCAAAAGTATATTGATCTTAAAAAAGGGGGAGGGCGGGAAGAAGGGTATGGAAGCCCAAAATAAAAAAGGGAAAGAAAAAAAAAAAAAAAAAAGAAGGGAGAGAGAGAAAAGAGAAAGCATAATAAAAGGGGAAATTAGGAAATAGGAAAAGGAGAAAGCGAGAGTGATGGGAGGAAACTGGCTTAAGCAAGAAGCAAAGGAATCACTTTGAGATTGGGCGGCCACAAAGCCCTCTCTCTCTCTCTCTCGGGGTCTATATCTCTCAGTGCTCTCTCACTGTCTCACACTCTCTCACTGCATCTGTTGCTGTTGAGAGCATCATCGCAGATTAAAAATGAATATAAGTAGTAAAGAGTGAATAGTAAATAGCAAATAGCCAAGCAACAAATATTTTTATATATTTAAAACAACTCAAGGCGTCACATCTTTAGAAGATGTCTTCATGCTCTTTTGGTAAATGCGTGTGCATATATATATATATATATACATGGGGCCCTCCAGGGTTCCACCCAGTGATGCCCAAAAAAGCCTATGATGTAGATGATCACCGCATAAATGAATCAACGAATGAATGAGTGAGTGGGTTTGCCCCCCTCCTCTCCCCAGGGGCCTTTGGCTGTGTCAATTGGCCGCCTATACCTGAGGAATCAGGATGCGCTTTGTCTCCTTCCCTAATCCCCTATTTATCCATTCAAACCCAACACCACTCATTTCCTATGACCTTGTCTACCTCTTAGCCTCGTCCCATTCTCCCCCCCGTCAAATCTGCTTTCCACTTCACTTCATATTCATATTTGTTTCTCATGGAATCTTACTTTTTGTTCAGGATTTCTCAGGCTCTAGGCTACTCCTCAATCCTATATATCGAGAACACAGTTTGATATTTATGGATATTGATGATGTCCTTTGATTCATGTATATATGTTATACAATATTTGTTCAATTTATAAGTTATTGGATTTAGATTTTTATACAATAAAAAATACATATATTAAAAATACTTTTATAAATATTATAAAATATTTTTAGAAATGTTATAAGTGATCGGGAAAAATATTGAGATAGAAATATATTCGTGAATGTAAATCAAGTAACATACCCACACGAGTAGAAAATAAAAAGGAATACAAGATTTTTATCGTGGTTTAGTAATCAATGTGATCCCTGCATTCAAGAATTACATCAATACATTAAAAAATCCACTAATAAAAAAGAACAAAAAGGGCTCATTAGCGAAGCTATCTAAAAACACATTTCAATTACAGTTGTATTTTTTAAAAACAAAAACTTAAAACATAAAAATATCCAATATATGATAAGAACAAACTCATCATTTATCATATAAAAAAAATTATTCCGAGGGTATTGCCCACTTCACTTAACGGAGGGCTAATTCTGACATTCTAAATAAAACGCAACAAAATTTATTCAAACTAATAAAAATAAATAAAAGACACTCAATAAAATAAAATGACTCTAATTCAAAGTGAAAATATTAAAAAAAGAAAAAAAGAAATGATGTTTCAAGATTTAATAATTATATTTATTTTTTATTATCTTTAATATTCTCTATAATATATTCTTATTTCTAGATAACATAATCAAATGCATGCATGACAAAGCCCTCACATATTGTATTTGTATTGTACCCACTCTCACCTCTCAGTTGACTCTCGTCACCTTTAAGCCTATTCAAATTCATTAAAAGATATATAAACTAATAATTCTGCATAAAATAGGGAAGAAAAATATTTAAAAATTAGAATAATTTATTTTCGGCGGTGTCCAACTGGATGAATTGATTCAGAGTTGACTCATCACTAATAAAAACGCTAACTCAAAGAATCTGATGACAACTTTAAAAAGTTGTTCCTTCCCCATTATTATTCTTCTTAATTGGTTATTTTAATAATAATTGTAATTACATCATCTTACTTTATGATAGTGTATTCTGGTAAAGCTGTTGGATTAGGATGCATCATACCTTAGTTGGAAACTTCACATTTTCACTATATGCGATTCTTTCCTATTTCTTTTTATTAATTAGACTGGATAATAAAATAATGCTGCAACGTTTGACACGTATGATATCACTTACTATTTTTAAAATTAATAAATAAGACAAAAAATGCAACTTAAATATCCAACTTTTTATTTTTTATTTTTAAGTACACGTGTGTACGAAGAGTCAGACATGACTTTTATTAATTTATTAAGATTTTTTTTAATCCATTTCTCAAATTTATTTGATAATGCCATATTTAAGATGGTGTTTATTTTTTTATTTAATGACTTTTTTTATTTAATAAAAAGTTTATAATAAATCATAAAAAAGTAAAAAAATAAACAACTTAAATTTTTAAAACAAATTATTTTTAATAAAAAACCAAAAAAACAAAAACCACTTAAGTTTCATTCTTTTACGACCAAATGTAGAAAACTATTTATACTTGTTTTTCAAAATAGTTCTAAAAACCAGTTTTTTGAAAATAATTTTTAAAAATAATTTATAATATTTTGTAGAACAAAAATCTCTTTAAAAATCTAAAATATTTTTAACTTATTTTTAATATTTTAAAAATATTCTTTATACCTAATATTTTATTTTTAATCGTTTATATCATTATTTTTTAAAACAATCGTCAAAAAATAAGTGGGAACAACAGAAAATAATTAAAACTTATTATCTCAAAATACCTTATATCTTTAAGAATAGAAAACAAAAAATAATTTTTTACTTATAAAATATGTTTTTTTTTTTGAATAATAGAAAACTGTAGTATTTGTTTTTTAACTAAATAGAAAAAAAAAATGAAAATATTAAGCTTTTTCTATTTAATTAATAGGAACTTATTGATGTCGATCAATATAACTATATTGAACCTATTATTAACTATATTTAATTTATTAATAATAAATTTACTTTAATTATATTGATTGATATTAATAAGTTACTTTTAACTTAATAAAAAAAAAATCAAATATTTTAAATTTTTTTATTCAATAAAAAAACAAACACTTGGCATGTGAAATGGAGAAGACAATAAGGGAGTGATTAAAGAAAGAGAAATCAATGATTTTATGGCAGTCAAACAATTGCATTAAAAAATTTAAAAGACCAGACAAGGATAAAAGTTATGAAAGTAAATGGATCTTATCATCATGACCGCCTTTATTCAATGGACTAATGCTGCACATTTTAAAATGCCTTTTTTTTTTTTTTCCCAGTTACATGTTTCAATGAAATATACCATATAGTGTTGATTTTGAAGAAAGGCCAAGAAATTAAATCACATGACATTTTCCAAAGAAGAATCAATTCCAGGAAATATTCTGAAAAACTTGTCATCAATTTTCACTTGGGAGATGATGGGTGGTATCCAAAATGGGAAATAGAAAAGGAGTAGGAGGAAATTTTTCTAAAGGAGGGCAGAGACAGGGTAAAGAAGAGGAGCAATAAACAATGTAAGAAAAAAGGGAGACCAGGCGTTATGGAAAGGGAAGTATAGGGTTCTGTCTTCAGCTTTTTAATTTACAGGCTTACAGGCTTACAGCACCAACTCCACAACTTCCAAAACTTGCACACTTGCACTCACACCCGTCGGCATTGGATATCTAATTTTGGGAATCTGGACCCACCCTTTCTATTTTGTCTTTGCTTATGGGATTTTATCCCTTCCACATTTTCTGCAGATTTTATTTCGCCATCACATTTGTTGCCCACTAATTGTAGTAGTGTTTTCATCAAAGGAAAAAAGAAAAGACCCTACTTGTTTGTTTTCAAATAATTGGAAAATTAACTAGACATGGAACACAATTCTACTCCTTTCTTTGAGGTTTAAATTAAGTTCTAAATAATTTAGATCAAAGTTGCAAGTTAGAGTATAATAAAGAGTACTAGGCTTTTATTTTTGTTCCTTTAGTATAATAGTTATATCCTCTATTATTTAAAAAATTAAGCTCATTTCTTCAACATTAAATAGATATTCAGTAAATCAACTTAATGACTTAATTTAAATGATTAAATAAATTAAGTATGTTTGATAAAATAACTTAACATCACAGCTTAAAGTAAAAAAAATAACTTTAAGTATTAAGTCAAAATAGTTAATTTATTTTTAATTTCAAAACTTTTTATCATTTTCACCCAGTAAAAATATATTTTATAACTATGACTCTACGTTTACAAATCAGTTTTTATAATAAATATTTTTATATTTATCTCATGGTTCTACAACATTTTAAATATGAATGTTTAATAAATAAATTTACTATTTAAAATTAATAAAAATATAAATAATAGTTAAAACTAATGGGGATAAAAAAGTTGATTTAATGATTTAGAATAAAATTTAAGTTAATTTTACCAAACAACTTTAATATTTAAAATAAAAAAAATAAGTAATAAATTTTAATTAAAAACAATTTAACTTAAAATCAGCTTAAATAATTAAATAATAATTATTAAGTTTTATCAATGACTCTGGCAATTTAACATTAAACTTTCCATTATTTCTTTGCCATCGGAGATATTGATTTACGCTTTTCTTCTTCAATTCCTACAAAAACCCACATCCATATTACATGAAATATTCATAGTACTTCTCATACATCAATATTATTCATTACATGAAATATTCAGGGTATTTCCTCTCTCCCTCTTTTATTGTTTTTCTTTAAATTTCTTAATTTTGATTGTATAACCAGGGTCTCCATGCATGGTTGTGCTCTTTTGAGGGATTAGGACACATCCATGGATTTTCCATACGGTTACTATCTCATAACATCCCAACTTGAAGGGTGGAGATGTATGGTTGCTATCTTCTAACAACCAAACTTCAATGGGTAGAGACACCATCGTCGTTATATATATTAAACCCAAAGAGCTAATATATGAATGATACCAAAACACCATTGGAGAACATAAACATACTTTCTCCATTAAAATCTTATTCATTTGCTCTGCCATATCGTTTTGTTATAGAGTATGACCAACTGTATGATGCCTCATAATTCCTTCGACTTGTATAGAACATTAAACTCATTAGAACAAAACTCTAAACCACTATTAGCATGGAGACGTTTTACTTGCTTCGTTGTCTGCTTCTCAACCATAGTCTTCCACTCCTTGAATGTAGCTAGCACATCACTTTTTTGCTTCAAGAAGAACTCTTAAAATTTTCTGGAAAAATCACTAATGATAGTCAACATATAACTAGCACCTCCTTTAGAAGGCATCCTAAATGGTCCCTAGAGATTAGGATTGTATGATCGAGTGTCCCATTTGTGTTGTGAATGCCTTTTGTGAATTTAACTCTCTCTTGTTTCCCAAAACATAGTGCTCACAAAACTTTAGTTTACTAATACTCTGACCATTAAGAAGTCCTCTTTTGCTCAGTTCAACCATTCCATTCTCATTCATATGCCCAAGAGGCTTATGCTAGAGTCTAGTAACATCACCATTTGATAAGGAAGGAGTATCAACAACTACATCACCTATAACTGTAGAATCCTACAAGACATAATTTGGCAGACCTTTTCGCCCTTTCATTACAACAAGAACACCTTTGCTAACCTTCAAGACTCCACCTTCATTGGTGTACTTGTACCATTTTGAATCAAGAGTACTCAAAGAGATAAGATTCCTTTTTAGATCTGGGACGTGTCTGACATCACCAAGCGTCTTGACAACCCCATCAAACGTTTCAATTTTGACTGTTCCAATGCCATCTTATAAGATGCACTATTTCCCATTGACATAACACCATTGGACATTGTTTCATATGTTGAAAACTAGTCCCGATTAGGACACATATGAAATGCGTAACTAGAATCAAGAATCCAATCCTCGCAAGGTTTGGAGTCGCCATCAGAAACAACTAAGAGTTCTCCATCACTGTACTAATCTTCTTTAACATTGGCTTCACTGGAATTTTTTGGTTGTTTTCCTTTCTGATTTGCAATAGTTTTCTTATTCTTATTTTGCAACTTATAGCATTCAAATTTGATGTACTCCTTTTTCTTACATTACCTGTAGATTTTGTTTTTATTATTGGAATTTGATTTGCCCTTCGCATCACCACTAGAATTCTCTCTTGTGTCCTCCCTTGAACAACAAGATCCTTTGCCTAATCCTCAGATCCAATCATAAGCTACTTCATATTCTCCTTAGAGAATAAAGCATAATAAGCTTCCTCTAGGGTAAGAGTGTCATGACTGTACAAAATAGTATCTTTGAAAGTTGCATATGAAGAGGGTAACGAACATAATAAAATCAACCCTAAATCTTCTTCATCATACTTAACCTCTATGGTCTATAGATCAAAGATAATTTTCTTAAAGGCGATTAAGTGATATTTTAAAGACGTACCTTCTATCATATGGTGAGAATACTGTCATTGCTTCAAACTTTGGTTAGACTTTTTGTCATGCACAATTACTCTAACTTTAGCCACAACATAGTGATGATTTTCTCCTTCAAAATGTCTTATAATATTTGATTTGATAGATGAAGATGAATTTGAGATAGGGCCTTTCGATCCTAACGTTGGTTTTCCTTTAGTGTCCATGACGAGGGCATTTTATCAAACCCTAATAGTGCATCATCCAAATCCATTTGTGCGAGCACAACCCACATCTTGACATGCCATAGCGAAAATCTGATGTTGCGATCTAAAAACAGAATATCATATTTCACAGTTGCCAGTGTTGAGATTAAACCTCGCTCTGATACCAGTTTGTTATGAAATAACGAAAATAGGCAATAAGAAACAAACTAAATAAGAACACATAGATTTACATGGAAAACCCTAGACGGGAAAAACCACGAGTAGAAGAGAAAAAAAATCTACCAAGTCAAAAATTGGTAAAAGAGGAAAGAGATGCGAGTGACTACTACATAGATATAAACATCATTACCTTAAATCCTATACATCATTGCATATATATATATATATATATAAATATATATATATCCCTTCACTACCACCACAAACCCCAAAAAAATCTCATAATTTTAACTTCATCACATATGTCACATCGTGAACTTTTTAGGTTGGACCAAATAAAATTCAGGTCACCAAACTCTAATAGTGACAATGTTAGTACTTTTTACATGTTGGTTAATACTATGTTTTATATTCATTCTAAACACATTGACCTTGATTATCATTTTATATGAGAAAAGGTAGCTAAGGGTACTCTTATCACTTGTTATGTTTCCATATATTCTCAACTTATTGATATTTTTATCAAATCTTTGTCAAAGGATATCTTTACCATGTTTCAAGACAATTTAGATGTATATATTCATCCCCACTCTAACTTGAGGAGAAATGTTAAAGGAAATATCCAAGAAAATACATATAATCAAAATATTCAAGATGTAAAAAATATTTAAAAAGATACACAAAATTAAACACATAAAGGGTAGGAAGACACTTCCATCAAAGTTTGTATAAATATTTATTGATTCTCTTAATTTTCATGCATCTATTTTTGTTACACACATTCTGTAATGCCCAAGCATTTTCTTTTAAGGGTAATTTAGGAAATTACTAATAATAATTAAATTAGTTAATTAATTAATTTAATAAAAAGGAAGAGGGGTAAAAGTGTAATTTTATGAATAAATACCCTAAGTATAAATTAGAAATTTTATTCTTTCCGTTCTTTTCTGAACAGAGCTCCTGTTCGCAGAATTCCAGAGAACGTAAGGTTGGAGTCATATTTCAGGGTTGAAGAACAGATCTCTATAGGTAAGATTCTAATCCCTAGTTTAATATTTTGGATTCATTGGTTAATTTCAAATACATTAGATATCTTTTGGAAAACCCAAATCTAAATTAGGGTTAGTTTATTTTATTTTTAATTCGTTTTAATATCAAAATAATAAAAATTTAATATTTTGATTTTATTGTTGGAATTTGGGAGATCTTAAATTTTATTAGATGAAAAAAAAAAAATTTCCTTAGAAAGTTTCGATTTTAGGTTAGGGTTAATTTTATTAAAAAAAAAAAAAAAAAAGGAGAACGCGTGTGCACAGCACTGGAAGGAAAGAAGGAAGGAAAAAAAAAAAAAGAAAAAAAAAAGGGGCGTACGCGTGCTGTGCTACTGGAAGCAAGAAAAAAAAAACTTGCTTTTTTGGTTTGGTGTACCTGAGACATGAGTGGCTTTTGAATTGGTTAATTAAAATAATAATAATAATAATAATATTAGAATGAGAGATTTAGCAAAATATATATATATTATATATATAGAATTTTATAATGAAATAAAATTGTAATTTAATTAAATTAGTAATGTGTTATTAGAAACAAATTGAGAATTTATTAATTTTAATTAAATAAGGAATAGAGTAATTAAATTATTACTTTGTTAATCAGAAATATTAATCTTAACATTTAGAAATTTTTAGGATTATCAGATTTATATTTTGAGGTAAATAGTAATAGTGGTCTTTTTATTGTGTTAGGTGAGGAGTAGACTTTTCAAGGTTATTTTTCCTTCAAGGTCTTTGCATATTTTGAGGTAAGGGAAGTTAATGCAATATTTATAAAATTAAATTATTTTATATGTTATTTTGAATTGTGGAAAAGAAAATGATATTTTGTTACCATGCATGGATCAAACTGTTTTGCACTAAATATTATGTTGGAATATTTTGTTTTATTTATGACATAAAATATGGAGATATTATGTTGTGTAAATTTGAATACTTGAACAAAAACATCACTCTGGTTTATTTGGCCCTGTCAACGGGATATAATAGTTGACCTTTACATTTCATGGTGGAAATGTAATTGATTTGGACCTCAGCCTCTAGGGGTTTGGTTAGAGGTTATTAGTACTAGTAGTGTTTGGTTCCTTCCATCAGGAACAATTTGAGGCTAGCCACCCATTTGAAAAGTCTCACCTAACTAGGCATTGATATTTGATAACCAGAGTAATGAAAATTGAATGGATTTGATTGAATCTTTATGTGAAAGTGTTTGAATTTGATATGAAAATGGTTGGTTGAATTTTGAATATATTAGTATTTTTGAAACTTTGATATTTGATGAGAAAAAAAAAATGATATCTCTTATTTGAAATGAAAATATTTGATCCATGAATTGCATTAATATTCCTTATTGGGCTGTGAGCTCATTCCCAATTGTTGAAAATTTTTTAGGTACTCTTAGTTCGGGTGAGAGTGATGGCTAGGCTGAGGAATGGTCATCATTAGGATTTGACTTAGGATTTTATGTTGAATTTTGTTTAACTTTAGTTATGTTCATTTGGATCTTTTGGTATTTGGAAGCTATTTGGATATTGATCCTTTAAATTTTATGTTAGTTCAAAGTTGAGTTTTGGAGATTTTGAAGTTTGTTTTAGTACTTGAATTGTTTAAGTTTGCAATTTTTTGGACAATGGATTTTGGATAGTGGATGTTTTAGTGTTGAAATCGAATTTTCAGGATTTTAGATTTTGTTCCGCTACTTTGAATAGGTACTTGGTAATTGGTAACTTCCGATTACAAGATAATTATTTGGGTCAGGTTACACTATAAGCCTTCGGGTTTGGAGTGTGAAATGACCGTCACGCCCTTAGAGTGGGTCTTGGGGTGTGACACATTCTTTATTTCTTTTCTTTGTATAGCCCATCTATATTTTTGTATAAAATTCCAAAGGAAATAATAGAAATCACAAGTTCCATTACCAAAATACACAAAGTTTTGCATTTTCAACTAGAAATTTAATGGAATTTGAAAAATAAAATGATTCAAATTTAATTTTATTATTTTGTAGTATAAAAAAGATTTATTTTTAATATTTGATTTTATGTAGAAATACAAAATTGGGCTTTAAGGAAGAAAACATAGGGTGATCTATATTTTGTACGGCAGCAATTACATGAATGAAGTTGGCCTCGTGATAAAGTACTCATTATACATTTTTACCATATATTTTCAAATTTTTTCCCCATTTTTAACTAGTCTTCAATGGTCTTTTTTTTCTTCTTTTTTCTTCTCATGGTTGCACATTTTGGTTGGAATTTTGTCAAAAAATGGACGATTTTTTAACCCTTCCTCACTAGCAATATAAATACTCCACAAATAGTCAATAAAATAGGCATTTGGTTGAAAACTATCTTTAGATATATATCTAAAATTATTTTAGACTTAGACACATATTTTACTTTTGAATATATTAAAGAGGCATGCCAAATTTCTCTTTCCTATGTTTTATAAATGGAGCTCTAAATAAAAAGAAGAATCTTAAAAAAATTTCATTCAACTATTTTTTTTTTTGAAACGAAAATATCTTTGAGGACCTTAACAAAAAAAAAAAAAAAAAAAAAAAAGAGGAAAAAAACCATATAAGAATAAATGTATAAACAAATTTTAGGATTAAATACATATTTTATTCCTAAAGCTATTGCAAATGCATGACAAATTTATTTTCCCATTTTTCATAAATCGTTAAAAGAAAAAGGAAAAAAATAAAGGCCTAAAAAGAAAACCATTTTCTATCGAAACAAAGAGAGCTTTGATGACCTCAACAAAGAATCTTAGTTTATAGAATTTTTTGTTTTCTAATTGTGAGCTAAATATGCTTAAATAAAAAGTATCTCAATTACCAAATAAAAAAACAAATAAATTGAAAATAGGGTAAAGATATTATTAAAACCATATAAAGCTAAAATTTAGATATGAGTGCTTGGAAAACCCCTAAAAATTAACCCCCAAAAGTGAAAAAGAATAGAGTTAAAATGTAAAGACCTCTAAGAATGCATGAAAAAGAATTGAAGATTGAAGCATGAGGATAAACGAAAAGATGAAAATGATTATAGTAAGAATATATAATATAACAAAAACCATGAAACAAAAGACATTACAAATATTTATGTAAAAATTTGAGATTTAAGTCATAAAGTTGTTAGTTTATAAATATAAGAATCAAAGTTCAAATTTTTTAGATTACATTACTTTGGTTTTGTAATGGATATTAAGAAAAGGGAATTTCTCATATACTTTAAATGAAACCCTAAAAATTCAAATCACTACAAATAATTTCTCGTATTCCCAAAATGCAACCTTAAAAATTGAAATTACTATAAAGGGGAGTTTGAAATACCCAAAATAAAATACTTGAAATTGAAATCATTGCAAAATGTTTTTTTTTTAAACAAAAATAAAAATATCTATGAAGAAAAAGAAATTAGCGTACTTTTAGAAGAAGAATATGGTTGAACTTTTGTACGTTGTACCCTTAGAAGAAGGATAATGAGAGCATGACGAAAAGGAGACCAAAAGGTGAAAACTTAAAGCTTAATTTTGGTTTCCTTCTCTTTTACTCATAACAAGTTATATATTGATTAACAAATTTTAATCGTGAAGTGAAACAAAGAGATATTTTTTCTTCTCTCTTATTTTACCAAGTCATAGGTTAAAAACTCATTCAAAAGGTAAAATAGACCAATAATAATTTGGTTTTCATAGGAATTTAAGAGATCAATAATCCTTCTAGGTCATTATCACCACTAACATACTCTTTTTCGTCATTCTCCCCTAAATATAAATCGTACAAACTAGATTCAAGATTAGCATTAAGCACTACAACCAGTAAGGATAATAAAGCCACGCTTGGTCCTTGGGAAACGTCGAGGAAAGAAAAAAAAACATTAAATTGTTTTTTCATGTATGGTTCACTATGAACCAACATAAATATATTATTAAAATTGATGTATATTTAAATTATTTAATTTTTACATGGGAGATGAAAAATAAGTGTAAAGTAATATGTAAAAAATAATTTATTAATTTTAAATTTATTTTTTATTTTTTATTTCCTTATACTTCTCCCTATTTTTCTTTAAATTTTCTCGAAACCAGACATAGCCCTGATCTGACAACTTGTCTTTTGTTCACTAGGACCAAATAATTACGGTTTTGAAGTTGTTCATGTGTTATCAATGCATATGCAATATTCATTCATAACTTTAAAAGATGGTCACAGCTGTGGTCTCAGCTCACTTATTTGTAATTATATAATAATACGGGAAATTAAAAAGGCAATGAAGACGCTGTTCCAATATCAAGTTAAAAACTACAAATTAGTAAAAAAATTTAAGCCAATATAATATATAAATGTATATATATGAGTTAGACTTATATTAAAATCAATACAATTTGAAATGTCAAATTGATTAATTCAAAAGTTTATACCACATTTGACACGATAGATCAATGATTTGCCAATAGTTAATGGAACGTAGAGTTGCATCATTCATTTGCTTAATTTTCCTTCTTAGTTTCTTGAGTTGGAAAATTTTTTTTGAGCTATTGGTTTTAGGAAAGCATAAAAATATCGATAATAACAAATATATAAGTATTTCGATTTTATGGATATCTCAGATATATTGAAAATATATTAGTAGATATTTTGATACAAAATATCGGTGATGTAAAAATTAATAGAAATTTTGAAAATGTAAAAAAAAAATTCTAAAAAATATATAGGAAGTAAAAATTGATATTTTAAAGTTATTTTATACATATATAATTTGTTATATTTAATAATAATATCCTGTACATCAATAAAAAAATCTAAATTTTATAAATATGCATTTATTACTAAGTTGCATTATAGATTATTTTACAATATTATTACGATAATATGTCTAATTTTAAAATATATTTAACATTAAAATTATGATTTATTTTAATTTAAATGTATTCAATGATATCAAATAAATAATAATACATGTATACTTTTTTAATATTTATATTTAATAAATATATAGATTATATAAAAAGGACTTATTAAGAAAATTATGTTTTTATATTTTTGGTAATAAATTAAATCAAATATAAAAATAAAATAATTATAATTTATTTCTTTAATAATAAAAAATAAAAAAATCAGTGAAATATCATTAAAATATCTAGAAATATGGGTGAATTATTAGTTGAAACAAGCAAAAAAAAAAAATTGTAAAATATATGAAAATATCGATTAATGGACATATCTTTTCGAATTTTGTATTGATATCAAGGCATATTGGATAGATCACGGATATTTTAATCCTAGATTCAGGCGGTAATGAGAGACAAAAGCTGAAAAGGAAAATGGTGGGTTGGAAGATGCAAAGATTGGGGTGACACCAATCTGACGTTCACAAAGCCCCACGAGCGCATCTACACACCTCTCCCCCACATACGTATATTTTATAATTGAAAGCACTTTTGGTATTTATTGTGATCACAAGTGTTTGGAGTGTTGTGTGACAACGAACGCCATGTTTTCAGCCATGGGGACCTCACTCCCATCAACCTTTCCACTTTGGATTTCTTTTCTATTTCCCTCACTACCTACCTCCAAATCCTTGTCATCATCCATAAATATCATATTTAACTTAATTTTATGTATATACTGACAAAGATTTTCTATACACCCATCAACTTCTTTCTTCCCTTTTGGGTGGTGATTGATCACTTGGTAAATTATGTACATGGAACGTGAATGTATAGGAATCTTGTGAATGTTACGTGTATAAATAAATGAAAGAATACATTTGGAATGAACGAGGACCAAGAATTTATGTATGCCCCAGAAAAAATGATACCCATAACTCTGGACCATTTTTATGGCAATTTGCAGGTAGCAATTTTATGATTGGATGATGCTGTCAAGTGCCTCTGGATGGAACTTTACACAAGATATGCTCTTATTCATATTCATCCCTCTTCTCTACTGTGGGCTCTAGAAACAAAGGACGTCAGCTTTGGCAAAACATCTCCTTTCTGTATATTTTCCCGGAAAATTAAATCATGGGAAAAATTAAAGACACAGGAGAAAAGGTGGGAAAAAGATTTAAAAGAGAGATATTCCTCTCCGACAAAGGGGTTGCTTTGTGAAGCTTTTCCAAGGAGGCTTTAATACCACCTTTATTATTCTCAGAAGAAGATCTCTTTGCCATTATTACACTGATTGGATGATCTGATGGCACAGAAAGAAAGAAAGTGAAAGAAAAGGAGAGAAAATGGAAGAATATGTTGAGGAGAATTCCTTTCCACTTAAGGGAAATGCATGGATGCTTGCGAATGAGGATTCGCCACGTGTCAAAGCGGGTTGGAGGCCACGTCGCATGGCGCTTGGCTTGAGCTAGAGGCTTTGAGGACGGGTGTGGTCCAAGGCTTTTAGCTAGGGTTTATGTTTTGAGCCCCCCCACCCCCACATGATGGTGAGAGCAGCGGTAGCCATGATTTTGGATTTTCAATCATGGGAAATGAATAAACTCCAGTTTTGGGCATTGCTGGCCAGCCTAGCAGAATCTTAGGATATTCCTACAGAAGTGTACTCATTGCCTCCCTTTGCTCCTTACATTTGTGCAACTTTCATCCATTTTCAGGCCCTTTTCACTACTTTCTTTTTTTCATGTCGATTATGGGGATCCTATCCAGATTTTTCTGAAATTATTTCACTATCTTATTCTTATGGTATGACACTTTTTATTCTCTCCAGGAGTTTGATTAATAATCTTCTGTGTTGTCATATTGTTTTTGGTTTCTCCATAAATAGCTTCACTTATGCACTTTAGTGCTGCAATCTCTACCTCATTGTACATCATCTATTTCAACTGCGCAGTCAGACCCATTTACTTTGTAACTTCAACGAGAAATTAGTATTTCTCTAAAAAGATATTAGGTTGAGATATAAATAAAGATTTTAGGCGGAGAATTTATTTTTGGTAACCACTTTCTTTCAAAAATAATTAAACAAAATAAATACTCCCCTAATTTTTGTGGATAAAGCTTCCAAGATCCCATTTGAGAGTGCTTGAAGTGTAAAAGTATTTTAAAGTATCTTAATTTGTAGTATTTTTGTTAGTAGAATTTTTATCAAAAAGCCTTGTGAAGAATTGGTCGGCATTTGCGTATATATATAAAGAAAAACAATGTCTTTAATAATGTTTTTGGTAATATATTATACAATAAAAAGGTCAATTTTTTGAGAAATATCAATCAACTACTAGAATAAGAATTATATGATGTGATTTCCTAAATTTTTTTTTAAATTGATTTTTAAAATTTTGCTAAAAGTTCATTTAGTAGTAATTTTAAGAAGTTTTTTTTTTAATATTTAAAATTTTTTATCATTCAAATATTAAAAAACTAAAAACACTTTCTAATTTTTGCAAGAAAAATACTTTCAAGCTTTAAAAAACATTTATGATCACATTAAAATCATGTTCCTAACTAAGCTTCGTATTTTAATTATTTTCATTTTATATTTTTTAAAGAGGTTTATGTGTATAAGTGTTTAAAGTATTGGTATAAGCGTACTTGATAAGAATATTGTAGAACACGAGAGGAAGAAAAAAAAAATTGAAATTAGGATAATGAAGTTCAATCTTTGGTGAAATTAAATAAGAAAACTGAAAAAAAAAAAAAGAAAAAAAGAAAAAAGAAAAAGGAGGGAGTTGGGGGCACATATGAAAGAGAACTAGAGGGGCCTAAAACTTTGGAAAGACACATGAAATCAGAGCCAAAAAAAGAAAAGGGAACCCTAAGGAGTGAAATGAAAAACCCTAGAAAAGGATTGTGAGAGTAAAAAGCCAAATGAGTGTTGTTGAGACCCACTCCTTTCTGGTCTCCTCTTGACCAAGCTTTCTTTTAAGTACTTTTGAAAAAACCTTTTTAATTAATAACAAATCTGGCAATGTTCAACAACTAATGCATGATTTTAGACCCAAAAAGAAAAAGTAGAAGGTGTATGGTCTGGTCTCGTAGCAAATCATTATTAATTAATTTCTTGCATGCTAAGATTTTTCTCCTATTGAATCACCTACTGTTTCTCCCAAATCCAATGAGTAGATTCCATTGCTTTTTCACTCATTTGTTCTTACTTTCTTTTTACTTTGTTGCTTTCTTCAAACGAATGAATGATTTCACACCTTTGGATATTTCTAGTACCTCCCTCTCGATCTTTCTCTCTCTATATATGATTTCATCTATGCCACTAAATGTTTATTTATTTATTTATTAAAAAGACTTTATTAATTAAGTGGTATATATATTTTCAAGTCTTTTTGCTTGTGTCATAATCCTATTTGTTTATAACCTTATATTTTGATTTCATTTATCTGTGTCATTATACCTTAATTTCATTTATTTATATTTTCTTTTGACGACTTATATCTCATCATACATATTTGATGATTTAAATTTGTTGTTATACATATCTAATGTAATGGGATTCAATAAATATGTCTATGTTATATGTTATGAATTCACTACTAAAAACCATATTGTTTAAATCAGGAAGTCGCATGACCAATACTATACTTTAAGATATTGAAACTTCCAAATTCATTGGTCCGATGGTATTTTGTTATATTATAATAATTCATAGAGAAAATGATTTATCTTTTAATTAGTTTGATTGTCCAAGATTCATCCTTATTAAATTCAGGGACAAACACCATGATGTTTTACAAGATCATGGACTCTATGAGAAATAATGTTCAATGCGGCTGAAAATAAGAAATATGTACTAAAATTAGACAACATGATTTAAAAAGGAAAAAGAGAAAAAAAAGGCAGGCTAAGCCCTAAAATCGAAAAGGGGGTAAGACCATGAATCAAAGAGAGGGGCAGATACTGGGAGATTTTGTCAGTCCTTGTAAATGAATATATGTATATATATTATATCTAAAAGAAAAAAGAGTGGCATAATGCATGATGACCAAAAAATCAGAAGGCAGAAGCGAAAATCTTGGCAATATTAATGGGATCTTACTCTATAAGAGGTTTGACCAGGAGGCGGAAAGAAGATGAAAAAAAAAGGGGAAAAGGACGGAGGGGGCACACCAACACAATCGAACATGGAGGTGATGTGGTCGAATCATGTTCGGCTACATGTGGTCTATATTACACGTCATATTTATGTTCAAAATGAGTAGCCATGATGAGACACCACTTGCTTTGTTTTGCAGGGCTCATGACTTGCATTATAAGCATGTCTCCTAACATTTGCCGTCCTTGTGCTCCCTTTTCCTCCTCCTCTCGGGGGAATAGATGGGATGTGCCAATTCCCACCTTTACTATTCAGCTTTCATCCATGTCTCCCTTCTTAATTATCATCATCATTATTATTATTATGACCTTCTATCCAATGAAAATGAAATTAAATTAAAATCTAATCATTTATAATGGTTATTTATACATGGGAATGTAGTTTAACTAAGCTATCTCTTGAATATAATCAAAGTATTTTCCAACATATGATTAGGGAGTCTTTTACCATTAATTGGATGTGTAATTAATAAAAAGAAATCCTCCAACAGTAATATCTTCAAACATTCCATACTTTTAAAATCATAATCTTCATAAACTAACTTTTAGAATATATGTGATTGTATTTTTCCTCAACGTGTTTTTAGTGAAAGAATGTTCTTTGAAAATGCTTTTAAAGAATCACATAGTGTTTCTTTGTAAAACACTATGAGTGATTCTCCAAAACAAATCATAAGTGGTATATTTTTTGTCTTTTTTCTTTTTATATTTTTAAAGGTATTTTTTTAAATCTTATCAAATGTTTATTTATTTAAAAAAAAAACAGTTTTTAGACTAAAAGTACTTCTTAAATTTACTATCAAATAAATTTTAAGTGTTTTTTTTATATATTTAGAAATGCTTCCTGAATTTTACTAAATATCTGTCTTTATTTTATTTTTTATTTTTTAAAGAATTTAGATTAAAAGTCCTTTATAAAATTACCGTGAAAAATGATCATTAATCTGTTAAAGAATTTATTTCTATACATGGTAGGATTGAAAATAGAGATGTTATACATACTATAGTTTATGATGATGAAATCTATAAATATTCAAACTCTTATCAACTAACTATTTAAGCATTTTTAAATATAAAATTCAAAAAGAGAAACTAAAATTATAGTCTAAAGTAAAATTATATATAACCAAGAGCACAAAAATGTTTTACTTCGTAGCCGTTCTGAGAACAGAATAGGTAATAGATATTGGTGAGAAACAAGGAAAAATTGGGTTTAAAGCGTTTAGCTTGTGATGAAGAGGCTTAAAAGAATATTATGAATAATTGGTTAGAGCTTGATATCCAACTTTGGCCTTAGGATTAGGGTTAATCTAGGCTAAGCATAATTCCAAAGCCATACGTGGGAGAAGCCCGGCCTGCACAATGTGCAGCCCAACCAAAGAATCCAATGGGCAATAACCCACTTGAATCATTTTGGGAAGTCTCCACTTGATAAAGAAGAAGAATAATAAAGACATCCCATTCACCATTGTCTCTTCGAGGAAGGACATTAACGTACCTTAACTCATTAACAAAATTTTGAAAGCAATTATGCATGTTTCCCATTTGGATGGTCCAATGACGCCCTACTAATACCAGGTGGGAATTTTCAATTATGGATCACAAATAGCTCAGTGGTCGGTCATGTTGGTTTATTCATTTTCAGCCATTCCCATTGTGTATATATATGAAGTGTGCTGTTGTAGTGAACTGGAATGAAAAGTTTATATCCATTGAAATTTTGGTATATGCTTTATATTTTAATTAGTGATGACTGAGGGGGGATGTGACTGAATACTGGTAGGCATTAGTGGTGAGTAAAGGAGGAGATAAGCCCGGATCTCAGGGCATATATGCTGCTTCCATTCTCATCCAAGATGAGCTGTGCCTAAACTTATATATATGCATTCCAGCGGTAAAAAACAGTGAAGGAACTGACAAAAAGAACAACCACAACAAAGAATGATAATTTAAGCTGGATGTTCAACTGCAACCATATGTGGTGACGTACGTGGAGGATGTGCCCAGAAAACAAGAATAAAACACAATATATGTAGGTATATATTTGAACTAATAGAAAAGAGAGAAAAAAAGACAGCAATTAATTTAAACAAAGAAAAAGCATGGGATTTGTGCCTTGGGAATTTTGGAAATGCGGTTAAAAGAGTGGAATTGTGACTTTTGATGCAAGGGTGGTCGGTGGGAAAGGAGCTTTTGCAGAAATGGGATGACCATACATGGTCGCTTCGAGTGGAAACAGCGACGCTTTTAGCTGTCTTAATCATGTAGTGGGGTTTTTGGATAAGTATTAGTATGGGTTCTGCCCTGTACGTTCGTTTATTACTTGATTTGATACAAGGAAATGAATACTATTGATGCATGTAATGCAACTTGATATACAATCCAATGCTGCCTTACGGAACCCTTTTTCTTTCATTCTTATTAAATATGATAAATGAATAATAAGATCATAATTAATATCTTTAAGACACCATGCTTTGTTGAATTGTGAAGCCTGAATTAGTTTTGTAGTGCTTCTCTCAAAAGATACTATGACAAGTTTACTTATATTATATATTTAACCCTATTATGTTTTTAAAGGTTTTTTAGAGAGCACAAATACAATTGAGATGTTTCTTTGAGAGTTTCAACATTATTATCGTTCTTTTATTTTGATTAATGGATTCTTAAGTGTTGGTGCACTCCATGGATATAGGGATCACACTGATTATCGAAATATGTTAAAAATTTTGTGTTTCTTTATTTTTCACTTATTTGTATGCATGATTTTGATTAACATGCTTCATAAATCGAGCCCTTCCACAACCCAACATAACATGACTCTTAAAATCATCCCAGTGTTATACTTGAAGAAAGGGATGTGCAGTCCACTAATTAAATATGTATGGAGCCCTATTTTTAAGGTTCATCAATGTGAAGGACAACCTTTTTATTTGAAAGGTGTTTACTTTAAAATTTATTTTTATAATCGTTCGGAGTTGTGGCTTTAAAATTTTTTTAACCAACTCTTAAAATGAAAACACAATTAAGTTTGTCAACTAATGATGAATTCAGTGGAAAAGTGTTAAACATCCATTGAGCTGAATAAATATGCTCTCTACTAAGTAAGTTGAAGAAACTTTAAAATTTTATTAATTAATTATTAGAGATAATATTAACATAAAGTAATACCATGAATCAATGAAATACACTTAATAATATGACATGATGGATTCATAATTTACAAAATGAATAGAAGTGTATGTGAAATGGATAATTAAATTGCATGAATGGGAGTTGAAATTGTTTCATGGAAGTGACTAATCATGCATTAACACAAAAGTTTCCTCAATACAAATAATCACAAAATAAAGTCAAGAAGGGTATTCCAACTATTAAGATATGTGGAGCCTAATTATTATCTTAATAGCAAGGGTATTTTAAGTTGGAGTATTTTAGGGATTTTACATGTATGATTTGGTTACTCTATTTTTATTATGTTTAGGGTAGCCAACTATGAGTGACAATTTTTTTTTTTTTTGGGTATTTAGAGAGATAGAAAAACATAGAGAGAAAACCTAGGGGGTGAGGCGTTTTGAGACTCTCTTGTATTCTCTTTTCATCATAGTGAAAATCTATAGTGGCTACAAGTGGATGTAACTCTCACATTGAGAGTGAACCACTATAAATCTCGTGTGTTATTGTGCTTTAATTTTTTGTATTGGTTTATTGTAGCTTTCGAAAAATAATATTAGGGTGTTTTAATGTTAACAACTGGTATCAAAGCTTTTGGTTGTGATTGAGAGTGATAGTTGACGAAGGTGGTTTGACACATGGAATCGGGAAGTTTGATGGTACAAATTTTTGCTTTCTGGAGAATGCAAATCGAAAATTATCTATATAGTAAGAAGCTTCATCTACCTTTTTTGGGAATGAAATCAGAATGGATGTTGAATGGTGATTAGGGTCTCCTTGATAGACAAGTGTTGGGAGTTATTCGATTGACACTGTCAAAGAATGTTGTTCATAATGTGGCAAAGGAGAAATCGACCATGAGATTGATGAAGCATTATTCAATATGTATGAGATGTTGTCTACAAATAATAAGGTATTTCTCATGTAGAAATTGTTTCATTTAAAGATGGGAGAAGGCGCTTCGATGGCAACACATCTCAATGAGTTCAACACGATTATCAATTAATTGTCATATGTTGAAATTGATTTTGATGATAAGGTTTGTGCTTTAATTCTTTTGGCATTTCTACCAAATAGGTGGGAGCCCATGAGATCAATGGTTAGTAACCCTGTAGATAGTGCCATGTTGAAGTTTAATGATGTCAAGAACATGATTCTTACTGAGGAGGTTCGTAGAATTGATTCGGGTGAAGCGTCAACATTGAGTTCTGGCCTAAATCTCGAAAGTAGAGGTAGGGGGAATGATAAAAATTCTAATCATAATAAAGGTATATCAAAGTCAAGTAATGGAAGAAGTAATTCTAGATCTAGGTGGAATGTGGAGTGTTGGAATTGTTGGAAAACAAATCACATAACGAAGCCTTGTAGAGTACTTAAAAGAAGGAAGAAAAGAAAGGTGATCTTGCGAATGCAGTCTTTGAGGAGATACATGAAACATTATTTTTTTCAATTGACAATCCCATTGATTCTTGGGTTTTGGACTCAAGGGCATTTTTCCACACAATTTCCCAACGAGAAATCATGAAGAATTATGTTTTTGGGAATTATGGGTAGATGTATTTGATAGGTGGTGAACCATTAGATATTGTGGGTGTTGGAGACATCTGTTTGAAAATGTCAAATTCATTAGGTGAGAGAGTAGTGAAATTGATGCATAATATTAATTCAGTAGGGCAGCTTGATGCTGAAGGACATAATGTGACCTTCACCAGTAGTGTGTGGAACTTTATGAAAAGTGCCATGGTTGTTGTGCGAGGGAACATTGTACGTGACATCTAGTTGTAGAGATATGATTTATGTTGTTAACAATAATGCTAATTAAGATTTGTGGCATTGTAGGCTTGGACACATAAGTGAAAAATGAATGAAAGTACTCGTATCAAATAGTAAATTGTTGGGTTGAAATTTGTTAAGCACAAATTATGTAAGAGTTTCATTTTTGAAAAACAGAAAAGGTAATCTTCTCCAAAGTAGACAGGGAGTTGAAAGAAGAAAAATTAGATTTGGTTCATACAGATGTATGGGGGCCTTCGAACTATAGTCTTTCTTGGAGGATCCAACTATTATGTGACATCCATTGATAACTTAATTAGGAAGGTATGAGTTTGTTTTCTAAAGAATAAATATGGTGTGTTTAATGTCTTTAAAAAGTGGAAGGCCATGGTTAAGAATAAGACGAACTTACAAGTGAAGTGTTTAAAGTCTGATAATGGGAGGGAGTACATTGATGATGATTTCAAGTGGTATTACGCTAAGAATGGGATCAAGATGACCAAAACTATTCTTAGAAAATCTCAACAAAATGGTGTGGCTGCAAGGATGAACAAGACCTTAAATGAGTATGCGGAAAGTATGAGGATTCATGCGGGATTGCCCGATATATTTTGGGTAGATGTAGTTAACACTACAACTCACTTGATCAATAGAGGTCCTTCAGTTCTTTTAGATTCAGAATACCTAAAGAGGTTTGGAGTGGCAAAAAGGTAAACCTTTCCTTTTTTAAAGTGTTTGATTGTCTTTCTTATGTTTATTTTGATGCCACTACTAGAAGTAAACTTGGTCCGAAATCTAAGAAATGTCTCCTTATTGGTTACGGTGGCACCAAGTTTGATTATCATTTTTAGGATGACCAAAATCGAAAAATCATTAGAAGCAAAAATGTGATCTTCAATAACCAGGTGCTTTATAAAGATAGGTCGGGCAAAGTTTCAGACAATGCAAATTCTAAAGTGAGGATGCCAGAGGTAGTTCACTTGAAAGATTTTTTGGTGAACAATTTACAAATGAATGTCCATGAAGTTTAAGAAATCACACCCTCAGAAGATTAAGAAAATGTAACCCATAAGTGAATTAGTCTACTATTGTGACAGAACTCAAAAGATCTTCTAAAACTATCAAGCCACCACAAAGATATTCTCCTTCACTTAACTACATTATGTTTATTAGAAAAAGTGAACTAAAGAGTTATGAAGAAGCGGTGCAAGTTGATGAATAAATCAAGTGAGAGTTAACCATGAAGGTGGATTTATTGATGTCCAATTAGACATGGCAGTTGGTGGAACTATCAAAAAGGAAAAAAGCTTTGTAGAATAAATAGGTATATCAGATAAAGGAATAGCATGATGGTAGTAAGAGATACAAAGCAAGGCTTGTAGTAAAAGGCTTTCAACAAAAGGAAAACATTGATTACATAGAAATTATCTATCCAATGTTCATTAACCACTATCAGAATAGTTCTTGGGTTAGTGGCAAAAGAAGATTTGAATTTACAATCAATAGACATAAAAATGATATTTCTTCATGGTAATCTAGAGGAAGAAATTTACATGCATCAACCATAAGGATTTCAAGTTTAGAGAAAAGAAAAAATGGTGTGTAAACTACAAAAGAGTTTATATGGCTTGAAATAGGCTCTAAGACAATGGTATAAGAAGTTCAGCAACTTCATGAGTAGTAATGGTTTTTTTTATGTGTTAGGCAGATAATTGTTGCTATATCAAGAGGTTTGATGGCTTCTACATTATTTTATTGTTATATGTTGATGATATGTTGATTGTAGGGGCTAGCATTCATGGGATCAATGAAATAAAAAGGAAATTATCAAAGGAGTTTGCAATGAAGGATTTGAGTGTTGCAAAACAAATCCTTGGGATGAGGATTACTAGGGATGGAGAAGACTTTAAACTATCACAGGAAGAGTATGTGAAGAAAGTGCTTAGCAGATTCAATATGGTTGGAGCAAAGCTTGTGAGTAACCCTTTACCTAGTTATTTCTAACTATCCAAAGATTAGTCACCCTTAAATGAACAAGAGTGGGTTTACATAACTAAAATGCCTAATGCCTTTACTATTGGTAGTCTTATGTATGCCATGGTTTACACTAGACCGAATATAACACATGTAATGGGAGTTGTGAGCAGATATATGAGTAATCTAGGAAAATAACATTGGGAGGTAGTGAAAAGGATTCTTAGGTATTTGAGAGCACTATAGAGTTGACTTTAGTTTTAAGAAGTCAGATTTAGGCTTGCATGGGTATGTAGATGCTGATATGGATGGTGATATAGTAAGCCAAAAGAGTACTATAGGACATGTTTATACTCTGGGTGGTACCACAGTCAATTGGGTATCAAAGTTACAGAAGATAGTTGCACTTCTACTACTGAGATAGAGTATGCTGCAGTGACAGAGGTTAGCAAAGAGATGATGTGGTTAAAAGAATCGAGTCATAAGTATGAGCAAAATGTATTACATTGTGATAGTCAGAGTGCCATTTATCTGACAAAGAATCTTGTTTATTATACTAGGACAAAGCATATATAGGTTTAATATCACTTCATAAGATTAGTTTTGAAAGATGGAGTTTTAACACTTGAGAAGATTCAGGGGAATCAAAATCCAACTGATATGTGGACAAAGCCTATAATGATTGAGAAACTAGAGTTATGCGTAACTTCAGTTGGATTTCTTAGCCGAGGATTGAAAAGTCATAACTATAACAGGTAAAAACAACTGATAATAGATTAGTCTCCAAGTGGGAGATGGTTAAGATGTGTGGAGCCTAATTCTTATCCTAATAGTAAGGGTATTTTAAGTTGAGGCATTTTGGGGATTTTACACAGTGATTTGGTTACCCTATTTATATCATGTTTATGGTAGCCAACTTTGAGTAATAATTTTTTGTTTTGTTTTGTTTGTTTGTTTGTTTTTTTTTTGGGTATTGAGAGAAATAGACAAATGTAGAAAGAAAAACTTGGAGTTTTAGGATTCTTTTGTACTATCTTTTCATCATAATGAAAATTTGCAGTAGCTATAAGTGGATGTAACTCTCATATTGAAAGTGAACCACTATAAATCTCATGTGTTCTTGTGTTTTAATTTTTCCCATTGATTTATTGTCGCTTTCATAAAATAGGATTAGAGTGTTTTAATCCTATCACCAACAACATGAAACCAAGAGAAAAACAAGCAAGAGCAAAATTGGGAAAATGAAGTCAAACTGTCTAAAAATGTAATCATAGACAATGGAATTCAAATTTTCGATACCAAATATGATATCATAGTGGTTTAATCAACTTCTTGATGGCATCAAATTTTCGATATGAAACCAATATTGGACCATATGGTATTGAAAATTTTGATTTCACAACATTTTGATGAAGATCATGATGGGAAAAACCTGGATCTCTCTGTTTCCCAAGTCCGGATCAGGTTAGGAACATGCATAACTATCCTAGCCTTTTCCTAAATCCTATGAAAAATAGAAAAATAGCATTTTTGTACTTTAAAAGGATTCAAACAGTGCTAACAAAAACCATTCCTTAGATTTGGATGTTCCCGAATCAAATCCACATGGTGAAGATGAAGATTGAAATAGCAAAAGTCACGTAAACCCAAAGTCTTCTGCTTGATGACCCGAACCTTGATCTTGGCACACTTCCGATGGGAAGGAAAAAATGGTGGAGACAATGTCTCTCTATCTCTTGGGATAGTGGAAGACAAAAGCTATGGAAATCTCAATCCCTATGGGGTATTTATAGGGTTCCTAAGTGGGCTTAAGTGACTTGAGCCCACATGGGCTCAGGTCACTTAATTTAGCCCAAAATGGGTTCTAGTTGATTAGTTAACCTAATAGGGTTTACTAATTAATCAATTAGCCTAATCCAGAGACCTTGTTCACTTACCCCTATGCAACCTTGCATAATTACCAAAATGTCCTTATGCACAAAAGTGAATGTAGAGCCAATCCAACCCTCATAACCCATGCCAACAACGTATATGAGCTTAGAGCGGGGACTACTGAGACCCATAGGAATACTGGCTCCATTAGAATCCAATTCTAAAGTTGATTCAACATCCCACTATAGAGAATTAATTGAACTCCAGTATCCTATGTAAATAAGAACGAGACACTAAATGCTTAGGTCTATTAATCCATTGTGTTTAGTCTTCCCATGAACCGGTTTCCGTAGTTTAACAAAGTGAAAGTTATTAGCCTTTCAAGACTACCTCTACTATCCTTGAGTTATAGATCCTCCTATTGTGTGTTCAGTTAACATGTCTTAGCTCTCAAAGAGCCTATGTCAAGTTCTACTTAAGGAACTACTATGACCATTGCTTCCATGAACACAACTCCTTAGGATCACCTAAGGGGACACACTATCTCAATTCCAAGAGATATCATGGTGCTTTTATTGAGAATACCTATTGCTATCGATTTCCATCAACAGTGACCCAATCCATAGGGAATATATGATCAGTTTACGATTTCACCTGTAGGTCAAAGTCATTGCTAACTTTAGCATAAACTCAATATTCTCTCAAGGTTGAAAGACAACACAATGAATTAGCTTGGTGAGGTCATGACTACTTGATAGCCTTAAGTCATGACCCACCATTGCTCTTATCCAAAGTGTAACCATACACACTAGTGCACTCACCATGGGAAGCCCGTCCCGATAGCTAAAACTAGCATTCTCTCTAATTAGGATATGGTGCATTACAACCTCTAATGAGTTGCCTAGACCCATGAACCGGTTGTGAACAAGTCATTTATTTGCAAGGAACCCACAACTTAGATCTTATGTGCAACTCCTAATGCACCTAAGTCATGTATAATGCAAAAGATGCAGACAAGAATGCTCATAAGGTATAATACATGGAATAAGAATAGATAAAAGTGAAACTAGGACATTATTAAATAAATAATAAATTCCAAATTTATTACATCATGTCATTCTTTTAAGGGCTCTATCATAACATTCTCCTACTAGCCTTTAAAGCATCATGCCTATAAAGCATGACGGACACTCATTTGAAATCCCTGTGACCAACAAAGACACTTCCTGTCAATGTCTTGGTGAAGGGATCCACTAAGTTCTTCACATAAGGTATCATGTCACCCTCTAAACTATCTCAACATTTTGGAGCACAAGCACATAATCCCTCGTTCTCCTAAAATACTTGAGTATATGCTTGATAGTTGTCCAATGTTATGAACTTAGATTAAATTGATATCTACTCACCATACCTACTTCAAAGCAAATATCTGGCCGAGTACATAGCATTGCATACATAAAAGCACCCACTACAGAGGCGTAGGGTACTGATTACATGCGCTCTTTCTCCTCACGTGTTTTAGGACATTGATCCTAAGAAAAGGGAATTCCATGCCTAAAAGGTAACAAACCTTTCTTGGAATCCTGTATCACATACTTGACCAAAAGCTTATCTATGTAGATAGCTTGAGATAGTGCTAGTTTCATATTCTTATAGTCCCTAAGGACCTTAATCCTAAGAATATACTACGCTTCTCCTAGATCCTTCATTTGGAATTGAGTAGAAAACCAGATATTGACTAATAACAATAGCCTTACATCATTACCAATGAGTAAACTGTCATAAACATACAAGATCATAAAAACCACCATGCTTCTCACAAGGCCCTTTGCTATGAAAATATCTAGATAGATCATATAGATATTAATATCAAGATAATCGCTTAAGAACACTATCTTGACATCCTATTGCAATATCTCATAAATAAGATACACCACAATAGGTAGGAGTACTCTAATGGATTTGAATATGGCTACTAGTGAAAAGGTTTCCTATATTCAAAACAATGTTTCAAACTATAACCTTTAGCTACAACCTAGCCACATAAATCTCAACTTTTTCCATCTACTTCTTTGTTCCTTTTATAGACCAACTTACACCTATGGGTTTTATCCCTTCAAGTGCTTCTATAGGAACTTAGATTACATTAGAATTATGAGGATTCTAACTCTGTCTCCGTAGTTTTTTGCTAAAGATGTGCATCCACATTGCTCAATATTGCTTTATTACAATCTATGGGATCAATCTCATGTTCCTTTAGAATGGCCTCGAAAGACTTTCCCAAATACATGAATTGGTTTGGTTGTTTAACAACCCTCCTACTAAGACAAAGCATCAGTGTACTAGAAATGGGAATGGTTGGTATTGGATCCATAGTATCTTGTGTATGTGGGACTATCTTTTAGTATTCTCCAATCTATATCATTGTTTACATATTATATAGTCTTCATCGGAAATTCGGTATTTATAACAACAAACACCTTCTGATAATCCTGACTATAAAGTACTAATCCCTCAATCCTCTTGGATCACTTATAAAGTGATACACTTCTTTAGAAAAGAGATATTATACATCATTTAAGATATATCCCCAAAGAATATGGAAAGTAATGAGAAACTAATCACTGATCTCACTATGTCTTTCAAAGTTTAATATCTACTTTCCATTACTCCATTTTGCAATGGAGTCCTTGGTGCACATAACTAGAATATCATCTCATACTCCATATGGAAATGATCGAACCTACTAGATACATTACCTGATCTAATAGAAGTGTCTTGATATGTTTACCCAATAGGATATCTAATTCCACTTTAAATTCAATGTATTTATCAAAGGCATCAAATTTCCTATCTATATATCTCTATCAATAAAATGAACAAATACCCATACTTTCCATATATAAACACAAAAAGGTTCATATACATGAGTATGCACTAACTTCAAACATTCCTTGGTTCCAAGTCCTTTAAAATAAAGGGCTCTCTTGGTCATTTTACCATTTATATAAGATTCGTAGAATAAACAATTTTTTGGATTAAGAAGGTCCAGACTTAATTTGTCTTTGGATCCTATATAGATTAATATGACATAGGCTTTAGAAGCCAAATGTTTGATTAGTGCTAGGTTATTTCTTTTAGTGAGATTTGACTATTCTCATTACTTGGCAAAGTGATAATGGAGTCTCACATAAAAAAAGACAATACCTCCAATTAACTTGCACAACTAATCTTGTAACTGAAGCTAAGGTAAGTACAATCCCATCATGTGACCTTCTCATTTGTTGAAAACCCTATAAAGAACTACAAATAGTGGGCCTAGAATCTATCCACAACAATTGGTGAAATCTACCACTATGTATTCAACAATAAGATCATGATGTGTACTTGCCTATCCTTAGTCACTCCAAGCATTCCTTTTTAAAGTGTCCTAAAAGGTCACAAAGGAATCATTGCCCATGAGTTATTTTCTCATTCTTTTTCTTAAACTTTCCTTATTTGGTGTTGTTGTTTTTCTTCTTGGCAGAAAAACTTGAAGGACCTTAACTTCCATATGTACACCTTTTTACTCTTTGAGAATCTTCTTACTCATCCCAAAGGAATCTGGTAAGTTCTCTAAGATAACTTGAATCCTAGTGTTCATAATAGTCTTAAATGCACCTTATCTAGTTGACTTGCCCTTATCACCAAATAACCCTTGCAACTTTAAAGAGAATATCATAAACTATGGCAATAGACATGTGTTGTTGTTGCAACACATTATCTAAAGATCCAAGTATGAGAGACTTAGTCTTTTGATCTGTCTTATGCCACCTTTGATATTATTCTCTTACTTTATTATAAGATTGTTAAAAGGAAATAACAAACTCTACCAAAATAAACTTTTATGCAATTAATATTATATCCATATTATTTTCAGTATATAATTAAGTCTAATTTAAACAAAAGATAATAGGTGATAGGTTAAATATACTAATTCCATGCATTAATAAAAAGAAGCTGAGCATTCAAGGCAAGTCGGTAATTAATTTAGCAAAAATATAGTGCTCTCAAACTACATATATCCATGCAATGTGGTATCATAGTATCATAAGAATCAAATTTAGGCAGGTCATGACTCTTATTACTAGGTAGAGACCCTCTCTAATTAATCAACCTTCCTTAAACCCCCTAAGGTTATCTTAAAGCATTGATCACCATACCTTTATGTTTAGCCCTTAGCCTATGCAAGTGGGACCACTTTAGGTGATTCTACAACTTCATATCTAAATTAAGTGTGTAACTAAGATCTTTGACATCAATGTTACCAAGTGAAAAGTTCCATCTTTAGGATTGGTCACTTCCACTACAAACATATATAATCTTATCCATAAAGGATAGTCTATATCCCTTGATTCCTTGGGCCACCCCATCTTTAGGATGGTGATGGACCTAAAATCAAGATGGGGTTGATGTTGGAGACTATGGGCTTGCCTATGGCCCGCTCCTACTTAATATTTTGGAAGAGAGACCGTAAGGTAATTTTGGTAACTATTTTAAAATAAAGTATCTATCATGAGAATTTCCAAAACTTTTATTTATTACTTGAATTAGGACTCCTGTGCCAAATAGGGATATCATTCATATTCCTTATCCTTAAACTTTCCTTTTCAAACTAAACGGTTTCCTCATTCTCTCAGGAGGGGAAAGCCTATAGGACCAATTTAGGTGTCATTCTCTTTCTCTCTATGGGGGAGAGCCTGGAGAACCACCTAACCCAAATAAAAGAAAGTCCCAAAAGGATTTTGAAATTCCAAATGACAATAACCAATTTCTTAAATAAATAATAATGGAAATAAAACTCATAAAAAAATTTCTTTTAAGAAAATCCAAAATTACCATTTTAATTTATTTTATTTGAAATAATATATTGATAAACTATTTCAATTATGAATTATTTATCATACATTTTTCCAAAAATTATTTATTTCTTCAAATCAGAATCTTGCGTTAAATAGGAAAGATTTTATTTCATAAGAACTTGGAAAAATAAAACTTATTCAGTAAAAATAAAATAAAATAAAATTCTTAGAGATCTAGAATTTAAAAAGATTTAATTTTTTTTTAAAAATATCGAAGAGTTTAAGAAGCCTTCTTTTCTCTTTTCCGGCAACGGAATGTGTGCGAACACTTTGTGATGCTTCAAAGTGCTTCCATACTCTCCATAGTTTACAAAGAATGATAAAAAAAATTTGGATTTTTACAACAAAATCCTATACTCCCAAGATTTGGAGTTTACATATCATTCTAAGATTAAAAAATCAAGAGCGACTTTTACAAAAGAAAAAAAACTTATGCTTCTTCTGAGGCTTACAACACATCTAGGACAAGTAAAAAACCAATCCAAGTAATTATTACATCCCCAATAAAAAAAACAATCACAATTATAACCACATATTATAACAAGATCATAATAAAGAACACACATTAATTATCCATGGGGTCATTGGATAAACAAAAACCCTGCAAAACAAGTTAGCACACCCTAAAATGGTTCTAGCATGATTACTAACCTATGGCTCTGATACTGGTTGATGAGAAAAACCCATATTTCTCATTTTCCCAAGTCAGGATCAGTTCAAGAACATGCATAACTATCCTAGGTTTTTTCTAAATCCTATGCAAACCAGAAAAATAAAATTTTTATACATTAAAAGGATTCAGAAAATGCTAATAAAAACCATACCTTACATTTGAACGTTCCCGAATCAAATCCACATGGTGAATATAAAGATTGAAACTGCAGAAGTCTCGTAAACCCGAATCTTCCACCTGATGATTTGAACCTTGATCTTGACACACTTTTGAATGGAAGGAAAAGAGGGTGAAGACAATGGCTCTCTATCTCTTTGGATGGTGGAAGACAAAAGCTATGGAAACTCTAACCCTTAGGGGGTATTTATAGGGTTCCTAAGTGGGCTTAAGTGACTTGAGCCCACATGGGCTTAGGTCACTTAATCTAACCCAAAATGCGTTTTAGTTGATTAATTAACCCAATAAGGTTTATTTATTAATCAATTAATTCAATTTAGAGACCTTGTTCACTTACCTCTATGCAACCTTGCATAATTATCAAAACACCTTTATGCACAAAAGTGAACGTAGAGTCAATCCAACCCTCATAACCCATGCCAACAAGGTATATGAGCTCAGAGTGGGGACATAGGGACCCATAAGAATACTGGCTCCCTCAGAATCCAATTCTAAAGTTGATTCAACATCTCACTATAGAGAATCAACTTAACTCCAGTATCCTATATAAATAAGAATGAGACACCAAGTGCTCGGGTTTGTGACTTACTATCCTTTGTGTTCAATCTTCCCATGAACTGGTGTCCGTAGTTTAACAAGGTGAAGGTTATCAGCCTTTCAAGACTACTTCTACTATGCTTAAGTTACAGATCCTCCTATTGTGTGTTCAATTAACACGTCTTATTTCTTAAAGAGCCTATGTCAAGTTCCATTTAAGGAACTGCTATGGCCATAGTTTTCATGAACACACCTCCTTAGGATCACCTAAGAGGACACATTGTCTCAATCCTAAGAGATATCATGGTGCCTTTATTGAGAATACCTATTGCTACATGCTTTCATTAACAGTAACCCAATCCATAGGGAATATATATCAACTTATGATCTCACTTGTAAGTCAAAGTCATTGTTAACTTTAGCATTAACTCAATATTCTCTCAAGGTTGAGAGACAACACAATGAAGTAGCTTAGTGAGGTCATGACTACTTGATAGCCTTAAGTCATGACTCAACGTAGGTCTTGTCCAATGTGTAACCAGACACACTAGTGCACTCACCATGGGGAGCCCATCCCGATAGCTAAGGCTAACCATCCCTCCAATTAGGAGGTGGTGCACTACAACCTCTAATGGTTTGCCTAGACCCATGAACCGATTGTGAACAAGTCATTTATTTGCAAGGAACCCGTGACTTAGATCTTCTGTGCAATTCCTAATGCACCTAATTCATGTATAATGCAAAAGATGCAGGCAAGCATGCTTATAAAGTATAATACATGGAATAATGATAAATACAAGTGAAATTGGAACATCATTAAATAAATAATGAATTCCAAATTTACATCATGTCATGCTTTTAAGGGCTCTATTCTAATATATCATAATTCCAATATAAAGCTATGTTGAACTAATGATGTTGAAATTTCCATGCGATAGCTAAAAATGAATGACACACAAAATATGATACCACCATTAGGACATTGAAATTTCAATCCCATGGTCAAAAACAATGATTTTGATCCAAAAATGATATTCCCACCATGAGATCAAAATTTTGATATCACGGCCAAAAACCATGATACCTACATTTTGATATAGAGATATACTGCAACTTTCGACATTAAAATTTTGATATCTTTAATGGTTTTGCCATTTAATCTATTTTCGATCCAATGTGTTCTTTTCCATTTGAAAACAATGCATACTAGATTAAAATTTTAAGAGATTTTAGCAAAAGAATGCAAAATATATTTGTTACATAGTTTGATCCATATCCACACGGTCTAATTAAATTTATGATCTCAATTCATGACTTTCACTTGAATGCATTTGTGACACCCTAAACCTTGAGGTCAAGACACCATGGTCATTTCACATGTGAAACCCAAAGGCTTGACATGAAAATGATCCAACAAGTTGAAATAATTAACAATATGCTAATTACAAAATCTGTCTACAGTTGTAATTAAGTTTACTAAAAATTTTTAACTAGAAATTTGTTTTCACATAGAAAAATCCATAAATCTAAATTATGACAGTTTTCTAAAAAATAGTAGTAAATAAAAACCACTAAAATCCAAATAAACTAGTCTTAATACTAAACAAATAAAGAAACTTCTCAAGCCCTTCCTACATTTGTTCCTTTTTCCCAAAATCAAATGTACTTGAAAACATTTAATAAAGGAGTAAAGTGGAAAGCCCAATAAGGGATAGAAATCAAGTACATTTATTATTATATATTTTTTTACAAATAAAATAGACAATGTTTATAAAATGAGTACAATCATATGAAACAAACTTGTAATACATGTGCTATTTTCAAAAAAGTATCAAATCAAATTTCTTGATAAACATGCATATATTCAAAACAAAATTCTTGTTGTTGGCAAAGATGTTCATCATAGTAGGACTTATAGAGGTGCCTATTATAATGAGACTTATAAAAGTGGTTAGCCTCAAAGGTTCCTTACATGTTGGTGGGCAAAACCAAGACTAATCTAATGGTAAACCATAGGTCAGTAATTACCCTATTGGATAGATTTTTAAGATTTTCATTACCTTCACTAAGGATAACAAAGGTCAAAATATTTTTCCTTGTTGACTAAAGACAAATAACCAAAAGGCATATATAAAGTAAAAATATAGTCAAATCAAAATAATTCTCAATTTTAGTATTTCAAACTTATCTAAATATTTTTCATGATTCATAAAAATATACTTGATCATTTATAACAAAAAAAAAAAAAAAAAAACTTGTACAAAATCTCCTTACCTAAGTTGGATAAACCTAAAGGAAAAGAATTGTGGAAAAATTCCTATGAGTCACCTAAGAGATTTAAATCCTTTAGATTAAAGTCTTGATAAATATTACTCTAAACATATATTTATCTATCAATTAACCTAATAGCAAAATTAGATAAATTAATTCATCTTTCCTAAACAATTACTCAAATTTCTTTCCTGACGAATTTTAACCTAATGTTTTTCTGGCATTCAACCATCGAAATCATTTGTTTAACCTTTTATTAAGGTTAATCCTTCTATACCTCAAGACCACACCAAAAACACTTCTTAAACTTACGGGGCTTAAAAATACCTATTATTCCCAAACATCATATTATTTTCCAACAAAAAAATATACTTATATAAAATTTCATAATCACATTATACTATTATCAAAGTTTCCCCACAATAATACTGAAATCTCCATATACAATTCCTATAGATTTGTCCACAATAACAAAGCATCAAAGAGTGTGGGATTTGATCTTAGTCTCCCCTTGTAGTGCCCTATGAATTTATCTATAGCAATAAAACATCAATGAGTGTAGGATTTGATCTTACCACTAACACTTTTTTTTTTTTTTTTTACTCTCTAAAAATAAAAGTATAGATCCACATGATATTTCCACAAAATTCAAACTTTCATTCTAAAGTTAATTTATTTTTCTCAAAATGCTCATAAAATACTTTAGGTTTAAGATTTATGAATTCTATATTTTTCTAAACACCCATTTGTTTGTCTATATACTTTTCTATTAAGTTTTTTTCTATTTCTTTGTGAAAACAAAATAACAATTATAGTAATCTAAGGAAAAGGAATATAATTGAAATAAAACTCTATCCTTGAAGTTTTCTATGAAAAGAGAAAACTAACTTCTTCTCTTCACCTTGGATCTGAGATCTCAACTTCTCTCTGGCCTTCATTCTCTATAGTGTTTGAAAGTATATTCAGAACGTGTTTTAAGATTTTTTTTATATTATTAATGTCAATATATATATATATATATATATAGTCCAAATTTAAACCCATAGGGATTATATTTTTAGGTTAACCTAACTCCGTGAACATTCAGGCAATTCAACTATTCAAATCATATTTATTTCAATCATACAATCATATCTACATAAGGAATTTCATATACAACATATAATTAGTACAGAAATTTTAAAGGATAGGGAAGTATACTGTGGATAATGACAATTTGTTTAGCTGAATTCTCCACATTAGCTTTGTCCCAAGTTCCTTTTTACTTTAATTTCTTCAAATCCTACTAGCAAGTTATGATGATTCTTTAAGATTTTCTCATGTAGAAATCACTCAAATGCATAGAGTAGACAATTTTTAAATTAAATCTAGATTAATCGGTACATGTTTATCCTTCTTAGGCTTTTTGATTGTATTTTAGACACTTTGCATATATTGTATAATTTTTTTTTTTGTGTATCTCATCTCTAACCATTTTATTTAGATTTGTTTTGCAAATACTTGTTTTGTCCTATTTCTATATCATTGGAATGACTTGTTAATTCGATCCATCTTAGCATGCTTCTGACCTTTTTTGACTCTTGATTTATAATCTAGACATCTTATACATGTTGGACAAACCTTTCCCTGTAGCATGATCACCATTTTATTATTTTATTTGGATTTATTTTATAACTACATGTTTGTCATACCGTTATGATCCTTTTATATGTTTAGTATATATAAGTCCACTTTTGTGGCTTTTTTTTTTTTTGATATTGTATCCTTTATTTTTCTTGTAAAAGTAACTCTCTTTTCCTCATGTAAGTGCGCTACCCTATATTGGGCATTATTGAGGCACACTTTATTCCTTCTTTGTTTGTGTGATTCCATTGATATTCATGTCATGTTATGTGTGTTCTTTATTTCTTGCTCTTTATTACCATTACCTTATTGCATATTCTTGTTTTTGTCTTATGATATCTATGGTATATTAATCAATTGTCTTAGTTCTCTCTAGGACATGACCTTCTTAATTAGTGATTTATTTTATACATGATAGTTTTTAATTAAGACAACCTCTCTACTTGATTCTCTATGCTAGGACATAGTAATTCTCTTGGAGGTGATAAGATATTCCTTCCACATTGGAGTATGAGGGATGGCTAGGAGATGTTGATTTGATATGACTATACTAGGACATAACCATATTGGGGCATAGCCACCTCGTTGGATTTTGACATTAAGATTATAGTATTTGCTTATGATTTTGGTTATGTGAGATTTTTTGGAGATGTTAACACTTTGGGCTCAATCTTCTTAGTGTATCTGATTTGATTTGGATACCCACTTACCTATGTTGCATACCTAGATATCCCATTCTCGATGTTTTCACGCTTGTATCTATCTTGTCAGAGCTTGAATGACGTTTTCTATTGAGCCTACCTATTTCACTATCACATATGACCTTATCACACTCTTTTGAGTAGAGGAAAATGTAGACCAATCCTGAATTTCCTATTTAGATTTTATTTTGCCTTTTGAACATTGAATTCAATACCTTCCATGATATGGCAGGCCTGATAGATTATCGATACATTTTTTATGATGTACATTTTGATGGTTTGTGTTGTGACTTGACTTACTTGAATTTGAACTCAGAGATTTGGTTAGCTTTGTTTCTATTCATCATTTGAATTTGTTTTATTAGCATCGGTTCCACGATGCATGGTCTTGTTTTGCTTTGTTGATTGAGGTTAGACATTTTCGTTGAATGGTTGATAAGTATATCTTAGAATGTAGCAGTTTTTTGCAATTCTGTATCTCATGTTGGTCATTATCGCTTATTTGGGCATATTTACCTTTATTGAGATCACCAGTTCTTTAGAAAATTTCGTTGTCACTTGACTTGGTTATTGATTGGATCCAAAATATATGCTTTAATGGCACATATTCAATATGATTGTGCACCGAAGGACTTTCAAATCACCCAACTTGACCTAAATCGATGTTAAGGCCCTAGCCATGAGTTTAATTTGTACTTTGGAGACTTATCTCAAGTTCAAGGGAAGAAAAGGGTGCAAGTTGAATCACTTTATATTTTGAAAGATCAAGAAATGGCTTAATGAGGAAATAAGTGAGTCAATACTAATGGACCATAAGGAAAGGCAAGACAAGGATATCATGAGTTTGGAAGATGGGAAATGACCATTATGGAGTAAGAAAGAAGGCAAGAAAACATGGGAAAAGAGGCATGACGCAAGATTCAGCTGCATGGAAATTTAGAACTCAAAAATCTGATGGCAATATATACTTTAAACTTTAGGAAAATTTTGGAGCACTTTCTGGCATCTATTTTATACATACTATATATTGTTTTGAAGCTTGGGAAGTCAGGAGTCCAACGCTTTAAATGGCGTGCAAATTAGAGTTAAAATGAAAAAAATTATGGTCATTTGAAGACAATTGCACCAAGCTAAAGGGTCATTTCGAAATGATTTCAAAATTCAACTTATGCATAATCCGACTTATGAATTTGAAATCCACTTCGAAATGACACCAATTTCAAATTCAACCACTGCCACTTTGATGTTTCACCTCCCCTACCTCGGGAATTGTATCTAGGGTACTCCATCCGCCTTAAGTGGACCCTACACAACTAGAAATCACCATTATTATTATTATTATTATTTTATCACTTTTAGGTAATTATTTTGCAATAAGTGGCCAATGAGAGTATGCCACATGTTAGGTAATTGATGATATTATATAAACTCTCTTAGTTCTAGGTTTTGGGGATCTTAGATTTTTTTCCGAAGAGTTTGACATTGAAGGTGGAAGAAGACAAGAACTTTGGTTTATTTTCTTTTTTCTTCTTATTAAATATATTGTTTTTAGTTTCTTTTGATTCAAATTATGGATTTTTACCTTATTATGGATTGTGAATGTGACATCACCCCATGAGAGGCTAAGAACCAACTTGGGGTTTGAAGCATGAAAACCTAAGGGTTAGGAAACCTATAGGGACAATGGGTAAATTATTATATCAATGAGATTAATTATTGGTTTGGTGACAATTTATCATTTTTTTTATCCTATCCTTGTGAGTTAGTTTAGGGAATGATATGGTAGGTTATTACCCGATACTAGCGATTTTTGGTAATTCTTGATTATTAGTTATCCTCGTCTTCCCTATCCTTATTTGCCCCAAAACAAAGTTATAAGGAGTAGGAAGGGTTAAAAAGCCAAATCTTAAACTGGTAATCAATCTCATTCATTTGATGGTTTTAGGAATCTATTTTAAAAAGGAAAAATTAGGTTTCAAATGCAATTTTAAGTTATAGAACTCAACTTGATCGTGAGCGGCCAAAGATCCCAAAACCTTAAGATCATATTATTTAAAAGACTCTTGTTTTCTCTAATTTTTATACCCTAGGTTGGATTTTGGAAAGCCCCAAACTTGAATCAATCAAATTTAAAATCAATATTCATTTTGTTATTAATGTTATTTCTTTTACTTAGTTTCACATTATTCACATATTGTTTTTCACTTTAGGATCTAAACAAAAACAATTAATTTATTCTAGTATTGACAATTTCCATAAGCCACCCATTGAGGACGATACCCAGAGTACTACAAAAGTCATAGTGACTCTTTCTCTAGTTTTTTTTTACCAAAGTTGCTACGTAAAAAAAGGTTAATTATTTTGGTACAATAGAGAATTTTGGTTAGTTATTAATCTTTTTAAGTTATTGTATTAGAACATATCACCTTTCTTTGAGTTTCTTTTTAGGCATACCCTTTGTTTTTAGGTTTATCTAAGATGGATCCCCTTCTTTGATTTATGTTTGGGGCATACCCTATTTCTTTAAGTTCCGTTTGGGGTGTACCCACTTTCTTTGAGTTTTGTTTGGGGCATACCCCCTTTCTTTGAGTTTTGTTAGGGGCATACGCCATTTCTTTGAGTTTTGTTTGGGGCATACTCCACTTCTTAGAGTTCGTCTTGGGCATACCCTATCTTTTTAAGTTTCGTGTAGGGCATACCCCATTTTCTTGGAGTTTAATTTAGGGCATGCCTTCTTTTTTTAGAGTTTCATTTGAGGTATACCCTTTTTCTTAGAGTTTCATTTGGGGCATGTCCCCTTTCATTGAGTTGCATATTGGAGCATCCTCTCATTTTGTTGAGTTTATCTAGGACATCCCCCTTTATTGAGTTTATTTGAGACATACCTCATTTCTTAGAGTTTCTTTTAGGGAATATCCTCTCTTTTAGAGTTTTGTCTAGGGCATATCCCATTTTTTCGAGTTTCATCTAGGGCATACCCTTTTCATTGAGCTTTTACTAAGGCATACCTTTTTTTTTTTCAAGTTCATCTAAGACATCCCCCTTCTTTGAGTTTATCTAAGCATTACCCCTTCGTTGAGTTTATCTGGGGCATACCTCATTCATTGAGTTTATTTGGAGATACCCCTTTCATTGAGTTTATCTGGGGCATACCCCATTTATTTGAGATTGTTAGATTTTCATTCTTAGTCACCCTTTAGTGGGTTGACTTGGAGTCACAATTCACGATTTCCTTTAGGCTCACCCACAACCTTAATCTGTTCATTTCATTACAACCCTAAGCTATTCATATCATTGCATCACAACCTCGAGCTATTTATTTCATTCCCAACCCTAAGTTGTTCATCTCATTACATCACAACCTTATGTTGTTCATTTCATCCATAGCTCTGAGTTGTTCACCCACTTGCATCCATAACCCTAAGCTATTCATTTTATCCATAGCCTTGAGTTGTTCATCATTTTTAGTCACCCTTAAGTGGTTTGACCTAAAGTTGTGGATCGCAATCTCTTTTTTCAATTGATTTTCAGAGCCTACAGCTCACAGTCCTAAGTTGTTCATTAGATTATAACCTTGAGCTATTCATTTCATTGCATCACAATCTCGAGTTGTTTATTCCATCCACATCCTTTAGTTGTTCATTGCATCCATATCCTTGAGCTAATTATTTCATCCACAGAACTAAATTGTTCATTATTTTTAGTCACCCTCAAGTGCTTTGACCTAGAGTTGTGAATCGCGATCCCCTTTCTCAGTTGATTTTTAGAGCCTAGAGTCATTCATTTCATCGCATTGCAACCCTAAGTTGTTCATTTCATTGCAACCACAACCCTGAGTTGTTCATTTCATTACATCACAACCTTGTTCTATTCATTTCATTGCATCAACAACCTTGAGTTATTCATTTCATTACATCACAACCCTAAGTTGTTCATTTCATTGCATTACATCCCTAAGTTTTTTATTTGATTGCATTCATAGCATTACATTGTTCATTTCATTCCATTCATTTATAGCACCGAGCTATTCACACACACTTTTCCTTTGACATTCTCTCAAGACATCTCCTCGAGGAGACCATCCTTCTCTATTGCATGTGACATAGTCCTTAGAGCATATTGTTGTAAACCCTCATTTTTGCCTTTGTAGCTTGTGTTTCGATCATATTATTTGGTGCCCCTTGCCTTATGTTATCGTATAGTATACATATGGAATTTCCTCTTTACATGTTTATTCTTATACTCAGTGGTCTAACTGCTACTTGACTTTGACATTGATTTTCGAGCCACTTTTAGTGGCTTTTGGAAGGAGTTTTGGATTCATAATATAACTTTAGTGGCACCCATAGAGTTCTCTTTCCTTGCTTGACCTTTTTCCTCTTTTGGGGATTTTATACCTTTGATTTTGTTTTGTGTTAAGAGAGCTTGTGTTACTAGGATAATTTGATGGTCTTTCTTATTGTTCAGTCTAGTTCACTTCATTTCACTCATTGTTCACATTTTTATTTCATTTCATCATTCACATTCATTACACTCGTGAACTCCACTGAAAATGAGCATATTTGTAAACCCAAAAAATTGTCTCTAACCCATTTCTAACTTTTGTTTTAAGCCCATTTCCTTTTCTACATTTCCAAGGACTAGTTTTGGAGGTTTTTATTTATTTATTTATTTTTTGTGAACCTAAACCTTTGGTTAAAGGTCTCCTTAAATTTAGGTTAGTTTTAAAGTAAAATTGAGCCTTAGGTGGAGATGATGACAAGTGTCAAAATTCCCACCCTCCTTTGGCCTATAAAATAAAATAAAAACCACAAAGATCAAAGTTTTGATTGATTTTAAAATAAAATATGAGAACCACAAAATTTTGTTTATTTACTAAAGAGTATTTCTCTATAAAAAGCCATTTCGAGCATATTTTTGCCCTTTTGGATTTTCTTTGCATATGTAGTTGTAAAACTCTTTTTCAAACCCTTTTTGGCACTATTTCAAGCATATTTCAATGGCTAATTTCGTGGCCTAAGTTGAAACTTCCTTCCATGAGCTTTGGTCTTACTTTCATGCTTGAGAAAATGATAGTTGCTCTCTTTGTTTTTGTGATTTTTGATTTTTTTTTTCAAATTGATCTTTAAAGGATCATTTTAGCCCTTTTAAATCCCTTCTCATGGTTATTTAGGCATGAGGATTATGGTCATTTTATGTTTAGTAATGGTTGTCACTAGTTCTTAGCATACATGATTTCACATGGGAACATATCTTTCCACGGATATTTTCATGTGCATTCAACACTTTTCTCCAAAATTGAGTGTTAATTTGTCCCTTTATGCCTCTTATGAGCTCAAATTCATACTTATTTGAGGTTTGGGAAGGAGTGAATGCCTTGTAGTTAATCTATGGCACACTTCCTTGGCCTACATCACTCATTTTTCTGCACTTATTATTTTAAGATTTTCTTCACTTTTGAAACATTGATTAATCTTGAAAATCCTAATTTAATGGGATTATCTCCAACCTTATGAGCCTTTTTCCATGTTCATTAGAGCTTAGGATGTGGATTAGACCATGAAAAATAATTTAGGCTTATAGCAAAGCCTATATTCATCGATTTCTAAATTTTGCTTGTTTGTTGTCTTGTTTTTGACACCCAAAGTGTTGTTGTAAATCTGGACTTTTTGACTTATTTAAAAATATATTTTAGGGTTGGAATGTGTTTTAGACTTCTTTAATGTATCAAATAATTTTTGTTTTGTTAAAAAAATCTTCTCTAAGATTATTGAACAAATCAATATTTCCAAGTGTTCAAATTCTGCCTTATTTTTTACCTCCCAAATGTTTTTATAAAGCGGTCCTAGCTTGTGGTTTTTAATTATGTTTTATATTTTCCTTATATTCTAGAATTCCTAGGTAAGTTTTTAGGCTTTGGTTTTGCTCAATAATCATTTGTTAGGCCTATGAGTTAATTCCATTGGTTTATGCTTGCTATGCTAACTTAATCTGGAGTTGTAGAATATTCTTTGCAATCTGAAGTAATTGGTGAATTTTTGGGCACTTTAAGCCTTTTTAGTGTGTTCTAGACACTTTGAACATATTGTACAATTTTTCTTTTTATTTCTATCTCACCTATAGGTTTGTAAAATAATTTGATCTTTGCATGACTTATTGTTCTTATTTTTAAGCTATAAGATGTTTAGTTAAATTTGGATTAATTGGTATATGTTTGGCCTCTTTGGGCTTTTGGGTCGTGTTCTAGACACTTTGTATATGTTGTAGATTTTTTATTTTATTTTATCTCATCTCTACCTATTTTATTTAGATTTATTTTGCAAATTCTTATTTTGTGTCCTATTTTTGTATCATTGGAATAACTTGTTAATTTAGTCCCTCTTAGCATACTTTTAACCTTCTTTTGACTTGTAATCTAGATGTCATATATGTGTTAGACAAACCTTCTCTCGTAGCATGATTACCATTTTACTATTTTATTTGGATTCATTTTGTAACTACATGTTTGTTGTCTATTATGATCCCTTTGCATGTTTGGCATATATAGGTCCACTTTGATGCTAGTTTAGTTATCCCTTACTCTTAATTTTGTTGTATATATATTTTATATATTGGGTGGCTCTTGTTTTCATATTATAGCCCTTATTTTACTTGTGAACTAACCATCTTTTCCTTATGTGAGTGTCACCTATTTTGGACATTATTAAGGTACTCTTCTTTCCTTCTTTGTTTGTTTGATTCCTTTTATATTCTTGTCATGTTATGTGTATTCTTGATCTCTTGTTCTTCATTACCATTACCTTATTTTATATTCTTGTTCTTGTTTCTTGGTATCCATGGCCTATTAGTCACTTGTTTTATTTCCCTTTACTTGTTTAGTAGAGATCTCTTTGGGGTTTAAAGGGGTGGTATCCTATGGTAGTTTCCCGATAAGTAACTTAACTCTCGAATTTGGATTTGATTTTTGTAAACATGTTTTCCTTAAAAAATAAGTCACTCTAGGGTTTATTTCTTTTTCCCCCCTTTAAAAATAAACAAAAATTAATTGCGACTCCAAATTAAAAAATAAAAAAAAATCAATTTTTCACAATAAAAAATAGTATAGCCATCAAGTAGAGACATACATTAAAATATAGGTCCATAACATGATTTTATGGTTTTATTTAGAAAATGCATAGGGAAAATTATTATTTTAAAATATAATAATTTGATTTAACTCTAACCGCCATTGTTGGGTATTGCAACTTAGGCTATTAGGCATATTGTGTCAAGTTTTTTATTAAGCTAAGTAGAATTTGAATTAAAAAATATTCAACTTGAATAATTTAATTGACTTTTAACTCGAAATACTAATTTAAATTCAACCCAATATCATTTTTCTTAAATTTAGGTTGGATTGATCAAATTGTATAACTCAAACAGTCAAAATTGGATTAGGTAAGATTTGTTTGGATTGACCTTACAATATTTTTGTAAAATTTTGTTTCATATAGTTATACCAAAAATCAAATTTTAAATAAGAGAACATTTAAAAAAATTTAAAATAAATAAAAAAATATTATTATATAAACTAATAAAATTATAAGTACTATTAAAATATCAACTAGGATCAAACTAGGTTTAGGTTATTTAAACCTTAATTTAAGCCTAAACCAAATTAAATTTGGGTTGAAATACTAAAAAATTTAGTTAAAACTTCATCAAATGTTGAAATTGGATTAGGTTGTGGGTCTCACCCTGCCCCTAATAGGGTTGGGTTAGGATAAATATAAACTGGTTTGGGACAAGTTTGAATTTTTTTTTTTTAAACTCGAGATGGGTTTGAAGGTGGGTTCGAGTATAAAGTCTTTCCCAAAAAAAAAAAAGTTTTAAAAATATATTTATGTAAAGAAGTTTTCATGTAGGTAGAATCAGGATAATGGATGCTTTTGTGGAGCCACTTGTGCATAGATTTGAAGATCCTAGGCTAAGGCTCCTAGCCATGTGGAAAGGGTTGTTTTCCAATTCGTCCGTAGTTTCCAAGTGGGTGTGGCGGTTGGTTTCATAAAAGTTTTCAAGGGAACATTATCATAAGTGGTTGGATTTGAAAAAAGAGCATTAGCTTTGCCTTTCTCTTGTCTAAGCTTTTCGTTTTCCTGCCCTGTGATGATTAGACTTATAGCCTCTCTCTTTCACTCAATAAATGCAAATTGCACCTTAACGTAGACATCCTAGACTTCTTATTCCATTGAATATGTCTCAAAGTGATTTTAGTAGATCGGCAAACCCTTTTTTTTTTTTTTAAATATATATATATATATATATATATATATATATATATATATATATATTTATATATAAATTAAGTACTTAATATATTTGAAAAATGGTTTGTAAATTTTTTTAAAATAAATAATTTTTAGATAGGTATTTGATAGATATTTCTCTCTCTATATATATTTGCTTTATATTCAAATATTTTATTTTTGAAAATTTTTATAATAGAAGTTTTGGTTACCAACAAAAGTGCTACAAACTAAAAACTTCTTTATCAAAATCACCTCCAAATAAGCCTTAAGGTGATTTAAGGATTGTAATTTAGATAAATAATATTAAGACAACTCAAGTTAAACCCCAAAATATATTCAATGTTTTTAATTCTACAATAAGTAAATATACTTTAATCAAATTGTGATTAAAAAAATTATTTTACAAAATTATGGATGAAGGAAGATTGAAATAATTTGCAAATTGAGGAAGTGTTTGGTAAAACTTAATACTTACTATTTAATGACTTAAGTTGATTTTAAGTTAAATTATACTTAATTTGTTAATTTAAAACTTATTTCTTATTTTAAGTATTAAAGTTATTTGATAAAATTAACTTAAAATTTATTTTAAATCATCAAATTAAAATATTTATTTTCATGAATTATAATTAGGGCAAATGAGGTCAAAGTAACCATGAATGCTGTGAAATAGTAAAAGAGATTGTAAAAATAACTAGAGCAAATAATGGTTAAAAAAGTACAATGAATATATGAACTTAAGAATAAATTAATTATTTTTTCTTATTACTTAAAGTTATTTTTTACTTTAACTTATATCATTAAGTTGATTAAGTTATTAAGTAACTTTAAGTTATTGAATTGATTTACCAAATACCTACTGAGTATAACACTCGTAATAATCATTATGTACTAAATATTTATTCTTTTATTTTGTATTCTCCAATTGAAATAAATTTAAATTAGGTTTCTTAACATATTTTTAATTATTCTCAAATGAATAAATTTTCTTTCATTTCATATTTTATATTATTTATTATATATTTTCAATTTATATATCGCTATGATTGAACCGGTGTAGAATAAAAAGTTATTAAAAATTAATGAGGCTTCATGATTAGAAAGTTGGATAGATAATCCAGTGAAAAAGAAATATATATACCAAAATAGGTTTAGACAAAACATAACGTGGTGAAGCTTAATAATGAACTCAATTTTTTGTTTTTTTTTTTTGTTTTTTTTTTGGGCTTTGCAAATCATGAAGTGAGTAGCCACGTGATTTTCTTAAGATTTCGTCTCTTTTTTTTTTTTCCTTACAATTTTCAAACTAATTCAACGAAAATGAGGCATTATTAGATTAATGCAACATACTTCAAAATAATTAACATTGTTATAAGAATTTGTAACTTTTGAGCTTGTCATTAAAGCTTTGGCTAGTGATTAATATTTTATTTGATATCACTTTCCATGTTTTCCTCATAATGTTTGAAATCATTACATATGTAATGCATTAAGCACATCCAATATAGGGGTTCTCCTTGTTAGGAACCCTATATTGTTCTGTTCCCCTACCCTTATCAAATAGGTACATGCAATTTACCCTAGGCTTCTAGATTCTATACAACAAAAATAAAAAAATAAAAAATAAATAAAAAAAAAACATTTTTAACATTCTAGGATCTAGATTAAAGGCATTAGGAAGGTTTCTTGTACATCTAAGATTTCCTATATAATGACTTTACTCACAATCTTGACACCCCGAAGTATGGGGTTTGAAAGGAAGGAGGCTTTGCCTCTTTCTCTCTCTTCTCTTTCACTAGAAGTGAAAGATGACTTTCTAGAAATGCTTCTTGTGAAACACTAACTCTTAAGGGGTATTTATAGGTTTTCCCTACTGAGCTTAAGTAACTTGAACCCACATGAGTTTGGTCACTTAATTTAGCCTAAAAGCATATTTTATACCATACTTCCACATATTTTTTATAAATGGAGGATTTCCATATATTTTTATAAATTCAAAAATCTAGTATAGCCTAAAAGCATTCAAGCTTGAACGAGTCTTGTACTGAGATTAACTAAAATTTAGTTGATGTTTTCAACATTTTCTAAAGTTTGAATTATTTTTCTTATTCCTAATATTTAATCTACTTTCCCAGTTAAAATCCTATAAACTAAAAAAATAAAATCATAATCTCAAATTCAAAATTCTTGAAAAATTAAATGGGAAGAATTAACTTAACTTCGGAAGATGAATAGACACTGAACTACTTTGGTGGAATAACCTTTTTGCATTTTAGATTTGAAAGCCCAAGTTTCTTTATCCTCGTGTTGTATACGCTTATTTTGGCTTTGAAGAAGAATTGTTTAATTAACATTTGGAGGGTGTTTGTTTTTTTGACTTTTTGTTAAAAGCAATTCATTTTTAGAATGTAGATTGTTTGTTTTTCTACTGTTTTATGATTCATTATAAACTTTTTTTTGAATAAAAAAAGCCTAAATATTTAAATTTTTTGAAATAGAAAAAGTAATATATTGATTTTTCTTTACTTTTTAATACTTAATAGAAATAAAATATTTTAAAATTAAACAACCAATATTTAACATTATTAAGCATTAAAGTTCTATTTAAAATTAAGTAAAAAAAAAAAAAACACTATCTTATTGTTTTTTTTTATCTAGAAATCTATTAAAAGTTCCTCCCATCTAAAACAAAACTATTTTGGTCCTTAACCTAAATAGTTAAACAATGTTACACGCCCAAACCAACGCATGTCAGTAATCCCAAACAAGGATATATATGTCTCAAAAATTTCCAAAACTTATTTATTTATTTTATTTACAAAACCATCCAAATCTTGAGTTTGGGTATTACATTTTCCTCTCTTTTCATAAATTTCATCTTCCAAATGTATGATACTAAGTTTTGTATGTCTTGCTTTATATATACACATATATTTGGGGGTAGCAATAGGACAGGTTTTTCGGGTATTCGCTCGATCCTGTCCCACTCCCTTAATGGAAAGAGTTTGAGATAAAAATTAAACAAGTTCGAGATGAATTTGGAAAGTTTTTAAAAATATAGAGTGGATTTAGGACAGGTTTAGGTATGATTTTATCTCACCCCACTCCGCCTCGATTATTTATAATCTTAAATAAAAAATTATTTTAATTAATTTATTCATTTTTCAAATTTGTAACATAAATAAAATATTAATTTTCATAAAAATTATAAATATTTAAAATATTTATTTATTTATAAATTATAATTATTTTAATAAATTTTAAAATTTTAAAAATAAAAAATCTAAAAAATTGAAAAAAAAAATTAAATCGAGCAAGACTAGGTATGGGAATTTTCAATGCCTGCTCTATTTAGATTTATATATATATATATATATATATATATATATATAGAAATGAGAAGAGATATAAATAAATGGGATAGGATTAGGATGGAGAAACCTTTTCCAAAACCTACCTCATTGTCATCCCTATATATATTCCTCTTAATCGTGTAGATAAGTTTTAAATGCGTAAGAGTTCATTAATAAAAGAAAATAATAATTATATAAAAAGAAATAAGTCATTACAAATAGTATCAAAATTAATTTTTAACCTCCCGCAATCTATACGTGGGTGATTAACACATGCTAAATTAGATAGTGAGAAGATTTTAGATATTTATAAGTAATGAACTCGTCCTGCAATTGGATCAAAATGAGATGACCCACTTGTGACATTCCTAGCTAATCTTATAGGCCCACAATTAACTGGGTGATGTGTTACCTAATATATGGTAAGTTGCCATGGTGTGATTCCAATCAATAACATCCACGTTAAATATTCCATTACATGCAGTCCATGGCTGCTTGAATTATTTATTTTACATAGATATAGATCTACTCCATCAAATCTAGAAGATTTGACCAAAAGACTCAAGCATTGAAACTCCAATTGGCCATTTGTATTAGGCCCATTAGCATTTTAATCCTCGCTACCCATCCCTTCCAACTAGCCCACTACTTTTGATGGGCACTCCCCTTTGAAATTCTACCCAATCCAACTTCCGACTTAACCCCTTCAATTCAATAAAGGATAAATCATTTCATTCACTGATATTAAATCTGCTGGCTTAATTTTATTTAATTTATTTTCTTTTAACATTTACTTCTTCTTTTTTCAATAAAAATTAAAATTAAAACAGTATATTTTTTTTTTTCTCATTTTCTTGATCTTTGAATCCACGGGTCAAACCTTTTGACCCTATTCTTGTCCTTCCCTCAATTCAAATTTCCTTTTCTACTTGAATTCATCAATAATATTAATAAGAAATGACTTCTAAATTAGGACCTGACTTCCCCTTCTGAATTCATTAATAACAACTGAATAATATGATTACAATAATAAAAAATTGTTAGTTATAATTTGTCTTTTATGAAAAATGGACCGTTTTAATTTAATTTTTGTAGTATTGTTTTGACTCCGTACTAGGTGAAGATCTAATCCGACATTTAAATTCGAAAATGGTTTAAACAGGAGTTGGACCTCATTAAAAAAAATCAAATATAAGTGTCAAATCAGAGGCAATTTCAATAAATTATTTAATACTCCAATTCAAAGTACCAAAAATAAAATATTTTTACCAAATTTCATTTGTATAATTGTTATTAAATAATATGATCACGAGAATAAGATGTGTGGATATCTATGGTTTTTGAAAGAATTGAAAGGAAAGAAAATAAAATTTAAAATAAATAAAATATTTTTATATATTTAAAAAAAAAACTTATCTAATTCATTTATTTTTTCATATTTTTCATCACAAAATACAGCTTTAATGTTTTACAATTATTGCAGAAGCTGGGAAAAAGGAAAGAAAAAAAAAAAAAAAAAAAAGAGAAGATTGATGGATTGAATGCAGCCAGGCTGGGGTGGGTCTAATCTAATTAACTTCTGAGGGTGACAAGGGTTGAACCGTTGAAGGGTGAGTATAGAATTAAAGAAAGGCTGCGCCTGCGCATTCACACCTAATGCCATTTTAATATCATCCACTCTACGTGTGCTCCACTTCCACCCAACACGCACTCCACACCTTGGAGAAGCCGAAGTCTGTGGCCAAAACTAGTGTTTTCTAAGAGAAAAAATAAATAAAAAATGCACATGTTCATCGCCTCATAATGTTTACCAACTATTTTCTTTGTAAACAGCTAATCATCCACGTGGTAATTTTTTTTTATGCCTTCAAAATTATCCTAAAAATATCCTTATAATAGGAGTGACCAACAATACTTTTGAGGATATTTTTTTAATCCACATCCCTCGATTCACCGATTGTGGTTTCAACCTTAAAATTTTGAAAAAAATAATCTTACCTACATGCACTCTATTAATAATATTATTATAATTCTAAAATTACTCACTAACTTTGATTCTCTCGTGAAATATTTTAATTTAATAACTTTTTTCACTCTTTCATCTTTTCATCTTTATTGATTCTAATTATTTATATTATTTTAAATACAAAATAATAATATATAATAAATATTTAATAAAAATAAATATATGAACAAATTTTAAAAATTAAAATACAAGATTTTATATATTTATACTAAATAAAATATTTATTTATTTTAAAATTTTAAATTTTCCTAGAAAAATCATTGCCAATAATTATGATTTTAGGTTTTTGCTTATGAATCTGATTTGATTTTGGTTTTAACTTAGTTGAAATGTTTAATGAATTGACACTTTATACAAACTTATGTCAAACCATCTTCTTGAAATGTCATTCTCCCATTGCAAGTCATACCCACCACTCTCCATAACACGTCTCTAAAAACCAAAGCCTTAAAAATACACAACGAGCCATCTACACCGACACCATGTTGATCATCACCAACCCATCCACACTTCCACTACTCATATTATCTTCAACCTCATCCACAACCTCTCCACCCATGCTCACTAAGCCATGGTCAACCCCTGGTACATGTGCATCCATTTCATCCACTATTGGGACACCACATATCCAACAAAGCCCATGAGCACTAACAAAGTTTCTTTTCAAACCAAAAAAACCTGTTATTCGATCATTACTTTCGTAAGTTTGTCACACTGTAGAGATCCACAGGGATATTCTCGTTATGATCTCTATCCACTTACATGTTAATGCTTGATTATTCTTCATCTCTATTTCACTTAGAATGTAATTGGGTTGATAGCAGCCTGATATGCAAGACCTAGGACCCATGTTTTATTAGTAGATGGATGCATGCATAAATGTGAATAAAGTATATTATATTATATTTATATAAATGCACAAATGTTGTAACCCATTTGGGAGGCAAACCATTTTGGATTTCATATGAATATTGTAGTAAATTATATGTATGCAAATATGAATAAAAACAAATACAAAAGAAAATTTGATCATTGACTTAGCAATTTTTTTAACAAGTTAAGTGATGTGTAGAGTTTAAACATTTAAGTGTTTAAATAATTTGTGTTTAAATTTAATAAATATTTATTTTCAAATGTTTATTTATTTATTTCTTGCCAATGAACTTAATTTTTTTAATAATTTTACTTTGAGTTGAGTTAGAAATAATTTGAAATATAAAATATAAATTAATGTTAAATAATTTTAGTTAGAATTCAAGTTTTTAGAGTACAATAAAAAAAAATTATTTGAAACAAGCAAATTATAAAGAAGAATATTGAAGTGAGAGAATATAAATTAAGTAGTAAAAAATTAGTTTATAGAAAATTAATTAAAGTAATGCTAGTTTACAGTAGTTTGATGCTTTCATTTGGACATCATAAGAAAAAAGAAATAATATTTTGAGTCAATCCAATCATCTATATTAATAAAGAAATAGTCATCATTTGAATTACTTTATTTAATTTCTCTTCATTAGTAAAATAATAAGAAATAATAAAAAGAGAAGCAATTTTTGCGTGAATTAAGTAATTTCAATCAAAAGAAGAATATTTAAAAGAAAGTGATTATATTTGTTAAAGTTGTTAATTTTATTTAAGGAAAATACCAAATTTAATAAGAAAATATAATTTTAAGTTTGATAAATTAAATATTTATAAGAATTTGCTGATGTAAAATGTTACGTTTGACCTATCCATTTCAATATATTAGATATTATATAATGACTTAATATTATATATCATTTATATGTTCTGTTAATTAAATATATTAAATGATCATTAGATCATATATTATTAATAAGTATATAATTATATATTAGATGTTGTATGACTATTTAAATTTAAGGAAAATTGTGTTTTAGGCTCAACTGGGCCCAAAAATTAAGCTTTGAGCCATATAAGTTCCATAATTGATGAGAAGGATATAAAATATGAAAATACTAATATACCCTTCAAAATTACAACTTAGATGCTTTTAAATTAATGGGTTTCATACTCGTTAAATAAAAAAATGTCATGTCACTAGTCTTTAAAATCTGAAATAAAGGCCAGTCACCACCCCCGTACCTTTTCCTCTCCCTCGACTCTGACGTCCCCCAATTTGTTCCTTCAATAGTCGAGGATTGTAAGCAACTCAAAAATGGAGAAGATCTCCTAAAAAATGGCATGTCATCTATCCTAAAAATTCGACTTTAGAATCTGCTTGCTTGGTCAATCGTCCAGAGAGAACAATGGGTATCGTCGATAAAGAGCGACGGTGAGCTTGGGGCAGAAAATTCTTCAATGATGATGCAATTCCTCCAGAATAGCTATCCTTTGGATCAAACATATCTTGAAAGCAAAGAATATGGTTTTAATGATTGTGAGGTTGGTCCACCACACGGAATAGAGAAAATGAAGAACTCCGATGAAGATCTAAAGCGGCTACAAGTGTGGTCGTGATGGTAGCAGTGACCCAACAACATCCCGTGAAGATGAAAATATGCTAAATATGGTATATGGCCTTTTGGAGTAGATATGTGGGGTAAGTGTATTTTCTGGAATTCCAACCTAGGTTTATGGATGATTGAGTGTGTTTTTATTAGGTTTAGGGATGAATTGTGACATTCATATTTGTGAAAATTATTCTGCTATGATCTAAAGCACAACCCCATTAATTGTATGATTGAAACTCCTTTATGTTTGAGTAGAAAATTAATACTTCAATTTTTCCTTATTTTATGAACCAAAACATTGTAAACATGATTAACTTATGTATGAGTAGATATTTAGTAGTAGTATGGAATTTCTTCCTTGGTACAAGACATTTACATTAAGTGTGTAAGGTAAACGTGCTAACTGTACAAGGGTGTACAAAGGTACCTATATTAAAGGATTTCAAATCCATTTAAAATCATTTCCATTTTGTAAGGATGAAGGACATTCATCAGACACATTTCTTGATCATACATTCATTCCATTCAATTTTATTACTTCATACATGTTCATTGGATGACTTCCCGCACTAATGATGAATAGGAACCTATATTGGGTTTCATTTCCCATTTTCCCTTAGGCATCACACTGGAACATGGTTAGCCCACCCATATGAATGCGTTATGTTATAGCTATGTCAAATGTTTGCCACTGTATAAGGCATTTACAGTCAATGTACAAAATAAATGTGCTTACTGTACAAGGGTGTACAAGGGTACCTATGTTGAAGGATTTCAAATCCTTTTGAAAAACTGGCTTGCTCATTTCCCTTTTCTAAGAATGGGGGATATCCCTCATTTCCCTTTGTACACATTCATTGGATAAGGTATCGTAGTAATGATGAATGGGTACCTAAATTGGGTTTCATTTCTCATTTTTTCTCAGCCATGGCATTGGAATGTGGTTAGCCCACCCATATGCACTCGTTCAGTTGTAGCTATGTCGAATTTTTGCCACTATACAAGGCATTTACACAAAGTGTACAAGGGTGTCTATCTTAAGGGATTTGAAATGATTTTGAAAAACTTACTCATTCACTATTTCCAATCATGCAGGACATTCCTCACACACATTGCTTGACCACACACCCATTGTGTGTATTTTATTTGATGTCCACCATGTTCATTCATTCTATTAGCTCCTCTACTAATCATGAATATGAATCAAAATTAGGGTAAACTTTTTCCTCTTTTTCTCTAATCCATGAGAATGGAAACATTGTTTACCCACTCTTAAGCACTTGTTTAGTTATACCTATGTGGAATTTCTGCGACTCTACAAGGCATTTACACTAAGTGTACAAGGCAAATGTATTAACTATACAAGGGTGTACACACCTATCTATCTTGAAGGTTTTCGAATGCTTTTGAAGAACTTGCACACTCATTTCTAATGAAAAATTAATATTTGGTCCATATAAGTTGCATAATTGAGATGAAGGATATAAAATATCAATAAACAAATATACCCTTCAAATTTCCATACCAGATGTTTGTGAATTTTGGCTTTCATATGTGGTCAATTGAAGTTGCCATGTTAGATATCTTTAAAATGTGTAAGTGGCTATGACCTGGGTTTATTGTCCAATATAATAAATTCAGAGAAAGGATTTGAGTATGGTTCATAGAAAGAGAGGGTGAAGTTTAGGGAAGAAGACTGTGTGAAGATCTTGCAGTGCCTCGACAATTCCTTCGGGTGAAACGGATCTGGAAAGCAAGAATTCCCTTGAATATCTAAAGTCGTTATAACATTGGTAGTGGGGTATATGCCCAATGACCTCCTTTGAACATGAAAATTTGTTCCACCTATTGAAGTGGTTTTCAGGTTAGTACAGTTTGTGGAATTGGAACCCAAGTTTGTGGAGGATTGAGAGTGTTTTTATTAGGTTTAGGGATGAAATGTCACATCCATCTTTGTTAAAATTCTTTATGTTTGGGACCCCATTAATTGTATGATTGAAACTCCTTTATGTTTGAGTAGGACAATAATAATAGGGAAAACTATTTGTGAATATTAAATGTTTTGTAAGTAGGAAGTCAGTATAAGGGTTTTTCATGTGCATCATTCACTGATCTGTTTGTATGATTATTGTGTAAGACTCATGGTCTAATAGTTGTTTTTTAATAATATGATGACTAGTGGTTGGGGAACAAATTTAGACTTCAGTTTTTTCCCATCCGATTAACCAAAACATCGCAAATATGGTTAACCTGTGTATGAGCATACATTTAAGTGTTGCTATGTTCAATTTATGACACTGTACAAGCTATTTACACTAAGTGTATAAGGGAAATATGGTAACTGGACAAGGGTGTACATGGGTACCTATGTTGAAGGATTTCAAAATTTTTTTAATTAAAAATTGGCTTGCTCATTTTCCTTTTGTAAGGATGGGGGACATTCCTCACAAACATTCCTTAATCACGCACTCATCTCATTCAATATATATATATATATATATATATATATATATACCTCGTACATGTTCATTGGATGACCTACCGCATTAATGATGAATACAAAGCTAATTTGGGTTTAATTTTCCTCATTTTCCCTTAGGCTTCACATTGGCACATGGTTAACCCACCCAAATGCACACGTTCAATTCTAGCTATGTTGAATTTCTGCCACTATACAAGGCATTTATAATAAGCGTACAAGGAAAATAAGTTAATTGTACAAGGGTGTACTAGGACACCTGTCTTGAAGGATTTCAATTGATTTTGAGGAAATGACTTGCCCATTTCCCTTTTCCATGAATGAGAGACATTCGTCCCACATATTGGTTGATCATATGCAACTTATGCATTTATTTGACTTCATATATGTTAATTTCACCACCCTGTATTCATAAATGATGATTAGGAATACATGGTTGGGTTTGATTAAAACTTTTTTATCTCTTTTCCTGAGGCTTGACAATGGAATCATAGTTAAACCGCCCATATGCACACATCACATTAAAGGTGGATGTAAAAATGCAAGTGCACAAGGTACATGTGCTAATTTACAAGGTGTACAAAGTATCTATCCAGAAGGATTTAAAAGGTATATGAAGAAGTCACTTGCTTATTTCCATTTTCCAAAGATGAGGGACATTTGTCACACACATTACTTGCTCACACACTCAACCCATGCATTTTTGTGAGTTTGTACATGTTCATCATATTACTTACCACAGTAATGATTAAGAGGAACGCAATTTGGCAGCAATTTTTTGAAATTTTGTCAACTCATGGCATTGGAACATTGTTCGCCCACCCATATGGATTCATGTGTTGTAGGTGTATGGAGTTTTTGCCATTGTACAAGGCATTTACACTAAGTGTACATGACAAATATGCTAATTGTACAAAGGTTTACAAGGGTATATGTCTCAAAGTTTTTCAAATGATTTTGATGAACTGGCTTGCTCATTTCCCTCATTTGAGGATGAAAGACATTCTTCACACACATTGATTGATCATGTGCATCCCTTCCATTAATTTGTCCTCATATATGTTCACCCCATCACCTTGTATGCATAAATGATGTTTAGGTATACATGGTTGGGTTTGATTTAATTTTTTTTTTTAACCTCTTTTCTTGAGCAATGATAATGGAATCATAGTTAACCCACCCATATGCAGACATTACATTATAGATGTATGTAAATTGTGCAGGTGTATAATTCATTTACACTAAGTGTACAAGGTACGTGTGCTAACTATACAAGGTAGGCTATCTTGAAGGATTTTAAATAATTTTGAAGAACTCACTTTGTCATTTCCCTCTTAAATTTCATAATCAACAATTCATAACTTTTTATTTTGTTTTATGTTATTTTAGTATTGTTTTAAAACTAAAATAGCTTGTAGAAAGAAAGGCTAGAGCATCATTGCATTCAAGACACATAAAAACAAGTACAATGTGTAGCTTAATTGCACCACATTTCAGCATACTGATAAGAAATTCTGAACTCCAAACATGATCGTTTACAACACATCAAAGGACAAAATGAGCAAGGAAATTTTGTTTTTACACTTCAGTCTTCTTTAATACTTGGTCATCTATGAGTTGGCCAATAAACTGATTAACCTTTTCAATCTCGAAGGATTTAATATGTGTATCTGGTATTTTTCATTGAGGCTCGTACATCACCCATGCCGATACAGCCTCACGATGAGTTTTGTAGGATTTATAAATGTTACCCTTATAATTAATTACATGAGCTTGGCATTCAGGCCAAGTTGTGTATACACTCGGTCCTTTTCCAACAAAAACAACATAAAACTTTTCTTCATTTGCCATGTCATACAAGTTGATACTGATGCAAACAAATCAACAATCTTTGCATGAGTATTTCTTTTATAATTGCCTAAAACATTGTTAACATGCTTAATTGAATAAATGAAATATAAAATTTATGTCTTCACACATACCTGAACAATATGGTTGTTATCCGTTTGGAATCAAGGTTCGTTACACGGTGCTTTCAACCAAGCAATGGTGTTAAAGTTGAGGTTATAACATTTATATAGTTTGAAGATTGCTTGGAGGGCCTACTTGAAATATTAGCATGAGGGCTTATTTACAATACAGACGCAAAAGTACATAACCTATATTACAATTTTTAATATAAGTACGTATGCCTATTAAAAATGTCATTTTGTAGTCACTTTGCATATGAATATTGTTCTTGTGACACATCCCTATCAGTCATTGGTAAAATTTAATAATATTCGATGATCAAAGTGTTCTTCACCTACATTATAACGTCCTATTTGAGTATCCTGAAAAGATCTTCAGAATGAATATATGTGATTTGGTTTGCTATGATATGCATAATATTATTATTATTAATTTATTGTGCTATCACATATTTATAAAATGTGGTAAATTGTGAATCATTGGTAAATTTAAAAAGATAGTTATTATTTTTTCCTAACCAAATTGTACTTCACCTACAATGTGTTCAAAATGAATATATTCGATACGACATGACATGCAATATGTCAATGCAATATGTTAATGTTATTTATAATTGATTGTAAGACTAACAATATGTGATTCTAATTTCAATGTTATACCATGGGGTGGTCAGTTAATAATGGGATGTTATATGCTCTTTTCCATTAGATGACGTCATAAATCCATACTCACAAGTCTGACCTTATATTTCCTTAAACTATTTTTACCATTTTCAACTTTGATTCAAACTTCAATTTACAACTTCCCTACTTGGTCTGGTCCCACTTACAAGGAACCTTTGAGTGTTCTTTATTGTGCAAATGTAGATGGGTTAGAGCAATATAATTTTTGCCATGTGACTAGTATTAAAAGGAGTTTGTGGGTTTTCATTACAATTCTCTACCTATTACCTAGAAGTAATACCTCAATTTAATGGAGATATTTAATCTCTAAGGTACATCCATATACCTATGTACTGCCCCCACTAGAAGTACACAAATAAACCCAACATACTTAGGCATAAAATATGTTGTACCTAATATGGTAGACATAATATATTACTACAAGTAGAAAATTAATTCAATTAAACACCCATCACCTAATACCTTCTTATCAATTGTAAAAACAACGTTAATTAAAATTCCTTACATAATTCAAATGACAATACTCCCTTATATAATCAATATACTTTTAAAAAAAAAATACACTTCAACTAAAGTCCTTGTACAATTGTCATACAATTACATTCATTTTTGAACATTAGCTTGCCTAATAGATGACACTGATACCTACCTGCACATTACTAGTAACACTGTGTTACTTGAAAAATCAAGTCCTTATAGTTGAGGTAGGAATATATGACATACTTCTATTATACAACTTCATTTCAACTGTGATTATGTCCAAAATCAGTCTGAAGCCCCGACCTTCCCAAAAAGTGGTAAGTTTTAATTTAAATTGGTCTTAACTTATAATATATCTATGTATTATGCCCAAATACTACCAAATAACAGATGTATACATTTAAATCAGTTAGGTTTTCTCAAATAATGTAGAACCATTTCAAATTATCCTCATCACATCCAATTTAATAGTCTCCATCATTCTGCCATAAATAGATGCCGATGTGCATTATATGTGGAAAACAACAATCTACCCATTATCTTCAGTCGATATTTCTTCAACTTGCATTGCATTCATTCAAGTTTAAAAGACATATAAGTAAATGTTAATTAATTTGTCCATATTATGCTAATTTTATATAAATGATATTATAATAATTTTGTGTATCTACATACCACATTGATGGATTTGGATAATCTTTCAATTGACTAGTAGTCCATGAATTTCATAATAAATATTCTGCAGTCATGGCTAACACACAATATTATGACAAATTATTTATTATGTGTTGAAAGACAATTGTAATATACTTAAAATGCGTTGCAATCAATTTAAACATAATTCCAGATTGCAACCTAAACACTCACTCATTTTGCTGGGCTAGTACGTCTGGCGTGACGAAACTGAACGTCTTGAAGTCTATATCCACCACTTCAATCTTGTAGGCAACAAGCCATAGAACAACCTTCACTTGAAACAATCAAACAAAGTAGATTCCAACTTCCATTCTTATGTACAATGCAACAAAGTATACACAACTACAAGCTTCTTTACCAAATTCTGTTGTATTTCACTCATACAACTCCTTTTCCTTCCCGATCGAGAATCCAGGAGCTAGATTCTCTTGTTCTACAGGTCATATACATATAGAGTCCAATGGTTTTTTACAAGAACCAATAAGTAAACCTACATTATTTGACTTACAATGAATTACGACAAATATTGGGTTAATGAGATTATAATGTTACAAACATAAAACAATGCATTTCACCTCACCTCATTAACATTCTGATATGAAACATCTAGGAGATACAAATATGGTTCAAAACGGGCTATTACTGCTTCTTGCGTCACAAGTTTGGCATTGGAGCGCATGACCATTTCCTACATATCATATGAAAACAGTTAAAGCTTTCAAATTTAACAAAACTTGTGTACATGTTATAACAATTAGTCATTGAAATTCAATCTCCATAAAATTCCTTCATTATAGTTATGCATGGCAAAAGAAATAGTTTTGTCTTTGATACATCTTCAAATTGCAGCATTCTACAATATGCATCCACGATCTAAGACAAAAAATGATTAATATGTAAGCAATATTAACAATCACTAATGACAAATTGTTACGTGAATATTAAACTTAAAATAATGCAAGATCATGGAAAAATTGTGATATTAACATCACTGCCAATCCAGTTGTCTCGTTCGAAATAGGCGAGATTGCCTCTGCTTAAACTCATGTCATGCGTTGCCACCAGTTCCTCACTATCACCAGAACCATATATGTTAGGGTAATACCAATTTTTTCGAGTTCATATAATTGAAATTGGAGTAGTATATGATTTAACATACCTTGGGTCCAAATCCCCATCAAATACGATTGCAATTGCTTGTTTCAGGTCCATCTTTATGACAGACTATCGGGTTTGTGGTTGTGCTATGAATGGTGACAATAGATTGGGAGCCATCCGATGCACTCTCCGTCGCCCCCCACCCCTCTTGGATGGGGCTAAAATCACAAAAGGCAAAGGAAAGTGGTCATAGACAACTACTTCTTCATCATCTATTAGTTTGGACTAATAACAAATTAGTTCAATGAAAGACACTATAATATTAGTTATTTTATAAGAACTACTACAGTAATGAATGTCCCCCAGAATGTTATCATTAAGTGTTAACTTTAACCCTTCGGCCTCCATATGAAAATCTGGGACTAGCTGTTGAATTGGAGTGTTTGGTACATCTTTTATGCCATGCCATGCCATCTTGGGCATAGTTTGCATGCTGTTTGGGCATGGGAAAGGCATCGGATGCATACCCAGAGTGACCAACAGCACTTGAAGGTACACTTCTTTATCTTCAGGCACCCAATCTATGCATCAGCCCACACATGATGCCAAGCTACTGTCGTATGCCTTTTTGATATGCAGTTATTACGCGTTCTATTGCATAGTACTGCTCTAAGATTTCTTGTCACATGTTAACCAAATTCCACTAGACAATTTAGTGTAAAACTCTTCAAAAAAATCTTTAAAACCACTAATTTACAATATTTCGACAAGTAAACCCAATTATAATTGCATTGAGGCGGATTGAACTCACAAAATAATAAAAAAAATATATGTACATCACTACTTATGAGCCTACTCTCAGCCTCCACATTTTTAAGTGGTCGTGACGATTCATGGAACCCCTACAATTAAGAACGTGACGCTTGTTAAGAACACATAAACCTTTAAATTACATTTTTGCATGCATAGACTATATGAATACCTCGCCATGTCCAAACTGCCAAACTCCCTGATCTCAGCAACTAGTCGTTGTTTTGTCAACTCATCTGACCATGCCGAGAGTTAGGCATTGTCATGTGAACATGATCAGAAGGAATCTTGAATTTCATGACATAATGAAGCTACACCATGGAAATAAACATATGTGCAATCGTGACTTGGTGCTACTGATGTTAACAATTAAAAAGTTACCAAGTAATGCATGTAAAAGAAGTGCAATACCTATAAAAAAAAATGCAACCATGTACCCACACACTGTTACTTTGCTTATATCGTCTTATACCCTCTACAAGCTGGTCAATAACAAATTGGCCCTAGTTAACATCATTTTTGAAACCATCTTCATGAATGGTATGCCACAAGAGGTGGGCGCCAATATCTTTGCACAAGCATAGTAAAGGAAGCATTTTCGAAACTCCTCCCTGATAGGTAAGTTGAGGAGTCTCTCCTCACATGTGTTGAGTGTACCGAACAGATGATCAGATGAGGTTGATGCAATTTGTAGAATCCGTCTGATTGTTGGGAGGCTAAAGACAAGCCCCACATCAACAGTCGTAAAATCATATCTTTTGTCAGTTGAGATGTCTATGCGTTTGGATCCAACGTTAAGATGGTGGATCAACCATAGACATATATTGTGTCGTATCTTCTTACAATTTAAGTTTAGAAGACCTCCAAACTAGAGGTCTTAAACCACTTTCAATTTCTCATTCGGCAACCTGTTGCATAGTTTGAGGAATCTTGAAGATGAACATCATGTCAACAATTTGGTGGCTTGCATTAAAATTGTTGGAGATCATTAGTCTCAACTTCCATTAACATAACTGCAGTTGCTAATTGAGTATTATGGAGAAATAGTATAGGTTTAAATTGTAATGGACAAAAGAGCTACAAAAAGAGTTGAGTATTGAAGCTACTGTCTGTTCACAATCTATGCATTTTTATCTAATTAAGAGCCATTGCCATGAGATTTCATCTATTTTCATGATGTGGTTGGTCAAAGTTGGAGCTAGAGCTTCAATTTCAGGAGGTAAGGTTCTTAATTTGTTTTTTCTATTTGTTGAAAAAGTGTAAGGGAGAGTTAGACCCAATAGTAGCTAGCAACTTGCATAAGCCTTGAATTACAAGTACTTTCTTATCCAAGAGTGCTAAAGTAAATTAGAGATTATGGGGTCATTTGTGTATCCCTTTATTTTTTAGCATTTGTTGATTTTACTCTTATGTTAAAATTTGATGGTGACAAACTCTACTTCTTCTATGTAACCGTTATGTGATGATAATGAGAGCAATGCTGGAGTGGTTCCTATGATGGAAACCCAGGATTGTGTAGAACTCATTTGATAAGAAAATATGGAAATCCTAAACAAGCATCACCACATACATCAACCTCTGAATACGATCAAGACCTGGAGCCTGCCAGAGGGTTTGATTGGGAAGTGGTGTTGATGGGATATGGAAGTGGGATACTCTTTGGACTGATTATTAGATACATGTTTACCACAAGGAAACATGAATGGTTTGTCAAGACTTTTGTAACGAGGCAACAACAAAAACAAGTGGGAAATTGAATTAGTGTTACTATATTGTTTCATTCCCTTCTTATTTTTTTCAAATGTGGAAGAATCAGTGGACTAGTATTAATATATTTGAAATGGTTAAAAAGCTATGGTGGTTTGCATGTAAGAAGTAATGTAACTAGCGTTCAAATTTAACAGTATTATTTGTAAAGTGTTGTTGTGATAATAGTAGCTTAGACATGAATTTTACTAATCAACAAAAAAGTATAAACATCAATATGAATACATACCAATGCTCAAGAAAGCAATACAATTGAATGAAAAAACAAACAATACCAACTATGGGAAACCAGAGCATAAGGAAGCAATTAAGGTGCTACTGAAACTTCAATAGTGCAGTGAAGCTAAATCATCAATAACAACCAACAACATTAATACCATCACAAACAGTACTTAAAAGACCAGCAATATAATTAAAGAAGAGTGCAGTATAATTAAAGAAGAGTTTCATTTCACTAAGCTCTGTATACCAAGAATATATAATAATTTTACAAATACAACTGCCTAAGTTTTTTAAGTCCTTTTTACCAAACATGTGATTCAATTGTAGGATTGTGTCGTGTAGTTATCATATTTAATCTTGCTTCAAAGAACTCATAATAAACAAGAGTATATAACTTTTTCCATTGAACGTGGAGTTAAAATTTGAACCATATGTTCTTACAAATTGCAGAATAGCTGTCTCCTCACAGTTTGTCCTGATAATGAGGAAATATATATATTTTTTCTTTGAACATGCTTGAAATAGCTTGCAGAGGTAACCAATAAATTGAAGTTATGCTACAAACTTGAATTAAACAATGACAACCTTTATATAAAGTCAGGTGGTCCGTTTGTTTTTCTCACCATCCACAAAAGCTAATGGGAAGAGAAACAACTAACAAACATATTTATGTGGATCAATAATTTATTAGTGAATGCTCATGTAATAAATAATCTTTAACAACCAATGTAAGTGTCTTAAGTAGGTTAAAATCTCAAGTTCTCGAAAAAATTGATGAAAATAAAAAAACATGAAAAAATGCATTACCTTCGCAGTGGCCATTGAAGAATGAAATTATTGTTGTAGGCTTCAACCTTGCAACAACTGCTTACTTGAAATCTGCGCTATAGTAGTTATCTCCCACCTAGAAGAACTCATAATAAATGGAATGGCCATTTGAACAGTCGTACTATTCATCAGTTCGATAAATTTGGTAATGGCACACCATATTTAGATTTCTAAGGTAAAAATAAATGAATTAAAAAAAATATTGCAATTTAGGATAGAACTTCCACTTTGGAAGCAAACACTTGTATGAACTACTATCCCCCTGGCAACTTACCACAATTCGCATAATGAATAAATTACTATATAGTAACCAAAGGGGCAAGCTGCGTAACAAGTATATCTCATTGAAAAGACCTTGAAAGATAGTTTTTATTACATGTTAGGACTTCATGACAGCTTCAAATAGGTGCAACTAGAACATGATATGATAAGAAGCGAATACCAAAATGTGGAAATAATAAAGGATAAAGCTCCCCTTGTCCCTCCCCCCCCCCCCCCCCCCCCCCCCCCCCCTCTCTCAAAAAAAAAAAAAAAAAAAGGTCAACCTTAATAAGTTAATAATTTAATAACAAACTGTCATCCTTATTTAGGCTCCAAACAAGAAATGCTTCATAATGTAGACATCCTTATGAAATTAAACCACAAATGAAAATAAACCACATTCAAATTGCACTGTAAATTAAATTGGTTAATCAAAGAACTCTAAATCATGAAAATAAAAAAGTAATGCATCGTGCCTATAACGAGGCCAATACATAAGTACCAAAATCAACAACCCCTACCATATACCATAGAATGGAATAATATGGGATGGTATAAAATATGAAAACCTTAAGCATAAAAAGGGACATGTCACATCAATGAATTATTACATTTAGAGCGGTTGTGACCTATGCCATTACACCCAGAGCAATAAATTGCTCTCTTATGACTAAACTATGACTTAATGCGTCTTTGTCGGGGTCTTCCTAGAGGACGTCTCACATGTGGGGGTTGGAGAGCAAGAAATAAGTTGCCGCGCCATCTTGCAGACTTCCATCCTCACAAACTTTCGACATGTTGTGCATTGGTAATGGTTGACAATAACCCGAGTAAATCAAAATGTTGAGTGGAGACATGAAAACATGGGTTGATATACTCATACGCGTCGTGTCTCAGTGTGTGGATGACAACTCATACATGTGAACATGACAAGCTGGACATTTTCCATGTCATGCAAGTACACATACGTTGATGCATATCGACAATCAAATAAACCTCCCCAACAAACAACTTAAATATCCACCCCAAATAGGGTATCACACTAATCAAATCAGACCTCATGATATTTAACATTAGTTTCTCTTCTGTTTTCAGTCCAACCATGCTCTTCCATTTTTTTTGTACCATGCATATGGGTGTCCAACATGGCTACAAGCTTATCCATGTGCATTAACAATAACACATAAATTGTTTGGTGGCATTCATCCCTTAACAACGCATTGAAGGACTCTGCAATATTAGTTGTCATTTTATCTCATTGTTTTTTTAAGGAACTTTGACATTGCCTAATGTTCGGGACTGTTTTTCGCAACCCATTTTTCTAGGTTGTCATTGAAGCGCACAAGTTTGTCAAATGCCCCGTTGTAGTCTATATCCAACCTAGCATATGCAATGTCGTCCAAAAGTAACAAAACATCTTCTTTCCATTTCTTACCTTTAATGTTTTGCCTATTCAAGAAGCTAGAAAAGTTTTCCTTCACATGTCGATAACAATATGCATGATTTTATGTCCCGAACAACTCGGAAACATTAAGCAAGATTCTCTGATGTCTATCTGATATAATAACAACTTCTTTAACATCTAGGACCCTCTTTAATTTCTCCAAGACCAATACCAGTCCTCATAATTTTATGAACTTACCACATGAAGGGTTAAAGGGAACATTCCATCGTCTGCATCATATGCAATAGAGGACAAAAAAGCTCCCTTATATGGGCCATTTAGGTGGAAAGAATTAATAGCCAATATCGGTCGACACCCTATGATGAACCCTTGAATTGAAAATGCATAGGCAATGAACAATTGCATGAAGTGATCTTCATGGGAAGTGTACTCGGCAATAGTGCCAGGGTTTATTTCCCTTAGCCTATGGCATAACCAAGGCACAAACGTGTAAGACTCATGTAGAGCTTCATATATGTGTTCCTTTACCTTTTCTTTAAGGTTCCATGCTTGGTTATATGTCAATTGAACTCCATGATCACGTTCAAAATCCTTGCAAATTTGACGGGGAAGATATTTTGGAGTGGTTCTAAACACATCTTCAATAACAACAATGCCTCTCTTTGAAGAAACACTTACCTTAGATAAACACTCATCTTGAGCTATATGATTATGATTCGCTTGGTAAGTATGAACTTGCGAAATTACATTTCTCTCTACAGTGTGAGCTGTTATATTCCAAGGACAACCCTCAATCGAACACTTTACGAACATATGCATAGGTGAATTTTTCTTATACTTGTATTCAAACCTCATATCTAATGACATCTTGTATATTGTATTTCGAAACTCCCCATAATTTTTAAATGTATGTCTCGACCCTAATATTACCTCACAAAATCGATTCGATTCTAAAGGGGTGTACTCACTATCTGCACAATGCGATGCAAAACCTCTTGATAACCTCATAGTATTAGGAATTGCATCGCATGATACATTAAAGGAAGGAAACGTGGGAGGTGGACCTCTGCATTTACATACATTAACAAAATTAGACTACATCATGAGTAAAATTAATATTCACAATATTTTAAATAGATATTCATGTCAAAGTCCATTACCCAAATGCCAACTGTGTGTTCGGTATATTTGCTTCAATGGCTTCCACATGGGATGACTCTACTATGTATGCATTTGCAAAGTCATCACTGTGGGAAACTACGTTATCCAAGTCATCCTCATCTTCTAAATCTTGGATGACTCTGGGGTTGAACTTGTGGGTGTAGTGCATCTTCATCACATCAAGGGAGATGTCAAATTTCTCTAAGATTTTTTTAGTGAATTCTTTAAATGACATTCCTTTATATATGTGAATACCTTTGCTTTTTCCACCCACATATTCCCATTGCCCATCATTTTTTTTGGACAAGTTTGCCTCCCACGAAAATGTAACAATATATTCTATTTGTTGTGTCCATCAACTTATTCAAACAAAGCACAAATTTCATATTGTTGAACAAACAATTATGTATATTCAATGTCATCCAAAAAGTTTTTCCATCTCATAAGAGTTATTAGTGATAGAAAAGGTTAAAAGACAGACAACCTCTTAGAAGAAGGGACTTTTATCAAAAGCAAGGAATCTTATGTTAGTGAGAGCTCTATTTGAGATGCTTCTATCCCTTGCATCCATCCCAATTTCATTGACTTGTATTCATAAATGATTTGATGGATGGAAGAACAAGAAGTTAAAGTTTTGAATGAGAGCATGGACATAAGATATATTAATGTGATAAAGAACTGATACATTGAAAAACATGATTATTGAAAGAGATATAGGCAAATAAATTCCAAATCATGGTTATGTTAAGGTTCACATTAGATACTTATTTTTTTTCCTATGTGGTCTTTAAATCATTTGGATTTTATTTAAATTATAACTGTGAAATGAGCCTTTCAATCTAGGGATTTAAAATTAAACAGAATTTATATTTTATAAAATATAACTTCACTAAGTGGAGTAGAATTGTCCCATGTAATTGTAGTGTTTTTTGATTGGCATCTTTTATATATTCTTGTTTGCATAAAAAAAAATAAAAATAAAAACAAATAAGCCTATAGTAGAGTTTTAGAATATTGATAGGAGTAGAAGTAGAGGAATCGTAAGAATTGATGCCCAAGTGCATATTTGGTTCTCTTTGAACTAATCATTGATATATGGAGAATCAAGTGAACATTAGCTTCAAGATTAAAGCAAGAAAGTTGTTGTGGGGAAGTGGTTTGGGGTTGTTAGGTTAACATTAAAGGGCAATTTTGCTAGATAAAGCCCCTGTACTAATGGTGTCTGCCCATATCAAATAAGCATGTTGAAATGGAGATGTTAAGATGGATAAATGACTAGAAAATGAATATGTTAGTTGAAACCTAGACGTAAGCATCTATTCAGGACAAGACGGAAGAAGGCTATATGACCCTTAATTTAGATAGGACATGACCCTTAATCTAGTTTGATGGATAAACAGGATTTGTGTAGCAGAACAATTATAATTGATAGATAAACACTTGCTGGAGTTTAGTGCCTAGCTTTTTATTACAGTTTTATTTTCATATTCACATGTTTCTCTCTAAAAGTTGTTTGAAGTTTGTTTCAATTTGCACTATTCTGTTTATTTTAATGAAGAAATGCCAATTATGTCAATTAAATTTGTTCTATGCTGTGCAGTTACAAATTGGTGTTGATGAGTCATATAAGCTATCTATTCCTTCACACGGGGCATAGGTTTATGCTCATATTCAGGTAATTGTGAGCTAATGTTGATTGAATCTGATCCCATGACCCTAGTTCGCAAGGTTGAAGGGTAATATGGTCACATTTACAAAATAAAAATAAAAAATTGGCACATTGTATTTCTTGGTGCCATCATAGAATTCCATTTAGATACTCACTATATTCACATGCATGAATAGTTTCAATTTATGTCATGAGGAGAATGATTCATAACCAGTCGTAAAAGGCAAATAACAATTAAGCTCGATTATCTTGGAATAGAAAACGGGGCAGACTAGAGAGTATTGCCAATAAAACATGGTATAGATTAATACTACTATCTAAAAATTAAGTAGGGATGGTCCATAATTTTGAAACATTTCATTCCCAGAATTTGTTTCACCCATCAGGAAAAATCCATCAATGTAAAAAAGAGAAAAGCCAAGGACCCAAAATTCATAAGTCATCTATGTATCTCAGCATAAAAAACACTATAATAAATAAGAATTATTTCCATTCAGAGATAGATTTGCAAAAAATATTAATAGCACCCTAAATTGACTTTGTAAACTGAAGGTTAACAGAAAACAAGAATCCCTCTTCTCATACCAACAACGATTAAACAAAATGTAGGATTAAACAAATCTAGGGTAAGATTTAGAGAACCTACTAACATCAAATATCTAAAAACAGCCCAACACATAATTTTTCCTATTTTTATTTGTTTTTGTGTGAGAAATGAAATCATATTAAAAAAAGAATGGAACAAGGATGTATGGGTTCTCAATCAATCACAAAACTGAGAGGAGAAAGGGGTTTATAGATCTAAATGCAAAGAGGGTCAATTAGGAACTAAACTTCCAATTGAAGTCATTTTGACAAGCTTTATATTAGTAACAAAGTTGGCCTTTCAGTCACTAATCACTATATCATATGCCAAAGAAAAGTGAACTACTAGCTTCAAAGCCAAGGCATGAAGCTTCATGTACAGTGTCAATCTACATGAAAGTGGCCGAATCATCTTCCACCAAGATATTATGGAGGGTTGGAGGACAAAACCTTTGGATATTAATGACAACCAGAAGAACACTAGCCTCCACCTTAATGGAAACTCTCCTAGAAAATGGTTTAAGATAATGAAACCACTTGTAATTCAATGGTCCTCAAGGTGCTTAAAGTGTATTCATCAAAATTAATCTTGATTCACCTCATGGGATGTGAGTTTAATGTCCTAACCATAAAGAAAAATCTAGGAAGGATTGAAGAGTGTGCACCTTTCCACTTCCTATCAATGAGATAAATCTAGGGATTAATGTACTAATTGCTGATGTGGTTTTATGATGACCTTCTTACTTGGAAAAACAGATCAATCATTTTGTAAGATAATACCCAATGAGTTCGTATTGTCCTGAACATGGTTAATTGTACTGAATTCTGGACCCTCCTCTCTTCTTATTCACTAGATGGGTCACTGAAATTTGAAATATCAAGTTACTTGATGACTGCCTATTTGGGCCATAGTAAGCCTTCTTCAGGATAGATTTTTACTTGTTGTGCATGCTTTGTAAATTTTGTGTCTTTTAATATAAGGGTGCAGATATATGCCAAACATCTCATTAGTAGAAACAGTTTTAGTTAAATTTGAATATTAAATAATTCATTACCATGTTCATATTATAAGAATTGTAGATGTATGTTTCTTTATGCATTCCTCATAGCAGGATTTGAAATCAACATTCAACTTTTATTGGATGACATTAATCTAATCTTGATGTGACACATTTCTAGAACACACAAATGAAGTTGTTATAGATTTAGGACCAAGAGAGAAACGACTAGATCTTTCACTTAAAATACCCCCTAGACTTGTAAATTTTGGCAATAATAGGAGTGGAAAAGGCTTACTCCAATCTCAAGGATCTGTAAAAGGTATTTCACCTTCAAAGGGCTTGTTATGGGGTTTAAGCTTAAAAAAAAAAATAAAAAAAAAAAGAAAAAAAACTGTTTTACCTAATGGTGAGAAAAGCTCCCTTCTCAATTCAGACAACAAGCCAACTACAGAAAGTCCTAGCTAACCTCAAATATCCAACAACGCTCAGCACAGAGGGCACTGCCAGTGGGGATCGATGAGGGAACAATAAATGGCAAACTAAAATCAGGAGAAAGATTAGGGCAATGTATTTGGGTTGAAATCAAATGGTCTAAAGAGCTGAAATGAAGCATAAAACAAAATTGCAAAACCTACTAACCTCAACTATCTAACTACTTCGGCACGGAGGGCAATGTTGATGGGGATCGATGAGGGCAATGTATCGACAGAGATGAAAAACGCCATTGTCTACACCTAAAATCAAATGGCTAGGAGAGACGAAATTGAGAGATAAGGAAATTGCCATTAAGATTAGGGCGTTCTTTGGGCCTTAAATGAAATGGAAGCGATGGAAGAAATCGGGAGAGATGAAAAACACCACTGTCTGAAATGAAATGAAGAGTAAAATTAGGGCAACATAAATAGAATTCCAACGTGGATTTTTTATTTTATTTTTAATTGCCAGCAAATGGCATTTTCGGAAAATTAAAATTTTCATATCCTTTTTTCTTAATTTTCATACTTTCTTTGGGTGTTGGGCTTAAATATGCAACTTATATGGACCAAATCTTAATTTTTGGGTCCAGCTAGGCTTAAAACACAATTTTCCCTTTAATTTGTATAATATAATATGTTAAAAATTTGTCTACACCATTTATGATTTGCTAAAATTAGCATATTTTTCCACATATCTAGATAAGTAGATAATTGGCTTAAAAAATATTCTAATTTTTTTTTCACTTTTCCTTTGATGCAAGACACATTTACATAATTTTATTTATTAGTGCTTTACTACATAAATGATCAAATTTGCTTCAAGGACCAGGTACAAATATAGTATGTTTCGTTTACATTTTTTTTTACTATCACACAATAATTTATTTGGAATTTGGACAATTTATATAACATAGAAAATGGTCTATTACCTAATTTTCTTTTTAATATGAGTGTTATTTTTAATTTTTAATTTTTAAAAATCATTTTTAAGTATTTTATTTATTATATATTATGTCTTGGAATATTAGTTATATCATTATTATTACATATGTTGTAATCATAATATTTTTTTTTTAATATTAATAGAAATTTAAGTTAGAGGAACTAAACTTAATAAAATAAGTTTAGGAAGAACAACAAACATCTTTTCATTAATAATGAAACTACATGTATACAACATTAGATATCTTATTCAAGTATCATTGTAGGACAAGTGTATTTTATCATATACTTAAAACAAATAAGTTGTCAAATTATGAAAATGACTTTCTCTTTGAGCCAAATTCAAGTTGACAACCCATATATTTAGCATGTTACTAGTGATTTGTTTACAAATGATGTTTGAATTGTCCATTTGGACAATTTAAAAATACATAATATTTATTCAATCATTCTTTGGCGTTTTATCCATATTGAAAGATTATGATAGTCATTCCTATTGTTCTATGGGTGCATATTTGGACAATGTGACATATTGTTAGTTGCTTAGTTAAGCTAACTAATAGTTTGCTTATGCCTTAGCCAAGTCATGCACTTGGAAAACTATGGGGAAATGCTACATATTTTTTCTCAAAATGGATTTAAGCAACTTGGTGGTTGACTCTTAGATATTATGTAATCCTCAATAAAATGAGAATCACCACTAAATTTATGGTAGGAAGTATAACACATGCATTAGATTTTGACATTTACATGTATATAGCAAAATATGTAAGGTGACTTAGGGGTTTTTATGTTGGTTAAGCCCAAGTTCCCATCTTATTCAAAATGTGCATATGAGTTGGGTAATTGAATTTTAGTGCAATATTAGGGCAAAAGACATTTCATGGAATTTAATATTTAGCATATGAATTATATGTGAAAAGCAGTCTAAGATTGAGAAATAGAAATCAATATTTTGTCTTCATTGAATATGTATGAGATTCATTTTAATTTTTTTTTATCATTTTTAAGGCATTTATAGATAATAAGAATGGATTGGGGTTGGATGTGGTTGTCAAATAAGTTGTTTAGAGATTATGTTGAAGGGGATCGAGTTTTTCATTCAAGTTGCAAAAGAACACTTGTGATGGGATAACAAAACATGTTATCCATGATGAGATTGTCAAAATGCATGATTCAATGACTTGTTAACAATTGAATGTCATTTGATTAAGTTTGAGTTTTTGAGAACTAATCAAAGATGTATTTTTCGTGGCAAAGAACATGAATCTCCAACTAATGGACAAAATGATGTAAGTGTTGATACAAGAGTGGTTGATCTTACTGATGATGATATCCTTAATGAAGTTATTGAAGCATTAAATGATGCGGGCAGACCCATGAACAAAGATATTAACTTAGAGGAATCCATTAGTCATGGAAAAATTGATTACTTGTTTGATGAAGCTAATAAAGAATTGTATCTAAGTTGTAGAAAGTTTTTTACTTTGACATTTCTTATGAAGTTGATGCATGTTAAAATAGTCAAGGTAATAAGTCTTTAGACATGTTAATTCAAGTGTTCATTGATGTTTTTCCAAAATGATCAAACATTTCAAAGACATATTGTGATGCTAAGCAGATCTTAAGGGATTTGGGTTTAGGATGTGATTCAATCCATGCATGCAAGTATGATTGTGCACTATTTTGGAAAGAAAATGAAACTCTTGATTAATTTTGAGTAAGTGATGAACCACGATATAAGTTCTATAATAAAAAAAGGTAAAACAAATCCTCAAAAAGTACTACATCATTTTCTAGTAAAATCAAGGCTACAAAGATTATTCATGTCAAGACATATAACATCATATATGAGGTGGCATAAAGAAAAACAAATCTTAAGGCATCCAACATATTCTAAAGTTTGGAAGGATATAGACACCCAATTCTCTTGGTTTTCTCAAGACCCTCAAAATGTTCAGTTAGGGCTTGCACCATATGGTTTCAATCCATTTAGGAGCATGGGTAATAGGTATAGCATGTGGCCAATTGTCTTTGTGTCATACATTATGTCACCTTGGAGATGTATGGAGGAGATGTTTTCTATCTTATCATTACTAATTCCAAGCCCACAACCCCTAGGGAGAGATATTAATGTATACCTACATGCTTTGATAGAAGAGTTAAAAGAGTTATGGCATGAAGGTGTTCAAATATTTGACATGCTAACTAAAAAAAACTTTTGCATGCAGGCATGTGTTTTATAGACAATAAATGACTTCCCTGCTTATGGGAACTTATCTGGGTGGAGTAAAAAAGGATATAAGGCATATCCAATTTGTAATGAAGACACATCCTCATTAGGTATTAGAAGTAAAATGTTACATAGGCCATCGATGTTTTTTACCTCTTGATCATGGATGACGAAGGAGTTGGCAACATGATTGTAAGCCTAAGTTTCGACCACCCACAAGAGTGTTCTATAGTGATGATATATTATGATAATTGGGTTGTTTTAAGCAACTCAAGCCTAATAAGCATGCAAACAATGTTGAGAGAAAGCAAAAACAAGTGCTTGAAGAATTAAATTGGACAAAAAAAATGCACTTTCTTTAAGTTGGAGTATTGGTTAAAGTTGAAGTTGAAACATAATATTGATGTTATGCATGTTGAAAAGAATGTATGTGACAGTGTTAGGGGAACTTTGTTAAATATTGTAGGTAAAACAAAAAAAAAAAAAAAAAAAATCTTTTGAATTTGATTGATATGAATATAAGGAAAGAATTGTATCTACAATTATAAGGGAACAAATTAGTAAATCCCTATGCATGCTACACATTGATTATAGAGGAAAGAAAAGAGTTCTATCTAAAGTTTGTTAAGTTTCCAAATGGCTATACTACAAATTTATCTATAAATGTTAACATCAATGATGGGAAGATCTTAGGGCTAAAGAGTCATGATTGTCATGTTTTACTACAAAATTACTCCTCGTTGCTATTCGTCTATATTTAAATAAAGATTTGTGTACAAGATTGGCTAAGTTGTGTAGTTTTTTTCAAAAGTTATGAGCAAAGACTTTGTATGTGAATGACTTGGAAAAGTTAAAAGAAGTGATTGTCTTAATATTGTGTACGCTTTAGAGGACATTCGCACCAACTTTCTTTGATGTCATGGTCCACTTGATGGCATATTTACTATGGGAGGCCAAACTTGTCGAACTAGTTAGCTATCGATAAATGTATCCATTTGAAAGGTGGATTTTTACCTTTTTTGTTTATTAATATTTTCATCCAACCACATTACATAATACATGTGTTTAGGTTTATTTATTTATTCATTTTTTTGTCTTTACAATTTTTCTATTTAGGAACTTAAGTACATTGAAAAGATATGTGAGAAATAAAGTTCGACCAGAAGGTTCAATTATAAGGCCACACACTGTGAACAAGGCTTCAATGTTTTGTTCAAAGTATCTTAGTAGAATTGAAACACATTATAATTGAGGTAAAAGGAATGAAGATTGATTTGAACATCAGGAATAAGGACGTCTTTCCATATTTTTGTAATAGGCTTGACCATTAAGTAGTCAACAACATCTTCAATTTTCAAACGAAGAACTAGCTAAGGCACATTGGTATATGATGAATAATTATTAGGAGTTGAGACCTGAAAAACCAAACTCCAGTAGGATAACACCCAGAAGGCAGGTGAATGGGTGTTTTTAAAAGTTTTAAATAAATATTTATATATTATACCCTAGTTTTCCATACGAGTTGTTAGGGATAATCAACTCAATCTAAGATAGACAATATAAGCATGATGATAGAAATATGTAATGAGATATAAATATTTTTGCATGGAAAACCCCTATACTAACTGTGGAGATAAAAAACCATGAGGTCTAAGACCACTAATCTAAATCCACTATATGAGATCACGTCATACAAATTTACCTGATCTCTTTACCCTAAAGACTTGCTCTCAAGTACCTATAACTTGATCTATGTCATGACACAACAACCTCTTATTACTTTAGTGAATATGCTTTAGCCTCACTAAAGGGATTTAGGTCTTCAACCCAAGATTCAATGCTTGAATCCTTCTAATGAGACATAGGGAATAGTGTGACTCGTTAGGTTTTCTCCTCAATGAAACCCTCTCCAAAATATTAAGATCTATAACTCTAGAAGGGTTATAATGAGCTATTTATAGGCAAATATGCTGAAGAGGTTCAGTATCATAAGGTTTCTAAATATAATTTGCATGAAATTCTTGAAAATATCTTCCAAATCTCGGTAAATAAGGCATGAACACTCGAGTACACTTAACCACTACTTGAGCGTCTTAGGAGCTTGAGTGATGTTGAGCACTTGAATGGTCCTAGCTCTTGAGCATTGCTACCCGCTTGAGCATTCCTTGGATTTTTATTTTTTTTAATTAAAATGCATTTTTTATTCCAAAAAATATTATTCCTCTTTATACCTTATAGGAGCCTAACTTGCCACAAGTCAAACCTTCTTAGATGTACCTATGACTTCTTGATTGAACAAACAATAACCCTTATTCTTCAATGGAGAGCAAGTCACTATCTAACAAGATTACTAAGACCATAATTAACTTGGAACAAAATTGACAACATACAAACAAGACTCATTGTCCCAACAATCTCTCCCTTTGGAAATTTTGGGACAAAACATAGTTACATAAAACTACCCAAACTCTCATAGAGGAGTTTACATAACACACATTAATGCTCAATTAAAAATAATTTAAGGGAATGTATTGCATCATCTTATAGTACTTATCTTCCAATTTTGTAACCATCGCCGGTAACAAAAACTATACCCAAGAAAAAGCAATGTGTGGGAAAGAATAATGTCAAGAAAGCAAAACAAGATAGTTAGAGATTTTGTTTGATGCATTATGAAAGCATGAAAGAGGAATAGATTCCTGCAGTGACACCAATGCACAAAGCAAAGCTCGATAGAAATATAAATGCATTCAAATCAACCAATCATATAATAAAAGCTTTATAAGACACAATAGATCAACAGTAAAACATAAATGCATTTCACCAAATAAAACATATGCAATGAAGATTATAAGAAGAAGCTTCTATGACTTAAGATAGTTCTAGAGAGAGACATCAAAAAGAAATATTTTCTAAGAAACATCCATGTTAGGTATCTCTCTTAAACTTCTAGGGCATGCTTTCAACAATTGATTTGGTTTCTTTCAATATCTCAGGATTAGTTTCCTCCAATATTTTAATTAATTTCCCTTAAGAATTAAAATAAAAATGAATTAAATCCATATAAAGAAAATGAACTTAGCAATTCAAATGAATTAAGAAATTCAAAAAAAAATTTATCCCCCTAAAGAATATCTTTACTTTTCTTAAAGAAAATCTCCCATTTTTTTTGTCAAAAAATGTCTCCAATATCTCTTCTCAATTAGTTCTCAAAAGTTTTATACCTAAAAGTTACCAAATTTTTTAATATTCTCTATCTTTTTACAGTATATTAAGTGGCTCTCAATTATGAATTGATCTCCTTTTTTTTGTCTTAAAAATGGCAAGAGATATAAAATACAAACTAGAAAATCCACAAGAGACAAGAGGGAAAGATAAAACATCATCATACCATATATAAATATAAAAAAAACTGATTTTGAATAAAAGAGATATAAAATATAAAGTGAAAAAAAAAAAAAAAAAAGGTATTACTGTAAATAACTGAAAGTCCAATAGGGAACACCTAAAGTGGGAGAGAGTGAGAAAATGGGTGAATGGGTGATTTAAAAAATTAAATCAATATTTGTGAATTATAATAATTTTTTCTTATCCCATGATATTGTAGGGATAACTTGGATATTAAAAAAGAATTTCATCCCAATACTTAAAAATATTATTTTTATGGTTTATTGATATCCAAATATTAACAATATATGCTGAAGAATGTTAGGGATAATAATAACCATAAGAATAATCAACTTAACAAACTGAACAACCAATTAACCAATCAATCCAATATATTCGATATTTTCAATCAAAATATATGCAAGAATAAATATAAACTATTTTTAATATCCCTGCAGGATATTTGATTAAAACAAATTAACCAATTCTAGTAAATTAAAACATAATATCAAATATAAAGAGATAGACAATGAGGCACAAGTTTTTTATGTGGAAAACCCCCACAAATTGTGGAGATGAAAAACCATGAGGTCTGATGCTATCAATCGAAATCCATTATTTGAAATCAAGTCACATAGATTTACCTGACCACTTTACCCTAAAGACTTACTCTCCAGTACCTATAACTTAATCCACATCCACAACACAACAATACTTGTTGCTTCTTAGTAGATCCTTTGGTCCCTTGGAAGGGATTACGATCTTCAACCAATAATTTAAAGAATCGAATCCTTGAATGAGATAATGGGAATGGTGTGGCAAATTAGGCTTTTCTCTTAAAGAGTACCTCTAAAGAATGAGAGGTTTGTAACAATTAGATCTCTACAATCTCTAATCTCTTAACTCAAATCTCTAACCCTCAAAAGGTTACAAAGGAAGTATAGATAGGCAAAAGCCATAAGGATTTTGGTATCACAAGTTTCCAAATTAAAGTTGGATTGAAATTCATTCAAATACGTTTTTAAACTCGATAAGACTCATGACCGCTTGAGCGGGCTTAGATCGCTTGAGCGTCCCTTGCTTTTTGAAAAACATTTTGAGAAACATTTTTTAAAACATTTTAAGCTAAAAAATGATACCAAACCTTTTATACCTCAAATAAGCCTTTATATGCGACGAGCCAAACTTTTTTAGACGTACCTGTGACTTCTCGGTTGGATGAGCAACAACCCTTAATCTTCAATGGAGAGTAAGTCACTATCTAAAAAGACTTCTATAGTCAAATATAAATCAGAACAAAATTGCCAACATATAAATAAGACTCAATGTCCTAACAATCTCCCCATTTGGTAATTTTGTGACAAAATATCATTACATAGACCCACTTATACTCTCATAATGGAGTTTACATAACACACATTAACGCTTAATTAAAACTAAACTAAGCTTTGCAAAGCTTTATAGAACTTATCTTCCAACCCTATAACCCACACATATACAAAAAAACTATACCAAAGGTAAAGTAGTATGAGAGATAAGATAATATCGTGAAAGCAAAACAGGATAGTTGGAGACTTTGCTTGATGCATTGTGTAAGCATGAAAAAGGAATAGAGTCCTATAGTAACACCAAGGTACAAAACAAAGCTTGAGTGGAAAATAAATGTGTGTAAATCAACTAAACATAATAGAAGCTAGATAAGACCCAATAATTTAATAGTAAAGTGTAAGAGGCATTCACTAACCATAACATAAGCAATGAAAGCCCAAAGAAGAAAATTTTATGACTGAGATTAGTTCTAGAGAGATAGACAAATCAAACAATAATATTTTGCATGAAGCATCCATGTTAGGTATCTCTCTTGAACTCTAAAATCATACTTTCTAAGATTGATTTGGTTTAATCCAATATCTCATTTTTAGTTTCCTCCACTATTTTAATTAAATTCCGTTAATTAAAGAATTAAAGAATTCAAAGAATTTAAAAACTAACTCCCCCTAAATCAAGAGTTTTCTATTTACACCCTTTTAACTCCCTTTTTTTTTTATGTGAATTAAATGTTTAATATTCTCTTCTCCTCTTATCTTAATTTAAGAAAGTTAAATAAGCAATTATGCAATTATTCACTTAGCAATTTTCTCAAAAAATGTAAATACGAGAAAGCACACAAGAGATAAAGAGAAACATGAACATCATATATATATATATATGTATGTATGTATGTATCAAAAATATGATTTTAGATACATAAGATAAGTAATGAAAACAATCCAAATCAAAAAATGAAAAAAAAAAAATACTTAGGATAAGGTGGTGCCAAAGTATATGCACGGAAAAGCTAGCAACACCCATCTTCTAGTGATGCACAAGCCTTTATTATAGAATCCATCTCGTGCAACAAATCTTGACTGAATTGACTTTCATTGACACCATCTTTGTAGAATATTATTCTATGAGGTTCTAAGTTTAGAGGAAAAGAGGAACCCACTAGCTCAAAGTGACGATAATGGGCATACAAATAATATTGAACTAGAGGCTTCTGATAGAGTAAATAATCCATTAATAAAGCCATAAGGTCAAAAAGAAACTAAAGTGAAAAACTCTAAAGGGGTTCAAGTGTCCTAAATGAGGTCACCTTAGCCATATTTAAGAGAATACCAAAGGACACAAAAATCGAGAAAATTTTAGGAAAAATCTAAATCACTAGAAATGCCCTAAACGATGCGTAGAACAATAGTGTAAAGTCGAAAACGTGAAAAATGAAGAAAACTAACCTCAAATGACAAAGAGACGGAGTCCCCGAGTACTTGAGAGAATAGAAAAACGTTTGAAATGACAAAAAATGCGTTGGATGGGTTTTATACTCAGACGTACTATTGGATGTAGATTAGCATTCAAGTGAGATGCTCGATGGAGGTGCCGCTAGATGTAACTAAGAGCGCTTAAGCATTAAGAATGCTAAATGCAGTACTCGAGCGACCAAAGCCAAACAAAAATTCTAACAAGGAATAAAATACTCAACTAACTAAAATATAAACAAGGATTAACACCATTTGAAATCAATTTTAATGATAAACTAAAATGAGAAGATAATTAAGTTCATAAACTTTCAACATTAGCTCAATTAGTAATAAATGAAGTATATTACTTCAGATAGTATATGCCAATCCATTAAGAATGAAATTTCAAGATAAAAAATCCAAGTTAATCATAATCTCAGCTTTGAAAACCCAATGCATAACCATCAATGTATAAAAGAGTAAACATAGAAACATAAGTATTGATTTTCAAGGAAATACAACTTATTGTCTAGTTTAATATTTCAAAATTGATCACTTAGAAAGGATCCGATCATGCATTTGGTCAAATTAAAGAACACATCCAATCAGTTTGAACTAAGATTGTTGGATTTCTATTTAACATAGCCTCGTTGATCTACATACAACACAACTTGACTGCCCCCTTAATATGACATCATCCTTCCATTTTTATTTTTTTTCTTTTCCCTTTTCTTTTTAAAAGTAGAGGCATTGCACACCGTGATCAATTGATTTTTCTTTTTATTTACATTCATGGCTACCTTATGTCCACTTTGGGGGTGTTTCCAAATGTTGCAAGTGATCAATATATGTTTAAGAGCATGAATCTTGGACAAGAGTATAAAAGTTATGCTTGACCAAAGATTCAATATTTTGTACTGACTCACCTCGGGAAACAAATAATGATCATAGTCAAACAAGGTATGTGGATAATAAGATTTGAGCATGACAATGAATCCTTCCAAAGCAATCAAAGTCTACTTTATGAGTTCAACTTAAGAAGTCTCCCTTTTAATCAAGTACAAGATGTAACCACTATTGAATTTCTCATATACAAAGATATTTAGTTATCATGAATGAAATGCATCAATAGTAATTATCAAATATCTATGATTCCATCCACATCAAATCTTATAGATATAGTATATTTCTCCAAATCATAAACTCGAAACATTATGAATCATGCTAATATATCAAGTAAATAAACAAAAATCATATGCCCAAAAAAAAAAAAAAAAGGCCAAGGAAACAAAAAGAAATAAATACTAAGCTTAATTCCTTTGAATCCTAAACCTATGATGATAAATCAATTAGGCATACACCTAAGGATTTCCTAAGGTAATCAAACCTAAGAGAATCCAAGGGTTTGGTAAGAATATCTTCTAGTTGAAGTTCAATGGGGACATACTTTAGAGAAATGACCTTTTCTTTAATAAAACCCCTAATAAAATGATAATGAATTTCAATGTGTTTAGTCTAGAAATGAACAATAAGATTATTTGAGATATTTTTAGCACTAGAGTTGTCATAGCATATGTTCATGGTTCCTTGTTCAAATTTATAGTCTTTAAGCATTTACTTCATCCATAGGAGTTGCGTACAATAGCTCATAGTAGCAATATACTCAGCTTTGATAGTAGATAAAAATATAGAATTTTGTTTCTTACTAAGTCAAGCCACAAGAAAATCACCAGTGAAGAAACAAGCATCAGATGTGCTTTTTCTATTCTCAACGTTTCCAACTCAGTTAGCATTGGAATATCCAACAATCATAAGAGAATAATTATAGGGATACCATAAACCACAATTAAGAGTTCCATTTATATAACGAATAATTTTTTTAATAGACATTAAGTGTGAGTCTTTGGGGTTTGCTTGATATTTAGCATAAGCTCCAACACTAAAGGATATGTTAAAACAACTCACAGTGAGGTAAAGTAAGTTTCTTATCATACTTCTATAAAGCTTTTGCTCAATATCTTTTCTAGATGCATCCTTGCTAAGCTTAATGGTAGTGCTCATTGGTGTCCTAGAGTGTTTAAAAGATTCTAGATTGAATTTCTTAACATTTCCTTAGCATACTTGGATTGAGAAAGAAAGATTTCTTATTTTAGTTTCCTAATCTGCAATCCTAGGAAGAAATTTAATTCATCTACCTTGCTCATTTCAAGTTCAATCTTTATTGCTTCATCAAAAATAAGGTCAAGGTCACTAGAGGTAGCTCTGAAAACAATATCATTAACATAAATCTAAGACACTAACAACTCATCATTGTAACTATTTATAAACAAGGTTCTATCAGTTCCACCTCTTTTAAACTTTTTCTCCAAAAGATAAGTTGTGAACCTCTCATACCAAGCTCTAGGAGCCCTCTTTAATCCATAAAGGACCTTTTCTAACCTATAGACATGATTAGAGAATTTAAGATCCTCAAATCCCTTAGGTTGCTCAACGTAAACTTCTTCACTTAGAATTCTATTTAGAAAAGTACTCTTGAGATCCATTTGGTAAAGCTTTATCCTCAAGGAGCATGCTATTGCCAAAAGTATCATTCTTGATTCTAATATGGCTATAGATGCAAATGCCTCTTCATAATCAATCCCTTTTATCTGTGAGTATCCTTGGGCAATTAACCTTGTTTTATTTCTCATAATGGCCCCATTTTCATCTTGTTTGTTCTTGAATATCCATGATGTACCTATGACATGTTTGCCTTTAGGCCTAGGGACTAAATACCATACATCATTCCTAGTGAATTGGTTTAACTTTTCCTAGAGTGTAGTAGTCCAAGATTCATCTCCTAAAGTTTCCTCCACATTCTTTGGCTCCAATTAGGAGACATAACATACAAGACCCATCTCATTTAATCTTGAATGTCTCCTAGTAACCACACGTTCATTTACATTTCCTATAACATTTGAGATTGAGTGGTTCTTAGATATTTTGGATCTATGTTTATCCCTTTTTTCTATAGGAATGTCATCTAGAGGTACAACTTCATCATTGTTAGGGTCAATGTCTCTTTTAGGGATATCATTAGGGTTATCTTTTGTAGTCTCCAAGTCTTTAGGGTTATCCCTAATTGATTCTTGGGTTAAAATTTGATTATCAATTATATCATAACCATACTGAGTATCATTTATAACTACATTAGAAGACTTTTGGATGACTTGTCAATTTGATTATAAACCCTATAGGCTTTACTCATAATAGAATAGCCTAGGAAGATGCTTAAATCAAATTTAGCATCAAACTTTCCAAGGTTCTACCCATCCCTGAGTATACAGCACTCATTTCCAAAATTCCTAAAATACTTAAGATTAGGTTTTCTCCCTGTCCATAATTCATAAGATGTCTGCTTTGTCCCTGATCTGAGAAAAATGCTATCAATAGTATAACATGCAGTATGCCAATATTAATAACTTCTACCTAAAATTGCATAGAGGTATTATGCATGTGAATCATCACCCTAGTAATCTCTTGTAACACTTTATTCTTTCTTTCAGCTACTCCATTCTGTTGAGGAGCCCTAAAGGCTAAAAACTCATGTTTAATTCATTTTTACTCGCAAAAGAGGTCAAGAACCACATTATCCAACTCTCTCCTCCTATCACTCATAATCCTTACAATTGGATGGCCAATTTCCACTGTATTCTATTGAATAATGACTTCAAATGCTCTATGGCCTTTGATTTCTCCCTTAGAAAACTCATAAAGGAGTATCTTGAAAAATCATCTGCTGCCACAAAGACACATCTCTTGCCACCTCTACTTTTAGTTCGCATTGGACCCATAAGATCCATGTGAAGAAGATCTAAAGATTTAGTGGCCCTTATCTTCTTAATGTTTTTGTGTGAACACTTAGTTTGTTTTCCTTTCATGTACTCACCACAAATGGGTTTAGCTTCACCACTAAATCTAGGAATCCCTCTAATTTTTTTAATATTCACTCAGTACACAAATCCTTATAGTTTATGTGACCTAGTCTTTTATGCTAGAGCTCAATAGGATCAAGTTTTGCCCTACTACACATAAGAGGTGTTCTAAAGTAAGGATTTATGTTATAACAATTATCAAATATCTTATGTCCTTTGATGAATACTTTCCCTCTTTATTAACTACCTCACATTAAGTCTTGCTGAAAATTTACTTTATGGTTTTTGTCTTACATTTGACTAATGCTTAAGAGGTTTGCCTTGTGTTCTTCAACATATAAAACTCCATCTAGTTTAAGACAACTAGGGATAGCTATACTACCCTTGCTTTTTACATGAGCTAGGCTTCCATCTTCAAAAGCAACAAACCTACTATCATTATTTTCAAGAGAAGTAAAAGAAGATTTGTCTCCTATCATGTGTCTAGAGCACCCACTGTCAAGATACCACTTACTAGATAATTTAGATTTAAGAACTTGACATTTTGACTTATCCTTTCTCAACCAAACTTGTTTAGTCCTAGGTGGTGACTTAAAGGAACTAGATTCGCTTCTAGGTTTCTTGTTGATTTTTTTTCCCTTTCCCATTATTCAAGATGTTATTTTTAAGGGAATTAAAGTAATTCATAAGTAGTTTCAAACCTTTCAAGAAACCCATTGTAGCATCTAAATTGAGAATGTCTAATTTTCTTATAGTGTGTTCATAGTGATGTCTTTTTAAGAGATTTTACTTGGTTAGTGGTATCATTCTTACCTTTGACAAACATAGTTTTTCTACTAGAAGGGGTTTTATCTTTTTTAATATACCATAAACCTCTTTTATCACCATAGGTTTTGAATTTATCAAGAATTTCATTAAGCACTTTAGTTCCAGGGTAAAAAACTTCATTCATAGATGAAGAAGGTTTATTATTCTTTATATCTTGAGTGAGAACATTATTCTTCTCAAGGAGATAATGATGCTCAAATTCAAGACATCTAATCTTTTCAAGAGAATTATATTTTTCAACATTAAACACATCAATCTTGTTTTTAGGAGCTTCAAGAACATCATGATTTTTCATATAACTCTTAATTAATCTTTCATGCTCAACAACAAGATTATTAAAAAATTCAGCCCTTTGTTCATCAGTAAATTCATCATCATCATTATCACTATCACAATCACTATCATTCACAGGTTCCATAGATGCAACAAAAGCTAACATGTCATTAAGATTATACCTTACATCTTCAAAAGCTATGGAAACACTTTCTTGAGAATGTTTATCACTCCATGTTGTTTGCATAGAATTTTTGATATCTTTGAGGCGAGGACAATCTTGAGAATAGTGTTTCACGCCTCCACAATTAAAGCATTCAACTTTCTTACCTTTAGAGGAACCTTTTCCTTTCATATTAGATGATTGCTCATTAAGTCTTTTTCCTTTTCCAAATTCTTGGTTCTTGTAAAACCTTGTATTGAAATTTCATGACCCTTTTAATTCTTTTGGCCATATGTGTTGATTCATCATTAGTTATATCATATGACATTTCAATATCTTTTTTCTCATTCTTAGAAGCCTTAAAGGCAAAATCTTTAGGCTAATGAGAATTAGATAGGGTCATCTCATATTTTTGAATGGAGCCTACAAGTTCATCAACTTTCAAGAAGTCAATATCCTTACTTTCCTCTTGACAATTACTTTAGGTCTAAATCACTTTAGAAGAGATCTCAATATTTTCCTAGCTACCTTAAAATTAGGAATAGGGTTCTCCAAGGTTGGATGAAGAATTTACAATATCACTTAATTAAAAAATAAAATGAAGAAAAAGTTTGATTTTCATGCATACTAATATTCTCAAACTTAGTAGCAAACATTTGCTATTTAGAATTCTTTACAGTAAATGTACCTTCATCAATGACTTGAAGAATATTTCATGCTTTCTTTTCACATTTACAATTTTTTATCCTGCGAAACTCATCTGGACAAACTCCATTAAAAATATTAAATAATGCCCTGACATTGGCTTCACTACATTGATTATCGGCTTTGTCCCATTTGTTTTTAGGTTTAAGTTCTACTATTGATCCTTCTTGAGCATCAAGGATTAATGGTGGTCCCCAACCATATTCAACTAAGTTCTACACCCTTTCGCCTTGCATTTTGAGGAAAAACATCATTCGTGCTTTCCAATGGGAAAAGTTATTCCCATCAAAATGGGGTGGACTATTCAAATGAGCACTACTTTTTTATTGTTCCATGTCGGACTTATAAGATCAATAAAAATTTGATTTTTAAACAATATGATCAATAAAAATTGGATTTTTAATCAATGGATAAAGAATCGATTTTTTATTTCGCTCTTATACCAATTGAAAAATAGGTATTACTCTTAATACCACTTGAATAATAGTCGAAAGTCCAAAAGGGAATACCTAGAGGGGAGGGGTGGGGGTGAATGGGTGATTTAAAATTTTAAAACAATATTTGCAAATTATAACCAACTTTTTATCTTAAGAGATAATGGGGATGTCCCAAATAAATAAATGGTTGTACTTAAAATCTTTAGGTATACAAAAATATGTTGAGATAAAGATGTTATAATTATTAATATCTTAAATATCTATTGAGATATGTTAGGGATAACAATAACCACTAGAACAACCAACCTAACAAACATAACAATAATTTCAACAAATCAATCAATAATTGGTTATAGGTATAACCTCCACAACCACCAAGATAACCAATCCAACAATCTCAATAATCAATTAACCAATCAATTCAAGATAATCAATGCCATCAACCAAAATATAAGTAGAAATAAACAGATATGCATCTTTTTAAAAAGCTCTACAATATATTAGGATTAATCAATTTGACATATTCTAGAAAATTCAAATAGAATATCAAATATAAAATATATAGACAGTGAGACACAGGATTTTTACCTGGAAAACTCCCTACAAACTTGTGGAGATAAAAAACCACGAGCTCTAAGACTTACCAATCTAAATCCACTATTCGAAATCAAGTTACACATATTTACTTGGTTGCTTTACCTAACGACTTACTCTTTAGTACTTATAACTTAATCCCCGTCCACAATGCAACAACTCCTTATTGTTCTCTAATGAATCATTTGGTTCCTCCGAAGGGATTAAGGTCTTCAACCCATAATTCAAAGAATCAAATCCTTGAATGAGAGATCAGAAATGGTGTGACAATAAGACTTTCTCTCAATATGTCCATCTATAAAATAAGAGGTCTCTAAAATCTTAGATCTCTTTGATCTCTAATCTCTTAGCTCAAATCTCTAATCTCTTAGCTCAAATCTCTAATCCTCATGAGGTTATTAGAAAGATATATATATAGGCACAAGCCAAAAGAGTCTCGCTATCTTAAGTTTCTAAATTAGAGTTTGAGTGAAATTTATCCAAAATAAGTTTCTAAACTCGACAAGATTGTCATGATTGCTTGAGCAGACTTGGACCACTTAAGCTGGATTAACCGCTTGAGAGACCCCTACTACTTTTGAAAAACCATTTTAAAACATTTTAAGTCTAAAAATGATACCAAACCTTTTATACCTCAAATAAACCTTATATGTCGCAAACCAAACTTTTTAAGACGTACCTATGACTTGTCGGTTGGTATATGATTCATGCCTAATTGGTGTCTCAGCTGATTCGTGTCTAGCTGGTGCTCCTTGATTGAGGGATTAATCAACAAAAGTTATAACCTATTACACCATATACTAGGGTAGCAAAGACAAAGCTACTATAGCATAGTGGCTCTAGGATCGTTCACTGGGATGGGTTTTCACTTCACAAATGATATTAATTCAAAGCTGAATTGGTGCCTTTTCATTTCAAGGTTAGCTTTAAAAGAAAACATAAAGACGTTTGAACAAAGATTGGTTTTTAAGCTAACCAAAAGTAGTAACTGATTTTACTTATAAAGAAAAGTGTTTCTTGGAGTTTCAGATCACTAGGCTCAGATTCCTCATACAAAAAGGAGAGTTCCGGTCACTTGTTTCTTTTCCTCGCATTGGAGAATTAACATATAGTTCCTTCTCCAACCGGTGTTATACAGATGCTTCCCATTACTGGGTTCAAACACTAAATCCCTCTCACTGATGCACCTTGCAATGGCTCATACCTCTCACCTAGCACTTGCCATTCAAGGTGATCTTTAACTTTGGACTTCCCGTCAAAAGCTCGCAAGAGATAACTAATGGATGTCTCCTTGGAGTCCAAAAGCTTACCAAGTGTTGGCAATTCTAGAAAATCCTACCTTCAAGTCACCTACCAGAGGCTCGCAAGGGGTAAACTAGTGAATCTCCATGGATGGAGATCACTTGCCTTACCAAGTGTTAGCCCAGGTGATTTAAAGGAGTTTTAAGTTAACTAAAAAGATAAAAACCATTAACGGGTCACATTTTTGCTTCATTAACAACTAAAACAACAAAACTTCCAATTTATGCATGAGGAAACTCACCCGGCTTTCTTCACTCCAAGAGACAAAGAGCCTAGCCTCTCATCCTCTAAGGAAAAATCCTCAGAGTTTGATTGGCTAGAAAGAAAACTAAAGAGAAAACAAGAATATATAAGAAAAACAGAGCAAGTGCTCTGTTCGTTGATTCTATATATGATATCTATATCTTTTACAATGGATGCAAGGGAATATATATAGAGAAGTTTTTCCAACCTTCCTAGCTAAGAAATCTTATGATTGGTGGATTACAAGGAGAAGAATGGAAATTTATACAAAAATATCTAAAAGAAAAGATCTCGTGTGGAGTCGGCAAAATAGGGGAAGGGGTGTGCGAAACTCGCACACTCAGGTGTGCGAAATTTTCGCACACCTGGAGCAATTGTCTTCCGAAGGTCATAACTTCCTCGTTTCAGCTCTAAATCATACACGGTTTGAAGCGTTGGATTCTTGACTTCTTGAGCTTTGAAATGATATATAGCATGTAAAAAATGGACTTCAGGAAAAGCTCCAAAAGTTCCAAAGAAGACTACAACTGCTGTCCTTTGTTTTCTTCTTTCTGTTTTTCCTCTCTACTTCACTCCTTAGTTCTTTCCTTGCATACTTTGAACGACTTTGGCAAAGAGCTATGGAGCTCCAAAGCTTGGTTCTTCACGAATTTGAGCTCTTCATTGCTTTGCCATGGATTCCAAATAACTCTCCTCAATCTTGGATTGCTTTGGTGATCAAATTACTAACAAAAACACCAAAACTTACACAATTTGATTAGAATTGATTGCAAGGGGCCTTAACATGTCAATTGGGTTAAAAGGCAATAACTACTACTCAAAAGTGTTTAAAAGAGTTAATTACAAGCTATGAAATAGCACTTTTTGAGTAGTAATCAGTATAAACAACAACCATTGATCTTCAATGGAGAGCAAGTTATTATTTAAAAAGACTTTTATGACCAAACATTAATTGGAACAAAATTGCCAACAATTACATAAGACTCATTGTCCTAACAAAATATTATAAATTATTGTTTATTTATGTTTCTTTTAAGTCTAGTTTAATTATAAATTAGAATAATAGTTCAAATATGATTAGTTTATTATAAATATAGATTTGTTATCCTATTAATGTAGAAAGTAGAATGAAACAAAATATTATTTTAATAAATTATTTTTAATACCAAGCATGTGAATTCCAACAAGTTGCATTAGAGCCAAAAAAATCAGTTATTTGATGAAATTATTGTTGCAAATAATAACTCAATTTTAACATTAACTCCTAAAATTTACAAGAAATTTTTTTGACAATTAGTATATTTAGATGGGTCTCTTGTTGAACCTCAAGATTTATGAGATCTAGTAAATAATGACTACAAACAAGTAGATAATCTAAACAAATTCGAGGCACTATCAAGGGAACAAAAAAATTTATTGGTCTCAAAACAAATATTAAAAAAACACTATATGCAATATTGAAAGCAATAGATGAATCCATATTTGAGAAAATCTCAAAGACAAAATTAGGAGAGACATGGGGTTACTTTATAAAAATTATACAAAGGTGAATATTTTGTCAAGCGAATGAAATGACAAATATTAATAGATGGATTCAAGTTTCTTTGCATGAATAACTTTGAATTAATCTCAAAATTATTTTTTATTGGCTATAGACCATTGTAAACTAGATATGGGTTAATGGTGAGAAGCTTGATTATAAAAAAAAATGGTAGAGAAAGTTATGCAATCTTTAAGTGCAAAATTTAAATGTTGTTATAGTGGTTAAAGAAGAAAATAATGTATTCATTCTCATAGTTGAAGGGTTGATAAGTTCATTGTTTTCGCATGAATGAATTAAGATCAACTCCACAAATTTGGAGCAAGCTTTGCAAAATTAAGTAGAACATCTACAAGAGGTCATGGTAGCCAACAAGGTAGTAGAGGTTATAGTCTTGGCTGAAGTAGAGGAGGACATGACAATTCTAACAAGAGAGATTGAAATGGTAACGAAAGTTGTTATAGAGGAAAGGACAATACACCTAATCCAAAAACAAGTCACACAAACAATATTTCATATGTAAGAAATATGGATGTTAAATCTGAATGTTGAACAAAATAGTAGAATGAACAAGTGGAATAAGCAAACATTGTAGCAGAGTAGAATTTGGTATTAGTCTATAAAATAAGAACATCAAACATAAAATACAAAGATGTTTAGTACTTTGATATTGGATGCAACAACGTTATGTGTGGTTTAAAAAATAATTATTTTTATAATTGGATAAATCAAGCATAGGAAAAGTTAATTTTGGAAAAAAAATTGAAGTCTCAACCATGGGCAAAGGTAATATTGAAGATGGAATTGATGATGTTACTATAATATGTAATTTTTTTTTTCCAAATCTTTTTAAATTTTTTTTCTAAGTTATTAGTGTTAAAGAATACGATAATAAAGTTATCAATTATGTTAGCATCTTAAATCTAAGCAATGGAAGCAATATCAATTTTTCAAAAATTGATCTTTTAGGGTTAAAGTACAAACATTTAGATTTGGATGTTCCCAAACCTTAAATTCCAAGCGTTGAAGACGACCTCAAAGTTGTTGGAAGTCTCATGAACCCACGATCTTCCACCCGACAACCTTGCTCTTAGCACACTTCCAATATGGAGGAAAGAAGGGTGGAGGCCATGACTCTCTTTCTCTCTAGATGGTGGAAGACAAAAAGTTATGGAAACTGTTACCCCTAGAGAGTATTTATAGGGTTCCTAATTGGGCTTAAATGAGTTGAGCCTTCATATACTTGAGTAATTTAATCTAGCCTTAATTGGGTTACAAATTGGGTCCTAATTGATTAATTAACCAAATAAGGTCTACTAATATTTAATTAATTAGCCCAATTTAAAGACCTTGTTCACTTACCCTTGTGTAACCTTACATAATTATCAAAATATCCTTATGCACAAAAGTGAACCTAGAGCCAATTTGACCCTCATAACCCATGCCAATAAGGTATATGAGTTCGGAGCAGGGACCATTGGGACCCATAGAAGTATTGACTCCCTCAAAATCCAATTTTATAGTTGATTCAATATCCCACTATAGAGAATCAACTGAACTTCAATATCCTATCTACATAACAACGAGACACTATGTGCTATCCATTGTGTTCAGTCTACCTATGAGTTCAGTCTACCCATGAGTTGGTGTTTGTAGTCTAACAAGGTGAAAGCTATCAGTATTTCAATACTATCTTTACTATCATTGAGTTATAGCTCCTCCTATTGTGTGTTTAATTAACATGTTTTAACTCTCAAAGAGCATATGTTAACTTCCACTTAAAGAACTATTATGGTCATAGTTTTCATGGACACACCTCCTTAGGATTACCCTAGGAGACACTTTGTCTCAATCCTATGAGATATCATGGTGCCTTTATTAAGAAGACCTATGGCTATCAACTTTCATCATAGTGGCCCAATCAATGGGAATATATGATCAGCTTACGATCTCACCTATAGATCAAAGCCACCAGTAACTTTAGCAAAGCTTAATATCCTCTCAAGTGTGAGAGACAACATAATGAAGCAGTTTGGTGAGTTCATGACTACTTGACAACCCTAAGTCATGACTCACTGTAGGTTATGTCCAATGAGTAACTATACATACTAGTGCACTTACCATGAGAAACCCCAATAGCCAAAACCAGTCATACCTCCAATTAGGAGATGGTACACTACAACCTTTAATGGGTTGTCTAAACCCACGAATCAGTTATGAACAAGTCATCTATTTGCATTAAACCCATGACTTGGATCTTTCGTGCAACTTCTAATGCACCCAAGTCACATACAATGCAAAAAATGTAGGCAAGGATGCTCATAAAGTGTAATACATGGAATAAGAATAGATAATGTGAAACTGGAATGTCATTAAATAAATAATGAATTCCAAATTTGTTACATCATGTCATGCTTTTAAGGGCTTTATCCTAACAAGTTAGTCAAATCTCTTGGTCACAACAAATATATTTTAACCTTTAGAGATGATTTTCTAAGAAAAATTTGGATTTATTTATTAAAGGAAATATTGAAGGCCTTTAACAAGTTCAAAGAGTTCAAAATCTTATTAAAGGTTAAAGTAGTTGCAATATTAAAATATTGAGATTTAATGGAGGAAGATAATTCACCTTTAATGAATTTTATAATTATTGCAAAAAGTCAATATATTTCACGATAAATTCATAGCTAACTACGTACCTAATAAAAAGGTATAGTTGTAAGGAAGAATAAAATCATTATAGAGATGACAAGAACTGTGTTGAAAGCTAGGAGTTTTGTGGGCAAAAGTTGTTACATCTATAATTGAACACATGTCCTACTAAGTAATTATAAGTGATTTTTTTTTTTTTTACAATTTTTTGGGTTTATTGCATATTTCCTTATACTATAAGAGCATAAGAAACTCTGTTATGATAAAAGCAAAAAGTGTATCTTTGATGGTTATAGTGATATGATTAAAGTTTACAAGTTGTATAATCCATAAATAAGGTGTGAAAAGATATGTTCAATTTCTAGAGAATGAAAGTTGAATGTGGACTAAAAAATAAGGTAAGGAAAAAGGACTTTTAATTGAAAAAGACTTTGTGGAAGACAATGAGTATTAGAAGGATTTTGCAATAAATATTTTTATTTCAAACACACCTCCTACTAGAAGTTCTCCTATGTAAACAAAAACAAAGTAGAAGTCGGAATCACAAGGATGCCCAAAATGTTCTCACCTTATGCCTATACACCTCAAGGATTATGAAATTATAAAAGACAATGAAATTATTCATGAAGGTTTAATTAACTATTTTTTCTCTTTATAGATTATGATTTGATTTCATATGAAGAAGCAACAAGTGATGAGAAGTGGATTTAAGCAATAAATGAAGAAATTTAATCAATGAAGGAAAATAATACATTGGAGCTAACTACTCTATTAGGCGAAAATAAGTTTAGCAATGTTAAATGAATTTATAAGATAAAGAATAACTCTAATAGTAAAATTGATTGATTTGAGGCAAGATTGGTGGCAAAAGGCTACAAATAGAAGCCATGTATGGATTATTTTAACATTTTTGCACCAAACACTAGACTAGACACCATTTGCATGATAATTACACTTGCAACTTAGAAAAGGTGAAAAATTCACTAAATGGATGTTAAGTCAGCTTTTGTCAATAATGTAATTGAAAAAAGAAGTTTTTCTTGAATAATCATTGGGATATATTAAGGAAAGGCAAAGGAACCAAGTTTCTAACCTCAAAAAGGCATTGTATAGGTCAAAGCAGGGACTGCGTACCTGGTACATTTAGATTTACACTTACATGGGTTTTAACAATATTCTTTTCAACACATACTTTCAATCAAGTCAAATGCTAATAGTGATATAGTTATTGTATGCTTTGATGTTGATGATTTAATTTTTACAATAAATTGTCAATAGATGTTTGAAGATTTAAGAAGATAATGACACAACAATTTGAAATAATAGATCTCAAGTATATGTTATATTTTCTTGGAATTGAGGTTCAATAAAAAGATGATGGTCTCTTCATCTCACAAAAGAAGCATGTCATAAAAATTCAATGCTCGAAAATGGAATCATCATCAACAATTCACACTCCTATTATAGAGATATTAAAGAGGGAAAAGGAAGGTACTAGAGAATTAGTACATCCTACATATTTCAAGGACATAGTAGGGATTTTTCTTTATTTGACTTTTATTAAACCAAATATTGTTTTTGAGGTACTAGAGAATTAGTCACACTTGCAAGCAAAAAAGTGAATTTTGAAGTATAAAAATAAAACTCATGATCATAGAATTTCTACTCCTATTCAAGCAACTCTAGTGTAGTAGGTTACACAAATAGTTATTGGGGAAGTAATGTAGAGATTAGAAAGAGAATTATTGAGTATGTTTTTTTTTTTTCTTTTTAAATTTTTTTTTTAAAAATCTTAGAATAGGAGCATTCTCATGGTCATTAAAAAAGCAACAAGTTAAAACAATATCAACTATAGAAGCTAAATACATGGTAGTGACTTCTCCAACATGTTAGGTAGTTTAGCTTCGTAGGATGATTAATGGGTTGAAATATGAATAAAAAGGTCTTTAAATATTTTGTATGATAATAGGTTACCTATTGCATTGACAATGAATCTAATGTTTCATGATAGAAGCAAACACTTAAACATCAAGTTTCATTATATATATTAGGGAAGTCATGAAAATGGTGAGGTCGAGATTGAGTTTTATAGACTAGAAGATCAAGTACAGATATTTTTACAAAACCATCAAATAAATACATTTAAGAAGTTGAAATGATGTTTAGTGTGATTAACTTTAAAATAAAAACTTAAGGTTGTTAAAATTAATAATCCAACTTAAATAAGAAAAAAAAGGAAACTAATTGTAAATAGGAGATTATTAATAAGATAATCTCAATACTAATGGTAAAGTCAACCATAGTGCATTTTTCCAGGTAGATATTTTCAAGAGAAACTCACATGAGCAGTCATTAATTAGCAGAAATAAGAATGATATAAAAATTAGCCAACAAATAAAACTGTGAAAAATAATTAGTATTAATAATAATAATAATAATAATAATAATAATAACAATATGAAGAAGGAAAATATATAAAATTAGTAATGAAGTATGAACTTATAGAAAATAATTTAACCAAATAAGCGAAATAGAATTTGAATCATAACTAATGCCCAATAAAACCTTGGACATTTATTAGTAGTTAAAGATTCAATAGTAACGGGGGTAATACAGCTTATTTTAAAAAATTTATGAACTCATGTTTATCTTACACGTGGGTAAAGTAGTTGTTTATGAAGTATTTATGATTTCTAATCTTAACTCATTATGTAAATTTTGAAAAACTTTACTTGATTGGGGACTTTTGATTGATCTTAATTTAAATTAATTATAAATATTTTATTATATTGGGATTAACTTAACTTGAGTATGTAGTCAATCTTAAATTTTTCATTTATACAATAAAACTTATTTTTAATCATTACGGCATATTATTATTCATTATTGGGTAATTGGATTAATTTAGAGTGTGTTTAGCTATATTTATATATAAATTCTTTTTGGTATAAGTATTTTTTCCACAAAAAAAAATTTAATAAAATCACATATCAAATACTTCTCTAAAAATCAGTCGAACATGTAATTTTTCATTAAAGATGGTATTTATTTCAATAGTGTTCTCTAAAAGTATTGGCAAATGAATTCTTAATTTAGCAATAATATTTCATGTGAGAATTTCTAGTACTCTTTTGTTTGTGTGAGCATGGAACTTAATAAGAAATTTGCATGATCATAAGGTATCATTAGGCTTGGAGGCATGAGGGAGGTTTCTAATAGCTGATTAAGACAAGACAGATTCTTTGTGAAGATAATAATGTTAGTCCACAGTGTTTGATAAGTTGGATTCAGGGATTCTAACTTCTAAGTCACTCACCTCAATTCTGAATCGAAAGAAAATGATTTTGGGCTCCATGGAGAGGTTAATTAGAGAAGCTACCTTTGTCAAATCAAAAGAAAGGAATAGGATTGAAGATTGAATAAAGGAAGTTTCGCACCTCACATCAATCCATTCTTTAATTTTGGCATTTTTCTAGTACTCTTTGGTTTAAGCTCACTTTCAATTTTCCTTTCGTTTTCCATATTTTATGTGTTTCGAATGATGCACTGAGGTGCATGATGCTTATGCTTAGCCTTTGCTTGAGAAGCTCATATAGGTTTGTCATCTGCAAAAAATTTTGGTCACGAATTTTGTCTTCATCAAACAATTCTTTTTTATTATTTTTTTTTATTTTTTTATTTTTTATGACGTGAAAAATGAGTTGATGAGAGATGAAATCTTGTGCAAAAACTTTCTTCTGAAATGAAATAACACTTAAACACCAACTATTATGTGATGTCGTGTTTTCCTTCAATGATGGGTATATGGAACCAAGTGTCAAACAAGTCCAGAACGCAACATAGAAATATGACAAAAATGGAAATAACGCTGAAAGTTGAATTTTTGTTTCGAAGCAATGGACTGTGAAATGAGTATTCATGCAATAGAGAAGCCAAGCCCCAAGATGTGAATATCTTGCAATATTCCTCTAGAAGCTAATTGCAATAGAGATGCCCCATGCTAGCTGTAGAGGAAAGGTATGAAACATGCATGCCTCAACTTTTGTTTTCCTCAGATGACAATGGCATACTGTTAGTGGATGGAAACAATAACGAACCCAATTTTCCAATTAAATAAGCCAATAGCGGTACAAAAGAAAATACTAAAACTACTTTTAAAAAATTATACACTTGTGTCCCAAATTAATGGTATATTTTCCCCTTCTTTTCTTCTCAATTCAGCTAACCAAGCATATGTCACATCTAGATCATGTTACATGTCCTTATATCCTTTTCCATGTATACAAAAGTTCCTGTTCTATTGCTCAGTTACCTAAAAAAGAGGTCAAACAACCACATCTCAGTTAAGCTAATCTGGACAACTATATTTACAGTTGAAGCAAAACCCAACTCCAAAGATGGCTACCAACCCCCTAGTTTTGGCACTGAAGGAGAAAAAGGGAAAAGGAGAAAAGTCTTAGAGGCTAAGGGGGCCAAAGGCATAAAGTCAGCTGCTAAAAACAAATAATAGATTAAGAGCAACAGCCAAGGAAGGCACGAGAAGCCCAGTAGCCCCACATGAAAGTTGTCGGCACGCTTCATGTGCAACTAACATGGATCAAGGTCTATGATGCAAAATAGGGAAAGAGAATGAATAAATTACCATCTACAGAGAAGAAAGTCAAAGATGTTAGGGTAAGAGCACACTTTGCAACACCGACTCTTCCCCCAACACGCCCTTCATTCAATTCATTTATTAACGCACCCAAGTCTTCCTTTGTTTTGCAGCATTTCTTCTTCCCAAACTTTGGAAAAAGTCCTCTTTTTAATGCCTTCTCTATCTCTCTCAAATTTCCGTGTATTGACTTTCTCGATTTGAACAATTTGCTTCGCCGCTCTTCTTCTCCTTCTTGTATATAACCGTATCCGCTCTCACATAAACCTTGTGAAGCCTATTTTTTCAACTCCTAGAGTGTTTCAGATCATTTTGGCCATCAATCTCACAGCATATTCTCTCTCTCAAGTAAGTCCTGGTTTTGGCTTCTGTTTGAGGTTATCTGATCACATTTCAGTATAGAAACGTCCGTTTTGGTTTGTTTGATTGGCTATACTCTTTTGTGGATATAGATCGAATAGTTTAAATCTTGTTCTGGGGTTATCTCATATTTCAATATAGTTTTCCATATCGAATGGATGAAATCGATGTTCCTTCTCATTTTATGTGCCCAATTTCCCTGCAACTCATGAGAGATCCAGTCACGGTTGCAACTGGGATCACATACGATCGAGAGAACATAGAGAGATGGTTGTTTTCATGCAAAAACAACACTTGTCCATTCACAAAACAGGTACTTGTTGACACAGACCTAACTCCAAACCACACCCTTCGAAGATTGATCCAAGCATGGTGCATCGTCAACGCCTGTCATGGGGTTGAACGGATTCCAACACCAAAGCCTCCTATCGACAAAGCCCAGATCATCAAACTCCTCAATGATGCCATCAAGTTCCCACAGATGCAGCTCAAATGCCTCCAAAGGCTTAGATCCATTGCATTCGAAAGCGACAGGAACAAAAAGTGTTTGGAAGCTGCAGGTGCAGTTGAATTCTTAGCTTCCATCATAAAGAAAGATGAATCAGCAGTGATTGAAGTTGTTCTGGAGGATGGTTCTCGTGAGTTTACAAGGGCAAGTGATGAGGCGCTGAGCATCCTCTATCAACTCGAAACCTCGGAAGCGGGCCTAAAGAGTCTTGTAAGCAGTAACTATGGATTTATAGAGTCGTTGGTACATGTGCTGAAATGCGGAAACCACCAATCTCGGGCATATGCAGCCATGCTATTGAAGTCCATCTTCCAGGTGGCAGATCCAATCCAATTGATCAATGCTAGCCCTGAATTGTTCACGGAGATAGTACATGTATTGCGCGATGGGATTTCACAGCAAGCCTCAAAGGCGGCACTGAAGCTTCTTGTGGAGCTTTGTCCATGGGGAAGAAACCGAATCAAGGCAGTGGTAGCCGGTGTATCACATGTCTTGATTGAGCATCTCCTTGACACCTCAGAAAAGAGAACCTGTGAACTAATCCTGGTTGTTTTGGATCAACTATGCAGCTGTGCTGAAGGGCGAGCGGAGCTGTTGAAGCATGGGGCTGGTCTGGCCATAGTTTCCAAGAAAATACTTAGGGTTTCTCAGGTGGGAACTGATAGGGCAGTGAAAATCTTGGCCTCTGTTTCAAAGTTTTCAGCAACTTCTAGGGTTCTTCAAGAGATGTTGCAAGTGGGTGTTGTTTCCAAGTTGTGTTTGGTGCTTCAAGTGGACTCTAGTAAAAAAACCAAAGAGAAAACAAGGGAGATCCTCAACTTGCACTCTAGGGTTTGGAAGAACCCTTCATGTATTCCTGCTCGTTTGCTCTCATCTTATCCATCTTCTTAAGTGAAGGCTAATTTTCGTGTACATAATTGGATTATGGCAAATGGGGCAAATTGTCCCTCTAAGGATTTTAAGCATAAATCTTCATTTGAAATTCATTTCTAATTTTTTTCTTTTTCTTTTTTTTTTTTTGGCAAGTGGAAAACTTATCTATGCAGTAGTTACTGCTCTACTTCGCTTGTTCATTGAATGCTTGGATTACTAATTACCAACAATTGAGACTACATTTTGGCATGCATTTGTTCTACATATACATGTAAATTCAAGAAATATGTGTCTTATGATAGCTTACTTACTTATCACTATTTTATCATTTGATGTTATGCTTGATGCATGCATTAATATGGTACGAAATTATTGATTTATGGGTTGTCATCATGTGGGTCCACAATTGATATGCTCAATCAAGAACAAATAAATTAAAAGGTCGTAAAAAGAGGATTAAATATCACATTACAATTTGCAAACAATGCCTCAATTGTTCGAGAGTAATGTAAATTTCAAGAAAAATAAAAATAGGAACTCTTTGAATTTCATCGGATGGATGTGTAGTCTTTTGGCATTAATCGTAGCGAAAGAAAATTGAAGTTGGAATGATTTGGATCTTAATGAAGTCTTGTCTCAAAATAAAGGTCAACTTGGCTCACATACCATTTGTATTCCCTCCCTCTCTATTCCTTTTCTTTCTTTTTCTTTTCTTTCTAAAAATTTGGTTTTCACGTGAAATGAAAAAAGAAAAAAAGAAAATAAAAATCTTTCCCACTGCTTAGAATGTCTACCCATATATTTAGAAACATCTAGAAACTAAGGCTCTATTTGGTAACTGTTTTAAAAAATAATACTAAAAAATAATTTTTGAGAGTAATTTTGAAAAACTATTTTCTAATTTTTGCATAACAAAAATTTGTTTGGAAACATAAAATATTTTTAATATGTTTTTAATATTTTAAAATATATTTTAAAAATAATTTTTATATGCAGTATTTTATTTTTAATCATTTTACATATTTGTATAATTATTTATTAAAACAGCTCTAAAAACACCTAATTTTCTATTCTTAAGAATAGAAACCAAAAAATAGTTTTTGGTTATCAAATATGATTTATGTGTTTATTTAAAAAAAAACAGAAAATTGTTCTTAAAAACAATTTCCAAACACGGCCTAAATTTTAATCACAATAGTATAATATTCTAGAAACTAATTAAGAACTCGTTTCGTAATAATTCTAAAAAGTATTTTTAATATTTTATAATACTTGAAAATTTTTATCATTCAAATGTTAAAAATACTAAAAACGCTTTATAGAATCACACCAAAAGCACTCTAAGCCTATGCAATAAATAGCACTCTTACAAAATTGAATACTGGTCCAAAAATTCAAATAAGGCGCATCTGTCCTGCTGCTATTCTTTCAAACAAAACTATGAACAAAGGTGCATTGACTTTGATAAATTTAATTAGTACTATATGCATATCTCAAAGCAATCTTGTCGATATATAGAATTTTTCTGGGTTCTGGAAACTTATATATAACCCGATCAATTCAACAAGTTTACATGCATCAAAACGATGGCACTGGATAGAGTCAAGTTGGTAGGGCATGGAACCTGTTCTATTCAAAACTGAACAGTTGGAGGTCCCAGCTTCGCGGAACCAGTCAGTTCTAGACAGATTTAATGAAGACAAAACGATCATTAATATTTTTTTGAATGATAATAAAAGAAAAGGTCAGTTTGGTTTTTTCCTAAACCGTCCGTAGTCAACAAAGGAAGATGGCAACGTATACATACGTTTACTGGGTATTTTTCAGAAATTTCTCTTCCAGAACTTAAATTTGAGCAGGGTGGCCGGGAAGACAGTGTAAGAGTTGATGGGCTATAAATTCTGACCATAGGGTAATAGATGAGCTAGGCCATTCTATTAAATGGACCAGCTAGCATTTCAAAGAAATGGGAGTTGCTCGCATCCCCATACAGTGAAGGGAGTTGTAACTTGTAAAAGATATACAATAGGCAATATTTAAAATCTCTTTATGTAAATATTTAGTTGGAGTAATCTTTTTTCGATTATCAATTTTTCTGAAAGTTTAGAGTTTGTTTGACCGTATGATTTAATTTTTAAAAATTTCTAAGTCATTGTTTTTCAAAAACAATTTTTAAAAGCAAAGTGAAACAGAGAGCAAGTAAAGTTATTTTCATGAATTTTTAAAGAAAAAGAGAAAATATGAGTCTATTTTATCATTTTTTTAAAAATAGTTTTTAAGTTAAAGAATGAAAAACAATTTCAGAAAATATAACCAAACAGATCATTAAACTTATCAGATTTAAGTTTAACATGCATATTATGTTTCTTAGCATTCTCTCTCACATGCAACCTCATACCCATAAGTGAATATATACCATAAAACTTTAAAGTTGAAAAAGAGATCAAATGAGGAAACAAACATACAAATAGCAAAGAGATGACTCGAACCACAACCTTTTATCAAACCAAAATCCAATATCATGTGGAAGTATCAATTTTTCTAAAAGCTTAATGTTATAAGATTTAAATTCTATATCCATATCATATTTCTTAACAATTTTAATAATTTTTAATAATTAAAAATATTTTTGTATAAAAAAATAAAATTTATAACACGATCATTTATTCAATTTGAAAGTCAAAGAGGAATGTTACAATAATTTTTTATAAAATCAAAAGGAAAAAACTTTCTTACCAAGTCTGCCTAGCTTTACCAACAGAAAAGTTATTATCGATAAAGAAATTAAAGTCATATTTAATTGTGAATTAGAGACGAGGGTGTCGAGAGAAAATGTTGAAGAATGGAACAAATAGTTGACTGTAGGGGATAATCAACTAGGATGTAGGCGTAACTTTCGTGCAGGCGCGGCAGATTCACATTTGCTCAGAGGGACCACCTTTTTTGACTGTCCACATGCATTTCAAAATGAATTTGTAGCACCGAAACTTCCTTTGAGAAAAAAGTATGTAGCTGTCGAATTAATGAGGTTGCACATGACTTTGTTCGTAGTATTTAATTTAAAAAAAAAAAAAGAATTTTGAAAACCTTTTTCACAACTTTCTTTCTTTTTTTAATTTATTGAAAAAAATATATATATTTTGACCTTTTAAAATTTAATTCAATAAATAGGTAGAGAAGTATTCAACTTTAGAACGTGAAGCCCATACCACGAGGCATTCACTCTGTACAATTAAACCTTTAAGCAAAAGTTGTAAGGCATCTTTTTAGTGATTCAATATAGAACTGAACAGTTTGTTAATTTTGACAGATCGATGGAGGTATGAATTATGGAGAAATAAGTTGCACAGTCGAAGCTTTATTGAAGTGGTAAGCTAGCGAAACTACCTGCGATTGCCAAACTCAGAATTCATTGATCCACTGAATTCTCCAGCCCCAGGCATCTTGAAGATATATAGTGGATTGAAACCAGCAAGAACAATAGCTTCTGGCCTTTATTAGAATCAATTGAATTTACAACTGCAACTTTTGACCAAACATTAAGCTCTCATAGTCCAGTTTTGAGAGTTTGGTGGTTTCAGTAGCACTCATCGTGTTGATGGTGTTTGGCCAGTGAGAAAGGGACACTGGACCCCTGGACCCCTGGACCTGGAGAGTTAACCTCAAGTAAATCGATTCACGCTTGTTGTGGCTCATTTTGTCAAACTACAATACAACTGTACGTGGACCCTGGACCCTCTACTGAGAGTGACACACTCAGCAAATTAATTAGATGACATTTATTAATTGTGGAAATGTAAGCGAGAGACAAGTTAGCAATGTTTTTCTCTGTTGGAAAGAATTTTAAAAATCTCTGATTAACATCTTGTGTGAAAAACATGATTCACATCATCACTTTTAGTACTATTTTTATCGTTGAAAGATGAAAAATAGTGGTGGGACAGAAATGGTGGCATGAATGGCATGTACATGATTTCTGGTTGTATATATACGTCACTGAAGGAAGAAAATGTGGTTGCTGTTAAATTACAAATCAACGAGCTTGCTCTTATCTAGTAAGGGCCTCATATCTCCAAACAAGCATGTCCACAAAATATGAAGCTCTCTCTCTACATATAAGTCTCCATCAAATGGTGGAATATAAGACCTTAATTGAGGGATTTTTTTATAAGAATACAGTAGTTTTAAAAAATAATTCCTAAATTAATGTAGTAGGAAAAATAATTTCAAATTTACTATAATTTTGTCCAGATAGGAAAAAGAAAATAAATTGTATGTGAAAAATAGTCTCTTCAAAAGATGATTTATGAACTTTTAAAAATATTATAAAAAAAATCATCTTTTCAAGACACGATTTCTAAAATTTCATTTTTCATATGAAAAATCGTTTCTTAAAGAGACGATTTCAAAAAAATCTCAAAAATGAGAAATCGTCTCTTGAAGAGACGACTTTCATAAATAAAAAAAAAAATGAGAAATAAATTGTCTCTTTAAGAAACGATTTTCACAAAAAAAAAAAAAAAAAAAAAAATTATGAAGTAAGAAATCGTCTCTTCAAGAGACAATTTTCACAAAATAAATAAATAAATAAACCGTCTCTTTAAGAGATGATTTTCAAAAAATAAAAATAAAACCAAGTTAGAAATCGTCTCTTAAAGAGATGATTTCCACACAAAAAAAAATATATATGTGAGAAATTCCCACTTAAAAAAAAAACACCAAATGAAAAATGGTCTCTTGACACCACAAAAGTGAGAAATTCTCACTTAAAATAAAATAATAATAAAAAAAGAAAACAAAAAAAAACCCAAGTGGGAAATCGTCTCTTCAAGAGACGATTTCCACATCACAAAAGTAAGAAATTCTCACTTTAAAATTTTAAAAAAAAAATCTTTAAAAATCCATTTTTCCATTCTTTATTTTACTTATACAATAATACAATTATTATAAATATATATTATAAAATTAATTAATTTTATTTACTAAATGTAATATATAAATAACATATTAAATTTAATATAAAATAAATAATCTATTTTTTTTCTCTTACTTTGAAATTAAAAAAAAAAAACTATTATCAATTTATGTGAAAAATGAGTTTAAAAAAAATTGTTATTAATTTATTACATAATTATTTATAAAATACATAATTTTGTTTTGTTTTAATTTTTAAATTAATTTTATTATGTAAATTTTAAGATTAAAAATATTAATCTTTAAGTTAAAATTTGATTGTAAAAGGAATAATCTCACATTTTTTTAAGAAAATTTAACTTATAACAAAGCATCTACTATGACCATCATATCATTTCCCCAAATTCAACAATGTACTACACTCATAGCCCATAGGAGAATCTTACCTATTGCACTCCATCACTTCACACACTATTACACTGCAATTCTATTAGAGCACTCAACCAATTTGAAAATCATTTGAGATGTTGTCATTTCTTCTCAAATGTTTAAACACTCCACCAATTTGACCGTTTCAAGTATTGTCATTTTTTCTAAAATATTCAAACGTTCACCTCCTATCCTACACACTACATTTATCCTACCTCTTCCCAACTTCACTTACAATATAAATCGCATTCAAATCTCTTCATCCTCATTTTTTTTCTTCTTCCCCATTTGAAACTCAAAATTTCACTTTCCAATTTTTCACTTTCCATCTCATTTCTCCCTGGAAACTTATTCACATATCTCCTTTCTTTTCTTCGGAGACTCACAATGCTTATCTTGAAAGGTAATATTTTTGTTTTATTTTTATTTCAAGTTATTTTGTAATGTATGGTTTTTATTATTATATAGGTTTTTTAATTTATTTTAATAATATTCAAATTTATTTTAATAATATTCAAATTTATTTGAATATTTATTATATAAGTTTGAATAATATTTATACAAAAATTTTGTTTTAAATAGATTATATCATTAAAAATAAATAAAGGTTATGTTATTTTATTCCTAGGTAATATTTTTGCCTTTGTTTCATATTTATTTTGTAATGCATGATAGATATTTATTGCTATATATATTTTTTAAAATTTATTGGATTTATGCTAATTTTTTTATAATATTATTTGTTGTAAATTATCATTATATAGAGATGAATGGATTAAATAATTCAAAAATTAAAAGTGAAATTAGTTTATTTAATTAATATGAAATAATTGAATTATTGCTTATGTTTATCAATCAAATAATATGTTTTATAAAATATTAAAATTAAAAATTAAAAATAAAATAAAATATTAGTCAAATGAGAATGAAAAATAATAATAGAATTATTACATATCTATATATTTGCATAAAATATGATTTCAAAAATATTAAAATCTAAAAAATAGAAATACAACATTTTTCGAAATTATTAATTTATTGCATATATTTTTTTAAATTAATGTTATTCTTAAATCATTGAAAAAATTGTTGTAATACAGAGATGTAAAAATAAAAGTATAAATAAAACAAAAATGTTATTTGATTTATTTAAATATAATATATATATATATAAGTAATTGTGTATAATATAAAATAATGACCGTGAGTATTAAATGTATATATTATATAAATGTACATTTAAAATGTTAAATAGTAACAATATATTTAAATGTATATAATATATATTTAAATATTAAATGTAAATAATATGTAAATTTATATTTAAAATATTATAGTATATACGTTTAAATATCCATTAAAAAAAAGATATAGTTGTAAAATGTTAGAATATATAATAAAATAAATCAATTCAGTAATGGTTATTAGTATTAAATTATTTTTTAGCATATAATATTATTTCAAAAATATTAAAATATAAGAAATATAAATAGAACATTATCCAAAATTATGAATTTATCTTAGGGGGTGTTTGGTACGTCGGAATAGGGAATGGAAATAATATTTTGTTTCCTTTCCTATTTCTTAGTGGAATGGAATGAATTTGATGATTCCATTTCTAGCATTTGGATGAACTTAGGAATGTAAGATTGGAATGATTATTTGTTTCCATTCCAATATTTGATAATAATAGGAATGGAAATGAAAAAGAAATAAATTTACAATAATATCCTTACATATAATTTAAAATATTTTTTTATTTTTACTTTTATTTTAAAAAAATAAAATTTGAGAGGTTTTTGTTTATTAAATAATAAGACTAAAAAATATATATATACTCAATAAATAAAAAATTAACCATAAAAAATTGTATAACCCTAATGCACAAATATTCAATTATTATTTTTTATTAAAAATTTGAATAATTTGTCATGCTTAAGTAGTTATAAAATTATATTTTTCAAAAAAAATTATTTATTATAATATTTAAATTCTCAAAGCTAGCAGATATTTCTTAAGTAGTTTTGTTTTTGTTTGTTTTTTTCTTTTTATTTTTTTCCTAACCATTAAAAACTTTCAATATTGTAAACACGTGAAATCGAAAAATCTTTTTCCAACCATTTCAATTTTTCTCTCCAGTTTCCATTAATACAAGATAAAGAAACATCAAAGATTCCAAACATAAATTAATAAAAAAAAATTAATCCATTTATAGAGAAGAAGAAACACATATAAAGAAGTAGAAGAAGAAAGAGAAAATAAGGTAAACCAGATCGAAGATGTAGAAGGGAGTTTTCAGAACCTAGTTGCAGCAAACAATGACGAATCCTAGATCCAACAATCAAAATGAACATCCAAAACCTATATATTAGAAATTGATTTTTTTTTTTTTTTAAATATCGTGGAAGGTTTAATTGATTCAATTTGGAAGAATCACTTGTTGTAGAGAATTGGATGATGAGTGGGTCTCTAGCTTTGCAAAGAAGATAAGAAGTGGATGATGAATGGATCTCTACCTTTACAAAGAAGATAAACATCGAGTTTGAAGAACAAGATAAGAGGATAAAATAGTAATTTAGGTTATTTTATATTATCAAATAGGTTTAATGAATCAGAATACCGCCTACTTTTAATGAATGCAAATCCGACTTATAAGTTGGATTTGATTTCTGCCGGAATAATTTTTTATTTCATTTTCGCCTTCTTAATATTTATGCAAACATAGGAATAAGGGAGAAAAGGAATGAGATGTCTATTCCCACTCCCTATTCCCATGTACCAAACACCCCCTTATATGTTTTTAAAAAATTAATATTAGTCTTAAATTGTTGAAATTTTTTTGTAAGATATTGAGAGCTCAAAATAAATAAATAAATATATATATATATATATATAAAGTAGAAATAAAACTAAAATGTTATTTGATTTATTTAAATGAACATTTAAATGTATATTATATATAAAAAATAATAATTGTGTATAGCATAAAATAGTAACCATGAGTATCAAATGTATATAATATGTAAATGTACATTTAAAATGTTAGATAGTAATACTATATTTAAATATATATATATATATATATATATATATATATATATATATATATATATATATATATATATATATATAATATTTAAATATTAAATATATATAATATATAAATTGAAATTTAAAATGTTATATTATATACATTTAAATATCCATTTTTTTTTAAAAAAAAAAGAAAGGTATAGTTGTAAAAATGCTAGAATATAATAAAATAAAATAAAATGAATTTAATAATGCTTATCAGTATTAAATTATTTTTTGTATATAATATTATTTAAAAAATATTAAAATATAAGAAATATAAATAGAACATTATCCGAAATTATGAATTTACCTTATATATTTTTAAAAATTAATATTAGTCTTAAATTGTTGAAAAAATTCTTGTTAGATATTGAGAGCTCAAAATAAATATATAAATAAAAGGAGAAATAAAACTAAAATTTTATTTGATTTTTTAAAATGAATATTTAAATGTATATAATAATAATAATAATAAAAAGTAATTGTGTATAATATAAAATAGCAACCGTGAATATTAAATGTATATAATATGTAAATGTACATTTAAAATGTTAAATAGTAACAAAAATGTATATAATATATATTTAAATATTAAATGTATATAATATAGAAATTGACATTTAAAATGTTATATTATATATATTTAAATATCCATTTTAAAAATAAAAGAAAGACATAATTGTAAAATGTTAGAATATAATAAAATAAAATAAAAAAATGAATTTAGTAATGTTGTTAGTATTAAATTAGTTTTTGTATATAGTATTATTTTAAAAATATTAAAATATAGAAATATAAATAGAACATTATCCGAAATTATGAATTTATCTTATATATTTAAAAAAAATTAATATTAGTCTTAAATTGTTGAAAAAATTCTTGTAAGATATTGAGAGCTCAAAATAAAAATATAAATAAAAGTAGAAACAAAACTAACTTGTTATTTAATTTATTTGAATGTATATAATATAATAATAAAAATGATAACCATGTATTGTTATTTTTAAAAAAGAAAAGAAAATGACTTGTAAAATGCTAGAATATATAATAAAATAAAAAATGAATTTAGTAATGGTTGTTAGTATTAAATTATTTTTTTGCATATAATATTATTTTAAAAATATTCAAATCTAAGAAATATAAATAAAAGTATAAATAAAACTAAATTGTTATTTAATTTATTTGAATGTATATAATATAATAATAAAAATAGTAACCGTGTATTATTATTTTTTTAAAAGAAAGGAAATATGACTTGCAAAATATTAGAATATATAATAAAATAAAAAATTGAATTTAGTAATGGTTGTTAGTATTAAATTAATTTTTTGCATATAATATTATTTAAAAAATATTAAAATCTAAGAAATAGAAATAGAAATAGAAATAAAACTAAATTGTTATTTAATTTATTTGAATGTATATAATATAACAATAAAAATAGTAGTCGTGCATTATTATTTTTGAAAAATGTGACTTTTAAAAAATAGATTTAGTAATGGACAATGCACCATAATATTAGTAAAATATATTTGCAAAATACATATTTGTTATATGGTGTACATGTATCAATCATTATCATAAAGTTTATTAATGATAATACTTCTTTGTTGATATTTTGAATAGGTTTAATAATGGATGGTTACACCTAGTGTTGTGTTATACTAGTGGTGAAATTATTGATTGTAAATTTGGGGTATGTTATAATCATCCTCCTGAGAAATGTGTTTCAATCAATAGTATGATAACATTTGATGAGTTAGAAACAAAATTGTGTCATACTCTAAATATTAATCGTACTTACACCAAGTTAAATATGGTGTTCCGATATCCAATTCCTTTTCCAAATGGAAGGGGTACTGTTAATTATGTCACTTTGCCTATTCGAGATGATGGTGATGTGAGCACAATGTTTACTGTTGTTGCATAATCTCTTCCTCTAAATACTATTGAAATGTATTATCAAACTTCTTCAATTGATCATCACTCCATGGTAAGTAGCTTTACTACCCCAATGCATATTGAAGGTGTACGTCCAAGTCAACAAATGGTAGAAGAGAACACTTTTTTCCCTATGTATATGCAAAGTTATCATAATGACATGGAACCTATAGTTAGAGTAGATTTGGCGGGGGTTATTGATTCAATTGTAATGATAGTTGAAAATTATATTAATATTTTACCTGGAAATGATGATGACAATGTGGAGTTATTTGATGAAAATGATGGTAATAAGGATATTATGGACATGGAGGATAATGAAAATACAGAAAACGATGCATCATTACTAGGTGGTGGTGAACATGATGTCCCCTCCCCAATATTTAGAGAATTGAATTGGGATGTAATTAACCCCATGACTGACAAGAATTTGACAGCACACACTGGCTTATGGAATGAATCAAATGAATTGTTTAAGGGTTTGCAGTTTGAGAGTAAGGTAGACTTACAATAAGTTGTTAAACGTTATTCCATATGTAGAAATCAACATTTGATTGTTATTGAATCTAAGCCAGATATGTCGGCTATAAAGTGAAAAAAGTGGTCTAAGGGTTGTAATTGGAGGTTTTATGCATGTCATCGTAAATCTCATGATTTGTTTGAAATAACAAAGTACACAGATCCTCACACTTGTGTTTACCTTAAACTATCACAAGACCACTCACAATTAGACTCCACATTCATTGCACGAGAAGTTCAAAATGTAGTCCAAAGTGATCACACAATTTCAATTGTTGCATTACATCAAATAGTGAAAGATAAATTTGGTTATAATGTTCATTACAAGAGGATTTAGGAAGCAAAAAGAAAAGCAATCATAAGGATATTTGGTGATTGGGATGAATCTTACCAAGCTTTACCTAGGTGGATGAATATTGTTAAACTTACTAACCCTAGGACTAAGTTTGTTTGGAAGACATTAATACTAGCAGGTTGCAATCGAAATGTACATTTATGTGTGTGTGTTGGGCTTTTGGGGCATGTGTTGAAGGATTTAAGCATTGTAGACCAGTAATACAAATAGATGATAATTTTTTATATGGAAAATACATAGGAAAACTTTTGATTACAACATCAATCGATGCTAATGGTCATATCTTCCCTCTTACATTTGCAATGGTTGAAGAGGAATCATCGGATAGTTGGTCTTGGTTTCTTTATACATTAAGAAGTCAAGTCATGCAAAGAGAAGGCATATGTCTCATTTTCGATTGTCATGCAGGAATACAAGTCGCCAGTAGGGATCCTAGTGTTGGATGGAACCTGTCTTATGCACACCATCGATATTTTCCTAGGCATGTGGCAAGCAACTTCAATGATAAATATAGAAATAAGATGTTAAAAGACTTAGTATATAGAGCTAAGTCTCAATATCAACCACGAAAGTATGAGTCATGTATGACTGAGTTACAACGATTAGATGAGAAATGCTTAGAATGGTTTAACAGATTGGACACCAATAAGTGGACTTTGGCACATGATGGAGGACATCGGTATGGGTGGATGACTACAAATATTGTTGAATGCATAAATGGAGTGCTTAAAAGGACTAGAATGTTGCTTATCACTGCTCTTGTTCGGTTAACTTTCTATCGTTGTGTTTCATATTTCGAGACTCGTCGAATAGAGATACAAACTCGAATTGCAAATGGAGATTTGTATACTTCCTATGTCAGTAACAAAATAACAGAATATGAATCAAGGGCTAGAGTACACATTGTCAAAATCTTTCACCATTCAAATGAGATATTTGAAGTGATAACTACTCCCCATGGGTTTCATATGGATAAAGGAAACAATATACAAATTGTGCAGTTGAAAGAAAGAACATGTACTTGTAGTAAATGGTAATCATTTGGTATCCCATGTTCACATGTGCTGGCTGTATGTGCATGTGCAAAGATTGATAGTTGGTAATTTGTTGATAAACATTACAGGATAGATGTATATGGTTGTTGCTATACACCACAATTCAATCTAATTCCACATCAAGCCTATTGGCTAGAACCTAATTTTCCAATTGTTCATCCTAATCCAACTCTAGTACGTGATAAATGAGGACCAAAATCTTCAAGGATTAGCAAAGAAATGGATTGGAGAGAACCAAGTGTCAAAGTCCGATGTGGGCTTTGTAAACAGGAGGGTCGCAATCGTCAAAAATGTCCTAACACACCCGCTCAATGATATTGTGAGTTCAAGTTGAAAATTTTACTATTTAAATGAAAGTTTTTTGGTACATTAAAAATGAACATTGAGTTATTTCCATATAATGTCATTGGAATGTCTTGTAATAAACTAATGAAATTATTTAAATGATGTAGGGAATACATTCTCATGGATCCTAGACTTGTAGATCATTATGTTCTATATAACTAGGAAGTACACTAATTTTCACTTATATGAGAAGAAAATGATCCTAGAGAGCTCTATTGTCGACGTTGTGAAGCAAGTTTCTATTGTAATAGTGTTTTAGATGCACACATTATTCCATATTTCCAACAATCTGGATTATACGATGTTGCTCAATTAGGTTTCATTTCATTAGATTGGTACCTTATTACAACATTTATAGAGAGATGGCACACTGAGACCCACACTTTCCATGTACCTCAAGGAGAGTGTACCATCACACTTTAGGATGTTAGCATTATTTTAGGCTTACCGGTTGATGGTGTTGCAGTTAGTGGTAACACATGCTTGGATTGGACAGAGGTGTGTGCTACATTGTTAGGAATGGTACCTAAAAATAAAGATATATTTGGACAAAGACTTCGTTTGACTTGGTTGACAGAGCATTTTCTTTCATTAGCACCTGATGCTGATGTGGAGTTCGTGTGATGCTATGCTAGGGCATTCATCTTACAGTTGATTGGAGGTTTTCTTTTTGCGGATAAATGAACAATAGGGTACATTTAATGTTTTTACCACTACTTGAGGATTGTGGAGTTATTGGTACTTATAGTTAAAAGGTAGTGTTTGCCTAGCTTGGCTATATCGAGAGATGTGTCAAGCATCCCGTATTGATGCACATGTTGTATCGGGTCCTTTCATTTTGTTACAATTATGGATATGGGATAGATTGCCCTTTATAACACCTATGCGCTTACATTCGGCCCTACATGATGGAGTACTGCCACAACCACCTTTAGGCATGCAAATTTACTTTTTAGAAATTTTGGTAGTCTTTCATCTTGTTCTTTAGGTGCATATTTGGACAAGGTCACATATTATGCCTTCTCCATTTTGTGTACTTGGAGAATTATAAGGAAATGCTTCCAAAATTTCTTTAAATGAAATTAAGTACATTAGGAGTTGACACAAAGGTTATGTATTCCTATATGGGATATGAACCACTACCTTATTTTGGATGTTAGACATGTTAGAATGCTAACAAAACATGCATAAAAAGTTGATGTACTCAAATGATAATGTTTGTGTGGCTTAAGGAGTCAATTTAGAAAATACACCAATAGATAGTTCGATGCAAAGGTCAAGGATGAGCCCAACATAATAATATTAATATGTACTAGTTTTATTATGGTTATACACCTCCTTTATGCAAGTATTCAAGTTCAACAACATTTATAACTTCTTAATATCATTACTACAAATAACATCTAATGACATTTTTTTCCTTTGCACTTTTTAAAAATGTCAATAATTAGCATGCTATTCCAAATATATGGAACTATGTACATACGTTAAAATGGTTAAGATAATGCTCACACATTTTCCCTTAAATTTGGTCTCTTGAACAAATGTTGAACTATATTTTCTTGATTATTATTTGAACAAAAGAAAAAAAGGTTGTTAAACAAATAGTGAAGAACATGTTGATATTTTCTTCCATTTAAAGTTTAATTAATATTGGTATTTTGTTTTTAAAAAATGAATTGTTCATGGATCTTGAAGGATAAAAGATCGAAGGAGTGTGAAGATGGGGTAGAATGTTTTATCGCATTTACAATGCAAAATTCTGCAAATAAGAACTTCATTAAATGTTCATGCTTGTAGTACGGCAATATGATGTTCCATACTCCTCAAAATATTAGAGAGCATATGTTTTTCTATGGAATTAATCAAATTTACCATACTTGGTATTAGCATGGAGAGACAACTCTAAGTGGACCACCAACTAAAAGGATAGAATATTATGATAGGTTTCTGTTTAATGATGTAGAGGGTATAACAAAAATAGTTCAAGCTACACAAGATGATTGTAAAAAAGAGCAAAAATTGTTTCAAAGATTACTTCAATATGTGAAAAAACCTTTATATCTTGGTTGTAGAAACTTTACAAAATTGTCTGCATTGGTCAAATTGTACAACCTAAAAGTATGCCAAAAGCTTTTCAAAGGTTTTACAAATACTTGGAGATATGTTGCCTCTAAACAATGAGTTGCCTTTGTCTATGTATGAAGCAAAAAAGACATTAACTTCATTAGGAATAGAATATGAGGAAATACACGCATGCCCCAATGATTGCATACTTTATCAGAATGAGTTGAAAGATCTATCTTCATGTCCTACATGTGGAACTTCAAGGTGGAAGGTAGATAAGACATGAACTAAAAAATAAAAAAAATTCCCACAAAAGTAATGTGGTATTTTCCTCCAAATCCAAGATTTAGAAGAATGTTTCAATTCATTAAAATCACAAAAGACCTTGTCTAGCATGCCAAATGAAGATATGTTGATAGTAAAATGCATCATCCATCCAACTCCCCATCATGGAAGCTAGTTGACCATAAATGGCATGACTTTGTAGAAAAGCCTAGAAATTTAAGACTTGCCATTTCAATAGATGGTATAAATCCTCATAAATCATTGAGTAGCAAACATAATTGTTAGTCTGTTATAATGATCATTTATAACCTTCATCCATGCTTGTGCATAAAGAGAAAATTTATGATGTCATCTTTATTAATATTGGGTCCATGACAACTTGGTAATGATAGTGATGTTTATTTGGCATCGTTGTTGGAATACCTTAAAACATTGTGGGATGTCGAGATTCAAGCTTACAATGAACATCAACAAGAGTTCTTTATATTATGAGTTGTTCTATTATGGATAATCAATGACTTTCCTACATATGGAAACTTGCCCGATTGAACAGTTAAAGGCTATTTTGCTTGTCCAATATGTGGGGAATAAACATACTCTCGTAGATTGAAGCATGAAAAAAAGAACTCATATATAGGCTATAAACAATTTCTTCCATGCAACCATCCCTTTAGGAAATAGAAGAAAGCATTTAATGGTGAAAAATAGTTTAGGTTACCTCCACAAGCATTAAGTGGAGAGAAAATTCTTAAAAAAAAATGGATCTCATTTGTAATTCATGAGAAGAAAAAAAAAAGGTTAATCGTGGTAAATCCAATGACAATACTACAAATTGTTTGAAGAAGTCTATACTCTTTACTCTTAAGTATTGGAAATATCTTCATGTTCGTTGATTCATGCCTAATTGGTGTCTCAGCTGATGTATGTCCAGCTGGTGCTCCTTGATGGCAGGTGTAATCAACAAAATTTTTAACCTATAACACCATGAACTAGGGTAGCAAATACAAAGCTACTATAGCATAGTGGCTCTAGGATCGTTCCACTGGGAAGGGTACTCAAGATTGAAAATGATACCAATTCAAAGTGAATTGGTGCTGTTTCATTTCAAGGTTAGCTTAAGAAATAAAACACAAACTTTAGTTGAAAAAGGGTATGGACTTAAATTAACAACACAACAAGCAATGAAAAATAACTTAAGAAGAAAAGCATTCCTTGGAGATTTAGGTATACAGGGGAGGTTCCTCATGCATAAGCATAGCTTAGGTCACTTGGTTCAATTCCTCACATTAGAGAATTAACATAAAGTCAATTCTCTAACAGGTGCTGCATAAATGCATCCCTCAATTAGATTTCAGCTCTAATTCTCTCACTGATGCAACTTGCAATGGTTTGAGCCTCTCACTTAGCCTTTACCATTCAAGATGATCTTTAACCTTGGATTACCCGTCAAAAGCTTGCAAGAGGTAACTAATGGATGTCTCCTAAGAGTCCAAAAGCTTACCAAGTGTTGGCTATTCTAGAAAATCCTACCTTCAAGTCACCTACCAGAGGCTCGCAAGGGGTAAACTAGTGCATCTCCACGGTTAGAGATCACTTGCCTTACCAAGTGTTGGCCCAGGTGACTCCAAGGTGTTTTAAGTTAACTAAAAACATTAGAAACTATTCACGGGACACACTTACTCTTCATTCATAGCTGAAACCACAAAGCTTCTGATTCTTGCTCTTGGAACCTTTCCCGGCAACCTTAACTCCAAGGAACTAAAAAGCTTAGCTACTCATTCTCTGGGGAAAACTCCTCAGAGAGTGCATAACTTAGTAAAAATAGTAAAAATACAAAGAGAGAAGGTAAGGTAGTGAAGAGCTAAGGCTCTTTGTATTTCTTTCTTTTGAACTTACAAAAGGTTCAACAACCAGAACACCCTCAGAACAGGCTCCTCGGGCTCTAAATAAAACCAAAATTACAATTACAGCTATCCCATGATATTTTGCCAAATTCCTAACTTAAAAGCTAAGGAAATCTATCATTGGTGACTTACAAGGAGAATTTAGGCATTTAGGCAACAAAAATCTAATGAAAAATATCTCCAAGAGTCGGTTACAAAAATCAGGAAGCACTAAGGACCACTTCGCAGGTGAAAGATGAGGTCTGCGAAATTTCGCAGGTACTCAAGAGGAGCTGCGAAATTTCTTCATAGCAACCAGCTGCTTCTACACCTTTGCAAAGTGGACTTCCAACTTGAAGTGTTTGGCTTCCATCGCGGCGTGAAGCTTCAGGGGAACTCCATATCACTGTGCAAAAAGGCTGCGAAATCACTTCGCAACAAAAATGGTGATTTCGCAGCACTTTTCTGAAGCCTTCCTTCCTTCAGCTTGGAGCAGTTATCTTGCAAAGGCTGTAACTTCCTCATTTCAGCTCCAAATTGCACACGGTTTGAGGCATTGGATTGTTGACTTCCCAAGCTTTCAAATGACATATTGTATGCATAAATTGGACATCAGGAAGTACTCCAAAAATAGCTGCAGTGACTGTCATCAAGAATGCTCCACAGCTGAATCCTCTTTGCTTCCCCTTTTGCACTTCCACTTTGCTTATGGCAAAAGAGCTTCAAGGCTTTGATTCTTCATTCCTCTAAGCTTCCCATTGCTTGCCAAGGATTCCATATAACTCTCCTCAATCATATAATGCTTTGGTGATCAAAATGCTATCAAAACACCAAAACTTAAGGCAATTTGATTATAATTGATTGCAAGGAGCCTTAACATGCTAATTGGGTTAAAAGGCACTAACTACTACTCAAAAGTGTTTAAAAGGATTATTTAAAAGCTATCAAATAGCACTTTTTGAGTAGTAATCATTCGTCATAATCTGAATGTAATGCAAATCAAGAAAAATGTTTGTGAAAAATCATTGGTACCTTACTCAACATTCCAAGTAAGACAAAAAAAAGGACTAAACTAGTGTCTAACCTTTATTGACATGGGCTTAAGGAGTGAGTTGGCACCCAAGTTTGAATCAAAGAGAACTTATCTCCCACCTGCATGTTATATGCTTTCTAAAATATAAAGAAAGGTATTTTGCCAAACCTTTTCACACGTGAAGGTTCCTGATGGGTATAGCTCTAACCTTTAAAATCTTTTATCAATAAAGGACTTGAAACTTTATGGCTTGAAATCCCATGACTATCATACATTAATGCAATAACTACTACAAGTGGCATTACAATCTGTTTTGTCAAAGCATGTTAGGCATGTAATTTGTAGATTAAGCTTCTTTTTTAATGTTCTTTGTAATAAAGTGGTTTATGTTTCTTCATTAGATGAGTTGCAAAAGGAGGTAGTAGTGACATTGTATTTGCTTGAAAATACTTTCCACCTTCCTTCTTCGATATCATGGTTTATCTTATTATGCATCTTAAGAGAGGTCAAACTTTGTGGACCAGTTTACCTAAGGTGGATGTACTCATTTGAAAGGTTCATGAAAGTGTTAAAAGGTTATGTACAAAACCATAACCGACCCAAAGGTTGCATTACTAAATGTTATATTGTAAAAGAAAGCATCGAGTTTTGTACAAGGTACTTATCAAATATAGATTCAATTGAGATTCCTAGTGGTTCAAGCATTGACCAAAATATTGGGGCACCTATATCTAGAGGTCGTATCATGAAAGTTGATTCTAATTTGTGGTTGTAAGCATATTATCATGCGTTGGAAAATACAATTATAGTCCAACCTTATATCAAGTAAGCACAACTAACTCATGTTTTTTTTCTCATTCTTATGCTAAATATAGGATATTAATTATGAAATTATGATACATTACTTCATAGAGAGCACATGAAATGGCTGAGAATGAAATATCCACACCAATTAAAAAGAAAAAAATGAGTGCAAATGAGCACATGCATACTTTTACTTATTGGTTACAAGAAAAGGTACTAAAGTGGTTGTAAAATCTTCCTTATTATTTTTGCAGTCATGATAAACATATAAATAATACTTTTAATTTATATATTTAGGTTGAAGTTGTCTTTGGTAATGAAGAACCGTTATCTAAAACCCTTAAGTGGATAGCTCATGGTCCTAGCCACTATATGTCTAAGTATCATGGCTATGTCATTAATGGGTGTCACGACCATACCAAGGAGCGTGATGATTTACAAGCTACCAAAAATAGTAGAGTTAGTATTATTGCTACGACAATGCAAATTACTAATTCCAAAGATAAAAATCCAATGTTTGGTGAACTTTGTTTTTATGGGGTTATTATTGAGATTTGGGGCCTTGATTATACCATGTTTAGGATTCCAATTTTCAAGTGTGATTGGGTTGATAATAAAAATGGCATTAAATTTGATGATCTTGGGCTTACCTTAGTCAACTTAAGAAAAATGGCTCACAAATCAAATCTCTTCATTTTAGCATCCCAAACTAAGCAAGTCTTTTATATATACAAGACCAACTTGATCCAAGATGATCAATTGTTTTATCAACTCCTCAAGAGAGGTAGGTGATAATCTCATGGACAATTCTATTCAACAACATCCTATCATTTCGGTTTTGCCAGAAGTTAGGGGATTTGGATTGAAAACAAATCTCATATGTAATTGAATTGCAACATTGTTATAATGATGTAAACAAACATTTCTTGTATATTATGAATGCTTAAATATATGTATATATATTTTTTGAATTTGTCACGTACTTGTCTTCCTAAGTAATTATCTGTGGGATTTTCATTTTTCAAATTGTTATACATATGCACGCAATTTTCTATAAAGTAATGCTTTTGTTTATTAGTTCAACTAGCTTTACAAAGATCTTTGATAATTGTTATGGTTTCAATTTTAGTTAATGTTGAATTGTCTTTATAAAGTACATGGTGGGTTGATATGTGTATTTTACTAATTTACTTGTAGAAATTATTAGCTTTTAACAGATGTGACATGGACTATATCACATTGGTTATAAAGAGTTATACTTTGGGTGTGTTGTGATCAATTGCTAACTTAGATATCTTTTTTCTATACATGTAGGTGTTTACATTCTCAAGGATGACTTAGATAACATTAGTAATTAGTACTTTGAAGAGGTAGAAAACCTAGGCTTCGGAAAGGCATTAACAAAGGTAATTTAATTATAGTGTTTAGTATAGATCAATTAGTGAGGTAATGTGTTTTGAAATTAAAATTTTAAAACTAAAAATTTATTTTATATATAAGGTAGAGGATATCATTTAAATAAATTTATATAGGTGTATGGATATTTTATAAATACATATTTAAACTATATGAATTTTTTATATAGGTATGGATGCAGAGCAAGGAGAAAAGCTACCTACAAAAAATAAGGGTAGAGTGATAACTAGAAAATCTATGGTTATAAAAAATTGAAGTAGAAGAATAAAGTCAATGATTAAGTATAATCTAATGGTGTTTATATTGGACAAATTTCTATGCATCTCACTAGTTATTTAGGCATACTAACACAAACTATGGTGCTTATTAGATATAATACGTGGCAAGATGTACCTATACAATTAAAAGACAAGTTGTAGGACTCCATTGAGGTAAACTAGTTATTATAATAAATCATTAATCTCTAATTTGTATCATTTCTAACAACTTTAAGCTACTAATAACTATGTTTCTAATTTGTAGGTTGTTTTTACATTGGATTCAAAAAGTAGGAGGAATTGTATGTTAACAATGGGTAATTGTTTCCAATTATTCAAGAACATGATGACTGTCAAGTTTATTCTTCCTTTCAAAGACCAACCAGAGGTTCTTAAGAAACCACCAATTAACTATAGTTTTATTGAAGATAAAGCTTAGACTGTATTTGTTAAGGAAAGGTTGCCTTCAAGATTTCAAGTAAACTTCAACAAAATTTGTTCTTATTTAACATAAGAGGGACAAAATTTAAACTTTAATTTAACATGTCCTTCTTACTCATATTTACATTTAATAACTATAAAATAAATTTTTAGGAGTTTAAGGAAGTTCAAAAAGAAAAAAGAAAAAAGAAAGAAATATGTTTATAATCACCATCTTAGGAGGAAGGGATACATTGGTATTGAGGATGAGATGGTCAGTTAATATTAATTTCTTGTTTTCCTTTATTTTGTGCTTAACTTGGTGAAGTACTCAAAGCATGGTACTGTAATTATTTAATAGATGGCAGCAACTAGCTATACAAAAGTCATTGATAGAAGCCTCTTATTGAAGAAAATAATGGAAAGAAAATATGGCACCTATGATGAAATTGTTGTACCAATGGTAGAGAAGAATGTAAGTGGACATTTTCCAACATATGTTTGTCAATTATTTTGGTACCTTGTTTATGTTAACCAATATCATATTGAACATTATAAAATCATGTTCTTTTAGGACAAGATATGGAAATAGTCCCAAGAGTGTGGTCAAAGTTTTAGTGGCAACAATGACATACTTAGAGAAGCCTTAGGCACTCCAAAATATAGTGGTCGAGTACGGGCTAAAGGAAGGCATCATACATCACAACAATATTTCAATTTTGTGATAGATCATGCTATGCGGGAATTTTTAGAAGAATCTCAATAATGACAATCTAAGTTTGAGACAAATATCTTAGCCAAGCTTTCTAAGATGATACCTACCATACCCCAATTTGATGTCAGCAACTCCAAAACTAAACAAAAACAAATTGTCCTACCTAAAGTAGTGGAGCAACCAAAATGTCAAGTTGACAACTAGTTCCTAACAATGAAAAAGCACTTCAAAAAAAGGTATTTTATTATTCTATAATTTATTTTATAAGAACACAACACATCATAAATTTTAGATCATTCATCTAGATAAAATATCTTAAAGTGTATTATTAGTTCACATCATTATGCCATCAAGACTTTATATAGTCACTTACTTGAAGTAGATAGGTAAAGTTTATCTTAAACACAATAACGTTTACTAAAGTGGTTAAGGATTTGTTTAATAAGGCTATAAAAATGTTTTAATACCAATGCACCAATGGATGTTGCCATCCTTTAAGAGTGTTAGTCATGGGGTTAGGGTTTAGCTTTAGTTGCCTAAGTATGACCCTTCTTTAAGACAAATGAGATAATCATAGGAAAAAAAAACTCATATAAAGATCGACTATTTTTCACAAAAAGACTTTTACAATCCAATATACATTACTAAGATTTTATTTTATAAAAGTACATTCAACTATTTCCCCACTTTATTCATTCTTTGTAACTTAAATAAAATCTTGCATCTTCATTGATTGCATTTAAGTTAATGATTTTGTTTCATTTTATAGGTAAGGAAATATGAATTGGCCATAGGGACAAACGAAAATATAGTTGTAGGTGGCACAGTTATACTTGAATGTGGTGCGTCGACTTCTTAGTTATTGTAGAAGTTCCTTATGAGCCAAATGTGCCACTTCCTATTCCCATTCCTGGCTAAATTACTAACATTGGAGATGTTATTGGGTATCAAGTGTTATGGCCTGCCAAAATGGTTATTATGATTACTCATCCCATCATAGCTTGCCATTAAAATTTTTATATAATATTTTTCATTTCTATTTGCTTGGGCATGTCAACAGGAATGTTTTTAATGGAGAATAATTGCATATGCAATTGTATGCATTGTTTTATGGGATTTGAAAAAAATTTAAAAACAAAAGACAAAGAAAACAAAAATAAAATCAAAGTCTAAAAACCTAATAGATATCAAGAACTTTGTTGTACTAGTTCAACTATTACTAAAAAAATGGAAGGGGCATGTAGTAGACATCATAAAGGATGTTTTTAGAGAGTGTTTTAGGACCTTCCTCATGAATGAAGATATGGATGCCATAATCTCATCAAAAGAAGCATCATCTAATTGTATCATATTCTATATATGGTGAAGGAAGATTTTCTATGACTTTTGATCTATATTTAGTTGTTTCATTCTAGTTTAATTTCTCACAATATGATTGTTATGTGTTTTTTTTTTAATATTAGTTGCATTAAAAAATGACTTTTTTTTAATGGTATGTGTAATTAAATTAAGCACTTGCATAAGAAGATGGTTGATGGTAAGATCAGAGAACGATTTGTTTTTGTAGATCCAGCTTTAGTTTCCAAAGCTAGAATGGGAGAAGCAAGCAAAGAAAATAGGTCAAGGGTTATTGCAAATCGATTGATGAATACAAATCATGATAACTTTATTTTTATTCCATGCAACCCAAGGTAAGTTATTCAACATGTGTGAGTTAAGTATGTAAGCTTATTGTATGCTAATTAATATTTAATTGACATTACATGGAATTGTGTAGTTACCATTGGGTTTTGGTGGCACTAGACATAAGGACAATGACAACATGTTACCTTGACTCATTGGAAGATCAATCTTCTGATGATCTTAAGGAGATTGTGAATAAGTAAGTTATTTCCCTCAATACTTCAATATGAAGCATTCAATTCAATTAAAAAAAAAATGTTTTAATCTTCATGTAGGTCACTAAGAATTCATCCACCACAAAAATAGAAATCATCAAAGAGGGAGCCAACTTAGGTTGTAGTAATGGTGAGTAACTCATAAATTAAGTTATGTGAATGTGAATACTATTTCTTAATTTAATTAACAAACTAATAAAGTAGAAAATGTCATACAACTATTGCATTAATCCAAGCTTACAACAATTTACATTTATGTAAATAGTGTCTTATGCAATCGAGTAATGTTAAATGTGGATACTATGTGATGAGGTACATGAAAGATATTATTGCTAATCCAAGATGTCTAACATCAAAGGTTTGTACAAGTTTATAAATTTCCATAATAGTAGCTATTTCTTTGTTTTTCAATTTAACTTATCTAAATGCATATACTACTTCTTAATAGTTTCAAGGAAAGAAATCATATCCCAAAGTTGAATTGAATGAAGTAAGATCTGAGTGGGTTATGTTGGTGACTCAACTAATACTTTCTTCTATTTCAAGGCTTTGAGAAAGATTGTTTATCAATAAATGAAGAGTCAAAATTTAAAGTTGGTAAGTTTTTTTGTGACTGAAGATGGGGATGACCCAAATTTTGTAGAATCAAGAATGAATTTCATGGAATATAGGCCACACCGAAAAAAAATTGAGATTATTGATTATGGGTTAGTAATCCATTTGTATAACGATTTGTGAGTCTCAATATGGATTAATGTCTTATATGGAACTCTACACTAGTATAACTAATTACAGCAATCTGATTTCAGGCTTTTGTCTTTCTCTATAGTTTAAACACATCTTGCTTCAAAATTTTGTTAATGGCCAAGGGAAAAACGTAAATGTTTATGTACATAGCAACAATTGTCTTTTATTATTCGATTATCTTGATTCTAAATTAATGGTCAAAATGGTAATCTTATTTTTTGTCCTTTTGATTTCCATTTTCTAACGCAAGAGCAACCTTTTATTAAAGGGTTAAATCAGGGAAGGATCTATACAACTTGGTGGTGAGAATTTCAAGGGATTTGCTACTTCTCTAGATGGTTGGTTGAGTTACATCAACATAGGAAACTCTTTAATTGAATTATGTTGTTAATTTTCTTATTTGATTCATCATTATTATAGTCTTGACTATTAAATTTTACATCCATAGAGCAACTTCTCTAGTTGATTTTGTTTGCAACAAGAAGGTCCTTCTTGGTTCCCCTTAGATATAATCTTTTTAATAAATTTCTTTCGTAAATCATTTTTATTTATTTAATGTAACTAGCCTTGTTTGATGGTAGTGTGTTGTGGATGAAAATGCAACTAATTGGGCATTGCTCTAGTCATTTAAGCCTTCTCTTCACACAAATCTTGTTTATATTGCACTTATTGTCATTGTTGCTAGTAGGGTGCATAAATTTCTGCACTCATAATAGTTGTCCTTGTTTTACATTTCAATTTCTATTTTAGAGTTATACTACATCATTTTTTTATTCTTTATTTACAAGTTAAAGCTTGTATTGCCTTTGACAAGACCATTAAATATCTTGATGAATATCTCATAGACATTAAAACAAAGGTAGGCATAAAACAAATTTTCAAAATGTCTTTTCATGACATGAATTTATGTATTAGTTAACATGACTATATTTATTGATCAGGAAATCTCAAAGGCAAAAAATTGGGAAACAACTTCCATTCAAGATGATCAAGACACAATTGAGTGGCATGTGAAAGAAAAAAAAATGACTCTGCTAAAGGAATGGATTGTTTGAGTTGTAAATATGATTTATTTTAATATTGAGATTTTTGTGGTATATGTCCATTTATGAAATATGAGTTTTGTAAGATAAATTATCGGTAATCATGCATTTATTATATTTGATACTTCATTTATTATAGTAGTTACTATTTAAATAAAATTAGTTACTATTTCATTTCATTTTACTAGCATATAAATTTTTTTCTCATGTTTCAATTATTTTAATATCAGGTGAAAATATCTATATATTGCACATTACAATGATGTTTTTGTAAGTGCCAACGTATCTCAAAATAGGTCTTCAAAGGCACTTTTTAAAATTCATGCAAATTTTTCAATGGCGTTTTTTAAAAGTGTCATTGTATGCAAATTCTTCAATAATGCTTTATAAAAGCATCATCGTATGCAAATTCTTCAATGGCACTTTTTTAAAGCGTCATCATATGCATAAACTTATTATGATAAGCGAATAAATGACACTTCTAGGAAATGTCATTGAATACATTATGTGTAAAAGGCGTCATTGTTGAGCAGTTTTTTTCTAATGTCGTGTGATGAGACAAAAATAAATTATCATGAACTTCAATGAAATTTTTTTAGGTAGACCTCCCAAACATATTTCACGCTTTTTAAGATTTCTATTAGAATAAACAATTCTAATCAATATTGAAAAATAAAAAGTTGGGATTTGATACTTTTTCTCAAATTAAAATCCAAAAATTAATTACTTAATGGTAACAATGAAAATACATTTTATTTATGAATCCATAAATCTTAAGATACACGGTGGGGAAACAATTATTAAACTAGAATTTTTCTACCATTTTCTTTGCAATCAAGCATAATTAAAAACAATAATTATTATCCAATTACCATTTTTAAAAAATAATTACATAATTAATCATCAAAAAATATTTATTATAGTAACAAATTCTTTTACATTGGGACACTTGGAAATATGCAAGTCATTATTTTTTTTTTCAAATTAAAATAAGAAAAACAATAATAATTTATTATGTGGATGTTTTTAACATGTAAAAATATGAATATATATATATATATATATATTTTATAAATATTTTTAATATGTAAAAATAAATATATTTAATAATTAACCGTATCCAAACATTAATAAAAGTGAATAGTTTAAGGCTTCATTAATAATATTCTAATAGTAATAAAATACAAATAACTTAAACACTCATTAAAATTTAACTTTATTTAAACTAAAGTTAAATTCAGATCTATTCAAATTTACTCACAAAAAATGAGAGAGGAGACCAGAGGAAAGTTCACATATATAAATAAATGAATGAATGATTAAATTCAATGTTCAAGAAGAAGAGTTATTTTAATTCTCAATCTGTCACTTACTTTTTCTAGCTAATTCATGCATAATAATTTTTTTTTTATGCATTTGGTTTTTAAAATAAATAAAAATTACTTTATATAGATGGAAATAAATTATGTGATATGGATAGTTTAAGTTAGATAGAAACCTTTCTTATAAATTTTAAAACTAATAATATTAATGAAATGTTCTTTTTCAAAAACAATAATTACTTCAATTATAAAATCTAAAATTATAACTTTAACCAGCCAAATAAAAGACTAATTTATTAAAAACTTTACTTATAAAATATTCAATTAAGATTATTCGAAGTTGTTTTGATTTTTCTTTTTCTTTTAAACCGTTTGTGAACATTTGTTTATTTTGACATTAAAATTTTGTAAATTGAAAATCTAAATGTAGGGGATGTTTGCTAAAATTTAATACTTATTATTTAGTGACTTAAGTTGAATTTAAGTTAAACTATACTTAACTTATTGACTTAAAACTTATTACTTAATTTTTACTTTAAGTATTAAAGTTATTTGATATATTTATCTTTACTAATAAATGTACACACGCCAAAGCACATGAGACAATATGAAAAAAGTCCAACAAAAAAATTAGTGTGCAAATTTGTTCTTTCAAGACTTACATAGAAATCAGGCAGAGATTCGAAATCAAATGATTGAAATAAACATGAAACCAAATTAAAAAAAAAAAAAATCGGGATTAGATGTAAATAAGATTACACTTTTCAACACCATATTTTATGACAATAAAATTATTTTTTAACCAATTCTCTTAGATTAAAAAAAAATAAAAATACTATCTTGGTTTTTCACCATAACATTTACCAATTTTAATTTAAACACATTGTTTATTTCTTTTACACTAAATTTGTAAAAAAAAAAAAATTGTATTAATTATTTTATATATGTTTAAATATTTTTTTTCCTTTTATATAAGAGCTTTTTAATAAAAAATAAGAACAAAAACAAATTAATTTGAGCAAGAAATTTGTGGATTAAAAAAAAACTTCTTAAAAAAGAAAAATCTCAAATCGATAGCATTGTCAAACAAAAATTGGAAGAGTTGAAGTGAAAATTTTGAAAAGAATAGCAAATAACAAAAGAAGAAAAAAAATTTCAAACTTTTAAAAAAATAAAATTTATAGTGGATGAGAAAATGGAAAAGTTTTCAAACTTTTAATAATAAATTTTTATAACATTAATTATATTAATAGTGTGGTTTTAAAGATAATGAAATCTATAACTTTAAGGCATTTTTGGAATTAAAAAAGTGAAGAGTAAATAAAAAATTAATGATTGGTTTTGATACACTTTTTTTTTTTTTCAAAAATAAAATAAAACAAAGTAAAATAAAAAATTTATATTAAATTTAAAAATTCTTATATAAAAAATTATTAACTTATATTATACAATTCAAAATTATATTTTTAATTTTTTTTTAAAAACCACTATATATTTTGTAAAACTTATTATTATTTTTTATTTCTAAAGATAGAAAATATAATACAGATTAAATTAAATAATTTCATATCAACAATATATATATGAAATTATCAACAATATATATATATATATATATATATATATATATATCAAATTATTCATTCAACCAAAAAAACATAAAGGAAAAATAAGTTTTGTTCTAAAAATATCAAAATAATTAAAATCTCAATAGAAAATTTTTCATCATTTTGGTAAATTTTATATCAAAATCTTAATATTTTAAAATAATGATGTAATTGTCTTAATAAAATTTAAATTTATTTAAATAAATAATATAAATGAGTGATGAAACTTTTTATTCAATAATTATCTATAATATAATGTGTTATTATTAATTCACTATTATTTAATTAAATATAAAAGTTTAAAAGATTTAAATATCTCAAAATGAATGAAAATCACTATTACAGTTATAAAAAGTAAAAAGTTTTATGTAATTTTTTTTAAAAAAACATAATTTATCTCATTGCACAAATGAAAGATGGGTTAGGATAAGAAAATAAATTAATAATAAATATAAGTATTAAATATATTTTATTTATTTTCTCAAAACACACTCAAATATGATTTAACATAATTCAAATTTGTTATTAAAAAAAAAAAAAAAAAACCTTAATTTATGGTAGAATTCCAAACAAATTCTAACTATCCTTCATCCCAAAAAAACACTTTGCGATGATTTCCTTAACATAACCAAACTTCTCTTCATACATATTATAAATAAACCAAAATCAATGATCGAGACTGATAAACACCATATCGATGAATCATAGGGCACTTTATCAAATAGGATGAAGGATGGAGTAGCTACCAGAGAGGACGCTGGTGGCCATCCCGAAGATGAATGGATAGTTTGAGAGGTTTCACGCAAATATTAACCTTTACCTTGATAATTTCTCAAGAGCAATTTTAACATTGAATTTGAATATAAAATCAAAATGAAATTATGAACATTCGGATTTCCAATAAGTCAAGTAATTAAAACCTTAAATTCGATTTCTATTGAAACAATTGATGGAATAGAAACTGAAGGTAAATGAAAATATTAAATTTTCCATTATCTTTTAGGTTTATGATGACAATTTCAAGAATGACTTCCGTTAACCCTAATGAAAAATAGATTAAATTTCCATTTAAATTGATTATGAATATGGAAAATATTAAATTTTAAATTATCTTTTAGGTCTGTGGTGGTAATTTGAAGAATGGTTTTGGTTATGTGAAGTAATTAAAACTCTAACTAAATAAAAAGATTAAATTTCTATTTAAGTTGATTATTAGTATTGAAAAAATTAAATTTTGAATTACCTTTTAGTTTGTGATGGTAATTTTAATAATGACTTTCGTTACGTCAAGTAATTAAAACCCCAACTAAATGAAAAGATTAAATTTTCATTTAAAACCCCAACTAAATGAAAAAAATTAAATTTTTATTTAAATTGATTATTAGTGTTAATAAAGGTATTTTTGGAAATAAAAAAAAAAAAAACAAGAAAAAGAGGTCGTACTTTTATAAGTAGTATAGATAACTTATAATTAAGGTAAAACAAATCAAGTAACAATGAAGGTTGTGAAGTATCAAAACAGATTGAAAAAAAATTAAGGTAAATGATTGTAAAAAAATAAAATAAAGATATAGACCTAAAAAAAAAGTTAATTGTTTTTATTTATTATTTAAAATTGTTTTTAACTTAAGTCGTGTCATTAAGTTATTAAATTGGTTTACCAAATCCCATGTAGTGTTATAATAAAATGTAGAAGCATCCGATTTTTCCATTAAGCTCACAAAATTTTAATTAAATTAACATAAATAGAAAATAATCTTAAAAATGAATATAAAAAAAATTAAGAGTAATATAAACTAAATTAATAATTATTGAATTATTTACTAAAAAGAATAAAAGTTATAATCTAGCTATCCTAGTTGTTCTATAATCCATCTTTATAAGTTATTTAAAACTTTAAATGGATTATATGTTATTTTATTTTTCTGGAATGATATCATTTAGATAAATTATTTCAATGTAACGTTAATCAAAGATAGTCTAAATAAATTATTTATTTATTAATTAATAATAAAATTAATGTAACAGGGAATATAAACTATATAAATAAATAAAAATTAAGCTACTACTTTGATAGCTTTTCTATTTTTTGCATTTAAAAATAAAAAACTTTAGACAAAATGGGTGTTTGAAAATTTTTAATACTTATTACTTAATGACTTAAATTAACTTTAAATTAAATTATATTTGAATTGTTAACTTAAAACTTATTACTTAATTTTTTAAGAATTAAGGTTGTTTGATAAAATTAACTTAAAATTTATTTTAAATTATCAGATTAACATATTTATTCTCATAAATTATAATTATGGTAAAGGAGGTCGAGTAACAATGAAGATCTCATGGAGTAGTAAAAGAGATCGTAAATGTAATTAGGACAAATGATGGTAAAAAGGTAAAATAAAGATAAGAATTTAAGAAAGCTAATTATTTTTACTTATTGTTTAAAGTTGTTTTTTATTTTAAGTTATACCATTTATTTTACCAAACATACTTAATTTACTTAATGATTTAAATTAAGTTATTAAGCCACTTTAAGTTATTAAATTGATTTATCAAACACCCATAAAATATAAAAAATTTATGTACTTAAAAACACCTTTTAAAAATACAAAATAAATTCCCTCTTCTATAAGATTATTTTATATATGAATTTCAACTTCCAAAAATAAAAAAATGTATATTATTTATCATATTTGGTTGAACTTGAGTTGGCTTTCATTATAACCAAATTATCGGAACTGCAACATTTGATAGAGGGGCTTATGACGATTGACGAATTAGAAAGCAGCCCACTTACAGCCCAATAGTTCAAAAATTGGGCTGGCCCAGGCTCAGCCCGTTTTCACCTGATTGATGCCTGATGGCCGATGCTAAGTTACTGTGTCCACCGGTTTGCTTGCAGCGCATCACAGCCCCGATCTCCATCTACATAAAAGCATTCAGTATTTTTCTCCAAACGCTGCGTTTCGATCGATGTCTGAGTTCAAGGTACCGCTCTGGTCTGTATTACCAGTTCAATCAATCGACGTCTAGATTAGTTACAATCATTTGGATATCGAGAAAGTACTTGTAGGTTGTATATTTTCCTTGGGATGCTGAGAAAATAATGAGAAAATGAAAAAAAAATTTGGATTGCAAATTTTTCACCATCTAGGGCTCGGGAATGCAAATAAGAAGCTTTACCTATAACTCGTATGACTCTTTGGCTGCGTTGATCTGATTTTGGAATACAAAAAGATTTTGAAAAAAAAAACTAAGGCAAACTCACACAGACTGTTTGCCTTAGTTGACGTGGGTTTATTTTATTTTATTTACTTTGTGTTTTTTTTTTCTTTGTTCTTGGAAGCAAAAGATAAGAGATAGCATAAAAATGAAAACGTTTGTTGTTGTTGTTGGTTTTTTTTTTTCCTCTATTTTCTCGTAAGCCAAGCATAGGATTGGGGTTTCTCTTTGAATACTTGTACTCATCAATGCTATTGCTGAAAATTTTGAATTCTAGGATTTCATTTTGTACCACAACTCAAGCTTATATATATAAAAATATAACTTGGGTTGAATTGATGTTCACTAATTTTACCCTGGAAACATAAATGGTACCTGATGTAAATGGATGCCTTTGAAAGGAAAAGAAAAAAGAAGAGCGACCAAAATAAAAAGGTAAAATCTCTTTATCTTAAAATGAAGAAATAAAGAACTTTAAAGTGCAAAATAAGTAAAATGAATTTAGTTTTATTAGTTACAACTAATAAATTATATAAAGTTGAATTTATTATGATTTTTAAGGTGAATTGGGAAGACAAAAGTAAGGTTACTTTGGGATGAACAAAGTATACAAACTTTTCATAGTTTTATAAACAATATAAACTTTTGTAAACAAAAAGAATGGAAAATACTAGACTCAATTTTATTTTCTTTGTTTTCCTTAATATATTGTATAAATTTTTTATATGATAGCTTCTTGGGTTTTTAGTTATGTATGTTGTTTTAAATTTTAGCAGTGTATAGAGATGGTAAAGGACTCTAAGGAAAATCAGGTTATACCAGTAGAAGATGTTGTAAGGAAGGATTCAGTGGAATACCAGGCTTTATCATCAAATGGTTCTTTGCCATGTGATACTTCAGCTCATGATGGGTGTTCAGATGATGGTGCATTTCTCTTTCTTAAAATTTTCCCTCTTTATTGGAAGTTCTTTATCATTCTCTTAGGCAATTATTTCATTAATTTTGAACTCAATTAGTCTTGAAAGCTTTATGTGAATTGTCCAAGGTTTGCTTAATTTCAATTATGCACTCTATCCAGGTCAATATTTAAAGTCAAATAGTTGTACTACTCTATCTTGGGCTGCATCTTATGTTGAATCCGTTCATAGGATGATAAGGTGGACTTATAAGCCTGGGCTTTTGCACATCAAGTGAGGTTATGCATGGGCTAATCATATGGCATATATGCTACTGAATCATTATTTGTATTGCCTAAAAAATTGGCCGTTTAGAACAATTCCTTTTTTGGGTAAATATGAAGTTTAGGTACTAGGTTGTATGATAATTGTTCCAACCCATCATATGATGGATAAGGGAGGGCCAAGGGTAGTCCAAACAGCTAAATACTTTTAGTTTGTGGTAATTTGTGCTTTTATGAAACAAATTTTCAGATGGGGATTGAAGGCTCAAAACTAGTGTTGGAATTCAGTTTTCAAAATTGGGATTGGAGGATTGGTCCTCAAGCAACCTAACAGCTCTCAGCAACTGGTTGGGCATGCCAACAGTGGGCTTCAAGGCTAAGATCTTGGCTCTACTTAGAAAAATGAAGGCTAGGAAAGAGGTGAGGGGCTGAGAGGGTGGGAAGAGGAGGAAGAACTCTTTGTCTTCAAAAATTTGAAAGAGAACTAAAGAAGTTGGAATGCTTTGTGAATTAAAAGGGACCAAATGATAGACAATTAGGAAGTGGAAAGGGATAGTGGGATTTTGCTTCAGTGGGTAGATGATGCTTTGTTTCATCACTTTGGAATGCTAGAGGGTCTTCTAACAATCAAGAGGAAGTTCATCCAGGCTTTGTTTGGATTGCAACAACCAGTTTTTGTATGCCTGCAAGGTCGTTCAGGGTCTCTTTATTTCTTCTAGGTCTTTAGGGCTCTAAGCTTGATTTAGGTGGTGGGTTGTTGTTGCTCTTTCCTTTCGCTTGTTGTAAGGTGTTATTTGCATACTCCATGTGTACTTTGGTACGTCTTTGCCAAGCGCTTTTAATATAATAACTCTTTTTACATATCCAAAAAAAAGGTCAGTTAATAAGATATGTGGTAGTTGACAGCTGGGAATGCAATGGGCAAGTAAGAATGGGGAATAGAAGCTTTATGGAGTATAGCCTAGACCAGTCTTGACAATGTGCTGATGCTGACCCTCTGCGGTTCTAATGAATTGAGGTGCATGAGGCAGATTTTTAGGTGCTAAATGCCATGTTTTACTGCTCTCAAGTAGAGACCTCAGTATTCACCCCTCCTTCAGAATAGATTGTGATTATGGAAGTTTGGACAGAATTTTCAATGACTCATTTTAACAGCTATTTTTATTATTTTTTTTTATTTTTTTTGATAGATACTTTTAACAGCTAAAAATTTGAGTTGGCCTCAGATTTTTGCTTCATTAAGTAGACCATGAATTTTTTGTACAGGAATCTGCATAGAGAACATAATGACCTAAATTATCAAACGAAGTAATTAGTGGAGTTCCCTAAGTATTCACGTATGAAATTTTAAATGGTTTGTTGTAGGAAATAGGCGAGATTCCAAAGGGAGTCTAGGACACATATTACTAAGACATGAATCACAGTGATTAAGGACTCAAACATTGGAAGAAACTAACTAGACACTATACTTTTGAAAATCTTGAGTGAAGGATGAGTGAGTCATTGATTCCAATGACCCATTCTAAGATCCTTTACAACAAAACAATTAGGAAAAAATTTAATAGATCTATTATTTTGAGTGCAAGATTGAGATATAGAAAGCATATTTCTTTGAATGAGGGTGCACACAAACGTTGTCAAGTTCAAATGTGGAAGTGGATGTAACAAGAGTAGTGCAACCAACATGGATTATAGGAATATGTTTATCATCCTTGATAATAACATCATCATTACCACCATAATTGAAGTGCATTGATAGGTTTTGAAAATTAGAAGTGATGTGGTGAGATGCCTAGAGCTACCACCTAGTTATTGGTGTTGCTTTTGTGACCAACAACATAAAGTTGCCTTCAGGTTGAAAATATGGTGTGGGATGTGATCCGCATGTCTTGGTGTTGTGGCCAATTTTATTGCACAGTTGGCACACAATGCTTGGTTGATTGTTTCCATATTGAGGACATCGAAATTGTTGTTTGGAAGTTACAATTATAAGAGTTTGGGAAATATTTTCTCTAGTCTCAATCTTACCACTTGTGGCATATGCAATAGAGACATGAAGTATATGGACATACTTGACAAAGGGACTCTCTTTGGAGGAGTGGGGGGGTTGGGAGGATAGAGAAGAAGCCTCATCTTGTAAAGTTGGCGATTGTCTGTTCAAATAAAAGAAAGGTGGTTTGAGTGTTAGATGTCTTTCTAAACTCAATAGAGCCCTTTTGGGTAAATAGAGTTGGCGCTTTGCGGAAAAAAGAGGGATTATTTGGAAACAAGTTATTAGTAGAAAGTTTAGGGTAGAAGAAGGGGGGTGGTGTACTCGAGAAGTAAGGGAGGGGTATGATGTGAGGTTTTGGAAGGAAATTAGGAAGGAATGACCTTTAATGAAAAACAAAATTGTTTTCTCCATGGGGGATGGTAGAAGAGTGAGATTTTGGGAAGATAGGTGGTGTGGAGATGATGCTTTAAGTGTTTCATTCCCTTCTTTGTATGCTATGGCAGCCTCAAAAGAGGCATGGGTGGTGGAGGTTTGGGATTCTTAGGTGGGGGGGGGGGGGGGGGGGAGGTTGAAATCCATGGTTTTCTAGGCCGTTTAATGATTGGGAAATGGAGATGGTGGAGAGATTCCTATTCTCCTTACAAGGGAATATGGTGGTTACTAATTTGGACTATAGGATGAGGTGGAAAGAGGCTAAGGATGAGAATTTTTCTGTTAAATCCCTTTATAGTGCTATGGAGGGCAGTAGTATAGTCTCTTTTTCGAAAAGCATTATTTAGAGCCCTTGTGTTCCTACTAAGGTTGTTTTTTTTGTTTGGGAAGCTTCATGGGGTAAAGCTTTAATGTTGGACCAACTAAAGAAGAGGGGTTGGTCACTCCTGAATAAATGTTTCCTTTGTTGTGTTGCTGAAGAGTCTATTGATCATCTTCTAATTCATTGCACCAAGGCTAAGGTTTTGTGGGAGTTGTTATTTACCTTATTTGGTGTGTTGTGGGTTCTTCCTTCATCAGTTAAAGAGATCCTCCTTAGGTGGCATGACACTTTTGTGGGCAAGAAGCGGATAAAGGTTTGGAGAGCAGTCTCCTTGTGTCTCTTTTGGATGGTTTGGAAGGAAATAAATAGGATTGATTTTGAAAATGAGGAGTTTTCGATCCAAAGGATGAAATATTCTTTTATTTGTAATTTTTGGTCTTAGACTAAGTTGTGTATAGATGAAGGACCTAATTCTTTAATCAACTTTTTTGATTGGTTGGGCTCTAGATGAGGGCGGGTTAGAGTTTTTATACCCCTGTCTTTTTTTTGCTTATATACACCTATTGTATACTTCTTGTATGCTTTGAGTTGGCCGTTGGACACCTTTTTTTTATTAATAAATTCTTTTTCTGTGCTTTTGCCTATATAAAAAAAAAAAAGTTTGGGAAATATTTGTCTCTAGAATTGTCTTGCCTATGATATTTGTTTCCATAGTGTTGCCCTTGTCCTTTGTTGTTTAGATTACTACTAGAATTGTTGTTCTTGCCTTTGTTATTATTGTTGTTGGACCTTTCTATTGAATTCTTCAGTGATTAGAGAATTTTCTTTCATGGCTTCATTTCATGTGAGAAAGAGTTCTTAATGTGGTTCTTCAAATGAAATTGAAAAATCACAAGCACAAATTGCCACATTCAACTCTTTATATGCTTTTGATTGCTTGCATATATTCAGCAATAGACATGGACTCTATAGTGGTTTTGCCCAACATCTCTCTTAGTCCCATGGTTTTGGGCTTTGGACTTGTTTACATAAATCTTCTTTTGTTGAGTCTATGCTTCCACCATAGACATAGCTAACATGATGAGAGGCACCATAGTCCCAAAAACCAATTGCCATGATTTTGGGTTTTGGACTTGTTTACGTAAGGTCCTCTCTAGTTGAGTCTACGCTTCCACCGTAGACATAGCTAACACGATGAGAGGCACCATAGTCTCAAAAACCAATTGCACCGATATGGATCTTAGAGGGAGGACAAGGATATGTACCATCAATATAACCTTTTAGGTCATATCCAAACAATAATGATTGGAATTGAACTCTCCATGAGGTGTAGTTCAATTTGTTGAGTTTCAAGGGGAGTTGTGAGGTGGTGTTAATGGGGATGATATAATTTGATGAGTTAAGGTTTGGGGCACTAGTTAGGACAATGACACTATTAGAGCTTTCAGGGGACATGGTGGAGTGGGAAGAGTTTTTGGCCATGTTTGGTAAAAAGCGTCTAGTTTTGGGATTAATTGGAACTTGCTTAAAGCAAAAGGGCTCTAATATCATAAAGTGCCTTATGTTTTTGATGAATGACTTAACCTTTCGTCACATGAAAACCAATATATACACACACAATTAAGAGAGAAACATTGTTTGTCAAATACCTATTCTAAAACCTACAATCATAGTAACTAAATAATAGGGATTACAATAAGCATATTATTTCCAAAAATCTTAAGGTTTATAATCTCTTGAGATTATTTCTTTTCATCATCTACTCTACCTCTTCATCAAGGTGTCATCATGTGCTAGTAGCATATACTCAAGGGTTCTCGTATTCTATCTCTTTGTGAGGGTGACACCATGTGCAGTTGAGAGTATGGCTATTCCACTCTTGTTGTTGGGAAAAATAGTTATTTCTCTTAAGTGGTTGTGGGCTATTGGTCTCTTGTAACCAAGGATAAAAATATCAGTAATCACGAATATATCAGTGCTTCGATTTTATGGATATATTGGATATATTGGCGGATATTTTGACACAAAATATCGGTGGACTTAAAATTGATCATAACTTATAAAAATGTAAAAAAAAACTTTTAGAAATGAAATTAGAAGTATAATAGATATTTTAAAGTTGTTTTGTTGAAGAAATTGATATATATATATATATATGATATAATTTATCATATTTGATAATAATATTCTATGTGTCGATAAAAAATATAAATTTTATAAGTGTACATTGATTATTAAACTACATCAAATATTATTCAATAATAATATTGCGATATTTGATTATAATATGTCTAATTTTAAAATATATTTAATATTAAGATTATGATACATTTAATTCAATTGTATTAAAAGATATAAAATAAATGATGATAAATGTATAATTTTTTCATATTTAATTAATATATTAATAATATTAAAAACACTATAAAGAAAATTATCATAATAATTTTTATATTTTTGTTAATCAATTAAATGAAAAATTTTCATTTAATTATAATATAATTATAATTAATTTGTTCTTTAAAGTATTCTTTTAATATTTTGTTTATAGGATAATGTTTAATATATATATATATATATATATATGTTTGATGCAAAATATTTATCAAGGGGCAAACTTGCCCCAGTGGTGGGCTAAGGTGCTTGCCAAATGTTTTGTTTGGGGTTTGAGTCCCCTTATTGGTAAAAAAATAGCTAATTTTTTAGCATTGACCGCCCTGCGTTGACCCATGTTGACTGCTGATATACCTGTGATAAATATCGTTTTGAGGTCCACCAATACACGATATTTTAATTCCTACTTGTATCCCGCTCGAAGTTGTCACCTTTGATACACACCTTGATGCTAAAATGTCTTGAGTTGGGAGCAAGGCTCGAGGGGTTCATTACAGACTTGGTGCACCTCTTTGAGTTACAAGTAGGGTTCGAGGGGTCCATTTTGAACTTGGTGCACCTTGGTGGTGGAACTAGCATACCAATTGTCAATTACTTTAGAATTGATGCTTTTGGAGAGGTTTGAGGGTCTTGGATTTGTGACTAGAGTTGAAGGCTTACTAATTTAGAATTGATATGCATCGAACTCATTTCAATCAGAATGTGATGGAGGGGAGATTGTTATGTATTTGTGACACTTGTTATCTCCTAAAGCTTCCATAATGATATCATGAAACAATTAATGTGGGAGTTACTATTTTGGAGAACGAGTTACTATTTTGGAGAACTATAAAATTTTTCATTTTTTGCCTATTAAAAAAAAGGAGGAAAAAAACTCCGTTTTTTGCTAACAATAATAAGAAACTATAACTCTTTTAATTCTCTCTTTGATTTTATTTGATTCATTTATTTTGATAGGAATTTAGCTTTGTGATTATATGGATTTTATGCTTAAATTTTTATCTCCTATACTTTGCTTTGTTATAATCCCATATGGTTTGGACAATTTCAAGCTAATGCATCCCACATAATATTGTGATGCTGATCTAAATGTATGCTTAAATTTCAATTGTCTCCTATACTTTGCTTTGTTATAATACCATATAGTTTTGCAAATTTTGAGCTAATGCATCCCATATAATATTGTGATGTTGAACTAAATGTTATTTTTGAAAACCACAGATTGGGAAACCATTGCAGATCGTGCACCAAATAAATTGCTTTCTCCACCATCGCTTCCAGATGTATCAACACTTTCAATGGAAGATAATAAAGCTCAAATCACTAAGCGGCGAGGAAGGGGAACATTCTCATACCAGAAAGAGGTATTGTATAGTGATAGGCAGTCTGAGGGATCCACCCTTGATGATACAAGGGATGAAGCTGTATGCCATGATTCAGAAGAAAAAACAGAAATAAGACATTGTAAGTTAGTAGTGTGTATTCCATTGTCATTTTTACATGCTTTGTTTTAATAAGCAAGCAATACTACTTGAATTCAAGCATTGACATTTGAAAAATTGACATGTTTTGTATATGTTTCTCCTCATTAGTGGCATGGGTATAAAACATGATGCTGATGAATGTGTGAAGTTATTGGATTGGAGCCCTTCATTCCTTGCAATGCTCCTAATGATAGAGAATCATTACTTATAGTATGCCCGACCTGAATCAACATATTTTTTTTGTTTTATGTCTCGTAACTCTTTCTCAGCCAGGCTAGAGTATGATATACATCATGAATCCAAATCTTAACAACTTAATCTTTTAAGTCAATTGGTAGCTCAATATGATATCAAAGCTTTGGTTAACTAGAGTTCTTAGGTTCAAGTGCTCAAGTCTTCCCCCATCCATTTGTTTGTCTAATTATCTACAATGACAAATGGTGATTTGTCTACCGCAACTACCGTTTGTGCCTCCTATTTGTGGGTATGGGGCTACACGTGAGGTCTTAGAGCACTATTTTTTTTGATAAGTAACGTCTTAGAGCACTATATATATTTTAGATTCAAATCCTAGCATTTTAAGTTTTTTCAGAAAGTTTTTAGGAAAGTTGGCGAAGAGATTGAAGAAGGGGAAAAGTGGTTTCCAAGTCTCAAAATGCTTTTATAGAGGGAGGACAATTTTTTTATGTAGTGCTGATAACTAATGAAGTAGTGGGCTTTATGTTGAAAAGCAGGGCATTTGGTGTTATGTGCAAACTAGATATTGTTTGCTAAAGGCAAAGGAAGGAGGCTACTTATTAGGCTCTAGGGTAAACGGGAAGGTGTCTCATTGATTGTTTGTAGATGATACCATTGTTTTTTATGAGGCTTCTCGAGATCAAATGGTTCATTTAAGTTGGTTTCTCTTGTGGCTTGAAGCCCTCGTGTTAAAAAAATCACCTAGAAAAGAATGTGTTGATTATAATTGGAAGGGTAGACAATGCTAGAGGAGTTGGCTTAAGAATTGGGATGTAAGGTGGGAGAACATCCATCTTCTTATTTGGGGCTTCCATTGGGCACTTCTTTTGAATTAGTAGTGACTTGGGATAGAGTGGAAGAGCAGTTTCGCAAAAATCTATCAATGTGGAAAAGACAACAAAGGGATAGACATACTTGATCTAGAGCACATTATTTAGCTTGTCCATTTATTTTGTGTCATTGTTTTCCATTCCAAGAATAGTCATAATGAGGCTTGAGAAGATTCAAAGAGACTTCCTCTTTGCAAGTGGGGCATTGAAGAAAAATTTCAAGTGAAGTGGTCAATTGTATGCATGGAGAAAAGAAAAGAGGCTTTGGGTGTTAGAAATCTTTCTTTGCTCAATTATGCTCTCTTAGACAAGTGGATATATGCATCTGGATGGGGTAGCTCTCTGAAGATAGGTTATAAGTGGAAAATATGGGAAGGAAGAAGAGGGGTGATGGTTTTGTGATGTAAGAGATGGGCAGGGTGGTGGGTTATGGAAATCTATCAAGAAGGATTGGGATGCCCTCATAGTGGAATTTCCTTTCTTGTATGCAATGGGAGGAGGGCAAAATTTTGGAAGGATAGGTGGTGTGGGGATGAACCCTTACATGTTTCATTTCCATCTTATACATTTTAAAGTCTTGGGTGGCAGAGTTATGGGACTATATAGGTGAGAGGGGTCATTGGAACCCTTGCTTTTCTAGAAATCTAAATGAGTAGGAGTTGGGTGAAGTAGAACATTACTTCTTAAGGCTGCAAGGTAAGGTGGTGAATAGAGAGAAGGATTGAGCAGTGTGGATAGATTTAAGGAATGAGACCTTTTTCTTGAGCTCTTTTATGTTTCCTTGGAGTACGGGAGTTTAATCTCTTTTTTGACAATGGTCATTTGGAATTCATGGGTTCCATCTAAAGTAAGTTTCTTTGCATGAGAAGCTTGTTGGGGAAAAATATTGATTCTTGATCAGCTTCATAGAAGATGGTGCATGTTGGTTTATAGATGTTTCCTATGTAAAGTTAATAAAGAATCAATTAATCACATTTTGTTGCACTATTGCCAAGACAAGGTTTCTTTGGCAGTCGCTCTTATCTTTGTTTGGTGTTACTTTCATTCTGTCTGCCATTGTTAGAAAGACTCTTTTGGGATGACATGGATCCTTTATGGGAAGAAGATGTGGGAAGGTTTGCAAAGCTGGTCTATTATTCATTTCTTGGACGATTTGGAAAAAGAGGAATTAAAGGTCATTTGAAAATGAGTCAATTCATTTTTTGAAGAGCCTTTTCTTTGGGAGTTTTTTTTTTTTTGTGGGGGGGAGGGGTGTGGTGGTGCGGGAGGAGAGGTTGTAGAACTGTATATAAATGAATGCTCATTGTCTTTAATAAATTTTATTTATTAGTTGGGTTTTTCCTAAAGGAAGGGGTATTTGTTGATCCTTCAGTGCTCATTACCTTGGTTTGCTTCTTCTTTTTTTTTTTTTTCTGAATAAGAACTTAGAAGAATAGGTTCAAAACAGGGATAATTTTGAGTAAAGCTTCATAGGCATCAAAATAGTTTATTGATATAGATTATTTTACTACAATAAAAAGAAAAAAAAAAGGAAAAAAAGGGGGAACTTTTTAGCAAATGCTGTTCAAGGTTATATAAACTCATGCAAGTAATGCCATTAGTGGCTTGACAATTTATATCATATGGCCAAACACTTTCTCTACCATACTCTACCCACCTGGTTGAAGTTTCTGATTTTCTGTTCTTTACAATTGATTAGAGCTAAATGATAAACCACAAGCAAGAATAGAAAAAGTGTATGGTCAAAGTGAAATATTTGGCGCCTTACTAGAGAGCAAAATTGTTTTTTTACCATTGCATGTTTTTATGACATCTTCATTGTTGTTTTGGTAACACAAAGAGCTAAACAAGCTCCACATGGTGCTTTTATAGAAGGTCATAACTCATAAGATCTATGTCCTAGTAATAAAAATGGAAACTTCTCTCTCATGGGAACAAAATAAATTCATTTATGGAGTCCCTAAATCTTGCCAGAAATGAAAATTATCCATTGGCTAGAATTTCCAAAGAAGATAAGGGCTTGTTTGGTAACTGTTTTTTAAAACAGTTCTGAAAAATAGTTTTTAAGAACAATTTTAAATTCTTTGATGTTTTGTAGAACAAAAATTTGTTTGGGAACCTAAAATGTTTTTAACTCGTTTTAAATATGTTTTAAAAATAATTTTTATGTCTACAACTTTATTTTTAATTATGTATGTTTGTATAATTGTTTTTTAAAACAGCTCCAAAAAAACAAGTGAAATCAACTGAAAATAAATCAAAGATGTTTTCTGAAGATACTCTGTTTTCTGTTTTCTGATAATAGAAAATAGAAAATAGTTTTTGATTGCTAAACGTGTTTTTCAATTTTTTTTTTTTTTGTTTTAGAAAACAATTCCCAAACAGGACCTAAATCTCTCAAAGTCCAGTTTTGAAAAGTATTGAGAATATTTTAGATATGGAAGAGACATGGTTTGCCATTGCTGATTATATCGTCTTTAATGGAATTGTAATGTTTGTCAAATATGTGCCAGCAGTGTTCTTGTTTCGTACTCATTTTGTTTTCTCTTATTTATGAATGATCATTTGGTGATTCTAATTGCTTACAAATTTCTGATTAAGTTATCCACTAATAAAAAGAATTACTGTTTTGACAATTGTGGATAAAACTGGTTTGAAGTTTTGAACTTCCTTGCCCATCAGTTTATGCCCTTTCTGGTCTGTACAGAAAAAAAGGATAATAAATAAGAAACATAATAAAAAGCATGGAGGTTTTAATGATCATTGGTCTTGATTAGGTCAAAAAAATGAAGTTCTCGTTGACACTGAGGTTTTCCTTTCTTTTTTTTCCCCCCCTCCATGTAGGATTAGATAAAACACTTGCACAGAAAATGGATGCTTACCATAATGATGAAACTTATATTCTCATATTAACCAATCATCTGACCATATCATTGTAAATCCTGCTAGGTTTTATGTGCATAAACTGTGTTTCAGATACATTTGGTGTCTAAGGATTTTTTTTTTTGGTTGTGAATTCAGCAAGATATGGTACACAGCATGTTCTTGTGTTGGCTGACTTTCCACCAAGTATGAGGACAACAGATCTGGAGAAGCTTTTTGAGAACTTCAGAGATCGTGAAGTTGTTATTCGTTGGGTCAATGATACGATGGCACTTGCTGTATTTCGAACAGCAACAATTGGTAATAACAAATTCTTTTATTTGTTATGTTTTTAAACTCTAAGAGAATAGTTAATATGATGTAGGACAACCCTAGGATGGTTATCTATACTCAAAAATTGGTGGGCTAGGGTTTTATTTTTAGGGTGTAAGGAGAGGAACAAGGAATAAATTTTATGGTAGAGAAAACATATAAGGTAAGAAATAGAGAAGAAGAAGAAACAACGAAGAAAAAATCGAAAACCTTAGAGTCTCGCTAAGGCCTTTTAGGAGTCTCACCTATAAGAAAATCAATGGAATCTCACCATTGAGGATTGCAACATTAGCAATGAAAGAAAATATAATATTATTAATATCAATTCATCCATTTGATTTACATCAATTAGCTTATTTATAGGTTTCACTAAGAAGTCTAAAGTCTGCTAGGACTCTAATAACCTATTATGACTTTAATTCTAATTATAACATCCAAAGTTTACTAGGACTCTAATAACCTATCATGACTCAAATTCTAATTATATTATAACTTAACTAGCTAATCCTAATTAGACTCCAACAAATATTAACCCTAATTTAATTCCAAGTAATACTAATCCTACTTTAATTGAAATTAATACTAATTTTCTTTCTTGATATATATCTTAGAGATTCATCCTCATCAATTTCCCCCGACTTGAAAAAAAAAACTGAACTTTGAGTTTTAGTGATTTTCCACGGTCAATTGAAATTTCAAGCAATGCCTTCCACCCTTTCTTTCTTCGTCTTCTCTTTACCGTGCTAAGACGGGATCTCAAGATCTCTTGAACTTGTTTTATTTCATGGAAGACAAATACTAGACTTCAAAAAACTTTTCAATGTTGTAAAACAAGTTGATAATTCTCGAAATAATTACGTGTCTTCAACAAGCTTGTGGAGAGTTGCTTCCCATACTCTTCTTGTAGACCGCCTTGTAGAAGAATAAAATTCTTAAATTCCCTATGTTCAAAAGAAATTTCAGTAGATTCTTTATGTTCGCCACCACTCATGATAATGTTTGGCCTTGGGAAGTCAAACATCAACAGGGCAGCTTTCATAAAAAGGCCATGGTCTGCCAAGCATAATATGGGCAGCTTTTATTGGCAAAACGTTATGCCATGTTGATAACTCAAAATTATTAATGAAATTAAACGTCACTAAACAACGAGAACTCCCCAAAATAGATGTGTCATTTACCCATGCTATTTGATTGGGATTTAGATGACCTTTTGTCTTTAGATTAAGTTTCTCAACAAGCTCATCTAAGGCTAGATTGGAACAACTACCTCTATCAATAATTGAAGCACATAGTCTCCCTTGAGGTGGATGACCTTCTATCTTTAGATTAAACTTCTCAACAAACCCCTTTTTGAAGCTAGATTGGAACAACTACCTCCATAAATAATCAAAGTACATAGTCTCTCTTGGCAAGCAACACGAGTTTGGAAGATGCTAGTATGTTGCCAATCCTCCTCTTCATTTAGCCTTGGTATGTTCACCAATAGCTGCATAAAAAAGTTGTAGCCTTCAACCATGTTTGCATATGTTGCTCCACTCCTCAATTACATATGCCTTCGTGTCAAGAAATTTTGCTCTAATACCAAAATTGATGTAAGACAACACAAGGATGGTTGCCTATACTGAAAAGTAGGTGGGTCAGGGTTTTATTTTTAGGGTGTAAGGAGAAGAACAAAGAATAAATTTTATGGTAGAGAAAACATACAAGATAAGAAATAGAGAGAAAGAAGAAACAACGAAGAAAAGATCAAAAACCTTAGAGTCTCACTAAGGCCTTATAGGAGTCTCACATAGAAAATCAATGGAATCTCACCATTGAGGATTGCAACACTTGCAATGAAAGAAAATATAATATTATTAATATTAATTCATCCCTTTGATTTACATCAAGTAGCCTATGTATAGGCTTCTCTAAGAAATTCAAAGTCTACTAGGACTCTAATAACCTATTATGACTCTAATTTTAATTATAACATCCAAAGTCTATTAGGATTTTAATAACCTATCATGACTCAAATTCTAATTATGTTATAACTTAAGTAGCTAATCCTAATTAGACTCCAACAAATATTAATCCTAATTTAATTTCAAGTAATACTAATCCTACTTCAATTGCAACTAATACTAATTCCCTTTCTTGATATATATCTTGGAGATTCATCCTCATCATAATATATCTCAAATCAATAGTTCAACTAATTTTGGCAATCCCTGGTATGCTATTATTATCTTTATTCATTAATTTTGTTTCCAGAAATATTTTGTGATGGTGTAACAGTTAGCTAAGTTAGTAGCAATTTGCATGTTGATGGAAAAGACTGATATTGACTGATTTTATTGTTATGGTAAGAATCTATGTTACAAAGTGTTCTTTGGTGTAGAGGGCATGATAAGAAAACTTTTTAAAGGGAGATCTCTTTTGGGGGATAGGTTTAAAATTTTTTTATTTGCAACCTTTTATTTTGTTTTTTACTTGGGGATTTGTCTCTACTTTCTGTTATCTGGGAGTCTATCTTTTGTGGATTTTGTGGATGAGTTTAGTTACAGCTGTGTTTTCTTGATGGCCTTCTTCGAAAGATGGATTCTCTTTATAGTATAATTGACATGTACTTAACTGCGACCTGTTTTTTGACATCATTTTAAGGGGTTTATTTTATTAATAAATAAAGTAAGAACCTCTGTAACATGGATTTTGCTGTGGCCTACGGTTATCTTCTGGTCATAGTATGAGTGCTATAAGTAGTTAGGTCCAATTGGAGGACATTTTTATTTGGATGAAGAGTCATAATTTGGTGAAGCTGCATCATATAATTAGCAAATAGAGCATGGGTACATTATGTTCTTGTTCTCCTCATACAATGATAACATAACACTTGAATAAAAAATGCAGTCAATTACATGGTGGTAGAATAAGTGGTTGAAATGGACATGCCAGTGAAAACTCTAAGAAGTTGACTTTTGAAAAGATAGCTAATAAATATGATGAGCAGAGTGATAAATTGCCATTACAAGAATTTGTATCATTCTTTTAGTTGGAATTATATATTGTTTTGCTCAAAAAGAAACAAGAGAAAGAAACTAACAGGAAGATGGAAAGAAGAAAGAAACTTTGGTGGCTGAAGGATTTCACAGGATTATGGTTTCTCTACTCATGTTACCTAATAAAACTATCAAATTCGGAACTATGAAAATGCCCTTAATATGTAAGCATTATTAATATAACAGTTTGTATTTCCTAAACACTCCTCAACTGTGTATAAAGATGTCACACATCCTCCGCTTGCATAAAGTTATATGCAAACTTGCACTGGCGATCCCCTTGGTATATCTGCTAACTAATCCCAATCTTCACATAGGTAGTGCCAATGAGACCCATGTTCTCCTTCTTTATGATGGAGTTTCAATCAGTTTCAATATGATTTATCCAAAGACAAGCTTTGTTCTGTGAGAAAAGATAAGCAAAGAAAAGCCCTAACCAATGGCCAAAGGGAGTCAATTTAAGTGCAATGTCATCTAGGGATCAGGAAAAAAAACTAGGGCACAAAGAATGACAGCCATCATAAACAAAACAATGCATCTCACTAGAATCAATGAAAGAGCTTTTGACAGTGTCTTATGACGTCCATTAGGTCAAGCCTGTTATTATAATATGGCCACATTATTTTTCTGTCTAATACTCAACAAGGTTCTTTGTTCACTTTTGAATGAGAACCAAAAAGCGCTGAAACTTTGGGAATGGTTAGATTGGTTTCTGATTGTACGTGAGTGTTGCTTGAGACCAAAGGACCTGTGTTCCTGATCCCATCATTGTGATTAATACATCTAATTATAAACTGTAAAGATAAAATTGAAAAATACTTATGAAGTTTGATTTATTTGTTAATCTTTGTGTCTGAAAAATATTGTAATCCGTAATGGCTTAGGTTTTGGTGATTGGGCAGTGTTACTTATTCTATCATGAACCATGATACACGGACACTTTAATATTAGCCAAAATATGTGTCAACATGATACAATACAGATGCAAGGATAAGAAATATTAGCCAAACTAAGGTATGTTGGCAAAGAGGCATTTCCATCCTCCTTTTAATGCTAAGAATATGTACCAGAGAAACAAGGATGAGAAATCTTTTAAAAGAAGAAAAAGGAAAGAAACATGTACAAAAGATGAGTAGTAAAAGCCTTAATTGAATGCATTTGGCTTTTCACCCCTAAAAAACAAGAGTATATTAAAAAAACCAAAAAAGGGGACCCAAATCAGGCATGGGATCCCTGATAAATCAACTGAAGATGAGGCTCCACTCTTATTTGCCTATTGGTTTCCTGGTTGGCTGATCTAGGCTTCCACAAAGAGCAATGCAGCCCCGATTTTATAATCCTCCTTGTCCAATGATCAAATCTCCAAGGCCTTCTGTGACTTTTAGTTAGCCAAGACAAAACTGTTTCTAAATCCCTCTTTACCAGTAAATGGGTGACACCCATTGCGTTGCAACTTAGATGCTGCAGTAAAGCATCTCTACTTCTATAGCTAGTCCAAACCTAGCTCTTTTCATTGCACTTGAATAATCTCACTTTTATGATCTTAGTGAGTATGTCAATACCCTTCTGACTTAGATTGCCTTGGGCTATGCATTTAAATTTAGTTTTAGCAAACCAACTAATGGAATAGCCCTCTTCTACCTCTCTCCACCACTTTCCTAACTGGGAGGCTATTAAACTCCAATCTTCTAAGATGATGCTTACTAGATTTCCTGAGAACTGCTTGGTAACTAGCATTCAAATAGGTGAGGAAATATATATACTCTCAAGAATCAATAACCAGTCTCTTATGTGCGAAGATCCAAACATTTCTATCCAGCCAAATAACTCATAAGGTTGCTAGGATATGGCCCTTCTAACAAGGCCCTGGCTATGGGCCTCTTATCAAACCCCAGAAATATACAACCAACATATTAGAAACACCTATCCAAGCAAACCCTGCTGCTGAGAAAAAGTCTGCCTCAACTCCTAGGCAATGGGTCAATATTGGAGGGGAAAAAATGCATTTGCGTCCTTATGCCATTAAGTTTCCAACCATTTGAATTGAATGTAAGAAAGGTTTCACTTTCTTACAGAAAACCAAAATAAAACCTAAACCCCCCCCAAAAAAAAACCCTTAGATAATAATAAATTACAGTTTTTGAGCCTTGGCATAATACGTGCATCTTAAATATAAGGAGATTCTGGAAGTTATAAGAGGCCAAATAACCAAACTGAACCAGAATGTCAACCGGTTGACAGTCCGACTAGTCTGACCAGTTGGTCCAGTCCGGTTTTGAAGACATTGTTGTCCAACCGTCAAAAGTACTTTACAGTGATTTTTGGTTGCCTCCTAAAGGACTTAAAAGAAAATGAGAACTAGCCTCTTAGAAGCTCTTTGTAGAAAAGTTAGGATCAAGATGCTTTGGCAGTGGAGGCTACATGAGCAGGTGTTTGAATTGAACCAAACACTTCTCTCCATAGGTCCTCTCACAGAAACACTTTACCGAATAGTACAGCTGGAGCAAATGGGCACTAACTATTTTTTTTTTTTTTTGATAGGTAAAAAGCGATTCTATTAAAGAAAGAGACACCAAGAAGGCGGCTCAAGATATACAAACCTATACACCCTCCTTCAAGAAAATGCTAAAAGAACAAAAAGCCCCAAAATACAACCCTAATTAGAACCCATCCAATCTATGAAATTAGCTATAGTTAGAGGGCAATCAACTATGAACAATTTTGTTTCAGCCCAAAGAGAAAGAATAAAAGAGTATTTCAATCTTTGAATTGACAACATATCATCCTTAAAAGCCAAGCAATTTCTCGCCTTCCAAACTGTCCAAAAAATGTGCAGAGGAGCCGCTCTCCATACCTTCTTACGCTTTTTGCCCACAAAAGAACCATGCCAGCTTAGAAGTGTTTCTTTAATAGAAGAAGGCAACACCCAAGATAGCCCAAAAACAGTAAAAAGAAGATCCCATAAAACCTTTGTTCTTGAGCAATGAAGAAGGAGATGGTCTATGGTCTCCTCATTCTCAAGACACAAAAAACATCTATTTGCCAAAGCCCATCCTCTTTTCTGCACCTTGTCCAAGGTTAGTGCTTTGCCCCACGTAGCTTCCCATGCGAAAAAACTAATCTTGGGCTGCACATTCTCATTCCAAATAAGGCTTGAAGGAAACCGAGCCAAACCCCCCACTTCAAGGGCCAAGTATAGAGAGTTAACCGAGAATTTACCACTCTTAGTTTCAGTCCAGGATACCCTGTCCTCCACATCCTCAATAACTCTGTTACGATGTAACCGCTCCATAAAACTTGACGCTTCCTCTACCTCCCAATCATTGAAAGCTCTTAAGAAGCATGGATTCCAACCCCCCCTTCCCCCCTCCGCCAAGGAATCCCAAACATCTGCCACACTTTCTTCCTTATCAACAGTCAAAGCAAATAGAGACGGGAAGGACGAACACAAAGGAGAATCCCCACACCACTTATCCCTCCAAAACCTCACCCTCCTTCCATTACCAACAATGAAGACCAACCTATTGCTCACTAATTCCCAATCCATCCTTATCCCTTTCCACAACCCCAAGCCATGAGCCTCTCTCACTTCCCGAGAGGACCAACCCCCTCTCTCTTCTCCATATTTCCCTCTAATCACTTGATTCCATAAAGCTTCTCTCTCATTAGCAAACCGCCAATTCCATTTAGCAAGAAGAGCCTTGTTGAGAATAGATAGGTTTTTTACCCCTAAGCCCCCTTTCTTCTTACTCAAGCACACCACCTCCCATCTCATTAGATGAGGCTTTCGCTCCAAATTACCCCCACCCCAAAGGAAGTCCCTTTGAATCTTTTCTAGTCTCCGTCTGACTACACTTGGTAAGCACAACAGAGACATAAGATAGATTGGTAAGTTCGATAACGTGCTTCGAATTAAAGTCGTCCTCCCTCCTTTGGATAAGTATTGTCTCTTCCACATTCCTAGCCTTTTACGGAAGCAATCTTCCACTCCATCCCAAATTGATGTTGATTTGAAAGAAGCCCCCAAGGGCATCCCCAAATATGTGGACGGCAAACTACCCACTTTGCACCCAAACTCCCAAGCAAGGTCATCCATATTCTCTACCCTTCCTACAGGAATGAGTTCACTTTTTTCCAAATTTATTCTCAATCCCGAAGCGGCCTCGAACCACATAAGCAACCAACTAAGATAAGTCAAGTGGTCTTGAGACGGCTTACAAAACACCAGAGTATCATTGGCGAACAACAAATGGGATATAAGGACCCCTTCTTCACTCCTCCCCTTGACCCTACACCCCGATAAATAGCCTCCCTCTACAGCCCTTTTGAGAAAAGCGCTGAATACCTCCATTGCTATAACAAAGAGATAAGGGGAAAGGGGATCACCCTGCCTCAATCCCTTTGAGCTTTGGAAAAAACCTGTAGGGGTTTCATTGACCAACACAGAAAAACTTGTAGTGGAAATGCACCATTTAATCCACCTGATCCATTTCTCCCCAAAACCCATTTTCTTCATAACTGTAAGAATAAAAGTCCAGTCCACATTATCATAGGCCTTCTCTATATCCAATTTGCACAAGATGGCACTCTCATTATTTTTCAGAGTCGAATCAATGGCTTCATTGGCTATCAATACTGCGTCTAGGATTTGTCTTCCTTCCACAAACGCCCTTTGGGCCTTGGAGATCACCTTTCCAACCACCTTTTTTAGCCTATTGGCTAAGACCTTGGCCAACCACTTATACAAGCTTCCCACCAAGCTTATAGGCCTAAAATCCCCCAAATCTTCAGCTCCTACTTTTTTTGGAATTAAGACCAAAAAAGTTGCATTTAGGGTTTTAACAAATTTTCCATTTTCATAGAATTCCTTGAAGAAACACAACACATCCGCCTTCACAAAATCCCAAGCAAATTGCCAAAAAGCCATAGAGAGTCCATCTGGCCCTGGAGCTTTATCCCCATTGCAACTCATCAAGGCATTGAACACCTCCTCTTCCGTGAACGGGCTCTCCAACGTACTAGCATCCAATTGATCCAAAGTCTCTAACTGCAGCCCGGATATAGAAGGACGCCAATCCCCCGAACTGGACAACAGTAACTTAAAAGCATTGAGGATCCCTTCCCTAATTTCATTCTCCTTTATGCACCAAGCTCCATTAATCTTGATTCTGTCCACATTATTCCTTCTCCTGTGAGCGTTAGCCATCTTGTGGAAATAACCCGTATTTCTGTCCCCCTCTTTCAGCCACACTTCCCTAGATTTTTGCCTCTAACTGATTTCTTCAATTAAAACCCATTTTTTATAATCTTCCCTCGCTTCTTTCTAGCTTCCAGCTCTTCCAAATTCAGTCTGCTAATTTTCTTCTTTGCATCCCAAAACTGCACCTGCTCCAACGCCGCATTTTTTCTGAGCTCAATCCTGCCAAATGAGTCTCTATTCCACTCCTTCAGCTTAGCCTTCAGAACTTTTATTTTTTCAGCCAAAATAAAACTTGCTGATCCATTGATTCTAACCCCCTCCCACCAAGACTTCATAAGCTCCTTAACACCTTCCACTTTCAACCACATGTTTTCAAATCTAAAAGGGGAAGGGCCTCTTCTCACACCCCCTACATCCAGCAGAATCGGGAAGTGATCGGAGACTGGTCTTGGAAGGACACACTGCCTCACGTCACCAAAGTGGATGTCCCAACCCTCATTAATCAAGAACCTATCTAACCTTGAGAAGGTCTGATTATTCACCCCTCCGTTCCAAGTAAAAGGGCCCCCGACTAAAGGCACATCCTTTAACTCTAAGTCTTCTATGATTTCTAAGAACCTTCTCATGTTCGAGTTCAGGCTCCCCCCTCTGTTGCGCTCTTCAGGACTTAGGATGGCATTAAAATCCCCTGCAGCACACCATGGCTCATTCCATAGCCCCTTAATAGCCCCCAACTCCTCCCAAAAACTCTCCCTTTCTCTCCTCAATATTGGGCCATATACCCCTGTAAACATCCACATGAAGCCGTCCTCGCAATTCTTAAAAATACAGGAAATGGAAAACAATCCCTTTTTAATATCAACCAAGTCCAATACTCTGTTGTCCCAAAACACAACTATACCACCAGCTGCCCCTCTTGAGTCCACTGCCCCCCAGTCAAGAAATCTTCCCACACCTAGGCTTCGAATAATACCCTCTGACATGTCTTGGATCTTAGTTTCCTGGAGGCAAACCAGATCCACCTTATGCTTCTTTATCAAAGCTTTTATAACCTTCCTCTTGTCACAATTGTTGGCCCCTCTTACATTCCAAGTGAGCATACGGAATTTCATTTAGACCTGCACGTGCTTACCCCTTCTTCTCCTCCTCCTTCTCCAATATAGTTCACTGTCCATTCCAATTTCCTCAATTCTCTTTCAAATTTTGACGACTTCAATTTTTTCCTTTTTCTGCCGTCCAATTGTCCTTTCTGAATCTTCCTTTCTTTCATTCTTTTCATTAATAACAAAATTTCCCCTTCGAATCCCTCCGTCGGCATTCCAATATAGCGGCTAAACTTAGCCAAACTACTAGATTGCCAACCAGGTTCCTCCTCTTCTTCCCTCTCCTCCATATCCTCAAGGAGGATCCTATCCGTACCCCCCTCTGATTTCTCTCCGAAAACCCCTGCTTCCCTACCCGTAATTTCCAATACCTCGGCCTCCCTCCCATCCGCCCATATCATCCTTAAGGGACCCATAACTGCTCCCCCAACTTCATCCGAGCTACTGCTTTGAATGAAGACCCTAGCCATGGCTACACTTTCCCTATCTCGACCAGAAGGAGTAGAAGAAAGAGATATTTCCCGCTTCCCCAAAAAAGACAAAGACCGAGAAGATTGATCTGAGTACCTGGACGCCTCCTCCAGCAAGGCTTCGCTGGTGAACTCTATAAGATTGACGGCCGGTGAGCGCGACCCCAACTGGGAGCCTATCATCTCCCCCTCAAGCTCTCCGCTGACGCCCAGTCCCCTGTCGGGAGCCCTAGCCTCAATGGATCGATCCATCACCACCTCAGGGCCTTTATAGGGTGAAGACTTGGGCCGGCCCAATTCCATTAATTCATTGTGGTCTTTAGTCACTTGGCCCTTCTCCGCGGGCCTTCGCCCCAAGTCCACCATCATTTGCCGGCCCAACGGAAAGAAATTCCCAGGCCCGCAACTAGTTTTCTTCCCCCACGCTAATTGCTGGTTAACTATGGGCCCATCACCATCTGCTGCTTTTTCCGACATCGCTTCAGAGAACGCAGCTGCCTTTCTGCATCCCCCTTCACCATTTCCACACGGCACATCCACTTTTGCAGGTTCTCCATGCGTCCGTACATCCGCCATTTTGAAACCAGTGCGAGTCTCCGTCTCCTTCATCCCTAACCTCGCGCTCGTTGCCCATCTCGTTTCTGGTCACCGGAACCACTTCCGTCAACCCTGGTTTCACCTCCCACCATAGCTGTATTGAATAACATACAGACCCGACTGCCACTTGCAGTGAGCTCGGCCACTCTAAGCCTTCCGATCTCACTAATAGTCTAGCCCATTTTAATTCCTTAAAATTTGCAGTGTCTTCATCCACTGCGAGGAACCCCCTCGCAACAATCACCGATTTTTCTGAGTATCTCTTGGTTCCAAAAATGCAGCGGCATTCCCACAACTCTCACCCAGACACTCTTATCCCTCTCGCCATTATTAGAACACCCCACCTTTGGGTCTCACCTTTCCAAGTTCAGGAATGATTCCTTAAACCACCGGTGTCCTCTTAACAACACCTTTTCTGCCTCTTCTTTAGTCTCAAATTCGATTAACAACAGAGGGCCTCCCAACCTCGAAAACTTCACCCCTCCTTTAGTATTCCACACAGATCTCCCCCACCTTTCGAGAGCTTGCATATCTGGGTCCAACATTGAGGATTGTCCCCATCTTCCCACCAAACACCGTCCCAGGAATTTCCTATCATTTGACACTTCTTCCTCCCCTAGTTGTAGCCACACTACCTCCCCTAACTTTTTCCCTCTTGTCTTCACCGCTTCAACATAAGATTTTTTGGCTTTCCTCACAGATTCCCCATCTGAACACCCTGTCCCATAAAATGCAGCAGTTTCCTTGGACTCCTCCCGGGACATAACTCCAAGAAAGCGAAGTTTTTCGGCCAACATGACCCACCCTCCCAAAACACCTTTTCCTTCTGGAAACACTAAACAAAATCTCTTTGATTCCGAGTCAACCACAGAGCATAAAATATACCTACCAGCCTTGTTTGCACGGATCTCCAACTTATACCTTCTTCCTCCATCTTCCCAACTTTTAACGAGGCCTTGCATAAACACTCCCCTGCAGCAAGCCTCCACTCCTTCCAATAAACAACACAAACTGAGGCTACCAAATCTAATCCATGAGGTAAATCCTCTGCTTCTTTCCACAATGATACCCTTAAGTCTCTCCCCAGCCACCTCTGCCGTGATTTCATAAGACTTTGATTCTACTGCAAACCAACATCTGCCTCCTTTCCTAGCAGACATTCTATTATTTACTGATCATTTTCCTCCCATAATGTCTGTCATAATTCAATCAATTCTGGTGGACAGATAAGAATAATTTATTGAGATACAACCTCACTTCGCACCTAACACCATGTTATCCCTTTTCTCTTGTTTTACTAACTATGATTAATGTATGTGATAAATGGGTTGTTAATAGTGAGTTGATCCCATGTAAACTGAGTGGTTTGGGCTAAAATTTCCCAATCATATTATTGTCATTTGGGTGACTCGAAAATTTTAGGCCTAAGCCTAACCTAGCCCCTCACCTGGTTTCCCATTCTCTATTTACAGGTACTGTGATTAAGTCAAAGATGGATATTGCAACAGTATAATTTCCAGTCAGAGCAATGGTGTACTTAGAAGCGAAAGAAAATTGAAAAATATTAAAATTTCATTATTTATTTAATTTCTCTATTATACTTTATGAAAATTTCCTTTCTGCAGTGATTTTGCCTGAAAAAAAAATGATAATAATAACAATAGATAAAAAAATAAGGAAGAAAAAGTAAAGCAGCGAGAGACTAGAAAAGAGTGCATGGACATGCACATGCACAAGACCAATGGAATTGTTTTCAAGTACTTTTGATTCTTTTTGTCCTTGCCTGAATGTTAAATCAACTTGATTTTTGTTGTATACTGACTTTTTTCTTTTAGGCTTATGCTGTGTTAAAAATCAGGCATTTTTCATTTTCTTATGGCCCTAGGGTTTTGTTAAGTTTTTTAATGGCATCTTAGGTTCTGAATTTATGGTTAAGAGTCTCAATCTTCCAATGCAGCAATTGAGGCCTGTAACTTTGTCCGTTGCCCATTTACAGTCCGTGTACTGGACAAGACTGATATCCTTCTGAACTCAATTCAAACAAGAGGTAAACTTCTTAGTCTTTCCTCTTTCTTTTGGATTCAGTTTGAACTGCATATCAAATTATTTGCAGCTTGAGGAAACCCTGACACCCTAGTTAATACATACATACATATATATATATATATACATATATATATATATATATATATACATTCAAAATTGTTTGCATGATAATTTTGTCATGAGAATTTATCAATCATTTTTGGAAGTCCAGCAACAGTACTTATATTTCTCTTCGATTTTGATTCTTGTTAATTAAATATTTTCTGAACATAATGAATGCAGGTCCTGTCTTGTTCTGCTATCATCTGATGAATGTTTTATCTTCAAATTTAAGCACTGTTTTTTTGTTTATAGATCCATCCTTCCTCCTGAGACTTTTCCCTTTTCTTAGGCAGGAACTTGCACCAAATCTTGCCTTAGCATTGGTTAGGCTTTAAATTTTCAATAATTCCCCCTTATTTTTTCGACCCAATAACTTATTTCTTGCTATATTAATTTGAATCATCATTTTGTTTATACGTTTGTACCCGACTATCCTAGTTTTTCTACTTTGTTCAATTTTACCCCTTCTTTATACCACATTGTTATGAAGTAGCATCAGCATCCCACAAAAGTATTGTGCAGTATTGCCCTGAATGAATACATGGTTGTTTAGAGTCTTGAACGGAGTATCATCTGATGGTTCTCAAGTTATCTCCGCCAAAAGAAATCCCAAAGGATTAAAAGACTCGGCAAACATTGTGTTATTATTTGCTTTCAGATCTGGAGCCGCCTCGGCAAAGGCCAGAGACATCAGCAAGAACTGCTGGGAGGCTGATCGCTCAGGCAATGGGAATGAAGCTACCTTCCACATCATTTGGGTCAAGGGAATTGAAGAAACAGGAGGAGGCCAGAAAGCAGCGCATCGTTGCAAGGAAAAATTTGAAGGATGATGCTTGGGGCTCTGATGATGGTTGAACTGAGATTCATTGTTCCTCGAGGGTGCAAACCATGATGCCTGAATTCTCTTGTAGTTTTTTCCGGAGCATGTTAAAATGTTGAAGAATACCAGTACATGAGTTACAAGTATAGCAAATAAAAAAAAAAACAGAACAATGGGGACCCCACCCATATGCTGTTAGTACCATAGCACTGGCATGAAGTAGAAATAGGAGCAGGTTGGCGTTTAGAATATGATCGGTTCCTAGTTTCTGGTAAATGTTTGCGCATGAGCACCATTGCATTACCCAAATATTTGTTTGTTTCAATAAAATTACAAAAGGGATAAATTTCTAACATCTCAAATGGAACATTTTTATTTTTATTTAGAAGAGATGATTATGCTTTACCGGTAAAACTAGTAATGGGTCTAAGGGTCACAAAAGATGTAAAATTACAAACATTTGTAATTGAGTTAAAGTTTATGATTTTCTCATAATGTCAAAAATATTTAAAGGATATGGAAATTGTATAAAGTGAATTTATATTGTGTAACTATGTTGCATCATATATAATGCATTCTATTTGTTTTTATTTTTGTTTAGGTTTTTAATTCTTTAGTGATTTACTTTTTAAAATGATAAAAATAAATAAATTAAACTCAAGTGTGAAGTAAAAGCTTGATTTGAAAAGTTTATTTCAAAAAAATTATTAAAATTATTTTTTAAAATGATTTCAATATGATTTTTTTATTTTATATAATGAGAATATATTTCGTATGAAAATTCTAAAATATATGCAAAATAAATAAATAAATAAATAAAACGGTTATTACCCTCTTTCGAATATATGAAAATTACATTTTAAAAATACTATTGTAATATTAAGTTTTAATGAAAGTTTTATTAATTACTTTCAACAAACTTACTAACAATTTATATTATTAATAATAAAATAAAAATAAATTTAAATTATCCAAAATATGTTTTTTACTTAAAATTTAACTTATTCAATTATAAAATATAAAAAATTAAATTAAATTAGAAACATTAAAAATTTAAAAGATATAACTAAAAGTCTATTAAATTTTCTTAATAAAACGAGAGATGGATATTAAAATACTTTTAGAAAGAAAAAAAAATTAAAAATATGAAATAAATTTGACACTTGGAGATCAAGAGAGTAAAGAAAAAGCGAAATAACATATAAAAGTCAAAGAATAAAAAGGATGAAACCCACAAGCACATTCATTTTTCCTAATTTCCTTTAAAAGTATTTTTGTCTTTTATATTTCATGTCCTTAGCATGAATTATGCTAAATGTGTGAACCTTAAATCCAATGATTTTAGAATCGGATCAATCATTGAACGGGAAGTTATCGGTTCATAGTTCACTAGTTGGACCGACAATCAAATCGCGGTCGAATTAATGACATTATAAAAATATATTTGATATATAATTACAATAAATAAATCAACAAAAATCTCAATAAATTAAAATTCTAGTGTATAATAAATAAACAAAAAATGAAAAAAATTATAATCATGCTTAAATCCATTATCTACCTTAACTAGTCCTAAATCATAGTTGTCCCTTATTATTTCTCGAGTTCTATTATAAACAAGTATTTGATTTGGAGTGAAATTTTCTTAACTAATAATTAATAATCAAACCTTACCCATTTGAAGCAAATTAATTTATTTTAAGCGCTCCAAAATCTTCAAAAATATTTCAATGACAGGCTTCAGTTGAATGGATTCAAACCGTAAATCCCATGTAGTGACATGAGTATGGGTGCAATTCCTTTTAAAACGGGGAAAAATGGTTTATGTTTTGGAAGAGCCTCTTCAAACTTTTCCTTTAAGCAATTTAATAATTTAAAATCTTTAAAATTATTGAAAACTTATGTAATGCTTGTTTAAACAAGGTAGTTGTTGTTTTTTATTAATTCTTTATTTTTCCCTTTGTTTGCTTGGTCATTCCAAAAAATGAAAAAAAAATAGAAAAATGAAAAATATATTTGATAATTAGAAAACAGTTTTTTAATTTTAAAAACAAAAAGTACTATATTTTCTAAAAATGTATTTTAATTATGTCCACTTATTTTGCTAGAATTATTTTAAAAAATAATTATATAAATAAGGAGGATGATTAAAAATAAAGTAATATAGATAAAAATTATTTTAAATAATATTTAAATTTATGAAAAGGATGTTAAAAATATTTCAAGTTTGTTAATAGATTTTTTGCTTTATAAAAAATATCATAAACAATTCTCAAAAACTATTTTTAAAATTATTTTCGAAAATATTTTTCTCAATAGAGTCTTCACAGCCTTTTTATTTATTTCAAGCTAAAAGTATGTCATATGATTTTATTTTTGATAGGTAGAGATACACGAAGCGGTGAAATCCATTTTAAATTTTCCTTATAATAATTTTCCTTGCCGTTTCGTGGTAATTCATTTCTCCATCAGTCTTTACCTGACTTTTATACGGTCCAAACAGACGGAGATGCATGCGAGCGAGGACCAGACCCCACCGAAGACTCGTATGGCGGCGTTCCAGGCTCAATATTGAATGTTCTTTTCCAAAACATTTCAGGGCTGTGTGACACGTTCGTTGACGGTTGATACAACTGCTCCCATGCTTTGATTCAAAGGACGACACACGTGTCATAAATCGTCTTACTTTAAATTACCCTCCAACTACTTTTTTTTTTTTTTTTTTTTTAATATAAATAATTTTCAAAGAATATGACATTTGAATGATAGATGGAGACGCAGAAATTTGAAAACATGCGCAGCCTGGGAGTAGCGGCTTCTTCTGGTCTTTTTCTAATCAAGTTAATTTATCAGGTGTCTATATAAGGTTTGACAATTATTGTATGGAAAATAAAATAATCAACCTAATAAATAATTGTAAACAGATCTTGCTTTGACTGGTGAAGTCTGTGTTAAGACCCGTGCAAAGGAGAAACTCCGCATGCATACTAGCAGAATCACTCCTCAAATTCTAAATATAAATCATGAGGTTCACTGAATCAACTACAAGCTGCCTCAAACACTCGACGGCTATTTCCTGTCACTCAGCTACCGACTTAACACCAAACAAACACTAAACAGTTTTTCTTTTTTCAACACAACAAACAAAAGACATGGAGAGGCATTTGGGACATGATTTCGTAAACGTTGGATAAAAAAAATAATTTTTTAAGAATTTTTTTTTAAATAAGTTTTTTAGATAAATTTTAAATATTTTTAGTTATATTTTGTATGGTGTTTTTGACTAATAATTAAAAATATGAAAAATACTTTGAAAGTTTTTGAATTGCATGTGAATGCATATTTTCCTCCTAAAGAAAAAGTAAAAAGGAAGCTATTTTTTCTATCTCAAATTTAATTTTTGAAAATAATTAAAAACTATTTTTAAGAATTATTCTCACAAAACTTTTTTTTTTTTTTTTTTTTAAAGAATTGTATGTCAAAATGTTCTCAAATAAATCGTAAGGGTTTGTTTCACATTTTTAAAATAGATCCTAGAAAATAATTTTAAGAAAACATTTTTAAATATGATTTTCAATAGTTTTGAAAAAAAAAACAAAACTGTTATCAACAATATTATAAGTAATTCTCAATTATTTCAAGATATAAAACTTAATTCAAATATAAATAACAATCTTCTCAATTTATTCTCCATAAAGATATTATACATGCAATAGTTTTTGAAGCATTCTTCTTACTTCTCATAAAAACATCTTAAAACAATTTAATTTTAAAAAATAGTTCTAATAAAAACTTCACACAAAAGTGGTTCTTAAGTTAGAAATATAAAATTGTATTTTGAATTCTAAATATCTCCTTACAAGTATTCACATACGTAGCTTGTAAACCTTTTTTCTCAGGGATGATTAAATACACTCACAGTTAGTCACCATACCTCTCGTTTTCAAGGTGGGTTTAGAGAGGAGGCAGATGTATTTTTTAGAGAAAAAGTTTATTAGGTAAAGAAATGCTCTCCTTTAAAACATTAAAATGTCTCAGAGGCAGTATATAAAAGAAGGGGTTGGAGACAAAGGATTGTTGTAACTAATTTGTAACAAACTCCTAGCTCACCAACAAAAAGAGGAAACCGACAAAAGGAGGAAAAAATAAACATAAAACTAATCAACAACTAATCTAGTACTCCTCTCAAGATGGAGAGGGATTATCGTGAACTCCCATATTGTTGAGTAAGTAATTAAACTAAGTTGGAAACATAACTTTGGTCATTAGATCTACCAGTTGATGTTGAGATTGTACATGAAGAGTCTCCCAAGTGCCCATTTTGGATTTTCTCTCTAAAAAAATGGCAACAAATCTCTATGTGTTTAGTTTGTTCATGGAAGACAGGGTTGACTGCAATGTGTAACATGACTTGATTGTCATAGAATAATAGAATAGGTTGTGGATGCTCAATGTGCAAGTCTTTGAAAAGAGAAAGAAACCACTTCATCTTACAAGTAGCATTGGCCATAGATCGATATTTAGCTTCAATAGAATCTATGGAAATGGTCTGTTGCTTCTTTGATTTTCAAGAAACAAGGGAATCTCTAATGAAGATACAGAAGCCACTAATAGGTCTCCTTGTGTTTGGGCAAACAATCTAATCTGAATCAACAAAACCCTTTAGCTCAATGGAAGATGAAAAGGAGAAAAAAAAAAATCCCTTGACCAACTGTGGATTTAATGTATTGAAGAATATGATGGACAACTTGAAGGTGAAGAACTCTTAGTTTAGCAAGAAATTGACTTGGCTCATAGAGTATGGTAGGGTCAACCTAGCTATAGAAAGGTATAACAGTTTTCCAATAAGTTGTTCGTACATGGAAGGGTCCTTAAGCAAATCATCCTCTTATGAGAGTTTAAGGTTGGAATCCATAGGAGTTTTCTTAGGTTTGCAACCAAGATAACTTGTAACTAAGAGAAGTTGGAAAGAATATTGTCTTTGACTCCAAGAAATTCTAGAAAGATATTTAGCAATCTTACGTCTTAAATTTTTTTTACAGGTCCCCACGTCTTTAAGTTTGAAACAACTATCAAGGAAGCCTTTTAAATCATCCACAAGCTTTTGATCATTATTGGTTATCACAATGTCATCAACATAGACCAAGAGGGCAATGAAGGAATTACTAGAAGATTTGATAAATGAGGAACTATTTGCAGTTAAGAAGCCTTTGTCAACGAGAATGCTGGAAAATTTAGAGAACCATTATTGAGAAGCTTGATTAAGCCCATATAAAGACTTATCGAACTTATAAATAGTGTGAGGGGAAAAAAGACTCCCTCTCATGATGCAAACCAGGAGGCCATGCCATGTAGATCTCTTTAGTGAGACTATTGTGCAAATGACATCCAATTGAGTAAGGCTCCACCCATAAATGGCTACAAAAGCAAGCAAGACTTTAATTATGATGAGTTTAGCAATAGGAGAAAAAGTGTTTAGATAGTCAATCCCTTTTTGTTGAGTGTATCCCTTAGCCACTAACTAAGCTTTAACTAAGCCACTAACTAAGCTTGACACTTGATGTTATAGATCCATTAACAACTTATTGTATGCTTGCCCAGTGGTAAAGTGGTCAAAAACTAGGTTCCATTGCTCTTAGAGCTCTTAACTCTACATCCATAGCTTCTTTCAACTTTAGAATAACAATGGCCTTTGAGTAAGAACTAGGTTCAAAGTTAGAGGACAAGGTATAAACAAAAGCTTTTGTGATTTATCATAACAAAGGACTTGAGAAAAAAATGTGAGAAGTGGAAGGACATATACCAAAAATTGAGAAACAATGGTAGTAACAGAGATAAGATGGTAAACTTGATATATAGGAAAAATGAGTAGTGATCACAAGAGAAAGGGTTATGTCAAGTGTAAATGATGAGTGGAATCAGGGAGTAGAGCTTTATCAAATATGGGAAAAGGAAAACTCTATTAGAAAAAAATCTAATAAAGATTATGTTGGTTATGAGCTAGATTTAAAAGGAAATATTGTTTCATGGAAGATAACATCTCGAGAAATGAAGTTGTATTGATGAACAAATCAAGAGCTTTATAACCTCTATAACCTATTGGGTAGCCAAGAAAAATAACTTATGTAGAATGTGGTGAAAATTTTGTGTGACAAAATAGTAATGTGGAAGCATAACATAGGCATCCAAAGGTTCAAAATGAGAGTATTTATGTTTCTTAGACAATCAGACTTCAAAAGGATTCTTATTCGAGAGAATTGGTGAGACTGTTTTGTTTATGATGTAGACATAAGTGAGAATGCAATCCCCCAATAAATCAAAAGAAAATTAGATTGGAAATGTAAGGCATGAGCAAAACTGAGAATGTGTTGGTGTTTTCTTTGACAACATAATTTTGCAAGAGTGATAAGGAATGATGCCTTGGGCTTGGAAAAGATCAGAAAAGGAAAGTTTAGGAACACTATCAAAGTGCACACTCTTAATGGTTACCCCAAATTGATTTTAGATCAAGTTTCCAAAATTAGGAAAAACATGTTATATATTAGATTTTGCATTTGAAAGTTGTACCCATGTGAAACAACTAGCTACAATCATCAACTGTGAGAAAAATAGCGAAAACCTTTTATAGTAAGAATGTGAAAAGGGACCCATATATCATAATGTACTAATTGGAAAAGGTAAAACAAACCAGTTGTTGGATGAAACAAAAGAAAGTCTGCATTGCTTTGCTAAATGACACACAGAACAATGAGAAGAACCATAAAAAATATGAGAAATATCCAATTCATTTTTTAGTTTATGAAGTTTAACATAAGAAGATGTCCAAGCCAAAAATATTTCATTTCTTAATAGAACCACATCCTTGCAATGGATAGAACAATAACAGACTAAATATTAAAATTAGAAAAATTTAAGATATAGAGGTTTCCATGTTGTCTACGCATCCTAGTCACTTTGCCCTAAGAGTAGTCCTAAATAAAATAGAGTGGAAAGAAAATTAACTAAATAATGATTAATTAATGTGAGAGCACTAATGAAAATGAGATTAAAACTAAATTGAAGTACAAATAAGAATTGGTAAGGGTAAACAATTGAAATAATTGAATAGAATCTATTTTCTTAACAAGAATGGAATGACCATTTGGGAGTGTAACAAATGAATTCATAACAAGGAGAGAAATGAATCAAGAGAACGAGTTATTCTAAAATTGAGAGTTAACAGGGCAATAAGTTATTAGCATTTAGCACTTGTAAGTGAGTCAAGAGAAGTGTTCGCAACCTGGTATTATCATCAACATTTGAGTTAGTTTGATTAACTTGAACTTTAGAGGAATTAGGTGACATAGACTTGGGATTGGACTTGTAACCTAGTGGGTAGTTGTGAGGCCCACTAAGTGCATAAAGGTCTATCTCACTTGGATTTAGATGAGAAGTTAATGGATGAGGCATTAGCAGACAAATGAGGATTACTAAGTGTCACCAAATCTAAAAAGGGTGTGAAGTTTTTATTGATGGTGTGTTATCTTTCTCCTTGAATAACCAAACCAAACACCTTAGAAATATTGGGTAATGGATCCATCATGAGAATCTACATAAGGGTCAAAGCGTAAGATTCATTGAGACCCATGAGGAATTGCAAGCATATTCCTATTATTTTTAATCCATTTAGGTCCTCGTAGCTTCACACCAATTGTTGGGAATGGGTTGAAAATCCGTATGTTCATCCTAGAGAATTTTGAGCGTTGTGTAATAAGAGTTGACATCGAGAGAACCTTGATTCAATACAATCAAGTGTTTCTTGGTTTAAAAAACTCATGACCCATTATTTTGGTGAAATCAGCCTCTAAGATCTCCACAAATCTCTAACACATTATTGATGTAGAACAAGCTATTGACAATGTCTTAACTGACCAAGTTAAGAATCCATGAAGCAACCATGCTATTGTAGCGAACCCCAATAGTTGAAAGGAGATCATTAGTCGGTGGGTATGGGAAACTTTTGTCAATGAATGCAATTTTGTTCTTAATAGTGAGAGTCATGGTCATCAATTGACTCAAAGCATTGTACTTGGGTCCTATGAGTTAATAAGAAACTAGGAAAAGGCCTAATTGGTCTCCATTATCTAGAAAGTAGGGACTAGAAGAATCTTCCATCAATGATGTATTGAAGGTATCGATAATTTGATAGTTGTTGGTAGAACCTTGTGCAATCATATAAAAGGAAGAGGAAAAGAAGGCAATAATTGCTTTGATACCATTTTAGAGAAAAGGTTTACTAGGTAACGAAATGCTCTTCTTCAAAATATTTAAGATGAAGAATATAAAAGAAGGGGTTGAAGACAAAGGATTGTTGTAATCAATTTGTAACAAACTTCCAACTCACCAACAAAAATAAGAAAATGATAGAAGGGGGAGAAACAAACATAAAACTAATTAGCAACTAATATAATAGTATTCAATCACATCACTCTCTTATAATATTTTGTGCAAATGTGCCCAACAATGTAATTCACCCTTCAACAACTTTCTTCCTTAGTGAACTCTATATAGCAACTTCTTAGCCATAACTTAAGCTAGATGAGCGGTGTAAATCTAGTGCTTTTGTTTTCTTTAGATATATTTTTCTTTATTTTTGTATCTCACATATTCTAGGTTTGGGAGCTTACCTAGAAATTGACATTGATGGTGAAAAAAGAATATAAAAAAAGGAAAAATTGCTTGGTATTAATGTGAAAGATTATTCATGTTAGAAACTATGTGGCAATCTTTTTCAAGAAGGAAAATAAATGGCATAGATTTCAACAAACATGCATAGGTCAAGGTGCATCTACTACGGGGTCACTCAATCTGATGATGTCTCAAGGCATGTCGGTAAATGAGTTCATCTCATTTATAATTCTCTTGAGCTCTTTCAACATCAACTTTTCATAATGAAATTGGGGTATATATATATATATGGCAACCCTCATAACCTTGTATTAGAAGCACATTACAAATAGCAAAGTGCATCTACTATGGGGTCATTCAATTTGATGATGTCTTAAGGCATGTTGGTGGTTCATCATGTAAATAAGTTCATCGTATTTATGGTTCTCTTGAGCTCTATCAATATCAACTTTTAATATTTATATATACGCCACCATAGTTTATTAGAATTATAGTAAAAAAAAAAAAGTGTAAAACTATACTGTCTGTGACCCAAGAACAATACATATATATATATATATATATATATATATTATGGTGAAAAAAAAAGGTTGTGTAAAACCAAACTCTTTGTGACCCAAGAACAAAATTATGTATGTGAATATTAACAAAGAAACCTATAAAGCTTTAATGTTCGACTTTTGGAAATTTTGTAAAAGTTCTAAAAATACTAATTAATATTATTATTATTATTTCACATAGAGAAAACATATCTATAGGCCTAATAGTTTGTTTATATTTTGAAGTTGCTATCAATTGTCATTAACTCATCTCATGTACTTTCTCAATTCCAAGCTAACTTTCTTTTAACTTGGACATAATTTTATATTTAAAGTGTCATTTTCCTTAAAGTATATATGCTTTTTGTTTGCTAGTATTTTGTTTACATATTCTAAATTTATTTGTATTTACACATAGTTATCTAAATATGCTTTATTCTATGCTAAAATAATTTGTGATTGATTTATCAATGATAAATTAGGAAATAATAAAATTTTCCAACATTTCTAAAGTTGTTATATCCTTAAAGTAGTGTACACTATCGTTTTTTATTAATCATGATTAGTTGATGTATAAAATAATAAAAAAACTTATTACTGCAATATGTTTATATATTTGTGAGCTAGATTAGCTAGTTTTGATTGTCAATTTTGTTCCAAATATTACTAAATCCATTGTAAAAACTTCATTGGGATTATATTGATTATTAAAGATTCGAGATCATCAATTTAGACATGCACCCCTTAAGTATTTTTCATGGAGTACTTAAGTGCTCAAATTTTTTTGGCAAATAACATGTTTTCCTACTGTCCAAAATACTAAGTCTTTTATGTAATAATTATGATAAAGAAAAATTAGAGAAAGAGTTATTACAACTTTATAGTACCTTAGGTATAATTCTTAAGGGGTGGCTTGTGGACTTTGTCAAACTAGGTTGAAAGGATTTGATTTTATCAAATTCTTAAATTTAAAATGTGTGAAACTAATTTGAATGAAATTAGGTTTGCTAAATAAGTCTAATTAAAATGCAAGAATTAATTAATTGTTGATTCAAATGTTTCAAGATTGAGGGTTCCACAATCCAAGTTTGGGTTCATAGTTTTAGGTGAAAAAAGGGTATTTATTTTTCTTAATGTTGCGGAATTCAAAATGTGGGTCTAAACGAAATTTACCTAAATTTTATAGTTCAAAGTTGCATATGTATTCTAGCTTTTAATATTTTTATTCCATTTTGAATTATCTATTAGATGATTGATTAGGCATGAAATTTGAATCTAATTCTAGGAGTTTTAGGCCTTTACCACTCTGTATGGATTTGTCTTAGAATATATAACAATGATAAGAACTTAAATAACTAGGGATAAAAAATTATCAAGAATTTCTAGTATCAAGGAATGAATAGTTGTATATGAAAAATGGGTATTACTCTAAATACCACTTGAATAATAACCAAAAGTCTAATAGAGAACACTAGAGGGGGCTGAATGGGTGATTTAAAATTTTAACACAATATTTGTAAGTTATAACCAACTTTTTATTCTAAGAGATAATGTGGATACCTTAAATTAATAAATAGTTGTACCTAAAATCTTTAAGTATTCAAAAATATGATTTTTAACTTTTAGGGATACCCTGTAGTTGGTAAGAGATAAAGATAATTATTAATTATCAATATTTGAAATATATGTTAAGATAGATAACAATAACCACCATAATAACCAATCCAAGCTCAACAATAATCCAAAAAAATTAATCAATAATTGGTTATAGGTATAACCACCACAACCACCAACATAACCAATCCAACAATCTTAATAATCAATTAACCAATCAATTTAAGATGATCAATGTCATCAACAAGAATATAAGTAAGAATAAATTGACATGTACCTTTTTAAGAAAGCTCTGCAATATATTAAGATTAATCAATTTGACCTATTTTAAGTAATTCAAACAAAATATCAAATATAAAAGATATAAACAATGAGACACAAGATTTTTACATGAAAAACCCCCACAAACTTGTAGAGATAAAAAACCACGAGGTCTAAGACCTACAATCTAAATCCACTATTCAAAATCAAGTTATATAGATTTAGTTGGTCGCTTTACCTTAAAGACTTACTTAACCGCTTTACTCTAAAGACCCACTCTCCAATACCTACAACTTGATCCATGTCTGCAACGCAACTACCTGTTGCTCCCTAGTAGATCCTTCGGTCAATTTGAAGGGATTAATGTCTTCAACCCACAATTTAAAGAATTGAATCATTGAATGAGAGATTAAGAATGGTGTGAAAATAAGGATTCTCTCACTAGGAGTCCCTGCGTGAGGGATGGAAGGTTTCAATGAAGTATTTTGAATTTCCCTAAGAATTCTCCACATAATCACTTTAGGATTTTTACGATCTCTAATCTCTTATCCTGAATCTTTAACCCTCAAAGAGTTACAAGAAGGGTATTTATAGGCAAAAGTCATAAGGATTTTGATATCTCAAGTTTCCAAATTAGAGTTTGAGTGAAATTCATCCAAAATATGTTTCTAAACTTGGTAGAACTGAAAGAATCGCTTGAGTGGACTTAGACTGTTTGAGTGCTCCTTACCACTTGAGCGACTCTTGCTATTTTTGAAAAATCATTTTAACACATTTTAAGTCCAAACCTTTTATACCTTAAATAAGCCTTATATGCCACAAGCCAAACCTTTTTAGACATACCTATGAATTTTCAGTTGGACGAACATCAACCCTTGATCTTTAATGGAGAGTAAGTCACCATCTAAAAAGACTTTTATGACCAAACATAAATTGGAGCAAAATTGCCAACATGTAAAGAAGACTTAATGTCCTAATATTCTCCCCATTTGGTAATTTTGTGACAAAACATCGTTACATAAACCCACCCTAACTCTCATAAAGGAGTTTACATAACAAATGTTTAATTAAAATTAAACTAAGGGAATGCCTTGCCATGCTTTGTCGTACTTATCTTCCAACTCTATAACCTTCACACATACAAAAAACTATACTAAAGGTAAAGCAGTGTGAGAGATAAAATAATATCATGAATGCAAAATAGGATAGTTGGAGATTTTGCTTGATGCCTTATGAAAGCATGAAAAAGGGACAAATTCCTTTAGTGACACCATGGTATAAAGCAACGATCAAGAGGATTTTGAATATATGCAAATCAATCAAACATAATAGAAACTGATTTGAGAATATTTAAATCATAAGTATTGTTTTCTAAGCACCTAAATATATATTTTTTTTGTTGAAAAACCTACTTTCATTTCTTATATCTAGTTTGCCTAGGATGTTAGCAACATGTAACCTACAATCTACGATGTGGAATAGACTAATCTAGATATTACAATACCTATTGGCCACTTATTTCCCAAAAACAACTTAAAAATAACTAAAATCTAATATAAATTTTTTTTCCAAATGCTTAGGGTCCATTTTGGGTTGGAGAAGTACCAAAATGCTAATTCTCGAGGATTTGTAGTTAATATCATATTACAGTGGCCTTCGTATGCAAATTTTCAAAACTCATAACCAGTGTGTTAAGTTGAATTTTGAAAATTTTTTACATGTGGTCAAATTCATTTCAACTTGAAAATTTTTCAAAATGAAATTTTTGACATGCATTTCAACTTGACATTTTATTGTTGCTTAACTTGCTTCAGTTCAATAATAACTTTTGTGTTTCAACTCCAACTTGCAAACTGTTTAAAGCATTTGATTTATGATTTCTTGAGCTTCAAATAATATGTGGCTTATTCCAAAACGACCTCAAGGAGTGCTTTAAAACTTGGTCCAAAGTTAGAGTTAACTTCATTCAATCTTTAATTATCTTGCAGCTTTTCTTGATTTTTTTTTGCTTAGACTTGTTTCCACATGATTTTATTTTCTCCAAACAAGTTCATAGGCTTGATCACTCATGTGTCATGCTCATGACTTGTCTTTTTGGCTTTGCTTGGGTTTTATCATGTTTCTCATGTCCTTAGTCTCTCTTTATGAACATTTGACCTCTTTTTCAGTTGAAATTGACTCCTCTAATTTGCATTTTTTTCTTCCTTAAACCTGAAATTAAGCTCAAAATATATGTTAGATCCATAACTAGTTCCTTACCACTAATTCAAATTAATTTAGATGATTTGAGCCTTTTAGATTGCATATATCATAACATATATGTGCCATTTGAGCATATATTTGGGCTCTAATAAATAGATTTTATTTAAAATTTTCAATTCATCATTTAGAAATATTGTTAATAGACCTACTAAAGTTTTCAATATATAAATATACTTTTGAAAGTTGAAAATTTTTGTGCACCCTAATATGAGATTGCTATTATTCTACCATGTATTCCAAAACTCTTAAGGGCAAAACTCATTTTCAAGGTAGAATTAGAGGTGGTTGATTGCATTTTCTTAAGAGTTGAGGTGTTGATTAAGAAGTACGAGGTGTTGCATCACATATGTGAAAATAAGCATTGATGCTAGCTAGTATAACTACTTTAACTGGAGATAATGTTTGGTTTAAGGAAGCCCATGTACTTATTTTTCATGATTAGTGAATTTATTGTGGAATTCATTAGATCCTGTTGCTTTTATATTTATAGGTATTTTTCCATGTATTTCACATGTCTTTTGTTGTGCATGGATTTTCATTTATATTGCAAACTAATCAAAATAATTAATAGTTATTTAAACATTGAATGTTAAGTTTAAGAATCAAAACTACCCATTTACACACCCATTCTCTAAGAAACTTTCCCTCTAGGTATTTTAACAATCAAGTTAAAAGAGTTCAATTAGTATGAGAGTACAAGTTAAATTTTAAAAATTAAAATTTTTATTTTTTGCTTATTTCTTTACTCATGGAATCATAATAAATGAGATCATCAATTAATAATTTGTCTTATTTTAATGTAAACAATTAATTATCCCAATTAGAAAGCTTGTATGGTTTTTTTTCATAAAAATACAAGGTGAATGGTTTGGAATTATATTAAATTCATATGGATACCTCCATTAAAGTTATAGATAGGATAAAAGATCCACTAGTGAAATTAAGTCTAAACATAAATGGGATAAACTTGATGACAAATGTGGTAAATGACAAGGCTCTTTATAACATTTTTAATGGTGTGAGTCATGACAAATTTCATAGGATAACAACATGTAAACATGTTAAAGATGTTTGAGATATCTTACAATTAATTATGAGGGCACTTACATGAAATGGAAGTGTAAAATGATAAAGTTAGTGAGAAGAAAGATTACCTTGTTCTGCTTGACATTTCAATTGAGGTAAGTGAAAAAGAGGAAACTTAGTTGTTCCAATGAGTCAGACCTCTAAACTTAAATGATAAAGTTAAAAATCTAGATTTGTGAAAGCACAAGCTTAAGAATTAAGTGTAAATGTTGAGAGAGTGTTGTCCAAAGAAA